>JARYHS010013631.1:99010659-99075622 GCA_031002005.1 Vandiemenella viatica
TAGTTAAATGTAGAAATACAAATGTATGTGACATGGGTGTATGTATACCTAAATATGTATATACTGAAATATGCAAATATTTAAATATATTGATAGGTAAATATGCAAATATAAACTTATGTGACAAGATTGTATGACTAATCCAAATGTATATAGCTAAATAGGCAAATTGTAAAATATGTATATAGATAAAGATGAAAATACCCAAAATGTAAACCAAATGTACGCAGCTTGGCTGCATGGCTACTTGCCAAATGCCATAAATAAATAAAAAAAAAAACTATCATCACTTCCTGATGCGGCAATAAATGCTTAGTAACGCGGGCTCGAAAAACCTAAAGAGCGAGATTTTTAACATCTTCACCATAGAAAAAAGATGTAGAGGACGGACAGAAAAGAAAAGGCAATTACAAGGGTGATGCGAAAAAACAAAAAGGGAAAAGGCGCTAAAAAGTCGTGAAGACAAAAATATTCAAAGTTTTTCAGAAAAAATCGAGTAGTAACGGAGACCGAAGACATCATTTGTAGAGACAACGTTTGACAACACTGGATTCGGTGCTATGAATGCAAAGACTGACCCATGAAGATTGTGTTTATATCGATTCTTAAGATATGCATTGCTATTGCGGTTTTTGTAAGGTCTAAAATTGATTTGGCCACCACTGATGACTATGTCCGAGAATAATTACTAATTTTTGTGTTGCCAAGAAATTTAGGGCAAAGTATTTTTAGTTTTATTCGTTAAAATTTTATGATTACTAACTTTTAATTAATACGATTGCAAAAGTTCCTGGTTTAATTTTAAGATTAAAATAAAGACAGAAAATTTGTTTAATGTATGTTTGCTTGTTATCAATTTAAGTATCCAGGGCTACCCGTCGTTCCTTCACAACGACCCCACGTACCGACGTCCTGACTGCAGGTGAATGCCCGAACCGTTTCCAATCTACGCCTCATAAACTATACATTTCGGTAACAAAAAATACACTTATCAGAATAGAACATAGTTATATGTTTCGCAGGCAGATGACAACATTTCACTCCATCCATTAGTACGTACTACGACCTAGTAGTAAATGGGGCGCCATCAAGCGCATTTCAAAGTTCCAAATTTACTATGCCAATGATGAGTGAAAATTATCAGAGGCAGTGGACCCGTAATGTTGGGCAAAGGGCGAAGAAGAAATATAATACTTGTCATTTAACAAATTATTGTTTAATGCTGAGAAGTCATTATGACTCCCTCTACATCTACATATATACTCTGCAATTCACAAAATTGTGGGTGGCAGAGGGTGCTCAGCACCAAAGCTAATCTCTTTGCTGTGCATTCCAATCCCTAATGGTACGAGGGAAAAAAAAATTCATATAAGAATCAGTCCGGCACCGTATTTCTCTAATTTTATCTTTCCTGTCCTTCCGACTCAAATAGGTTGGTGGAAGAAGTATTTCACTACACTCAAAAGTTTTAGTGGGAGTACGCATGTTTACCAATAAGTTTAAACGAAACGTGTGTCGTCTATCTACCAGAGACTCCCAACCTAGTCTACTAATCAGTTCTGTGACGCTTTCATATAAAGGACTGTAGCAAGCGGTCACGAATCGAACGGCTCTTCTCTGTACTTTCTCTATACTTTCGATCAACCCCTTACGAAACGGATCCCAAATGGCACAACAATAGTCCAAATGTGGACGCACAAGAGATTTGTACGCTATCTCCTTTGTTTGTTCATTACAATTTTTCAAGATTCGACCTATGAATCGCAGCCTAGAAGCCTCTAGCCGGAAGTTATAGCATTGTTTCGAGACCAGTAGCGTTTCCTGTTGTGAGCCAGGCAGTCAGGAAAACGCGTGTTCGAGTCCCCGTCCGGCTATCCAAATTTCGGTTTTACATGTTTCCCCGAAATCTCTCCAGGCAAATAACGGAAAGTTCTTTCAAACGACAAACGCTGAGTTTTTTTCTGTTCGTTGCCTCGAGTCGCTCTAATGTCCTCGACGTCGCTGAAGAGTAGAACCGGAAGGTAGACATTTATATCAGCTGGAGCTATTCAGTAAGCAGTCTTACCTAGGTCTTTGTCCTTCGCCATCCTGTGATCTGACACAAGCAGTTGGAGATGCGTGTGGTTCTTGCAGCTGTGATCGCTGAGCACTGAAAACAGTACTGTCTCTGTTTCAGGCAGCGACAGCTTATCTCGCTAGCACGCGGTGTTTAGTGAACCAATCGCTCTCGCTGCCAGATAACATATCACTTGTAATCCACCTTTGCTGCAGCATGACGGCATTCCACTGTATTACGTCTCTCGCAGGTGACTAAGTTGCTACTGGTTGTAATCACGCGCATTGAAACTAACGTGAGACAGATAACGCTTCTGAAAATTTGATGCCAAACTAGTTGGCTTACCATTTGGACCTGCACAGACTTTTTTGTTTGTTTGCTGCCATCAGTCTCTCGGCTGGTTTGATGCAATCCTCCATCTCTTCCTATCTTCTGCTAACCTCTTCATCTCAACGTACCACTTACAACCCACGTCCTCAATTATCTGTTTCATATAGTCTAATCTCTGTCTTCCCGCGTTCTGGCCTCGCATTCGGGAGGACGGCGGTTCGAATCCCCGTCCGGGCATCCAGATTTGGGTTTTCCATGGTTTCCCAAATCACTCCAGGCAAATGCCGGGATGCTTCCTTCAAAAGGCCATGGCCGAATTCCTTCCCATTCCTTGCCCCCACCCTTGCCTCCCATCCTTTCCCGTCTCTAAAGACCTCGCTGCTAAAAGACGTAAAGCAGTCAAAAAAAAAAAAAAAAAAAAAAAAAATCTGTCTTCCTCTGCAGTTCTTACCTTTGACTGTTCCCTCCGCTAACAAGTTAACCAATCCTGCATGTCTCAAAATATGACGTACCATTCTGTCTCTTCTTTCTGTAAGCTTCTTGCACAAACTTCTTTCCTCACTCATCATTTGAAAAACTCGTTCACTTCATACTTTATCTGTTCACTTAATTTTCGGCATCCTTCTATAGCACCACATTTCAAATGCTTCAATTTTCCTTCTTTCTGATATTCCTAAGAGTCCATGTTTCGCTGCCATAAAGAGCTGTACAAACATAGAGTTTTAAAAAGTTCTTTCTGAGTCCTAGATTAAGATTTCTCTTTTTCACGAAAGCTCTTTTTGCTAGTGCTATTCTGCATTTTAACATCATTCCTCCTTCGGCCATCGGTTGTAATTTTACTTCCTAAGAAGCAAAATTCGCTTATTAACTACTTCTTCTATCGCATCCTGCCCTATTTTCATATTTAATCTACTATTATTGGTATCATTTCTGTTACATTTCATCACTACTGCCTTGCTTTAGTTTACATTCAGTACAAAATACCCAGGTATGATGCTTTTAAATTATTTTAGAGAGCTGATGGTATTACTCCCTTGTTAAAAAAATCGCTGATTTTTGGCAGACCGAAATCAATCAGAAAGAATGGAGGAAAATGGAACTACATATCTGATTTTGGGGTGAGTGGCGACTTTCCAGGGGTAATGCTCCAACGTAATCTTAAACTGCGGCCAGCCAAATGGTATCGTGAAGACACAATATTCCGACGACTGGCTATGTTGTCTTCACCAATTGTCTCCTGGCTTACGTTGGTTGTAAACCTACTCTGACTACAGCTTTACCGTCTTGTGTCGCTTTTCGTGTTAATTACCAAGGTCACGTGTTCTGCTTCCCAGCATCGTAAACCACGAGACACTTGATGAAGGCAACAGAGTCAACTGTCGAAACATCCAGAAATTGGGACATCTTAAAGAAAATTTGAAAGTCAAGTGGCCAACGCTGGTTTCTCGTTCCGGAAGACTGCTGCTATGTACCGACCAAAATAGGTACGCAACTCGAGCCTTCTATCTCTAGTAGAGTCGTGTATTTTCGAAACAGGTAACATAGAGAAAATACAAGGTGGAGCTTTGTACTCCGCAATATATGTCTTGAAAATGAATAATCGTTTCTTCATTCATTTACATTGACGAATCTATTAATCAAATGCGGAGCCTCTTTAACAATTTTAACATCAATCGTCATGGTACACTTCGGAATAGAGTATCATTTTGAGGTAAGTTGAATTCTTGAGGTCAGTGAGAAGCATCACATGAAGAAACCAAAAGAACCATTCCTAAAGAACAGACACCAGAGAAAATTTGAGTGAGGCGATATTTGAAGACCACAAGATGTTTTGCAAGGAGGTTTCGTGGCAAAGTAAGGATGAGGTTGAGCTCGGCTAGTCGCATTTTTGGTAGTCATAACCCACACAGTAAGCACAGCAGGCATCAACAATTTTATGTTTAGATGATGTGCGCCATTGCTCCTTCTACAAAGAAATGCAGAAACGATGGAAGATTTATGGCACACGGTTCACCGTGTTGTTAATGTATCGGAAATATTGGGATGAGTTATAAACAACTTTCCAAATAGGCGAAGAACTTGTTTTCAAGAAAAAGGGCCTCATCCAAGCTACGTTATATTTTGCGCTTAGAACACTTCATAACTTTCTTTTTTAAAAGATAAAAAAGTATGAATGAAAAATCAAGAAAGTTCTATTCACTTAAAAAACTTGTTATTTCTCTGAATCAAAATTTACTTATATCTATCGCGACATTATTAACCTAAAAATGGTTCAGAGAGACACTAAACTACAAAACGATGTTTAGGACACCATATTTAATTTTATACAATAGATATTTATCGGTTGAAGAATAAGTGGCAAGGAGCAAATAAAATCTAAAAACGTCACAACGTAAGCATCGCTTGGCTTATTATTAAAAGTGTTCATGAATTTTGACAAATATGATATGAACGAACATTGAGTCAAAAACAAATATATATCACTAAAGGAAATCCTTAGGTGAAATAAATAGGTTTAACATATAGTACTTAATTTATCGCAATATCCCCTCTTTCTACTATATACACAAAAATAATTTATTTTATCCAGTAACAGCGTATAAAACTTCAAGTATGCTTTTAATAAGTTAACTAAGGTCTAGTAGGCTATGGTCGGAATATATATATATAGTTCTTCAGCAAAAGAAAGAAACTTACCGCATTAAATCATGCCGAAAATGATAAACCTGAGATAAAACCGACATGACCGAAAAATGGATGATTATTCTATCAGTTACTTTCTTCAATGAACGATTTTACACAGTGAGGTAGGAAACTAATTTCCCTACCCCTGGTATCCAGTCCTCGAAGGAATATGAATGTAATGACAGACTTCATTTCATATCTTGTTCCAGAAAAACTGACCATGAACAGTATTAAGAACTATATTGAACCGATACTTCCGTAAGTTAAACTTCTTTAAAACTTTTCGGTATTACCTAAATCTACTACGCAACCATGAAATTCTTTTTAAGATTATCGTATATTGTGAACCTAACTGAAGAAATGCTTGGGAGCAAATGACGCTGAAATAGGAACTGAAAATTAGAACTGTACGGCTAACTAGATGCAAGGCTTGGTGTGAATAATATACGTAGCTCCTTCCTAAGTTACTGTCAAAGTTTGTGAAGAGACAGATAATAAAGATGGAAATAGATAAAACGACCACAAAATACAAAGATATGTATTAATCTTTAATTTAAAATGTTATGGCACTATATTTTTGTGTAAGAGGAAAGTAAAAAGTCAAAACAAAATGTTGGTAACACGCATAAATAATGATTGTGACTAACTGTTGTAGACCAAGCATCGTCTTTATTCCACTTACCGGAAGGCATATCTCCGTAACAGACAGGTCGTTTTTGTCACTTCACGGGTCGGGGAGATAGATGGAACTGAACGTTGTGGAAAACGTCACAGCTTCATAGTGAAGTGGAAAGCGTAACGGACTGGCTCCAGGGACACGTAGAACAGAACGGTACTGCTGACTCGATCACAAATATCGGCTGGTTATGGGCTACGATTCATTGTTTTCGTATTAATGGAATTTGGCATGTTTCTCAGATTATGTAATAGAATCAACTGAAAAAATAATATTCAGAAGCCTCTACCACGGAACATTTCAGGTCACGGCACATTGATCTATTGGTTCGCTCTGTTACCTCATTGTACCTATAAGATAAATAACTGTTACATATCTTCATTTTTAACTATTGCATAACTTTCCATTCCATGAGAGAGAAAAACCATATTTTAGTAACGCATTGCCTTCTAAACTTTTACATGAGAAGTTGTTATTATTATTAATTGCGATCTGTGGCAATTTCCTCAAATACTAAATTGTCTTTTTTGAGGATTGGTATTTTAAATTCTTTTAACTGTTTGAGACACATTGTTTAGAATTCACTTGTACAGATTATTCTACTTCTAGGCTCACTTATCTACCAAAGAAAAATTTCCCACTTCCTTGTGCCTGAAATAAACTGCCAATTAATGGTCATAATCCACTCATTCTTTAAGCAATTCCCGAACACCGGTTTAATGTCCATCCAGGCCATTCTCTTTACCCGTATCCCTTCTTCGTACGATTCCCAAATATGTTTATTTACCATTTCAGTTGTGGAGTGTGTGGTAATTTATAGCGTTAAATATATATGTTTGCCCTTCTACCGCGTCCAGTTTAACTATTTATACACATAATTTGGGTCCAATACCAGTACGCCACATTCAAGCAAGGACTTGAAGATTTCATAGCCCACGTACTCGATTTCCCTTGACGTCAGCAACTGGAATAATAAGTAGGGAATCCTTAAATTATAATTATTCTCGGTCGAAAGATGAAGTTGAGTAATAACATACACTAGTTTATAAATTGTTACTTTCTAAGCATTTAAATAATTACAACAAAAAGACAAAAATTCTAATCGATAAATCACTCCTCTATGAAAACATTTTGTTTACGTTCAACTGTCAAGTAGATATAAGATCAGCATTTATTAATCAGTCTATCTCGATCCTACAGCATGTCCGTCATTTCCTGAGATAATAGCATTCTTCATCGCCGACGTTACATCTAACTAGTCGGTATTCCATCTACCGTCAGGGCCGGACATATAACAGTGTTTGTCCATTTTTTTGTTTCTAGTTTTTGATGTAGTCCCAGTATAGTGATAGTTTATAAGGACTCTGCCAATCAAAATACATGGCAGTTGCTACAACAATATTCTAGAAATAGGTCCATGGCATTCTAGAACATTCATGAATAATGTTTTATAGCATTCTAGAACGTTTCACAATTCTCCATAATTTTCATGCATTTTAGAGAACTTTCTTAATGGATTCAGTATCGAAACATCTAGATAAAACTTAAAGTGTTCTCGTGCTGCTGTGTTGCCCTTAGATAATTATTTCAGAAGTATTTTATCTTTTGGCATTAGTCCATACAATCTTAAGGCAGTATACACTTAAAAGTGTTTCACAATGAAATCAATTACGATATAAAATAAAAAGTTAAGAAACATAAAAACATTGTAGACAATAGAATTGCCAAAAAAGAACAATTTTCAATTATGTTATAATTTGCTCGAAAAATTTTTCGTCACTTTTCGTCTCCAGTGTTCTCAACGTAAACAATTCTCTGCATTGCGGGCCTAGGCAACTGGCTAGTTTGACATCTTTTTCTAGTTTGGCTTGGAAAAGCTACCCTTTGTCTGTCTTCGACACCCGATATTGGGATAGTGTTAATTATTTTAAAAAATGTTTTGCACTCTTTATAGTAGCATCGTCTACCTTTTAAACTGATGTGAAATATGATGCGATTCATTTCGGCAATTAGTTATATTTAATCGTAAACATAAAAATAAGATGAATGTATCTTTAGGTAATATTTTTCAATAAACGATTCTCCGTTCACAAATCTTTTCATCTGCGAAATTATGCACAACCTATCAGTGACCTGCACCGTCATGGTAGCCAGGTTTAGACCTAGGAAACTTTGCGGTTCACTTTAGCGTTTGTTTAATTCATGTGATCAATTTCAGGTTACTGACAAGTAAGCTTATATTTAGTTATGAAGTACTTTAAATGAAAGTTATGTAAACTGCGGTAGTAGATGTTAGTCTGCAACATTGCAGAGAAAACGTAACACACGAATCCCATTGGAATCGAAGGTTCGACAGATTATTATCTTTTAGGTGTTTTCAGCAGTACGCTAAAAAGAAAATGTTTTCAATTAATTTCGTAATATATGCTCACTGTGTAATGGCGGAGAAACAATTTATATTTTGGGCTGATACCAATTCTCAGCATGGTTTTTGATGAATGAAAGGGAATATGTACTCTTGACCTTACTTTGATGTCAGTTCTATACTTTTTTACCGTTTTACTCTCATTTACAGCCTTCTTCTTTTTTCCAGTACACGTTTAAATGAATTAAATGTGAGTCGACAAAGTTGTAGATTCTAGATAGCTTTTCCAGAAGATGTTGCATGTTTTCAGTGCCTCACTTTCCTAAGGTGTCTTATGGAAAAAGCTTAATGAAGGCGTTTTTGTTGGTTCTCATATCCGTAATCTAATAAATGAAAAGTAGTTTGGTGCAGCTTGAGTTCATTGTGTGAACCTAGAGTAACACTGTAGCAGCAGAGTAGTGCTGCAGCTGTAATGATGTGTTTAATATTATGCTTTGTTTTGTTAATGGTTTTACGCTGAGGTCATTAAAGGCAGGAAAATATTGGGAGCAAGGAACGGGAAGGAATTCGGTCAAGGCCTTTTGAAGGAAGCATCCCGCATTCAGCTAGAGTGGTTTAGGAAAACCAGGGAAAACCCAAATCTGGATTCCCGGAAGGGAATTCGAACCCGCGTCTTCCCGAATGCGAGGCCAGAGCGTTACCATTCACGAAACATTAAAAAATTAATTTTATGATACTGTGTGCTGCTTAAGTAATGTTGTATGAGTGAGATATAGCTTTGTGAGTGAGACAGAAAATACAGATGAACAGAAATATTTTATTACGATACCAGATCATTACAATAAAAAACCAGTAGGAGTGAACCTATGAAATTGATTTTATTCTTTCACTCATACGGAGAAGATAGCCATCCGCAAGAAAAAATCATCTTCACCATTGTTATGTTTCGCTAGTTGCTCACAGGTGTCACCACATGTTAATAACAGTTATTTCAGATTGAAATAATTTAATATAATCTTGAATAAATTTAGTAATATTAATATTTATCTCTATTATTATTGTCATACTCTGGCTAATAGAGTTATTTTTTTAATAATTCGATGTTTTTATTAACAAAAATCATGTATCGAATAGAAAAATTCTTTGACAAAATATCGAATCAATCCAATGTATCGTACGGTGAACACCGAATTGATACGATGCATCGATTTTTAGTGAACATCCCTAGTTCCTACCCTAATTCTTTGCTTCATACCTTTTAAAAATTTCTCTACCCAGCAAGTAACTTTTTAATCCATTGTTTTTACCTTATTATCACCGTTTTATTGTTTACTCTCTCAAATGCTTTAGTAAGATCTTTGATATAGACCACTAACTGAGATTCACATGAATATCCATCCTAAAACCATGCTGTCGATATAAAAACCAATATTTTCTTTAGAGATACTTCTTATGAGCTTGCGTCCGTTAATTTAACTAACATTGATGTCAAACTAATCGGCCTGTAATTTTCAACTCTACTGTCGCTTCTCCTTAATGGATCAGCACTACTATGCTACTTTTACCAGTCCTCTGGTAAGCAGCAAGTCTCCAGACACAATCTAAATACTAGTATTTTAAGATATGGGTTAATGATTGGCTATGGAACAAAAATTTTGTTTTCATGAAGATCCATTATGCTCAGTAGATTAATATTTATCATGACGTTTCGAGCTAGTTTGCCGAAGGGTTTTTAAATTTTTTGAATCCCTGACTTACTGCCTATTCTGTAGTACTGTCTAACACAGAAACACACTGTTTTCCAAAATAATATGGTAAGCAATACGGTACAATTGTAATTTTGATTCATTACATTGTTTCCTATCAAGAATAAGGTGCGTGGGCAGAAGGGAGACATTAGTATTTAACCCACTATTAATATTAATTTTCAATTAAATAAAAAAGTTTCTAATAACAAGACCGAGCGTGGTGGGTGAGTGGTTAATGCTCTGGAGGACGTCGTTTCGAATCCCCGTCCGGGCATCCAGATTTGAATTTTCTATGGTTTCCCCAAATCACTCCAGCCGAATTCCGGAATACTTCCTTCAAAAGGGCATGGCCGAATTTCTTCCCGTTACTTGTCCCCAATCCCATCCCACCTCTAATGACCTCGACGTCAACGAGGCTTAAAGCCAGAAGTAAAAAATAATAATAATTAAAAATAAAAAATTTTAGTAACGAGTTCGTAAGATAATTTCAAGATGAACATAAAGGAGACTAGGAATATTTTGTCAGTGTTGAAGTAATAAAGCAAGTCGGTTTGAATTGAGTCGCTGAATGAGAGAGCGGGCCCTGACGGTGAAGTGATTTGAACGAATGCGCACAGCAGGTAGTTTTCCTGAGACGACGACAAATTAGTTTGAACGCGAGAGTATGACGTAATAAGTTTATAGGCCTCCTCCCATTTCCCATATATTACTTTCCATGCATTAACGGTTATACATTAGGATATGAGTAACGCACCCTCCCCATAGTAATAAATCAAGACGCAACGCTTTCTTAAAATGTTTGTTACGTGACGAGGACACTGGACAACCAGTGGATAACAAATGTGTTAACACTAGTTATGTATTGGTGATTGATAGAAGTTTTTATGATGGAGCCGCCATACTGTGTAGCGACTGTGTTTTGAATGTGTGTCCACGAATGCTGTGGATTATGTTCATTCAATTTACAGTGCTGCCTACAATCAACTAAAGTCTCATATACAGGTTCAATAAACTAGAGACACTTACTACGGGAGTTTATCTCTATGATTGTGTAAAATACGTCTGAGAAAAAACCCTAGACGGCTCTGAATTTTTGCGTAATATGCGTTAGATACCAAATTTTGCTGAAGTGTAAAGAGTCAATTCGCTTCTGTAAGAGAGTGTATTCTAGTTTCCAAAGTGCCGCGACTTTGTTCCATACTTTCAGAAAGAAAATTTAAGAAGAAAAATGTTGTGGGGTAAAAATGAAGTATTTGCTTTGACTTCGGAGTGGGATATTTTACCAAAACTTTGGGATGTAAGAAATAAATCATACCACAATAGAATTAAAAACAAAATGCTCTGCAGGAATTTGCTGCCAAATTTAATTACTGATGTTATCATGTTTTTTAGGTTTAAATAAAAAGTCCAAATGAAATAACTTGTTTATTTTTACTACGATTTAGGTTAATTTTTACAAAATATTATTGTATAATAATATTGTTATTATGTTTAAATGTCGTTTATTGTCACGATAATTCTCCTTGTGGTGAAACGAAGAAATCTGGAAATTCTTCTTTGACTGTTTTGTAGTATCCTTCGGGAGGATCCAACCATCCTTCACGCTGTGGACTAGCATTCTGATTGCTTTGTACTTCACTGAATCGATACCCGAGAAGCGGTGGTAAGTAAGTCTTCAAGATAAGAAGACTCAGTTACCCTGGAACCATAAATTAACAACGTTGAGCTAACTGACTGAGGCCCAAAGTGAAGTTTTATGGAGATGACAACAATAACATAATTTTTTATCATGTTAGGAATGTTTTATCATTTGGCAGATCCAGTTAAAAGATTTCACAAAATGTTGTTCAATGTGACTTCATGTTTTTTTTTCTGAACCAATGAACCATATTTATGTGTTGCTGTTGAGTGCTTATGAGCATAAGCTGCATTACGAATGTCAAGACATAATTTTCATCATAATATTTGAATAAATGTTGAATTGTGAAACCAGTATCTTTGATGAATTTTTGAAAATACAATAATATACCATCCATCTCTCTGCGGTCAGTCAGCCAATTTTATCGATATTATTTCAAAGTTACCGGGTCAAGTATGTTGCTCGCAGATGGAGCTTGTTTGGCGGTGTGGATGTTAATATTAGGTTTTCAAGTGTTAGCCGAAGATACTCAGGAGAAACGAAACGTTTCTCGACAAAAGGAGATGGTTGGCAGCTTCAGAGAAAAAGAGAGGGAGAAGCAAGGAAGCATTATTACATAATTTCATCAATAATTTCTTCGCTGCCGATCATTATTACCGCAGAATACATACGGGGATTTCATTGGTCACGTTGTTTTACAGTGTTTGCAATGTATATCTCCCAGTAACATTGCTTTATGTCTGGGTGTCATATGTGTGGGTTAATGTGTGGGGTAATTGTTGTAGGATATAACGTCCTGTGAAGATTAAATGAGATATAAAAGACGCACGAAGCCACAATCTGCTTTAGTTTGTCCTCAGTCTGTTCTTGTAGGTTACAACTCTACATACGCAAAAAAACCTGGTAAAAATAAAAGAAATTTCGTACTCAACTAACACGGAAATAACAGTTTAATTGATTCTGGAATAGGATTTTGCGCAAAATTAATATGCTGTTAGCTTATCTTTCGTTGGCACAGAGTGTTTAAAAACGAGATACATACACCAGCAATAAAACAAGTAACGGAAACGACGAAACTGCTGAATTATCTGGCTGGGGTAATCCTCCGTGTTAATGATTGGGAATATTTGACTGATAGACCAGGGACTAAGGATATTCACTGAACATCGATGCATCGTATCTATTCGATGTTTACCATACGATTGATTCGATGTTTTGACAAAGAATTTTTCTATTCGATGCATCGATTTAAAAAAAAATAAAAACATCGAATCACTGACGAAACTAACTCTGGCTACTAACGAGAAAGAAAAATAGAAATAAATTTTAGGATTCATAAATTCAAGATTAAATTAAATTATTTCAATTTGAAGTAACTGTCATTAACAGGTAGTGACTGACAACTGTGAGCAACTATTGGGACATAACAACAATGAAGATGAATTTTTCTTGTGGTTGGCTGTCCGAATGAGCGAATGAATAAAATTGATTTCTTAGGTTTACTCCTACAGTTTGCCGGTATTTGCTTTGAATCGAAGTAAGATATATTATTACTCTAAAATAACTAAGTGATACCTACGTGATACTACTCAATATTTAGATACAAACTGGATTGGCGCAAAATCTGATGCCTGTCCGAAGTTGAAAAGGTATGTACTATTTCTATTAGTTTATGAACCTAACCTCTACTCGTGTGTGACAAACAAGTGGTTTTCTATAATTTTGGCATAATATCGATACTTACGTTGATTGTACCGGATCATTAATAAGTTGATTTATTGACCTTTATAAACCTGTAAACAAATTAACTAAGGTTGGGATTTTCTTAAATGTTGTGAAGTCCATCAATAGTGTTGCGATACTACAGCGTGGCGAATTTATCGATAAATATTGATACACGTGTTCTTTCTTTTTTAGTTGATTACAAGATGGCACCTCCGAAGAAAAGTAATGCGTGGAAATTTTTCACTAAAATTGAAGGATATCGAAACCTTGCAAAATGCAAACTTTTCCAAAAAACCATTAAATCTTGTGGCAATACATCAAACTTGACTGGCCACATAAGAAATATCCTCAAGGCTGCGTTTCTAGAAGTAAATAGAGAAAATTCTCATGTGACGAGTGATGTAGGCTTACCCAATGTCGACAGCGAAACAATTGTGAAAAAATTTAAAACAGCATCCAAACCTGCTGTCCCCAACTCTGAATTGCTGCCATCAACAAGTTCAGATGATGTGATAGAATTGGAAAATATAACTTTGACGTGCTCATCAACAGATATTCATATCGATGATCCTTTGAAGCGTCAAAAGCGATTGTAGACATTCTTGAACATATACATTCTTTTTCGGAAGGTGGTAATAAAACTTTAAAAATAAATAATTCCTTGATTTATATGCTTTGTAAGGACAATCAACCAATTACGATTCTTGAAAATGAGGGCTTTCGTTATCCGATGAAAGAGATTGCGCCGCATTACAATCTTCCCAGTAAGACGACGTTGGCTAGCTGGAATGATGACAAACATAATGCATTGTCAGCTGTTTTAAAAATGAATTAAAAATTTAGAAAATCTAACATTTACGACTGACATGTGGACAGAAACTATGACCATGAGAAGCTTTTCTTGGGATTACAGCTCATTTATGTATAGGTATCGAGTTTTTTTTTCAGTAACTCAGTAACAAGATGGAACAGCACATATTATATTAATGAGCGGTTTTAAGAGTTACGCATTATCGTCAACAATATCATTATTTCACAATAAAAATGCATCACTTATGCTCAATGCGTCAGAACTGTCAAATCTCTCTTCTGTTTTACAAGTATTACGACCACTCGCAGCTGCAACCAAAAAGGTGTCTGGTGGTAGGTACTGCACTAGTAGCAAAGTGATTCCGTTATTCCATTGCTAAGTTTTAAAAATCCCATCCCTCAGACTATAAGACTCACTCTCCAAAGAATTGAAATCATTTGTGTTTAAAGAAAATGATAAAAGAATGAGTGCTATAGAGAGAGTGAGTCTACTTGCGATAGCCACCGTATTGGATCCGAGGTTTGAGAAAAAATGCTCTTCAGTGACACACTTGTTTGCTCTACAGCAGTCGCAAAAATCAAAACTTAATAACTAAAAATATAAATGAAATGTTGTAATCTGATTCAGATCAATCCGAAAAACCAGAAGAGAGCTTTTCTTTATGGGAAGATCACCACAAATTAGTAAACAAGATCTGGAAATTAACACAGTCTGAGACTACAATTCCTGATGAATTGTCTATTTACTTACTTTGTGATATGACAGCGTCATCACCCCCAATGAATATTCAAATATTTATAATTAATATTCAGATTAATTATATTTTTTATTAAAAATATAAATTGTGTAGGGCTAATCAATTCGTAGGTAATTATGTATCAAACCCGGGTGGCCGAATTTATTATTGGATAATTTTAATTCATTGCAAGATTGCTGTTAGGGAAGAATTAAACGGTGAAAATGTTAGAACTCAGTGGCAGTTTTGAACATTCAAATAGGTGGACAATGCTGGACGCTGGCGGCAGTCAGACGCCACGTACACAATGGAAACGATGGGTGGAGGGCGGAGAGATACCGTTAGCTGGCAAGGGCAATGTGCCCCGGCACTAAGCTGAAAGCGCAAGGTCACTGAAAATGCGCGCAAAACGAACGGCGAATGATAGCAACGCCACGACACACGTGATTGAGGAATACGTCGTTTCACCAATCGTGTATAGCCACAGGGTCTACATTTGTTGATGAAAGGCTTCTTTTCCATGTACTGGGAGAGGGGAAGCTGACTTCTTCGTGGCGGCAGAAAAGGACGCCATCACGAGAGACTTGCTGCCAGACGTACTGTTCGGGTGTGGTCCGACACATTCGTCAAGCTGTTCGTCCATGGTTGAAGACAGACGCTTTCTGGCTTAGACGTTGCCGGAAGCATAGTATCTTATCTCATAGAGGCCATCACCACTGATGCATTAGTGCGAATGGGCTATCCGCGGATCGGCATCTGACTGCGACACAGCGTGCCGAAATTCTTGAAGCAGTTACAACGGTAATGTACCGACGCAAGATCACTGGTTCCATGGGTTTTTGACGAGGCTTACAAACCCGAAAGCGATCCCTGTGAACAGACTCTCTGCTCTGATCATGAAAATATTTGCTGAGCTAGCTAACATTCCATATTCACCAACATTGAACTTTTAAGCATCTTGCTCATCATAACGTATTTCAAATGATGTTTTCACTTTAATCGGCGCCTCTGGGAATTTTTTAAAAATGTTTAACTTTATTCTGTTGTCCTGCGACGCCACATTATTTTATATTTACTTTGGAAATCTCTGAAATAATTAAATCTATTAATGTTTGCATTTATCCGGCAAATTGTAATCCCCGGGTATTGCTTGCTTGTTTCGAATATCTTGTGCTTAACGTTAAAATTAAATATACCCGGCAGTTTATAAGCCAGAAGATAAAATAAATTCAATACTTTTGTTTACCTGTAATTCTTGCAGCATTTAAGATTCTGGTTCACCTAATTAACCAAATTAGCGAATTAATATTAATATTACTGATAAAAATTTCAACCCCCCCCCCCTTTCATAAACTGTCCCGTTACAACATAGTCCAGTAGGCAGACGCAATGAGAATCCTTTGGAAATCTGGAGTGATCTAAAAGTTCAGTTTTTTAACCTTTATAAAATTTCCTTCAAATACTTGACTGTTGTCGGGTCTTCTGTTTCATCAGAACGTTTATTTTCGAAGGCTGCTCAAATAGTTAATCAGCAAAGGAACTGATTGAAGGAAAGCGATGGTATAAACTTATGTTTCTGCAAAGTTTCGCTAAACACCATTGGTGTTAAGTAGATGAAGACTTAAAATTATATTTTTTAGGAAGATTTAGTATTTAATGTGCGGTTTTTTATTGTAATGGTCTGGTATCGTAATAAAATATTTCTGTTAATCTGTAGCTTTTGTTTTACTTACAAAGCTATAGCTCACTCATACAACAATACTTAACCAACAAACAGTATTATAAAATTAATTATTTGATGTTGGGTGAACAGTAAAGCTCCGGCCTCGCATTCGATAAGACGCGGGTTCGAATCCCCGTCCGAGCATCCAGATTAGGTTTTTTTTATGGATTCCCAAAATCACTCCAGGTGAATGTCGGGATGCTTCCTTTAAAAGGCCTTGGCCGAATTCCTTCCCGTTCCTTGTTCCCAGTCCTTTCCTGCCTCTAATGACCTCGACTTCGACGAGGCGTAAGCCATAAACAGAAAACAAAAACAAAACATAAAAATTAAACACATCATTACGGATACAACACTACATTGCTGGTATTTTGTTACACTGTGTTCACAGGGACCAAACGAAAGACAACGAACTATGTGCGTTGTACTGGAAATGGTGAATATCAAACTATTGTCACATTTTCTTTTTGCGATTTTAAAGGAGCAGGTAAGAGATAAATGAAACGAAATTTGCCGACGAATATTGTTTGTTTGTATTTGTTGAGCTAAAAAAAAAAAGTTTTCGATGTTGAAAAAACATAGATGCTTTTAAGCAATGGATCGTAAAACATCAGTGTAGGGTTCCGATGACTTACATCGATGAAAATATCGATCAACTTTCTAAGTGGACACCCCTACCAGGGACTAACACAAAAAAAAGATTATTTGAATGATATATTGTTACTCTCAGCTGATTTTACACAATTGGATTATCATATTTGACTGATACAACAAAACACGCAAGCAATCCTCGAGAACTGGTCTTGACAATCATGAGAATGGTTATTAGGACGTATTTATATACCATAGATTGTAAGTACATCGAATGCGAGGAAAAGCGACTTTTTGTTGACATCTATGCACGTAAGTATTTGTTTAGAGGCACGTATACACAGTGCGAGGCAGCGCACGGCGTGCGACGCACGCCAAGAACTGTGCGTACCAACTTAGGTCGTACCGAGGCATGCTCAACGCACGTGCGCGACTATCAGTGGGTGTGTCGGTAAAGTGATCGTGCTCAAAGGCGCCTCAGGCCGAACGGCGCATTGTACGTGGACTGATGAAGCTAGCCTCGCTCCGCACCTCGCGCACACAGAGGACAACCAAGACAGCATCCAATCATTTCTGTTTATTTATCTTATTATATAAATGTGTAATTAACAATATTATGTTTTCTTTTTTAAGTATATAAAAAACATTCAACAATAAATTATTATCTTATGGATGTATAATTATCAGTATTATGCTTTAGTTCCTATATCTATAAATTAACAGTCAATAATATCTTACATTTTTATCTTACTACATGATGGTATAATTTTTAATAATATTATTTATTTTCCAGTATTTTAGTATAAATGTCATGAATAAGAATTTGTTCTTGAGTCCATAAAGAAGCTGTAAACTTCGCCTTATTTTTATGTTACTTGTCAATATAGGAATAGGTATCTAAGGGAGCGTGCACAAACCACGTAGCTCCAGTTTGGCCTCATGTGAACCCCCCCTCCCCCCCCGTAGCCCTACGTTGCTTTTGCCTCTACCCCCCCCCCCCTCCCACGTAGCACGTAGCTTTTTTCCCTTTTGATTCCAGAAGACATTTTTTACTGTTTTCTCTTGTCAGACGATTGTAAATTACATAAGGAGATAATTAACTGACGGAAATAAATACTCACATGCTGTTGTGTGTTCTGTTCCTCATTTTAACTGTGAAAAATGTTATGAAAGGAAAGCTACGTGGCCTGGCTCGGAACCCCCCCTCCCCCCACGTAACCCAGCGTAGCCTTCCAGCCAACCCCTCCCCCCCCTGGACCGAGCCACGTGGTTTGTGCACGCTCCCTAATGATCGGGAATATGCTTTTATACTTAGCCATACAACTTTTTAATACTTCCATTAGCGCATCTTCTGGAACAATCGCTGACATTGTTTGTTTGGATATAAGGATCCATATTATAAACTTGCGTATTAATCGCGGTTATAGCGTCTTTCTTATATGCGTCTTTCTTTTTGACTATAGGCTCGGTTAGACTCAAGAGATGTTAAAAGTCTTTAGCGTCCATATGCACCATATTTGTATCTTATTCGAAAGTTATATCCTTCAAAAGCCTGTTTCCATATTCAAAATGTTTCACCCGGCGACATTTTGTTTTCCGTTTCTGTATACACAATTTAACCACAATAAACGTAGCAGCGACAATCTGCACGTTTCGTCATGGCGGAGCCCAACTGTGAGCGTTCATCACCCCGAGCATGCGCCGATCTGATAATTTTGCATCATATACCTTGAGCTGAGGCGTGCGTCGCACGCTGTGCGATAAACGCTGCCTCGCACTGATCATACAAGGCTTTATGGTAACATTAGTTGATCCGGCGATACTTCGCTATTGCTGAACTTGAGTACACATACAGATGGACAGACAGACAGCTGGTCATCAGCAATAGAGCTCAGGCTCAGTTTCTCCTTTTGTACCGAACTCGAAAACTTGTTATTGTAATTGCAAGGTGTGTATGAACCCAAAATCAGATTACAGGTGTCATTTCATGAAAACAAGTTTTCTCAAGCTATTGACACATTAAGCCCCAATTATACACATGTGGGGAACGTTATTTCAATACAAATATTATTTTTAATAATTGTATAACATTGGGTTTTTTTTTTTTTTTTTTTTTTTTTTTTTTTTTTACGAGGCTTATATCCCTTGTGACAGACATTGCTTTGTGAAGTCCAAAATGAACGCTCCGTTGTTAGGTTTTCGCAATAGGCCTATATCCTCATCTTCTGTTAGGTTCAGCTGTAACGGAATTAGCTGTAACATCTCTATCATCATGTCATTTATGCGACACAAAATAATGATTATGTATGAAGCAGAAATAATTGGACGTTTATTTAGATAAATAACTAAAAATTTGATTGGCTATACCACACTCAATAGCAGAACATGCAATTTAGTAAAGTGTGTATGGTGCTCTAGGCCGGGCTGTTCCGAGACTTCAACAGGAGACATTTGGAGTATAGAGGACAGAGGTAGGGTGACCGTTTTCTGTCCTCTGTTTGTCGTAAGTATTCTTGTAACTATTCAGATTATTCTGCGAGCGTGGTGGGTGCAGTGGCGTAGCAATCGAAGGGCTAGGCGGCGACGTGCATTGGGGCCCCCAAGTTAAGGGGGCCTACAAGCTCATCTAAGGGGATCCCCAGCTCAGTTCAGGGCCCCCAAATTATTTTTTGCACGGGGTGCCATTGTTAACCTAGCTACGTTACTGGGTGGATGAGCGTTAACGCTTTAGCCTCGCATTCGGTTTGAAGTGGGTTCGAATCCCCGTTATGTTTTCCATGGTTTACCCAAAATCACTCCAGCCGAATGCCGAGAGGCTTCCTTCAAAATGCCATAATCGAATTCCTTCCCATTCCTTGTCCACAGACCATTCCAAATTCTAACGACTTCGACGAGGCGTAAGGCCATAAGCAAAAAAAAAAAAAAGGTAAAAAGGTAAATGATTGTGAAGACTGTTATTGACTGTACTGGTTGTTTGAGTTGTATATATTGAGATGAAATCTGGTGCCCGTTCATTGACATTTGCTCTTCCGAAAGAAATCAAGAGGGCTGCAATAGTTAACGTCCAAATCCACCGTACGAATTTTCCTCAGCAGTGTATATGCCATCACGCCATAAGAACTTAATTCAGAAAATTCGTTCTCTCGTATCTACGTATAAGAGACCGATAATTTTCATTTATACCATACGAACATTTCGTAATTAACAAAAGTTGAAACAAAGAATCTTACGTACTACATAACGTGTAAGAATTGCGAAGAATTTTAGGATGAACCCAGGACTTTGATACACAATCTGGAGATTATAAACGGTTCACTGATTTGATAAAAAAAAATCTGATATTTTCTATCTTCATCATTATTCTGTATTTCACAGTATCACTTGTAGCAGACGATTCTTTCGACGAGTATTATGTCTGTTGCTGTTTCTTTAGTTACTGGATCCTTGTCTAGTAAACGTCATTATGCGTGGCTGTGGATGGTAATAGTAGCGGTGGAAAACGACACCTTTACTTCACCTCATGTGACGTAAGGTAAATGCGTTATGTTGTAACCAGGCAGTGCTGAAATGAACGGGAAAAATGTTGTAGCCAACTCAAAATCGAAAACATCTAAGCTTAGGTTATAAAATACTATAATACAGCGGATGCTACTCTTTGGTACTGATCTCTGGACTAAGCAAAATGATTCAGAATAAATTTTCGACCTCTAAGAAAGGATTTCTGAGAGAAATATTTGACCCAATTGATATGTGTAGATAAAGGAAAAATAGTTGCTATGGTGAAAGGAGAAATTAGCTTGGTTGGCAAGGTTATATAATGAGAATTAAAGAAGACCCATCAAAGGCATGGTGGAAAGGAGTTGTGATGGAAGAAGATGATAGGGAAAATCGAGATTTAGATGTCTGATACAATCAAGGAAGACGTTAGGAAAATATAATACAGTAGGATGAATGTGACTGTAGCAGGTTAATAAGGAACTGCGACAATGATATTGCAGCGTGCGCACATTATTGGCTGCCAAAGAAAAGTGGGAAGGTCTTCTTTTTACCGCGGTGGACAAAACATTTTAAAATGGAACAGGCTTAGATTTTATGATAAAAGAAAAGAAATGTAGGCAAATTACCTCATTTATTCAAACAAATCTAAAAGACACTAATTGTTCTGCAAAACCTTATCATAGTTGCATCAAAAATCAGCAATAAAGGTATTCAAGCGGAATAATTTGTTGTCAATGAAACCGGCTTGAATACAATAAGAAAAATAAACGAGGAGAAGCCAATATTAACATTGCCCAAAAAAATACTACAAAAAATTTCCAGTCTCAGGCAGCTTTCAGCAATATTTTTAATTAAGCTTACTAATTTGGAGTTTTTTTTTGTGTTATTAACTAATTGAGAGAGTATCTACGGACATTTTGAGGATAGTTTATTTTAATCTGTTATGGTAATTTTCAGTAATATGTGTTTCCAGTAATTCATTCTATGTTGATTTATCACTGCTTAGACTTTATTCTTAAACTGGAGTCTGAGATAATATCAAAATCCGAAAGCATGACTTTTACAGTAAGCTGATAACTTGTGTAAACTATTAACGGAAGTCTAGAGCATTGTGATTGAATAGGGAATATTAAATTCTGATGTTATGTATTTTTTAATTGAAAATCTTTGTTAAAGTGAATCATCGTTATTTCGTAGTGCTCTTACTAAAAACAATGTATATTTTCCTCGAACTTTATTTTGCAATTGAAATGTAATGTACTTGGGCTAATATATTTTTTTGTGTGTATGTGTTTTTAAATATTTACAGTATTTTCTTTTTACGTCCCACTGCTGTGAACAAAATATTGAACAGCAATTGCTGCATACTTCTGTATTACAGTGATCAACCAGTAATGATACCAAACACTTCCTGAGTCACCAAAAGTCGCGAAGGACGTTGTAGCGTCTCCCAGCGTACAGATGAGTACTTTTAAACTTTGTATTTATCGCATCACACTAAGAAACTCTTTTAAATGATCTGACCGAGGAACATTGAATGGCCTGACAAGCATGGATTTCCTGGTGATAAAGAATTCGGTGAAAATGTGTTTGATACGGGTTTTTTCATTACGCAATAGCAATAGGGATATCAACACCGATATCAGTTAAGACTACAAAGACTATCTGATGGAATGTTGCCTCCGCATCAAGGGATCAGTGTTACAGATATGATTGTTAGTTACATCTTTACTGATTAATTTTTATCACCGCCACTGCCCTCCGATGTGCCACAGAAAGTATTTTTCAAGTTTTAACAGTGATGTATTTTAAAGAAAATTGCGAAGAGATTTAGTCAGATTTTCTTATAACATGTATTATTCTACAATGATTCTGTTTATAAAATACTTTAACACAGAACAATTTAAAGCTTGTGTGCAAAGTAGTTTAAATAAAATTTGGAATGTTTCATGCATATATATATATATATATATATATATATATATATATATAAGTGAGGGAGCTGTCTTGTTGCTCTGAAGGCAGTCTCGACTGATATTTTGATTTGCTGTTAATATTTCCTTCATGAAGTATGTTAGAATGGTTCTGTGAAATGAATACTTCACGAACGATAAGGGGGCATCCATAAATTACGTGAGATGTTTTTTCCGGATTTACGGACCCCCCCCTTTCTGGTTAGACTTCGTGAGATCTGGCCCGACCCCCCCACCCCTTTCTGGTGAAATCTGGTCCATGAGACCGCGCCCTAGAAATCCCCCTCGCAGCTTTTTGAGACTTTTTTTTTGGGGGGTTCTCACCCTTCCAAAAGCCAGTTACACCCCCACATTCCTACGAAATATCCTCCTAAAATCGACATTCGCGTCATTTGTAGACTTTTGTATTGGTTCTACAGTCCAACATTTTTTCAAAAACCTCAAGTGAGATTATCGTAGACCCCCTCTCCCCTTTTCGTGAGATTTGGTGAGATTTCACCGGACCCCCCTCCCCCTATTTCACCTCACGTGGACTCCCCCTAATCAGTAGGTTCCCCTTTACTCGTTAAGCAATCCGCGCACTTCCGGGGCGTGTCGATGCAGCTACCCAACGAGCGGGCTGTGGAAGTGTCCCACCTATGCTGGCAGGGACGGCGCGCCTGTATCCATCGTCCACTCGTTAAGGAGTCATCCATTAATTACGTGCGGTGAGGTGAAGTAGGGGGGGAGGGTTGGGGTCGGGTGAAATCACACCAAATTTCACGTGAGGTTTTAAAATTCTTGAAGGGCAGTAGAGTTAACACAAGGTCCAGAAAAGACGGGGATGTTGACTTTAGGGGGGTATAAGGTCTACAAACAATGTGGATATCGCCTTTGTGGAGGGTATAACCGCGCTCGGAAACGGGAGGGAGGGGGGTCCAACCAGTCAGATCTCACCAAACTTCACCAGAAGGGGGATGAGGGGCTTGAATTCTGAAAAAAATCTTACGTAATTAATAGATAACCCCGAAAACTGAAAGGCCCTGGTAGCTGAAACGACACTAGGCCAGCTGGTGGGTAGGCGGCAAGGGTAACCTGTGGTGCGCGCTGATCCGTCCACTGTGGCGCGGCTTCCAAAACCACGCGCCGTGGGAAACCACCTTCAGGTTGACCTGGTTTAAGAAGGTAGCAATGACAAAGCTGGATTGCGCTACCAGTGTGAACTGTCAATAAGGAAGACGTACAGTCGTTGGAAGTCTCCCGTCCTCTGATGTTGTACGCCTATTCAGCAAATTATTGTTGAAATGTGTTTACTTACACCGTTGAAATTGTGAATACAATCTCAGATCCATCACATTGGAAGTTGTAATCCGTTTGATTGAAGAGTGTATGAATTTTTATAGGTGAAGTCCAATTCCACTGAAGGAGACAATATGTAGTAAAGTCAAGCTGAAGAGTTGTTTCAGTTATTCTGCTGCATAAAGTATTTTTTTTTTTTAAACTAGAGATCTTGTTATAAAGAGACCAGTCGGCAACATTATTTCATTGAAAATAATTTCTCGTAAGTGTTATGATATTTAAAACTAGAGGAAGGCTCAAACATACTACGAAGATGTTCATCATTTTTGACATGACAAGCTAAAAGATCCTACATAAAAAAGTAAAATATGCTATATTTCATATATTAGTAGTTTTAGCTTCACTCGTTTTTCAGCGAACAGTGTAATCCACTGCTCAGTACAGTGGATATTAGTAACTTTAAATATGATACTAACAGCTATCTAACGAAATTTCTTTTTGAATCATGAGCTGTGATCTTAACTGATATCAAGAAAGAGTGATATCTGAACGCAATGGTATCTCGTTCCAGTTTATGATTTTTGCTTAACACTTGAGATAGCTTAAGTCACAAAAAGGTAAAGTTACTAACTCTTTTTAACTCCCTTTTCAGTGGAGTCTCTAGAAATCTTCTGAGCCGGGACAAAAATTGTAAGATAAGCGCCCCTTAGAATATTTTGTGTCCTCCATTGTCGGCGCGCCGAGTGTTGTCCTGCTCGGGGCAATAGTGTCCCTAAAACAAAAAAGACGTCGTGACGTAAATCGCCTCCTTTCAAACACGATTTTACCGCCCTCCTAAAGTTACCTCCCTCTAGATCCGGTCTGTCCCATGTAATTAGTCCCATGCAGTTTTTATTGGTCCTCTTATTTTTATTTTCTTTCATTATTTATTTATTCTTTTAAATATGACGCTCCATCAAAGTGCAGACAACAGAGTCGGGAGGTAACGATAACGGAATTAAACTTAAGTGATTTTTGGTAAACCATACAAACCGAAATATAGTCGATCGGACCTGTAATCGCACCAATGTCTCTTCAAATCTCATTGTTTTTTCTCGTGAACATGCTCATGACATTCTGAACATTTGTGAGGTCCTGAGGTGTCATTTTCACAAATAACTTGATTTTTTATTAAATTTTCAGTTTTTGTAAAATAATGTGTCACAGTAAAAGATGTAAATTTTGCCTAAAGAACATAAAATATAACTCAAAAGTCACGGTTTTTTATTTTATTTATTTTTTGCTTATGGCTTTAGGCCGCGTCCAAGTCGAGGTCATTTGAGACAGGAAAGAACTGGTGGCAAGGAACTGGAAGGAATTCGGTGATGGCCTTTTTAAAGGAACCATCCCAGCATTCACCTTGGGGAAACCGTAAGAAAACTCAAATCGGGATGGCCACCCGAATGGAAGGCTCGGAAAAATGTTACGGTGATAGATTTGTAAAAATAAATAACTCTGCAACATTATTCATAATTTTGTTACTAACTTTCTTTGGTTCAATAATTTTATAGTGTTTGATTTTCTTAAATAGGAGGCTTTATACAGGACTAAGGGAAACGCACAAATTGGTTGAAGATATTGGATGTCTTTCTGCTGATAACTGTGTGAAGTATCAAGTGCAAATGGAAATAAACTATCATGAAGCAGATGCGATGTGTATAAGAGAACTAATTAAACCTATGTACAACAAACAGTACTGATGTAGATGTAATCATAAGAAAGCACTTGTAGGTTAACAACAGTATTTGCACAGTTCAGGTAAAGCACTAGATTTATTCTTTCACTTTCAACATAAAAAACATAAAACCCCGGTGAGGTCACCAACCAACAATTATTCTGAAACCAGACTTCTTCTCCTCTAGCTTACAGAGTCCGTTGGATGAGAAGCATTCCCTAGAAGTTCACTGAAGTCATAACTTGCATGTCTACAATAAAAATAAAAATAAACCAACCACTTTCAACTGTCCTCTCACGACTACATAGAACAAACTGTAGTTATCTTTGTACATACCAGAGAAATATTTGCAACTCTCTCATACCATTTCTGTTGTTATGCTACACACTGTCTCCGAAATTGAAGAGATATTTCAGGGAAAGGATCAGTATTTAGAGGAAGAACACGTTTCATTGGATGGACAGAAGGAACAGTTCAAAATTGTAATAATAATTCTTTATTCCAAACGAAAAATAAGGTACATGCTATTGCAGTGACGTGCGTTGGCTGTATAGTTTGTTTAGAAGAGAATACAATAAAGAGAGAAAGCAGCTTGGCAACAGAGAACTATTAAAACAACCAAACAAGGAAATTATATCAGCAAAGAGAAGGACATGGTACACATTTCTATGGATTGTGAAAGAATGAATTTAGAATTAAGGATTTCTTTTTCTAATTTCTAAGCCTCTGACCATAATACTTCCTGTATCCTAGATATTTCTATTCCATTATACACAGTCCAGTCACATTAATGTGACCACCTCTCAAAAACCACAGAATAACCACCTTTGGCAGAGCGGACCGCTGCGAGGCGTCCAGGAAGAGAGTCAATTAGGTTTCTGAAGGTGTTCACTGGGATGTTGAGCCATGCCGACTCCAGTGCCGTGGCCAGCTGCGCTAGATTACGCGGTTGAGGATCCATGGCGCGAACAACCCGATCAAGGTTGTCCCACAGATTCCCGATTGGGTTTAAATCCGGTGAGTTTGCTGGCCAGGGGAGTAAGGTAAAATCATCCTGGTGCACTTCGAACTACACACATACACTGCGAGCTGTATGACACCTCGCATTGTCCTGCTGGTAGATGCCATAATTCTGAGAAAAAGTTATTCGCATGTAGGGGTGGACATGGTCCGCAAGGACAGATACGTACTTGTGCTGATCCATCGTGCCCAGTGAATGCCAGGAAAACATTCCCCAAACCATAATGCTCCCTCCTCCACCCTGGATCCTTCCGGCAATTGTTGCAGGGTGTTTGCTTTCAGACGTTTCACGCCGTATGCGCCAACGTCCATCTGTCCGATGGAGCATAAAACGTGATTCATCGGAAAAAGCCACCTGTCGCCACTCTGTGGACGTCCAGTTGCGGTACTGGCGTGCAAATTCCAGCCTTCGTTGCCGATGAACTGCAGTCAGCATAGGTGCATTAACCAGGCGTCTGCTGCGGAGGCCCATGCGCAGCAACGTTCGCTGAACCGTTGTTGAGGATACACTCTTGGTAGCCCCTTGGTTCATCTGGGCGGTCAGTTGCTCAACAGTTGAACGTCTATTTGCCCGAACGCATCTCCGTAGCCTTCGTTCGCCTCTGTCATCTATAGCCCGTGGTGCACCACATGTTCCATGCCGCTGATTTTGAATAGTGTCATTTTTCCATGCGCGGTATACTTTCACCACGGCGGCACGTGAACAGTTCACAAAATTAGCCGTTTCCGAAATGCTTCCACCCTTGGCCCGAAAGCCAATAATCATGCCCTTTTGGATGTCCGATAAAACGCTACGTTTCTGCATTGCGCCAAAGATTGAAATGCTTCCCGATGCCCTAGGACATCCCTTATATACACTCCACTGTAATGTGCTGCCACCTGCCTTCTGTGAATGGTTATTTCACGTTGACGTCGAAAGTAGGTGGTGGTCACATTAATGTGACTGGACTGTGTATATGACAGTTACAGGTTAATTTTAATTGCAAACTTATAAAATATATATGAAAAAACACAAACCTCTACTTTTGCTCTTATAGTCGATACCCTTTCAGCAACCCTGAAATAGCTTCAGATTTAGAAAATAACGAGACGTGACTAAGGTAGATCGATAGGAAAGTTGACCGAAGGTGTGTGGCCCAGGTGGAAGCAATTCCAGGCTCGGAGTCCCGTGGGTGCCAATCCGGGTCCCAGGTCCCGTACGTCAGAAACGTCTGTGAGAAATAGAAGTTGTTTGTAAGTCATTAGCATAGACTTGAAAGTGGTTATCCATGTGAATCTCATTTAGTGTACTGTGTACAACATATTTCGTGTAAAAGGGATGATTGTGTTGGTATTGAAGATCTCTCTCTCTCTCTTTCTCTCAAAGGCATTTAACAGACTAAGCTGTTTGATGGTGGTGAATACGGTTAAAACCGTTGTGGTGAATTCGTGGAGGAAATCTTAAGAGAAAAGAAACAAAAAGGTAAGGTACTGTATTGGGACCAATACTTTTCATAATTCTAATGAATGATTCTGTTGCCATGTTATGGTCAGGTAACATAGTAGTATATAATATGATTATGTCGAAAGAGAATTATGAACAGATATTGAGAGATCTGGCCAGGAAATGTAGTTGGGTCGTTCAGCATAATAGGAAGACAAAATGAGTCAACTCATTAGGTATTAACTGATAATAGGACCAGATAGGTAGGCATATTGTGCACATACGTTCTGATTTCACCGAATTTTTGCCTTACGGGAAGTTGTCAATTTCTTAGATAACACATACCGGCTACACCAGAAAGAGATTAAAAAACTACGATAACGTATGTTGCTCGGTGTAGTGCTGGTTATTTTATGACACCAGGTCTTTACTGTTAATAGTGGACTGTGCAAGTAGTACCGAGGACCCAAACACCACTATAATAACTTCTGAGACAAATAGGGGTCGTACTCTTCGTAGACAATGGGGTAATTAGAAACCAGGGAATTACGATGAGAGAAGGGGAAGGAAATCAGCCATAACTTTTATGGTGGAACCTTGCCGGCATTCACCAGGAGTGATTTCGGGAGACTATAGAAATCCGAATTCATGATGACCGTACCGATAATCGAAGTCGATTCCTTACATCCACCCGAACGTTACCCTTCACTTATCAGTGTCTGTTGGAGAGCCGGGTATAATTCAAGTCAGGTGTTAATACAGTAAATGTGTTGAAGCTTATTTAATTATCTACTTTTTAATGAAAAGGAGGCGATTCTCACTGTGCACAGTGCAATCATATTCATCAATTCCGTGTGATCTTATTAGTAACATCCATCTTACATCCACCCTGGAATTTTTCTGCACCTTGTGTTGATGCATATAGTTACAGTCAAGGACAACCCTTCTAATTTAAAGATGCCACAAATAAAATAACACACAACATATTCCAACCCTACTACAGAGAAAACCTTCCCCGGAATTTGACTTGCTAAATGCTAACACATCTACTATATAATTTCCTAAGCCCACTCACTCAATCACCTCGCTAGCTATTGGCCGGAGAATGGTTTCACGTGTCAGCCTTCGCTCGCTAAATAACAGCTACCAGAGATATCATTAGAAGAAATGCGAGATTACCAATCAATTGCCATAGTACATTCATTAAGTTTGTTTTTAGTAGCTTTTCAAAGTTAAAAAATAACGATAAAATTTACAGCTAAAAAAATGTGGAACTGATTTTCAGTAATATGTTGCTAATAAATGCAACAACAAAAAACTTTAAAAAACTTAAATCATGAATGCCAATTGTCGTTCCGGCCTAGGCTAAATTTCAATTTGATTAAAGTTTCGATAATGTTGTTGCTTGACCAAAGTTAATACGTTATGATTTATTTACTTTTTACGTACGTATTTTGCTGACCACTTTCGTTAATTGTATTTGTTCAAGTTCACTGTACGTGAGTTATTAGGTTATGTAGTAAGGACATACATTTCTTTGGAGTTACTCAACTGTTTAATAATATGGAATCTGTATTAATTTCTCTGGCCCTTACAGACACTATGACGAAAGATTACATTATGAATGTCCATCCTCAATAAAAACTAAAATAAAAAAAAAAAACAAGGTGATGCTTTCGAAGCAAACAGTAATTCTTCAAATTTTGCAGAGTGAAATTTAAGGGTAAAATACAAGTCAAGTTTTAATTTCAACAAGTTAGAGTATACGACTTCTGAAACAAATGATAGCGCGTTCGTCCCTGTCCTTGTTTAATAATTACGTCTATTGATACTTCTGAGTTCTTCAAGCTCAAAAGATTTTATTCACCCAAAGGGTGAAAAACAGGTCATGTTCGCATTTGGTCAGAGCAGGTCAACCTGTCATAATGTTTGACCCTAAAAACCGAAACTATTCTAGACTAGTGACGATACGCAAAAAACGGTCACGCTCTTACGCTAGTATTATATACTAGCTATCCTGCCCCCACTGCATTAGTTTCTATATAGGACTCACTACACTGCAACGCTCAGTCAGAATGAATGACCACAGGCATACAGTCTACACACGCAACTTATATCTTCCAATACCAGAACATGCCAATTACCAAAATTCTAGAAACCCCAATGGCTGCTTCACTGAGAGCAATCAGAGTTTTCCTTGAAACCACCGCCGCTCCGGAACTTCGGAGATGAGAACTTGCATACCAAAATATCCTGGATACCAAACACCCACCTGGCGTTAACCACCGATCAAATTCTGCCTTTTTACCCATCACTCATTATTGTTAGCTTTATCATAGTTATATTTAGCTAGTAATAATTTTAATAAATCCTTCCAAATTTATTTATTTATTGTGTATGTAAAACCAAAATATTGGGTAAACGCTCTGCCCTCGCATTCGGGGAGACGCCGGTTCGAATCCCCGTCCAGGCATCCAGATTTGGGCTTTCCATGGTTTCCCCGAATCACTCCAGGCGAATGCCGGGAGGCTTCCATCAAAAAGGCTAGGATCGAATTCCTTCCCGGTCCTTGTACCCAGTCCCATCCCGCCTCAAATGACCTCGACGTCGACGAGGCGTAAAGCCATAAGTAACAAAAAAAGCGGAATATTTGATATGTTTTTGTTCGTCAAATATGTTTTTCACTTGTCTCAACCTTCAACTTTGGTGAGTGATGAGCCGTTTTCTGTATCCTTTATTATTTATATTGCCTAAAGCCCGTTTTCTTTTTTCTTAGTATCACAAATAAGATGAAAACATATTTAATTGCCTTCAGCGAAAATTAATAACTCTGAAAATAAAGGTGAATAATATAGAACGGTGACATCCAGCAGAGATTTCTAGTAGTTACCGGTCTTGTAGTGAAGAATAAGATCCTGTGGCGCAAATTTTAATCTTTGTTTGGACGTTGATTTAATAGCTGCCTGTGGCGTCAGTAACTTATATGATTAAAAAATCTTTTTGTGGCATTTTATCAATAGCGCTGGGTATCCGACCTCCATGTCATAGCACGTGAAGGACTAAGATACCATTTATTACAGGCAGTGGCACTAATTAAACATTTTTTAAAAGTCATTAAGCTCTGCACTCGTTTGAAGCATCTGTTCCTGTTACTGGACATCCATTAAGAACTACATCCTCAATTATCTGCTTTGCAAATTCTTAATTTTTTGCCCTCTGTAGGAATATGAGTATATAAGGATGCAAAACAACATAATACCTCTTGTTTTGGAAAGTTCTTATAGAAGTTCCTTTATTTACCAGTCATTTCCGGATTTTGTTTATATCTTAGTTTATTAGTCTATTTAGCACGACATTTCAATTGTTTAACTTTTCCCTAGAATTTAAATTTCACAGAGATTTTGCTCCACACTTACATTGTTAGAAGGTTATTTCTTAGACGTATTGAGAGATTTATTTTTAATTAGTCTCACTGCCATCTTTTGTAAGGGTCAGAGATTTCATGAAAACAAAAATCCATCACAGTTCACTTCAAGTGATTTACATTGGTTCAACTTTTCTCCATACCACTTTTCCATCTCAGTCTAACCGAAGTGAAGTAAACAGATACTAAGTTAAACTTGGTATTCAACAAGAAAGTTAATTGGACCCTCCCGAAGGAGATACATTTATCCCGGATTTATTGGAGGTAGGATAGCCAGTTACTATTCCTACTGGGTAAAGAGGACTTACAATTTAACTTGGAATCCGAACCAAGGAACAGAAACATTTCTAGCGTACTTGACCTTATACATCAGGCTGTGGGTTAATGATCTTTCAAAACCTCCACCAGATTCGCACCAGAGACCTTTCGATCTACAGTCAAACGTATTTACCACTGAGTCATCAGACCACTCCAAACACATACAAATTTAGCAGTTAATACTACTGATCTCTTTGACTGTGAGAGACCGGTGTTGCCTGTAGACTGATTGCAACATAGTTGAAGACAAGACCAGTTTCACGACACGCTTTCGTCATTGGTTGAAAGGCGAATAGCAACGGACCTTCAGCATTAATTGCTGGCGAATGAATTCTGGCCAATGGCAGCGATCAAACCATCGAATGTTTCGATAGAACCATTCATGGCTCCTGAGGCGTCTTCAGTAGACACATTATTGGAATGATCATTATAAATAATTAATTACAAATTCTTTCGGAAAGTAAACAAACATCAGGCAAACTATAAAGGGTGTAAACAGTAATAAAAGCTCACCTGATAACTTAGTAAAGGACAAGTAACTATTTTTTTTCCCTACGAAATTTCAGAATTTGATCTACCGATTTGGTCACAGTTATCGTTTTGATCAGATTTTTTATCCAGTTAAGGTAGCGAGATGACATAAATTTCAGATTTTAAACACGGATCAAGTTTTCAAGGTGTAAAAACGCATCAAAATTTATTGAAGTAGTTTTTAAGTTACTCCCTATATTGGTAAATTGGTTTAATGTTCAGAACAGATATCAATTTCATGTTCCGGTGCCAGATAACTCAACGTGATGAAACATTCCTCAGATTCTAAGGTCTCAAACTGCATAACACCATCAGAATCTTTTCAGCATTTTTTTGTGAGATGCCAGAACCAACTGATAAACAGACCTATTTATGTTAAAAATTTATAGTAATCATAGATACAAACAAAATCAAGCAAGAAAGACACAGTTCACCGAAAATTAGCGTCTCTTGGTAAAATATATATAGGTCAATGCAGGTGGTATTAATCTGAACTTCTTTCACGAATATCAAGATCATTTGTTGATGTAAAATTTACAAACCATCTGAAGATGAGCAGGTATAGCTCGAAACCGGTAATGGTTTAATAAACACCATCATAGTGTGACTGGTTGCTGTATTTTTTACAACCCATAATATCAAGATATGTAAAAGTTTGTTAAATCGATTATTATGGACATGCGGACGTCGTTCCTATCTTTGATGCATTGTCACACTTTGCATGGATAAAAGAAGGATGTACTTTCAATAAAACAATGGTTGTATTTTTTTCCTTTTGTGTCAAGTCGATTTTATAGGCTAAAAACAGCTTCTTAATAAAACTGTAAAAATTTGAAGTTATTCTGTTGCACATATCGTGAGTAGTAGAGAGTAGTTTTTGTTGAAAGAAAAAGGAAAGTATTGAGTTTTTTGCCAGTTTGCAACATACCTCATGTTTTCGACTACTGGGTGAACTACCCCTCATGCCTTTTACCGCGTTTCAACTGCACGCGAGGAGACTTGAATTATGACTACGATCTCGTGAATAATATGACGAGTAACTGCATGGGGGAGGGGAAACTGTATAATTTAAAGTTAATGAAGTGATGGCGTGCCAGCCACTGAATTTAGGGGGAGCACAGGTGCTGAGCGAATCAGTTTTTCGTTAGAAACGAAAGCTCATCTTAAAGTTATTGAATAAAACTATGCCTCTAACTTATTCTAGAATAATTTTTTAAAGTCATTTTGATAATATGTCTTACTGCGAGTTATGACTCTGATGGTAATTTTCGCTTTGTATCGGTTTAGAAATCTTCAATAGACATGTTTTAACAGGTAATATAAGCCTTTATGTCCTCTAAAACCATGCCGATAATTATCCATACTTGCTCTTGTTTTACTGTATAACCTCTGTGTTACAAGAACGTTAATTAACTACAATTTAATTAATTTAAACAAAACACCTTTGGCGCGACTGTCGTGCTTAGTTACTACAGTAATTTATATTAAAGTACTTTGTAAACTTCTCAGTTATTTGACGCAAGCTTTAAACGAATAAACTAAAATACAGGGACGGTATATAATGTTGGGAAACAGTGTAATGTGTTGCACTCCTTTGTGCGTAAGAATATGTATAATTATGTTCCAAGTAAATTAAATATCAGATGTGCTTTACTTATGTCACGTGTACTAATACGAATTATATTATTATATTGCTACATTATGTAAGTAAAGAGTTGGCTGTGTGGATGATTTCCATATACAAGTCAAATAAAACTAAAAAGTGTCTACTATAATTTTGAATAGGTCCACAATGGACAGGGTCTAGTAACATCAAAAACCTGAGTACTAATATATAAACACAAAATTTGATTTGAATCGTATATAATTAATTCTAAAATGATGGTCTGGAAAATTCTAGACGTCAACTATAAATTATTGAAAAGATTAATAAGTTTTGAAATGATAAGGTAATGCCTTATGTTTGCTTGTGAACAGTGATAATCACGAAATTTTCTTGAAATTACATCTTTTAAAGTTTTCCTATGGTTTCGCGATCAATAGGTAATGCCTAGAATTTTACAGATTACCCTGTAATTTGACATTTCATATAAAATTAAATCAAGAGTATTACCATAAGAATTTATAATCAGTTTTTCATTTGTCCTTTTTTTAACTACGTTTTTGAAGGGAAATTAGTGAAGAAAACTATTTACGATTGCTTTTGTTTGTAATTGACGACATTTGGTAAGATAATATTTATTGGTACATAACATAACTAAGCAAAAGTAGTATAATATGAAAAGAAAATATGAAAGCCTATGAAGAATAATGAAAATTAGCTTAAAAATTGTTGTATGTATTAAGCACAACATTATCGTCACAAGGTATAGGAGACGGAGGTGACACAAAAGAAGTCGAACAGACTTCTTTCGTGAAAATCACTCTAGAACGTAATCAGTAATTGGAATGAAAAAAGGAGATAGGTTTTGGGTCATTGAGTCTATCGGGCTACTTGTAAAGACATAGATTGGTGATTAAGTGTGGAAGGATATTGGGACAACTGGAAGTAGTCCGTGAATCGGAAGAAACAACGATAACCATAAACTGGAAATTGATTTTGGGCATACTGGAGTTGGGTAAATTATCGATTAAAGTGAAATAAAATGAAATAAACATTCACGTAACGCAATTAATTTAAAGTAATAATAACCTAAACCTGAAGCAGAAATATCTAGGGTTGAAATCTGTTTCTAAAAGCAGCGAATTTAGTTTAGAATTTCACAGATCAGGTGACTTAACGGTATTCACAAAAATTCTGGGCTATATTTGTAAGTAGACAGATACAGAAATATCGTCCCTAAAACGGTTAGAAACCTAAAAAGTATTGTCTGTAGTACGCATTTTTTTTTCTCTAGTTAAGTATCTTTATTACAAACTTGTAAGTCTAAAAGTGACAAAAAAGGAGATTTTAGTAACAAAATTGAGTTTTTAAGGATACCGGTCAGAACCTCATGGCACTGTTGGACGTATTATAATCGATTTAAACCAAAAATGCATCATACAGAGACTAAAAGCTACAAAAATTGGTTTTGAGCTTCATACATCATGGCCGCGTGAGCTTCTCTGGTTGACTTGTGATAGTTTTTTTTGTATTTGACCCTAAGTGTTCGCTCTGCAAGTTTTGAAGAATTTCTGTTGAATTTGAACTAAAAATATAAAAGAGAGGCAGTATAGTAGAAAATGTGAGATTAACGGCCGAAGAATGATGCTTTTCCAGTTTCAGAGACTTCGTCAGCTTAGTGCTAGGACTAAACGTAAGAAGAAGTATTTACTATTTTAACCTATTTCTGATTCATTCCTTGAAGCCGACTAGCATTTATATTGCAGCGGTCTTCGTTCCATGTTTCGAGGATACGTTTAATGTAGACTTTATGAGGATACCTGTCCATTGTAAATGATAATTTATGACAGCAGCTCGTAGCAAGAAGATCGGTTACAATCGCCAAGGTAGTTAAATCGAGATAGAACTTTAATCTATTTGATGTTAGTCACATCCATGGTTTATTAATTTATCATTCGGACAACATGACGTGATGCAATTTTTACTAAACTTGCTAGTAAATTAGAGATAATAATTAAAATATAAATATGAATAGATAATATTTAATCAAGTATATTTAATTTAATCCGCTTATTATGTTTTTCTGCATGTTGGTATGCAACTACAGTGATTATTTTCACCTCGCTCAAACTTAAAAGACGTTCATTAGACAAGAAACAATTTATTATATTAAGAGAACAGAAAGTAATTTCACCGTATAGACGCCTGTCTGTGTCTGCTGATAAATATGATACTAACGAAATTAATGGAAAATCTGAAGCTATCGACCAAAGGTTCAATTGTTTTCTAATCAGTTCTGTCCCGTAAAAACTTATTATACAGTGCGATATATCCGTAGTACGACAGTTGTGTAGTAAGACCAGTTTTTTTTAATCCAAGATAAAAATGTCCCTCACGCTGAAATTCCAAACCCTTCTAACAACTCCTGAGGTCTTCTTTATCTCAGCAAAATTGAACAAATCAAATAGCAGGTGAAATTCTCAGGATGGATCTGCAGCCTTGCTGTCTTGATAGCAATCAGTTGTACTTGTGGTAGATGCTGGACATTGATCATTTTTTCGCTGATATACCAATTGTATGAAACGTACCTGTCTGCTTGGTCTCAATAATTCAGCTGACGTGGAAAGTAACACCATCCATGACACACTGTCAGCGCGCATCATGGACACAGTGGAGTGTGGAATCCTGATTTTCTCAGCTATTTCCGAAATGGTGTCTCCTATACGTAGAGCTTCAACTATCATTTCGCTTTCAAACTCGGTTAATTATTGTCGGATATGCATTATGACGTCAATAGACGTTGCACAGGACACTCTTCAGTCCAACCAACAGCTTAATTTTTTCCTTTCGACACGATGCATCAACAAGAATTTTCGGGTGCCACTGTATGAATCAATACGACACGTCGACAAGAACAAGTCGCACTATTAATATCGCAACACCGTAAAGTTATTTAATCTAAGCACGCCAGGAAATGATAGGCTAAGTTGTGCAGTTAGTGGCGGAACAATCTCATTACAGCTGTCACAAGGAACTAATTGACAAGAGTTTTTGGCTTGAAACAAGTGTTTAAGTGCTCAACTATCCTAAGAGTTCTCCAGTTGTACCATCTCCATTTGTTTTTATTATTATTCAAACTGGGTTAGGAAGTGCAAGAGCGCCTCTGTAAAGATAATGAAGACATTTAAAAGAGTTCTAAACATGAGTCTTCGAGCCGCACTACAAGAAGATATGCACAGTTTTCCTCCAGTCATAGCTACATAGCGCTATACTCGCTATATCTGTGGTGGAGGGGTGTACATTCAATAAACCATTGTCATACTTTAATCTTTTCTTTTAAGTAGGTTCTATAAAATAAATTGCGTTATATAATCGTCGAACTTTAAAATTGGTATTTCGCTTTGTAATTATGAATTTCCTTTTTTTTTATATAAGGTTCCGGGCAAACAGTATACTTCTATCGGCTTTGACTCATCAAGTGGCCAAATTAAAATCTCTGTCATAAATGAATTCTAAAATTGTCTACTTTGCTCCTCCACTTTTTTATAGTGCATATTATGAAATAGTAATTACGTGTCAAAATGTTACATATATTTTATATTATTATCTTATATTTTACAAATACTAAGCAATTCCAAATTTTTCTAATGTTAAGAAGCAATATACTATTTTTTTTTTCATCTTCTTCTCTTCAATGATTTTTTCCTACCTTTTTTAATCTATAAGATTTTTATTTGTTTAGTAGGCGAGGCGCTAATTGAAAATCTTTTTCGGCGTGTAGTTAATCATGTAATTAAACTTTTGCGTGACAATGGCAATTTAAACATCACTTCTCTCCATTCTGATAAAATTGATTTTTTTTTTTTAGGCTACTTTCAATTTTAACTTTTTATTATTTTCTAGTGCTCTGCAGCTCCTTCGTAAAGTGTCCCTTTCTATTGCATCTACCCTTTATTGGTTCCATTTTATTTCCTGAGTTTATGATATATATAGTAATACAATTTTTACGAATCCTTCATATTATTTGTTTGTTTCCACATGTTACTTATACACAATAACATACTTACAGCTAAATTTCGGTCGACTAATACGTTTAGATATTTATTTCTTACAGTACTCTTTTTGGGTGGGAATGATCATTTAATGTTTCACTTAACAATTTATTTCTTAATCAAACTGAAGTACTCTAATAACAAATATTTCATATCGGACAAATAGTTTATTTAGTGAACTTTGCGCATCGTATATCCGTGACCGGTTATCAAGATTCTGTCGTCTACAGAAGGTGGTACGTGCAGGAATCTTCCATTTAAATCTTGATCCATCCTGGCGAAGTAATTTTTTCAACCGTCTAAAACCTCGTTAACATATAATTTGCAGAGAAAAGTATGGCGCTCCCCGAACCGTTGTTGACAGAAATAGTAATCAGTCCCTGTCAGGCTCCTTGAAGAACGACTCCTTTCCTTTCCCCCAACTTCCGTTTCCGGCATTACTTGTAGCAAACAGCTCTCCCCCCTGTTTCAGTCAGCATAAACTTGACTCCCCATTGCGAGTTACAACTCCGTTGGCGGCCAACTTGTCCCTCATCAAATTCACTCTGAAAAAAATAAAGAGGATTAAAAGTACGAGAATAATTCAGATTTAAATCTAATACGAATTTAGCGCATATACATATTTAAAAACTTGACTACGTTGGTATGAATGTCTCATTTGCTAGAAATAGTACTGATTTATAATATTTCGAGTTCAACGGGGTAAAAGAAAACTTAAATTTTAAAAATTTCTCCTTATTAATAGCTTCAACAATTATTTTCTTTATAATTTATTCGTTTTAAGTCATCATGCATCTGGGGAAATTATGATGGGATAAAATCACGAAATTATTCATGCTGAAAGTAGAATACACTTAAGATTTATTTGAATACCAGATCTTAATCAATCATTTCGAAAAACAAAAATATTCACACCTGAAACAAGTTCATTTATCTGGGAGAAGTTTAAATAGCGATACATTACGTCTCAACGTGACATCACTAACATGGCGTTCATGGAAGCAACTTAAATTATTGATACTAACTACATTCCTCGTGCTGTATGATGTAACAAGAAGTTTCAGTTCTCATTCCGGTCCAAGCTGCATTTCAACCTAACTTAACCGCAATATCACAAAATCAAAGCTTTAATGACACGCCCATTAATACAATAACTGTATTGCATGTTAGTGACGTCATGTATCGCGACACGAACTTGACCTATTTATCCCACAAAGGAAAACATTTAGACACAACATTATTTTAAATGGGCGTCACCCCTACATGATACTTTGAGCACGTTTACGTATGAATTCTGTGTTGAAATGATGAAAAGTCTTATTATATCCGCCAGATGAAAATACAACTCATTTTAACTAGGGTAGAAACATGAAATTCAATTCTCTTCATATCAAGTATCCTTGCTCAGTGTCACTATCGGGTACTAATTACCGAAACAAAAATGCAATTTTTTGACTGTACTGAGCACATTACCATTTGTCCTAATCTTCGCCGGCGCACAGGTGGACATTTACTCAATATTCTGTTTAAACATTATGACACGCGATTCCAGCTTGGATCGTATACTTACAAAGCTTGCCCAGTTATAATAGCTCTAGACATCTGATACTACAGACTTGGAACACATTGTTTCCATGTGGGAAAATGGCAGAGGACCATTTCCAAACGTCCGTCTTCTCCGGGCTCTAGGCAGCAAACGATGGTCTATCTTTCTCGTTATCGCCTAGGTGATTCTTGTTCCTGTCCCTGCCTGCTTTCACCTAGGCAGAAAATCTTCCGGCCAGTGGACAGTCACTAACAGTGAAATTCAAAAGCAATAGAAAAAGCGCTTAGTTAGCAGTGTGCATTTACATTGGCAGTTTCCCCCTCTCATTCAATCTTCTTTCACACAGGTCATTCGATTTTTTTTTTTAACTGCTTTACGTCTCTCAACTACGAGGTCTTTAGAGACGGGAAAGGATGGGCGGCAAGGATGGGGGCAAGGAATGGGAAGGAATTCGGCCATGGCCATTTGAAGGAAGCATCCCGGCATTTGCCTGGAGTGATTTGGGAAACCATGGAAAACCCAAATCTGGATGCCCGGACGGGGATTTGAACCGCCGTCCTCCCGAATGCGAGGCGAGGACGCTAACCGTTACACCGCCACGCTCGGTCAGGTCATTCGAGATTGGTTGTAGCATTTACCCGTGCCTTCACAAGCCTGTGGAAAATAGTTCCATTTCAAATCCTTGCACGCCATCTTGTTGCGATCGGAAGCAAAAGTCTCGTAAGATGCTTGAACCCGGCAGGTGCCACTTCTACATGTCGTCGGCCATTGTGCTGAACTGCACATATATTTGAAATATTCGCATAGTCCCATTAAATGTTTCTTTATATTACATGCCTAATGACTCCCTGGCTCCATATGCATAGGTATTAGTATCATTTGTAAAATAAATGTTTGTTATTAATCCATTTGTCACGTCTTTTAAAGTTTGCATCATTTAAATTTCATACACCGTAAACTTTATTCAGTCGATCACTAGCTTGAATGTACAGTTATAAGAATCAATGCATCTTAGTCTTGAACGGTACATTATAATTATATAGCTTACAAAAGAAAACTTGAAACTATTAGAAATCAGTGAAAGACTTTGTCGAGGTAATGGGCATCTGGCATCAGCGTCTATAATATGAGTTTACACGATGCGAGTTGACTAGAATGACAGTAGGCGGGAGCGTCGTTGGTTGGGGTAAGAGAGACAACTAGCATACGAGTAATAATTTGAAGACAGTACACTATCAGGACAGTTTTCTAGACGAATGTTGTCATCTTCTTGAAAATATGTCCATATTACAAGAAGGGATTAGTATTTTACCGAGAGTGGTGGTGTAACGGTTAGCGTTCTCGCCTCGCATTCGGGAGGACGCCGGTTCGAATCCCAGTCCGGGCATCCAGATTTGGGTTTTCCATGGTTTCCCAAATCACTCCAGACATATGCCTGGTTGCTTCGTTGAAAAGGCCATGGCAGAATTCCTTCCCATTCCTTGCCCCCAGCCCCCCGCCCCCATCATTTCCCGTCTCTAAAGGCCTCGCTGCGCTGTTAAGAGACGTTAAGCAGTTAAAAATTGTAGTTTAAAAAACTAAAATCACGCTTTCGTAGTAATGTGAACTAAAAGATTAAAAATAATATTTAAATATAAACATTTTGTTTAACAGTGATAGGACGTCCCCACAATTCAGTATAAATTAATTTTTGAATAAGCTTAAAGAATAAAGTCACTGATTACAAAATTAACTTTAATGTAAAAAAGCGTGGGACGCTATATCAGTTGTTTTCTATTTTTTGTCACTGTCTGTTTGTAAAGACAGAGTCATTGTCAAAAGTTATGTAGAGCGCACCCCACGCTTTTTTAACATTAAAGTTAATTTTGTAATCAGTGACTTTATACTTTAAGCTTATTCAAAAAAAAAAAAAAAAAAAAAAAAAAAAAAAAAAAAAAAAAAAAAAAAAAAAAAAAAATCCTGAATTGTGGGACGTCCTATCACTGTTAAACAAAATGTATAAATTTAAATATTATTTTTAACCTTTTAGTTTGCATTACTACGAAAGCGTGATTTTAGTTTTTTTAAACTACAATTTTATTTTTAACTTTTTAGTTCAGATAGTTTAAAAAGTATGTTTCTTACTGTTGGCTTTTCTTCGCCAATCTCTTTTTCTTTGAGTTGTAGTTTCATTTTTAATTATTATTCCCACGAGTAAAATACAATGAAATGGTCAACTCAACAAGAGATCCAATAGCAGGGTAAACGAGGAAGGCTACTGTTCTATAATAGTACGAAGTAATATTTCGAATACTTACTATTCAACATCACGTTAAGCGACTACAGACAGAGAAACCTTTCTGGATAGGAGACAGTGGAAGACGATTGTCTACAGCAACCAAGGCTCGTAAATCACACCCGGGAAACTGGAGAACGATGATGATGATGATGATGATGGCTATATTGGGCGAAAAATCTCCGAAGGGTGTGGCCGCCAAATGATGAAGATTTCTCGAATCGCACCTGTACACTAATGTCGCGGCTGCATTTGCCTAACTCAGTAATCCCATCAACTATAGGATACGTGTAGTTTAACTTGAAGTCCTAACCATGGGTTATCCTAATCTTTTCCATTTATAATATCCGCAAAAATGCGAACCGAAATCGGGATTCGAGCAGGGAATGTCTGCTCGCCAGTCACGCGCGTTAACCAACTAGGCCACAAAGACGATTCGGAAAGTGGGTGAAAATGAGCAACATCTTTCATAAACGGTTAAATCACTTTAGTGTTTTTACTGTCAAAGTAATGAGATTACCAAGACATAGATATGAAATTATTGGATTGTCATCGGTTCTTAATGCATGTACAAAATTTCAGACAATTCGGACTTCCTGAAGTGAGTGAAAATTGAAATACATTCAACCACTTTTAAGTTGTTTCTGACGACGTGGTGAGAGTGAAATTATTGAATTTTTATCGGTTCTTAATAAGTGTGCAAAATTTCAAACGATTCGGACTGCAGGAAGCGGGTAAACACTGAAATGAAAGATTCCATTACATGCAACCATTTTTATATTGTTACCGTCAGAGTAACGAGAATAGCAGGACGTTGCTAAGAGACTGCTGTATTGTCAACGGTTCTTAAAACGTGTGCAAAATTTTTATGTTTTTACTGTCAACGTAATCAGAATATCAAGACATAGCTATGAAATTATTGTATTGTAATCAGTTATCAATACATGAGCAAAATTTCAAACAATTCGGACATGTGGAATTGGGTTAAAATTAAATTGAAAAATTCCACGACATTCAACCATTTTTCTGTTGTTACTGTCAAAGTAATGAGAGTAGCAGGATATAGCTATGAAATTATTGTATTGTCACCGGTTCTTAATACGTGTGCCAAATTTCAAACAGCTCGGACATCTGGAAGTGGGTCAAAATGGAGTTGTAAAATTCCGTTACATTCATTCATTCATACATACAAGTCAAGCTACTATAAAGCGTGTAAAAAAAAAAAGGATTAGTATTGTAGCTGATTTGTTAATTATAACGTTGAATTATATGAAGAATAATAAAATAAAATGCCGAAAATGGGCAGGAAGTGGATATAAAAAAGAAACGCTTTAAGTGCCTCAGCGACTTTTTTTGATTGAAGTTGCACTAGAAGATGTACAGAGTTACAGAAATCATTTAAAACTAACTAACTATATATATATATATATATATATATATATATATATATATATATATATATATATATAAAAATAAACATGGCGTTGTAATGAGGCAATTATTAATAGCAGCATCTCTATCATAACTTTTATTCTCAAAATTTCATAGAATTTCCTTACTTTCATGCAGTTCTGAAGATTTTAGTGCCTCTGCTTCACTCCGCTTACTCGACTTGTTTATTGAACTCGCACGCCAAAAGTTGGTCATCAACCGAGTCCACTATCCTCAGTCAACTGAGTGTCTTGAACCTGTTGACATGAGGAGAGTGACTATCAAGCGCTGCGCCCGCACCAAGACAGTACACTCGTTCCAACCAACTAGCATCTTGTAAACGCGGCCTTAGGCTATTAGAGTTGCTGGAAACAGTGTCGAAAATGAAACAAATTTTCTATGTTAGAAAACATCTACAGCAAAAATAAGTTTCTTTTCAAGGAAAATGTTTGTTTTCAGGAAGTTGGTACTTTTGTATTGTCAAGAAAAAAAGAGTGTATAGAAAAATAACAGTATGAAACTCAACTGATTTATGCTGCATATTGAATAAATAATATTCTTTAATTTTTATCCTTTTCGTATTTGTTTTCATAAAACCTGCCAACCAAATAGGATTTGTTTTTCGCATTTGAAATTAGTGCCAAATCGTCCAACCAGAGTTCTGTTTCGATACGTTGTAAGTTTGTGAACACGTACATACATCTTTTAGATAACTGGCTCTTCTAATAATGATTCTTCTTGTATGAATAAGATTCTCCATTTCATTGTAGTTAACGAAGAGACAATTATAATACCAGTGCAGTTTTAAAATAAATTTTTCATGCTATTAAGATAAGCGAGCACAAAAGTATTCCAAAAGAAATAATAAATATGCGATACTTATCATACCCAAAATTAACATTAATTCTACAGTAACAATAAGAACAAGGGCTTAGACGTAAATCTTTTCTTCAATTTGACCAATTTCAAGGCCCTGCATAACGAGTTTTAGTGATTCGTCGTTTTTCTCCCCTCTCTCTTTCCATTAGTTTCTCATTCTTTCTGTCGTCTCAGAATTTCAGTTTTGACTTTTTCTTCTGAAAAATTGCTTAGTAACATCAAAATCGTACTAGTGTAGTGCAGTTGAAGCAATGATAGTTTTAATACATCACTTATGAAATCGTTTTCAAATATTAAGACTGATATTCGCTACGTCCACTAAATATTTACGTCATGTCAGCTTTTCCCCGGTCTGCCTGTAGTTCTTTACCCATACATATGATAATTTACTCCCTTCTTTGGTACTCTGTCGTCTTTCATTCTAGTTACATGTTCTTTCCATTATTTTGTTCCTATATTCTTCAGTACATTAGTTCAGACTTCTCACGTTGCATATCACAGAATGTGTCCTGCGTCGCTTCGCTTATAAGAAGCAAATCAATATGAGATATATAACGACAACTGAAATTTGCAGTTCTGCATTCAAATCGCTACGTTACATTGTTTGTGTTACTAGAGTTACTACGTGCTCTTTGTACATTGTGCTATTTGTTCTTCGTTTATTAAGCTTCTTTTAAAAGTTAACACTTCTGAAGATTTATGTAGGATTCATGATTTATTAAGCATCGCATAAAAAATCTAATAACTGAAAATATAAATCTGGAAGAGGAAGTTTCCGAGAGGTTTCTGTGTTAATATGTAAAAAAAAAAAAAATTACCGAATCTATTTGGTTGAAATTTTACGAAGTTTAGAAAATTACAAAATAATTTAAAGACTTTAATGTTTAACGACTCTACGTGAATGGTGGGCGGAGCAATAAATGATAATCTGTTCATAACCTGAACAGATAGGCACCAAACATCACATTACATCAAAGATAAACACACATTTTCCTCATGAACAGATATACACCAAGGATCATACTAATATCCTCTTCAGTCCCGAGCTCATACTAAAAGCGCAAGAGAAGTACTATTGTGTTATTTACTTTGTGTTAATGCTAGTTAACAATGAATGACCATTAAAAAATTTTTTGAAACAATAATTAATTTTTTATAGATGGTATATATATGATACTTTGGGAGTCAAGCAGGAAAATTATACACACAACTTTATTGCTTCATGTTACTTTATTTCATGGAAAAAATGTATGTCTTTACCTTTATTTCTACGAGACACGTTGTACAGTTGCAGGATCCCAAGGTTCTAATCAGGGCTGCCAAAAGCAGAAGATCGAACATATGAGCTGTGAGAAGCGCGATGTATATTGTAGATGATACGATATTCCAGAAAAGGGTCAGCTGTGCAGTGGCCCGAGAAAAAAATAATTCCTGGAGGTATCATATATGATACCTCGGGACTGAAGAGGATATATCGAAGATGAACACTTAATCTTTGGAATCTATCAATGTCGTTGTTGCCTTCGTAACTTTGGTTATTTATTTCCGCAGTTTTCTGATAACATAAATTAAATACGAAATCTTTCTGAGAGTATGATGTACTAGAAACTTTTTACACAGCATTTAGGTTTTTTCTTCTTCTTCTTTTTGTTATTCGGTGTTAATAACTTGACCAAAATGGAGACATAGCGGAGTTAATGACGTCAATAACATGGCACTCATGCATGCAATTCAAATGATTAAAACATTAATTCATTCTGTCTTAGTCTGTTATATAGAATGTTATTTCTGATTCTGTTCCAAGTTGCGTTTCAAAATAACCACAGCCACTGCTAACATTCGAAAATGCAAACGTCTACCATACATCTAGATCCACTGATTTTTTTTTTTAACCGAGAAACATCAATGCTTCGCATTTAGTAAGTTCGGATGTACTAGTTTTAAATTTTGTATCACACTCAAGAGACGGGTCTTTTAAGTTTCTGACAGTGAGATAATGTTGTTTGTTACTGTTGAGATGGCTTCTCTGCTGCCTGTGACGAGATAGAACTGAAAGTTTACAAAGTGCTAAATGCTGCTGGATAAATAGAAATTCTCCACATTTACATAGGGTATAAGTTGTAAGAGAATCTGTTTGCTAATTGCAGCTTGAAAAAATAGAAATTCTCCGTCTCAGGGGACTTGAAGTCGTAAATTCTGGTTTATTTTTAATGCCGGTAAAATAGTCGATCCCGGGTTTTTAGGAGATGGAAACGGGAGAAAATCCTAAGTTATGTAGTGAAAGAGGAACGTAAAAAATGCAAAGCTCTGTGGAGGGGAAACGATTCTTGTTGGGGTGGAGGCTGCAGGAGGTGGGACAACTTGGTCCCTGACACGTGGGGTGGAATTGTGTTTGCTGTCTCCCTCAGCAGACCACCCGTTTGTGTGACAAGAAGTGTACACAGCTGCGCGTCCATCACACATGACGGTGAGGCAACGATCAATGATATCGTCAAACGCACAGACCATTCAATTTGAAAGCAGAGGATAATTTTTACGGTATGATAACATCACACAGACCACGTATTTATTGCACTGCTTTTAAATTTGCTATAGAATAACAAACATGTTGTTATTAAGACCTCAGTATTCTTAATATCCCACATTTTAAAATACCGTTTATTATTAAAAATAAAACTTTAATTTAAGTTTTAAATACAAGCCAAGTATTGGTGATATTTAAACTTACATTGTAGCAAAAATTTTCTTCCTTAAAGGTACGCTTTCAAAACAAAATTTATTTAAGAAGCCTGGAAGCAAAAGGGTTACAGGAAGAAGCAAAATAAAAATACTTGTTTCATACTGAAAAAAATATTAATCAATACAACACCAAAAGCAAACAATCCATTAGGTGCGAATTGTTCTCGCGCATTGAGTGTGCCCTAAATGGATTGTGTATCAAATTGAATTCACTAAAAAGTTTGAAAAAACTTTTTAAAAATTTCAATAAGAATTGATTTTCAAATGGGTTTCATTATTCATTTTGAAAAAATGTCTTTCAAATGATGTATATAAACCAAATATACACACATATAGATCCTATAAACAAAAATAAATTGGTAAAATTATTATATATCTTAGAAACAATTTTAAGGAAAGTATTAGACGACTAATTTATCATCTCGTTTATGTAATTCTACATTGAATGATACTTATCTTTTCTTTGTAGAAAGTATATAAAATAAATAAATCTGTAAATCTTAGGAGATTACATTTTGAAAAGATTTTCAAATGAGTAGCTTCGGAAATAAATGGAGAAATTAGATTTTTTTTAAAAATGTTTTCGCCAGTACCTCTTTCATATCTTCGAAAAAAAATCCAAACATTATGATAATCGGAGAATTGTAGGTTTCATTTGATACCAAAATTTGACCGTGTGCTTTTAAAGGAACCGTCCCCGCAATCACCTAGAGTGACTTCGGGAAACCCTGGAAAACCGAAATCGGGATGGCCGGATGGGGATTTGAACCCGCGTCCTCACGAATGCGATACCAGAGCTTTACCGCTCACCAGCCAAGCTTGGTTACAGTCTACCATAAATTCTGTTCACCCTATTTGATTTTTCCAACTTTTACATTATGATTGTGTTAAAGTTTCTCGGTTAAAGAGTTCAGAAGTAATGAGGGTATTAGAGAAAGGCCGACAAATGACTGAGTCAATAAGCGTACCGTCTTTTACTCAGAAGTTACGGAGATCCCAAAATATGAACATTTCGAGGTAGAAAGTTCCTTCCTTCTGCAGTCGTCTATCATTCGGTTTCGTTTAATCTTTCACTAGTGTCTACAAATGGCTCAAACTAATGAACGCCAATGTATACCTAGCATCAAGTTCGTTTGAGAAAAATGAGGTTTCTCATAAAGTTTTCAATCATTTACTAAAATTTTTGAGCAAATCATGGTTCTATATAACGATTAAAAACTTTAATGAACTGTCACATAAAAAAATCATTCTTTAAGAATGATAAAAAGTTGCGTCTAGGCTATTTTAAACCAGGCAGGGATTACTAAAGCGATAATTAACTTGGATTCTTATTCAGGGCTCATTTAGTACTGTATCTTAATAGAAGTAATTCTGGTTTGTGTTGATATGAACAACTACTTTGATATAAAATTTATTTTTATAATTTTCGGCTTCGCTGGTCACAATTGAAAATACGACAGACCCGACAGCGAACTACCGTGAAGGTAGGTATTCAGGCAGGGCAAAGATGGCTGATAACACTTTTGATATTCCCAGTTACAGCTTGCAAAGTGAAAGTCTGCTGTTCGATAATCCAGTTACAGCTGGCAAGCGCGGGAGCACAATCTCACCTTTGCTTTCTTTATTTATGTGTATCGTTCCGCAGTTCTCATTCCATGTTAAACTGCAGGTCAGAAGGGAAGGGAGCAGTCTGAGCTAAGTTTTACAACCATTTAGCTATCTCTTTTCTCGTAATCGTCATTGTCGAAGGTTACACGTGTCCGGAGACGTATCAAACTGAGAGCACATTGAATTCTTGCATGATTTCCCCGTTACTATTCAGTTCCAAACACCTGGGCAAACCTGTGTGAGCGCGATTTTTTTTTTCTTATTGCTTTACGCCTCGTCGACGTCTAAGGTCATTAGAGGCGGCATGGGACTAGGGATAAGGAAAGGGGATGAATTCTGCCATAGCCTTTTTGAAGGAAGCATCTCGACATTCGCCTGGAGTGATTTGGGGAAACCATGGAAAACACAAATCTAGATGCCCGAACGGGGATTCGAACCCACCTCCTCCCGAATGCGAGTCCAGAACGTTAACCGTTCACCCACCACACTCGGTGTGAGCGCGATATTAGGTGAATAGAAATATTAATAAAGTACTGCTACAGCAAAATTTAGGATCAGTTGGTAAAACGTTGCAACAGAATTAAATTTCTATTGACGGATTTGGACGGTATGTAACTAGAGTGGATTGTACACTTGCAACACATTCACACGTATAGGAAAACAAAAAGTTCGATATAAATTCTTCTCGGGTTTGCCGCCGGATTACATTTTCTACTGACGGCAAACCCGAGAAGAATTTATATCGAAGATACGCCGAGAAAGACTTATATCTCATATAAAAAGTTAGATGTAGTCTTTTTTCCTCTATCCGGCCGACTGAGCACCACGTGCCACCGGCTCCCTCTTTATACAGGTAGCCAGTGAGAATCATGAGAGGGGCGAATTCAAACCGGTTTTTTAGACCCGGGGGACTAGGGAAAATCTTTTGGTACCGCCTATCTGTAAAACGTGTAACATGCTGTGTTCTGTATGATAAATGTATTTTTGTTTTTGAAATGTGTAGTTTATGAGGCGAAGATTAAGAACCGTCCCAGCATTCGCCTATTTGATTGCGGAAACAGCCTAAAAACTGCATTCAGGACTCAAACCTGGTGCCATTGTATCTTTCCTATCCACTGTGCATTGCCTTTACGCACTGAGCCGAACTAGCGGATATTTTTCATTTAATAATGTTTTATGCTTGTATTTTTTTATTTTATAGATTGTACAGCTATGTGCAAAATTTAGAGGATTACAAAATGTTAATTAGGGTTTGTATTTGAAATAAAGGAGGCACAATTTATTATATTATGAAAGTATGAAAATGTATATTTTTATTTAGTGTGGATAATTTCGTGGAATACTCCCCCCCCCCCCCTTATTTCACCTCACGTAATTTATGGACGCCCCCTAACTGTGATTATTTGAGCCGGTTGATACTCAACACGGAACGAGGTAAGGTATACCGCAAAGGCGTCTGTTGATAACGCGTGGAGGTTACTGTCTTTGCTGCTAGCTGTCATTGGCGGAGAAATTGTTGATGGTTCTTTGCCATAGAACTATGTAGGTTATTAGTTTATCTTTTCGCCACCTGCAGCGCCACCATGCAAAATGTGGTATTTCTTACTTCCGGTTGATTACTTTGCGTTTGTTCATGTTAGCTGTAGAGTTTATGTTCAAGAATTTAACAGTGAAAGAGCTGGAGGAGTTACTGTTTAAAGACGGAGCACGAAATCTGTCAACGTGCACTTAGCAAGAATTGATTAACAGGTAAGAATTCCCAACATCAATGCCAATTAAACCCTGGAAGTAGCGTTTAATTTGGAACTCTTGCCAGCATTTCGCTCCTCGTTTGTCGTACCGCCTCAGATCATTTCTAAAACTTATAAATGTCTGGTTTTAGGCCAAAGTGTTTTATCTACGATTCTTAGAAGTGTTTCGCGTTTTATTTACAAGTTATGTGGGAAAGAAGAACTTTGAAACATGAAAAAAATATCGTTTGAAGTTGAGCTTGTTCCTCCGGAGGCAGTTTACGCTGCAGATGAGTTTAACGAGTTATGTACATTTTCAAAGTATATATTTCCAATCTTTGACGAATGTAAGTCATTGGTTTCTGAAACGAAAAGCGAAAAGCAGCATACAAGCTGGAAGAAAGTTAACCATAAGAATGTTTGTGAAGTGTGAGCGGATTAACGTTGATAAACAGGATGAGGTTAACTTCGAATCGCTTGTGTTTTCAACTGCCTGTTTTTCGTCCTTCCAATAAAAATTTGTTTATATAAATTATTCAAGATCTGAGAAAAATCTTAAATGTAACACACTTTTGCCATCGCAAACTTTACTTTAAAAAAATTTGTGTCAGTAAAACTAATTTGACCAACCTAATTAATACGTTTTTGACAGTTACATTTTCAGTTGATCTAAAGTATTTTTAAAGGGTAATTCCGTCACAAAACGTAGAAGTAGAAGGTAAACTAACCACAGAAAAACAAGTTTATGTAGCCGTTATCTAAGTACAAGTACAACATAAACAATTGATTTCTGGGAGAGGTGCATAGGAGGTTGATACAGTCACGTCTTACTCTTAATCAGAGCGTGAATATCAGGCAACCACAGCTGTCAAGCAATGAATTAGAATCTGACTCTCACCGAGCGAGGTGGGTGAACGGTTAGCGTTCTGGCCTCGCTTTCGGGAGGACGCGGGTTCGAATCCCCGTCCGGGCATCCAGATTTGGGTTTTCCATGGTTTCCCCAAATCACTCCAGGCGGATGTCGGGATGCTTCCTTCAAAAAGGCCATGGCCGAATTCCTTCCCGTCCCTTGCCCCCGTCCCTTCCCGCCTCTAATGACCTCGCTGTCGACGAGGCGTAAAGCCCGAGGAAAAAAAAAAATAAGAATCTGACTCAGCGAAATAACGACTACACACTCGGGCCACCCTGAGGGTATTTTTCCATGCCCAGTTGTGTAATCTACCGCTTTAGTCGGTCCGTATTTTTGGGAAAAAACGAGATAACTGGCGCCCTTATTTTTCGCCGAAGTAGCCGAATATACCTAGAAACAATTAACTGGCATAATTCTGTTTTTAATAAGCGTTGCAGTGACGATAGTACATGTAAACACGGTACCAGAGTCCAACCGGAAGTTGAGTATTTTACATTTCGGTGGTGATCTCGAAGCTACGATGCTCTATTGTGGAGGGAATTGAGTTTGCCGTTCGTTGCCCGCAGTATACTATCAAGGTCGGCCACATTTTTTGCACGTCATTCATCTACGTCTCGGTTATCGTACTGTCTCCTGGTAATTTTTTTTGGTGATTATGTATAGGAGGTATCCAAAATCAACAGCCGCGGGAAACTCCAACCACCATCCAATGTATTAACACAGTAATTGCATTTGATTGGCGTACGTGACTTGGAAGGGTCGTTAACATAACTATACTTTATTAAAAAAAAAAAAATTGCTTCGATTTAAGGAATTCTGAGTTCACCCAGAGTAAGCAATCTTCCATGCTGTCCCTAACGAAACTTCATACGTCTTTCCTATCACGCATCAGCGAACTACTTGGTGCTTTGGCGGGCGTTAAGGAAGCGTGCACAAACTACGTGGCTCGGTCGAGGGGGGGGGGGGGGGGGGGTTTGATTGGAAGGCTGCGCTGGGCTACGTGGTGGGGAGGGAGGATTTCCGAGCCAGGCCACGTAGCTTTCCTTTCATAACATTTTTCACAGTTAAAATAAGGAACAGCATGTGAATATTTATTTCCCTCAGTTGATTATCTCCGTATGTAATTTACAATAGTCTGATAGGAGAAAAGAGTACAAAATGTCTTCTGGAATCAAAAGGGGAAAAAGTTACGTGAGGGGGGGGGGGGTTGAAACAAAAGCCACTTAGGGCTACGTGGGGGGACGGGGGGTTCACAGGAAGCCAAAATGGAGCTACGTGGTTTATGGACACTCCTTAGCTTAATGACATGATTGGGTCATCCAATTGGACTCTGGAATCCAACTGCATCTTAAATTGATGCAATGTTGTTGCAGGCCATGTTTCCACAGTTGCTGTATTAATTACCAGTTGAAAGATAACGCCAATGCAACTGTTTAATTTATTTATTATTGCGTCGTACGCGTTTCACCTCTCATCGAGGCATCATCAGTGACGAATCTGTGTTAGTTTTTTTATACAGTTTTTTTTGTACATTTTTATCCTATTATTACGTGATTATGAGCATGAGATATTTTATAGCTAATAGTTACTTACTATTTACATTTGTTAATGCGGTATGCAGCTGCGCATCTCCGTTTCTTTATACAAAGCATGGTTCGCCTGTATCGTATTTACACTATTGTGCGTTTTCATCGTTCTGTCGTCTGTTGGAGCCAGCTGGTTTGTTTATGTCGTGTCTCTGGTGCGCTTTCGCGTCCTTCGGTTGTCTGTTGTGGCCATCTTGTTTGTGTATGTAATGTCTCGTGCCGATAGCGCGAGTTTTGAAAAGTGCCTGTATGTGTGATGGTCTTGTTAGAATGTTTTATATTCATGTGTGATGTGTATATGTGTGGGGTTTTATTATACAGTTTGTGTTTATTAATCTTAAATTCCCTACGTGAGAAATGCTTGTCCCGCGGTTTCACATCATGCACCTGTATTCTTTCGCTATTTCTCTGTTCATTTATAGGGGAGATCTTTTAATTTATCATTAATTCATGAAATTGGCCGCTGTTTTAGATTTTACACATGTTTTACATCACAGAATATTATTCTTCTTTGAAGACTTAATGTTATTATGAATGCTGTAAGTACCTTTTTTTTTTACAACTTTTTGCTGTAAAATACAGGATCCTAGTAAATTTGTATTTTAACATAACTAATTGGGGCGACCGCGTAGTTCAGGTGGTAGAGCGTCTGACTACGGCTCGGAAGACCGGGGTTCGATCCCCGACGAAGGACAGGAACTTTCCTCGAAGCTGAACGTCCGGAATGGCTCCCCTGACCAACTCAGCCTGCTGTCAAATAAGTACCGTGGGGGGAAACTCCACGGGAAGGTAAAGAAAAAGGACTGGACTATATCGCTGACCACGGCAGGCCCACTATAGTGCCTATGGTCAGGAAATAGGAATGCGGAGCTTTACCTCCGTCTATCCTACGGGAATACGGCTTGAAAGTTGTGAGAATCCACTGGCTTTACCTTTGCCTAAAATATCAGTTTCGTCAATGGACTGATGTTGATCTTATTTTGTCAATGGAACTACACCACATCAAAAATATATTACAGGAAATTATTTATTGAAGAGGTTGACCACCATGTTGTATCTACTGTGTCTGGTAAATTTTTCTAAGTTCTATTTTATTATTACAAAATATCTATCGTTACATGTACAACCGACAGTTAGGCTTACAGCGTGAATGCAGCACAACATCGAACATTTTTTCTGGTTTTACGTCTCGTCAATATACAGGACATTATAGGCAGAAAAGGACTCGACATTATCAACGGAACGGAGTTCAGCCATGGTCTTTTCTTTTTTATATATATATAAAAACTTTTCCGGCATTCATCCGGAGTGATTTTGGAAAATCATGGAAAACCTAAATTTGGATGGCCGGACGGCGATTCGAACCTGCAAACTCCCGAATGCGAAGCCCAAGCGTTACCGCTCACCTACCAAGTTCGGTCATATCGGATATAGGGAAGTACGAGTGAACCAGGGTTCAGTAAACACCTTGAAAAATAATCCTCCGTATCCATTTTCTTATTCAACAAATAGACTAACGTGGATCACATTAGTACTTTCCTCCTTAATAGTCATCTGATTGTCGAAAAGACGTAAACTCCGATTTTTTAACTCGTGAAGTGTCGACGGACCACAAAGCTCCAGGGAGAAAAAAGACATTCGTCAGTCCTCCTTTATACCGACTGCCCGTCAGTGGTGGCTGAACCCGTCGCTGCTGTTGACGGATTGCCATCTCGTGCAAACCGGCTTAACCCGCTTCCACCAGCTGCTCCTGTCGTCTGGACCGAGACCGTCTTCACCATCCGCATAGTTGGTTCGGCGAGTGTTGTGAGGAAAATAAAAATAGAAATTTATATACGTAGTGTGTCTATAAATTACATTTCAACATTAACGCACTTAATGACACAGTTTGAACATACATCAAGCGCAACACCGAGCGTGGTGGTGTAACGGTTAGCGTTCTGGCCTCGCATTCGGGAGGCCGTCGGTTCGAATCCTCGTCCGGGCATCCAGATTTGGGTTTTCCATGGTTTCCCAAATCACTCCAGACAAATGCCGGGATGCTTCCTTCAAAAGGCCATGGCCGAATTCCTTCCCATTCCTTGCCCTCCATCCTTTCCCGTCTCTAAAGACCTCGTTGTTAACGGGCGTTAAGCAGTAAAAAAAAAAAAATCAATCGCAACAAGCTATTGAATGAAACTTATTAAAATATATATATATATATATATATATATTTACAGAGTTCTAACTAGGGTTCGGATCTTTATGACAAATCATATTTATTTGCTGACTTCTTATAGAGCTGTAATGCTGAATTAAATACTGACTGAACATTTCTATTAGTATTTAAATGTATTTTATATACCATATAAATGCATATTCAGGAATTTATTCTGTTTTTGGTCATATTACTGCAGTAGATCATATTTTAAGGAAACATCTGGAAATTTTTTTTATAGTACCGGCAATTCGCAAAAAGTTATAGGTGAGAAGAAATTACGATAATTACTCAGACATGTACTCCTATTATACATTGGAGAAAAAACAAAACTAATTATCACTGAATTGGTCAGTATTTACCACTCAAGAATTAAAGTTATACATTATTTTCAATCTCTAAACGTTCCGTCCCCTTTTAATCTTGACACTGCAGCAGTAGTTAAAAGTGTGGAAACCGAGATAGCTCATGCCTAGGGCAGTGTGGCTAGTTCGCTTGTTTTTTTAATTATGGCTTTACGCCTCGTCGACGTCGCCGTCATTACAGGCGGGATGGGAAAGGGGACAAGGAACTGGAAGGAATTCGGTCATGGCCATTTGAAGGAAGCATTCCGGCATTCGCCTGGAGTGATTTGAGCAAACCATAGAAAACCCAAATCTGGATGCCCGGACGGGGATTGTAGTTGGGGCCTTCGTGGTCATGATTATTTATGGTTAATATTTATTAATTAATTATAATTAATAAAGGGGGATTTTAATTTTGATTTTATGAAGGAATGAAAATATTTACTTTCAGCAAGAATCTCGATGTTAGTTGGAATATAGGAAAACTTGTCACAATATGACATTTATTTTCTTATCATTGGTGATTACAAGTCTGAGCGAATTTACCGTTAACATTAACAAAAATTGGCAAAATCATATAAGCAACGCTCAGAGGTACAATTAGCCGTCATGAGCAAGCAAACAATTGTGTATTTCCTTTTAAATATCTCAGAATTAATATGCAAGAAATAATGATAATTGAAAACAATGTACAATACAAGTTAGGATGACCTCAGACATGGTTATCATAATACTGTGACTTTAATTTCAAAAATCATGGGCGCCACGAATGAACAATATGCCATTCGAAAATAACTAGTTCTGGCAAATTACGCCGCTAGCTCAGGGGTTTTTGTTACACAGTTAGAACATGGATCTATCAACTCAATGACGCTTAAGGGTTCAGTTTTACGGAATGCACAATCAGATGGCTTGGTCGTAATCAGTTACCATTGTAGTTCTGCGTCTGGTGTCTGCGGTGTTCGGAGATGACCCACGGTATGCGAGACTTGTCTCACAATGCGGATACAGGCACATCCGTACTGGTACGCGCATCATCGCACTACTGGAGGTATCGACGTGCGAGATCTGCTACAGCCATCGCCTCGCTATGCAAACCGGCAGCGTCAGTTTTCCGGACTGCAGCAGTTAGCGAGGACAGCCAATTTTCGGAGTCCATCACAGACCAGACTAGCATGGAATCGAATGAAGCTCGTCGCTCTTCGATCTGCGAGGAAATTTCTAGCTCCGCCCCTTGCAGTCTCGAAGATCACATTTAACAGAAAATTCCCAGGATTTTAAGTTATATGCTCATTTGGATTGGATCTTCATGTTGGCACCTAAAGTCACGTGATATCCCCGATATCTTATTTGCCCCGCGTATATCACAGAGGTCGGACATATTCGGCTATGTTCGGGGACGACCCTGTTTTTGGGTGGCAGGCATTTTCCGCCTGGTGAGAGACCTTGTTGACCGCCCATCCCCAGGGAGCAGAATGTGTCGTCCGGCAAAACCCTTTATCCGCGACTTCCTGTCGCCGTGATTTGGGAAGGCCACGATTAGCTTCAAGCCTACACAGCTCAATAATTCTTTAATATTTGTTGCAACAAGATACACTGAATGTTCACCATTGCATTACAGTCCTCACTTGGAATCTTGCGTACTTTAGGAAATTACAAAAAAAAAAAACAAAAAAAAACGTAATGGTGGTCGCCCAAGATTTATGAAAATTACTCTAACCATATGATTTATGTAATAAAAAAATGCACATTATATTGTGGCGACAGTGCGTCACGTTATAGTTTCGAACCGGCGTCTTCCCGAATGCGAGGCCGGAGCGTTAAACAAACTTGGTAAAGAGTTGAGTAGGAACACGGGATTTAAAATAATTTGTAAATTTTACATGTACGCTGCAGTGACGTCTTGCGATGTCTAACGAAGCTTCTCAACGTACAAGACAGTTTTAAGTGACAACAGCAGAAAATTCCTCTTCGAGAACTTGAAGATGTATGTGGAGATATACTGCACTGCTGGCATCAAACAACAATAAACAATGGTATGCACCCTAATCCACAGCAAATTTATAATAAATTACCCTTTTTTTAATAGTAAAAACCTAGTAATCTATTGTTTTACAGGAACATGACAAAAATAATCGAAAAAGGTTTGTTTCCATAAGGTGCAGTGAGTACACGGAAGCAAATTATGCTGTCTGCATAAAAGCTACACTACTAGATAAAAAAAATTATGTATTATTGAACATGTTTTCATGTATAGTAAATTTACACGTTTGGTAATTTTTTTTGTCATTTTACCCATTTTTAAGGTCATATAACCCTAGTAATAACAAAATAGCTTGTAGAACTATCGAATACCTTTTTTTGTTTTGTTTCAGGAGAAGTTGCCACGAGTTTTGTTTTGAGGATCCGAAAAGCCAGTCAAAAAAGTAGCTCGTGTTTAGAGTCACTTAGTTATTGGAATTGTGATCCTGAAAATTTTATTTCAGTAACTTTCATAATCTCGAGCACAGCGAGATATTTATGTGTACAGATATTTCGTTAAGAGCAGAAGTTGTATTCTTGACCTTGCCGTATGTTATTATATAAGGACAATTTTTTTTTTAAAGTCACGTTTCAACGGTCAAAAGCACCGTAAAACCTATTATTAACAATTGGCCGCTACCCGCAGTTTATTTCACTTGGAATATTGTTTTATGTACCATTCTTTTGTACCAATGATTTGAGGAATAACTAATTGTTCAAGCTTTCCTTGAAGTACAGAACTATGTATAAAATAACAAAGTTTATAACAGTTTACGTGTTCTGAGGGTGTTGAAGAAAAAAATAAAACAGAAAAAAATCTTTATGAAATTTCTTTTAAATCAATGTTTTCAACTTTTCTATCGGGGACTAAAACATCAAAATTTTCAGGTTGACCAGGATTAATAGTTACAATTTTGTGTTATTACCTTATGATGTATAAGAGCGCATGCGATAAAAACGGAAAGGAAGAGAGACTACAAAACTTTGTTCTTTTACATTACGGATGATTGCAATTTTAGTGAAGGGTTATAACAATGTTTGATTTTTTGGTATACGTTTCATTGACTATACAGTACTTCTGCAAGTGGTTTTATTTTAAGAGTGATGATGCTGTTTCTGTGGTTTATGTCTGAAGGCTTTTTTTAAGATGGTTTTGGCAAAGACGGATTATTTCTGTGTTTCTTTGGTCTTATGAGTCCTTTATGTCTGGTTCGGCCTACGTAAAATTCTTATCAGTACCAGAGTTATGAAGTATGGTCGTATCAGGCAGTTTCTATTTGACACTGCTATCTGTTGTACTCAGTACAATGTTGATTCCTTTTTTGTCGAATTTGTTTACCATCTGCCCTGCGCCAATTATTTTAAGTAGAGTGACAATGAACTCTTTACAGTTGCATTGGGATGATGGATTCTAAATAGTGTTTTTTTCGTGTTCATCATGTATACCTTGTTTTTGGTTTTTCTACGTGTTTCTTTCACAGTGTAGAATTATTTTCTTGATTAATTAACTTAATTTAACTGCCATGGAGTGCACCCGAGTGTCGTATAATAGGAATGTGGTGAAGGCAGCAGCGAATCAGGCGTGTTGAAATGTTGAGGGAGGACAAGTAAAAATGAGTAGTAAATAAGACGAGACCAATTAATCATTAGTCAGGCTAATGCTGTACAATTTCTGCCTATCGGGTTCCGCGCTCGTTTTGGAGGAAGAAACGAATGGAGGCGCTGCTAGCGACAGGCAACGTTTGTCTTGATGCTGACGGGGCGACGCCGAGACAAGCATTCCATCTTGGGTTTCAACTTCAAGCTGTTGGCCGTGGCTTGGAGCTCGCCAACTACCGATGTTATTATTGGCTCACTACTTGTAGCTCTTCACCACGGCGACCCAGCTAATGGTGGCAACTTTTTAGAAAAAATTAAGTATATTTACCTTTGCAAGAGGAAAATAAAAAATTGTATTAAAGAAAAAGTATTTTTAATTTAGATATGTATTGCCTAAAATACATATATTTTCGTAGTATCAGTTTTTTATTTGATTTCAGCGTTCCCCGGAACACTCCAGGCGAATGCCGGAATGCTTCCTTCAAAAGACAATGGCAGAATTTCCTTCCCCATTCCTTAAAAAAAATCTTCTAGCGATGAAAATGAGATATTTCAGCCCCCTATCAGTACCAGTTGCTAAGATGTTGTACGTAATGAACAATTTCAATCATTTATTTTTCATGAGATTATTTTCACATTATTGTCATTTAATCTTTTTATGAAATAAGCTTCAGTCATTTTAATTTGTTTAAAACGAAGTAAAGATACTAATATTGACTTGTTAATTCGTCGGTTTTTGAATTTCTAGTTTGATAACCCTTAACGTTTCCTTATGAATCACTGTTTTATATATAAAAATATTAACGTGTTTGAGTCAAGGCCCAAAGCATTGAATTTATTAATTGGCTTAGCATTCATACTTTACCTCGAGGTATTAAACGTTAAAGCTAAATTCGTGTGATCTTACTACCAGGGAACAGAGTTTCAATTTGCGGCCCATTCCGCATCTGCCGTGGCTGGACCTATAATTAACGTGCAAACCAAACTGCGGAGCGTTCTACCGTTGTCTTATGAATCCCATAAAAACCTTGATAATACCAACCCAGGGGCTGGAAATTTCAAGGTGAGAGCCTACAAGACCGCCCTTCTCACTTAACGAGAACAATTTTGACAGATTGCGTCATATATGATTTTCATCAGGAATTAATGCCCATAGTAATAAGTTACATCATATGCAAGGAGAAAGATATTTGCCAGAAATGTGTCAGCCAGCTTTGTGGATATGCAGCTGAGGAACAATTTTGTCACGGTATCGTAATTATTTCAAGTTGTTTTCTTCCCTAGGAGCCCGCAAATTTCTAATATCTATTGTTCCACCTCAAAAGTAGTAACAAACACTTGTAAACTTATGTTATCACGTGAATATAACGTGATTCACATTAGAAAGATAAACTTGGATCATATCGTAAAGATAAGGTTTTTAACCTTCTTCATGAGGAAATACTAACAATTCGTGTAGACACTGTTATCTTCTTGTACTATTATTAAGCAATATGTACTTTGTATTTGCTGTGATATAATTTAATCTCTAAACGAAAATTTTGAATTATTTCTACTTTAAAATTATCATAGGCATTAATAACTACGTCGTTCAAGCCATCTAAACTAAATGAAAATATGAAAAATTCAGCGTTATTTGCAGTTCTATATACAGTAAAATAGTGTGACTAGTTGCCTAGCATCCAGAAAGAGGGGAAAAGAGCAAAACCTTATGGAAAACGTGAGATTAATTTTCTGATATCTCTGTATTTTCCAAAATTTTCTAAACACTTTTAGTATGAATGCTCGGTTGTTACCTTTAATTGCACCAAATTTGATTTCTTTCCAACACTTGCTTAGCATTCCTTTTAACGGTCATGAGTTAAATAAATCGTAAGTCACTATAGTAGTTAGCGTCGCTGAAAAGTATATTAGTTTCTACGGTTAAGTTTCAGTTTGATACGTTATTTAATTTATAGGAATTCGCCGCAGCGCTATCTAATCTTAGCCTACAAACTTCATTAATCATTAGATTTAACTAGCAATGGTGCGAGTTATTTACGCCTGGGGATCCCTAAACAAATTGTGAATTGAAATAATTTAATTTTTTTTTAAGAAAAATATTTTTAAATAACGCTAATTACTCTTTTTGTGAAATTATCTTTCAAATGGCATATAAAATAAAACACAAAAAATTTGTATTAGAAAATTTTTGAAAATTTTCAAAAACATTATTTTCATGACACATTTTTTTTGGTTACTTATTGCTTTCTGCCTCGTCGACGGCTAAGGTCATTAGAGGTGGGATAGGACTGGTGACAACGAACGGGAAGGAATTCGGTCATGAACTTTTTGAAGGAAGCATCCCGCCATTCACCTCGAGTGATTTGGGGAAACCATCGAAAATCCAAATCTGGATGCCCGGATGGGGATTCGAACCCGCGTCCTCCCGAATGCGAAGCCAGAACTTTACCCGTTCACCCACCACGCTCGGTTTAATGACGCATTTCTTACCTGAGTCATGAGATTCTCTGTGGAATGATACATGTGATTCTTTTTTTTCGAAAAAAAATATTTGCTAAAGTAACAAATTTGTTAAGACTAATAATTTAGTGAAAATCGTGAATTCCACAGATATCGCAATAATTTACGTGTAAAATTACATATCACTGTAAATCTTTAAACAGTTTTCAGATCAGAGGGGTCTTTTTTTGCCGAAAGCTCGTACATATCATAATAAAGAAACATCCAAATATTTTGATTTCAATTGGTTGTGACATTATTTAAAGTAAATATTACATTATTATCGTGTTAGGGTGAGAAGAAACTTAAGTAGTATACAATTTAAAAAAAAAATGTTTAACCAGTTATGAGCGTGTGAGAAGTGGACGACGGACAGACAGACGTACAAATGAGCTAATCCATGTGTTAAATCTTTCATTCTGAAGGTATGAAACCTCAAAAATCATAATAGGTAGCTGTTACTACCGGACGTTGAATTACACCTGAAAGAAATATAAAACTCAGTGAGAGAAGAAACTATTATTCAGACTCTCGCGTAAGCAACCGGTTAGCTGCTAGACAAAAAAATGTAACTGGAATCCCATATAAAAAATAGTAGTTTCGTTTTCGCTCGTACATTAAATTGTTTTCACGTCATTTAATAAAATAATCAACAGCTTATTTTCGTATCATTAAGCCAAAATCAGGTGTATAATAGATGAAAGTATCAACTCTTTAAGACAATTCTTATAAAAGAGCAAAAGATCGAGAATGAATCTTTATAGTACTGTTTCTGCTGTAGGTCGTAAGTAAAAGGCTAACAGAGTTTCTTAAACAATTGTGTCTAAAATCAAGTACTTTTAACAACCTAACTGAATTTGTTGGTTTGTATCCATAGTTGAAACGCAGGTAGAAATGATGGAGTACAGTTTTTTGACGCTAATTTGTGGAATAAAGTAGGCAGACAACAGGAAGCCATACATCACTCCCTTGGTCGGAAAAGAGGGAAGCTAGAGGCTCTCAGTGGGCGGCGAAGAACAATGACTTAAGAGCAGACCCAAGCTGCGGTAACAACGGCCCCCGGCTGATGTATCAGCTCTCCAGTCAAAAAGGACAGCTAAGGTTTCCGCGGAATAAAAAAGAAATACGACGAGAGATCTCAGACGCGCCTCTCAGTATTTTTACGCAGACTGGCAGTTTAGCCGTGCGCTTTCAGACAATGCCGTACCGGAGACGGAGCGGCCTGGTGAATCAGTGGTTAAGGCCTCTGACTGCAGATCGAAAGGGCCTCGGTTCGATACCGTGTCTAGGCGGGGATTTTCATAGGCCCTTAAACCGACTTTCACCTATCGCACAGATAATGTGTAATGTGAAGTACGTCAAAAAGCTAGGCACCAAAACTACATACTACGTTGAAAATTCAAAACACATTACAACAAAATATATAAATAACAGCCAGTCAAAGAAAATAGGAATACAGGTTATTGTGTTTTGAGAGTGGTCAGAACACTGGTGATCTATGGCGCTATCTTCGAAACTAGTATTGAATTCAAGTGTGTGTGTCACTTGGAAGGAAAAATTCATTTAGCTTCATCTTGATATTTTGCAAGGTAAGAAACATACGTTTCTTCTAGCGTCCACTTTGAAAGTGGGGAAAAGTATAGTTTGAAGTGAGAAAACTAATTATAAATTGGAATAAATAGATTTGTTCAGTAAAATAGTTGAACAGAGAAAGTTGTTACGCAGATTTAGGTATAAGATTAAAGTTGGATTAAAAATTTGACGAACTACTGTTCATGATAAAACGACGAAAATTTCATACTTTAGACAAAGCTTGATTAAAGTAAAATAGCTGTACCAAATCTCGTCAGTCGAGGAAGCCTTAACGGCAATATATGCGGTGACCAATAATGTCTTGACTAGATCACGTTCTGAAGCGGAATGGGTTATTAAAAGCTGGCAGTCTTTTATACAAACCAACACAAACAGACAAGATATGTAAAATATTGTTAGACATCTATTAATCCTCATACATTACGAAAATAACATATCTCCAACCTTGTGCAAATGTTTAAGATTAGATTAGCATCTAGTGATTAGGATTCTTGAGCAAGAAACGTTTATTACAGAGGTATAATTTGACATAATACGAAATCATCAGGGGATGATAGCTGAATGTGCCGTGCTTTAGAGAAACCTGATCACTATCTGCTCGGGAGAAATAAAGGTGGAGAGGGCACGAGTATGAGGTTGCTTATTACTGTTTTTAGAGTTGTCATGGTTAGTCTTTTACTGTCAGAATCACGACTATTGTGACAAGCATTGTGGAAGAGACAATGAATTGTTACTATTGCTACGTTCAAGTGAGAGACGACTGTATTGTCAATGAGTAAAGGAAAGTCTGCTTACGAGAACTTCTTGCACTGTGGGACGATGATGGTCAGCTGGGCCGCGTAATCTGTTCTTCATCGAACGGTATCACCGATACTGACTTTGCCACCGCAACAGCATTAAGAGATTAGAATTGTAAACACTGCCGCATATGAAAATGTGTATTAGCCAAAGAGTTTCTCAATCATACACACGCGCTGAGAGTTATAAACTGGCTAGTCGTCATAGACATTAAACAATGAATACAATAAATAAATGCGGATTCTCATTTATCAGTAAAGTTATAATCAATCGGTTTTTCTATCCTTCACCGTAATTTCAGCTAATGCAAAATTGATTTATTATTGTCGTTGAAGGTATATTGATTGATTTACAGGAGTTCTGCATTAGATATTTACAAATAAGTAATCTAGATACCCATACTATAACACTACAATTTGGCGCCCCAACGTGGGGTTTTCACAATCACAAACGGAACATTATAGAAACAGTGACTTGCTGAACACAAAAGGCTAACATGTTCCGTAGCATTTCTGTAGGACTGTATTACGAACACGAAGTCATTTCCTCACTTTTCTGAGCGCCTGAACTTTTAGTTTTTCCAGGTTGGCAGTTTATACATTGGGAGCGAGATGTCCATAGGGAGCCGCTTTTGCGGCTGTGATGCTGCCACCCTCGCGGCAATAACCCGCGCTTGGCGGCAGTTTGGCGACGGCCGATAGCCTGCTACCGGGCGGATTTATGGTCTGTGCGAGGGGAGGAGACCCAAGTGATTACCGCCCCGTCCCTGAGGAGACATTCCAGGGACCAACGCTCAGCGCTCATCACGCCGTTAATCCCACCGTTTCAATTTTTATGCTGGTATGCGCTGATACAAGGAACTTGTAAACTAACCTGCTAGTTTTTATGTGGTAACCAGTAAGCCAAAACTGAGGGCGATGAATGACAAGTAGAAACTGTTAATGCAAACTGTTTCTTAACGTACTGTTGTTAAGTAGCGTCCCTTCCATTATTTTATGTCATCATATGATGCGCAGGGCTTTTAAGAAGTGGTTGCGATGAATGCTACAATATCGCTCGTTACCTGCATTGCTTGGTCCCTCAAGAGAAATGCAACTACTTGCAATTATCGTCGGATCGTCCATGTCTACCATCAGGGCCGGCGTTAGGGGGAGGGGTGGTAAGCGGGTCAAATTTACCGGGCGCCCAACCCGGCTGATGGGGGCCCCGACCACTGGCTATAGGGGCCCTCCGCTCGACAAGTTGTAGAGCTAAAAAAAAAAAAAAGGTCGCCCATTTGGTGTGAGGG
>JARYHS010013631.1:99076622-99118200 GCA_031002005.1 Vandiemenella viatica
ATTAAGTGTGGTGGGGCACACCCTGACATGCAATGCACAATTCAATCTATTACGTGTCTCCAGTGCGGGGGAGCTCACTATGTTACAGACCGAATGTGCCCAGAGTATAATAGGCGGAAAAATATTCAGGAAATTTCTACCCGAAACAACATATCGTTAAGGGAAGCGGAATCCGCTCTTAAAAATAGATCAAATACACAAGTCGCTAAAATATATGAACAAGGAAAATATCATCTTAACCTTCTGTAGCACCGGATATAGAGAACTACAACCAATTTCCACCTATTAAATTAGACTATAGGGGAACTTCCCTGGCAATGCCTGGGACAAGCAATGAACTGTATAATCTACGAAAACAATCTAATATCTCAGTGGGGACCCTACTCAGGTCCAGGAAAATCAACCGAAGGCCCCAACTGGATCCTTGCCGATGCCCGATACTAGAAGACAACAACCCATTTCAACAGAGGGACACATCAGCAATTGTGGGCCACCGGAGAATAGGACGAAACATAGAACACAACAACACTTTAACACATATGAATATCAGCAGCTTTGGTACCACCCCACAAATTTACGGGCAACACCCATTGGCCAAAACCCATATCCTCCCAAGGTGCAGAACCCAAGCAACCATCCTCAGTTCAGAAATGAGAAAAGTAAATTAGTGGAAGGAATCTTCAACCTAATTTTGACAATAATTTGAAAATCGATAGGGACATTAATACAACCTAATTATCCATAATGTCAAACACTCAGAATAAAGATAATTCAAGGAGGGAACTGCATGTAATCCAATGGAACGCGCGGAGCCTCAGTCCCAAATGGAATGACTTTATCAACCTAATGAATGAAGCAAGGCAGCTGTAGCTATAATTACTGAAACGTGGTTAAAGCAAGATAGCAAAATTAGAGAAAGACAATATAAAACCTTTAGAAAAGATAGAAACGATGGGTATGGTGGGGTAGCGATCATGATTGCAAAAAACATAATAGCAGTGACTAAAAATATACAATAATAACAGTAATATAGAAATTATATCAGTAGACATATTAAATTTAGAGCCTGTGAAGAATGTAACAGCTATTTACGTGCCCCCCATGTCACAATCAATGAAACAGAATGGAACCACATTTTCTCCCAACTTCCGAATGGAAGTATTGTGGCAGGAGACTTTAATGCCCATGACAAAATGTGGTACGATGAAATAACAGACCATAGTGGCCAGGAGCTAGCAAAAGCAATAAGTCAATCCGACCTAGTGGTGCTAAACACCAAGACACATACTCGCATTGGTACACCATACCATAGACCCTCCTCGCCGGATTTATCTTTAGTATCGTCAAGGATGGCCATAAAATGCTCGTGGGTGGCAATGAACGATACATTAGGCAGTGACCACAGGGTTATAAAAATTTCCATAGAAACACAAGCTACCATACGACCCAAAACAGGATATTCAGTCACAGCCAGATAATAAATCATAAACTTATGGACTGGCACAAATATCAACAAGAAGTAAATAGAAGATTGCTAGAATGCCCGGTTGTAAGAGACCCACAGGAAACCTACAACTGGTTTGTAGAAAATATTTTAGCAGCTGCGAAATGTGAGAAAGGACTGCACATACCGAAGGAAGCCCTGGTGGACGCCAGAATGCTCTAAAGCGGTAGCAAGAAGAAGACTAGCTCTCAGAACATATCGCAAAGAGGCGAACTACCAAAACTTCATTACGCTCCGGAAAATAACAGCACAAACTAGCAAGATCATCAAGAAAGCGAAGAAGGAAGGATGGGAAAAGTACTGCTCGGAATTAAGTGGAGATCTCTCGACACAAAAATTATGGGAAAAGATTAGGTGGTACAAGGAACCAAAACAAAGCTCTGAAAGCATAAGAGTAAATACGGAAATCGCGGAACATTTATGAATAAAATAGCTCCCGCTACGGTAGAAGCTGCACCACTGGAAGTCACTGATAACAATGAACACATAACATATCCTAATTGCAACCTAGACCGACCCTTCACCTTGGTGGAAATGGAAAATAGCCTAAAAGAAAAAAATTACAACCCCAGGATTAGACCAGATGTCATATTCACTGTTGTACCACCTACCCCCCCCTGGAAAAGAATTGATATTGACAATACTTAACAAACTGTTTAAACAAAATATTGTACCCCATCAATGGAGGAGAATAGGAATAACTCCGGTGATCAAAAACGGAAAGGATCCCAATCTATATACATCGAATAGACCCATACCACTTATATCATGCATATGTAAACTGATGAACCTAATGATTAAACAACGGGTAGAATGGTATATGGAACATCATGAACTCCTAGAAAACCGTGTGTGATGGGTTTTAGAAAGGGATATACAGTAGTACTATAGATGCAATTTCAACGCTAATTACAGACATACAAATAAACAACAGTTATAATTCGTATGTCATAGCCGCCTTCCTGGACATACAAGATGCATATGGACAAGTGTACATACCGGAGTTAGCAAATGTGATGATAGACTGTGGCACCCCAAAAACAATAGTCAAATGGTGTGCAAACTATCTCTCATTAAGAATACTGGAGTTATGGAGTTATGGATTTATGGAAAAGAACCAATAGTACGATATGTTTACTCTGGCCTACCGCAAGGAGATCCCCTTAGCCCACTACTATTCAATATCTACTTATACAATGTGTTTAATAGACTGAATAAATCGATCATGTACATACAATACGCGGGTGACATAGTGATATATGTAAGAAATATGATCAAAGAAAAGGCAATGCTAGAACTACAGAGGAGCCTAAAGAATATAATAAATGCCCTGAAAGAAAAGATGATGGATGTGTCACCCGAAAAAAGCAAGCTAATGGTCTTTATAAGACATAGAAATGTGAATGATGTGAAGATCATACTTAATGGTAAAGTCCTTACTGCAGATCACCAAGTAAAATTTCTAGGCATGTGGCTTGACATGAGGCTGACATGGAAAAAGCACATAATGGAACTACACAGCCAATCCATGAAGAGAATTAATATCTTGAAAGCTTTAGCTGGTACCTATTGGGGAGCTAACCCAACAATACTATTGCGTCTCTTCGGGCAACTAGTCCGCAGCAAAATGGACTACGGATGCATGCTCTATGACACAGCCTCTGCATCTACGTATATGTGGAGGATTTCTACGTACAACTCCGATAAATGTACTACACATAGAAACAAGCACACCACCGCTTTCACCACCACTTTAACTTCGACGGCATATGTTCTCTAGACGATTTATTCTGAAAGTTAGATCAATGATCAGCCACCCATTAAACTGGAAGTTAGGAGTCATAAGCCAAATCTTAAATAAGAAATACTGGAGGAAGAAAGCAACTCCTATTACAGTTAAACATTATAATGAAATTATAGAATGGCCGATGGAACGATGTAAAGTGAATGCTGCGTTTTTGGGGGGGAAATATGGCCTCAAATAATCAGTATTAAAATACATGAGACAATAGGGAAGGTAGTAGCTAAGAAAACAGAGTATCTTACCGTGGAACTTTGTAAATCTACACTACAAACTTTAAATGATAAGTGGAAAACATGGTCAAAAATCTATACGGATGGCTCCAAAATCGCTGGGTACAGTACGGGGGCAGCAATTTATGATGAAAAGCTAAAACGCTGTAAATCAATTAAACTCCAAAAGGATATGTCAGTTTTCTCGGCAGAGCTGTACGCAATCTTAGAAGCAATCAAATATACACTGGAAAAGAGAGAAGAAATAATTTTAATCTGCTCAGACTCGTTGAGCTCACTACAATGTATAAGAATGGGGCCAAAAGGGAAACTATCTAGTATATGACAGTATAGATAATTTGAACAAAGTACAACACCTATGGAAGGACATAGAATTTCCCGGGCACGTGGGAATCGAGGGAAATAAAAAAGCGGAACAACTTGCAAGGAGCAGGGCCGGCGGATAATGTGGGTATGGTGGGTAGCAGTACCCACCCGGGAAATTCCGGGTGGGTATTTCACCCACCCGGAATTTGAGAGTTCATAGGTGAAATAATTGAGAGAAAGAAAGAATTAGAGAGCAGAGCAGATGTTAGTTTCATTCTTCAAAATGCGTATATAATAGCCTGTGTGCCCACAGCACCATTAGCGACGCGCTAAATCCCTTTGATGTTTCAATAGAGACCGCCACCCCAGATGTCGCCTACTGAGCAAACAATCTTGTGAACGCAAGAAAATAGTGTACGTCCTAAGCAGTCGTGTGTGAAAGCTGTATTTCGAAGGCGTTTCGGCTAATTCTAAAAAAAAAAAAAAAAAAAAAAATCAAAAATAGATAAATTCGTAGTGAAGCTGAACAAGCTGAACAGGAGAAACGAATTGAGTCTAGATAATGCTAGAAGCAGAAAGTGGAGGATAAATTTGCATCGCCCTTAGACGAATGAACCACTGGAACCTTAAAAGATGGCCTTGTTCAGTGAGCTGACAGTCAAAATCGTGAAAGTAAGTAAAAGTAAAATTCTTGTTCTTCACTCTATACATAAATACGTGCGCATGTAATGAATATTCACGTGTATGTACTAGAGATGTAACAGAAGCGACATTATAGAAGCGGAAACAGAAGCCTAAGTTGTATGAAAATATGATTTAGTGTCTAGTTACTTCTATTTAATAAAAATGACAAGTGGAATAATGTTTATTTTAATAAGCAAATCAAACAGTAACTGACTTTGAAGTAGTAGTTTTCTAATTACTATAATTAATATTCGAAAGCTTAAAGTGGAAGGTTATTTTTTTAAAAACAAACGCTTAGCAGCCTTTTCTCATTTTTAATTTTTTCCTTCCCCCCCATACACACAAATTAAACCTTTCGCTGAACAATTTTTCGCTAGACACTGCTAGGCGGGGCTGACCAAAACCTGGGGACTAATGGAAACATCATAGAATATATGTGTTCGTTCATTTGCCATCTCTTAAGAGGATCTACTTTTAATGGCAGCCCTTTTTGCTTTTACTACTTGACTAGAGTGATATTGGTAATTTTTTTCATGTAACTTAAGATCTACATTTAATTTTTCAGACGTTTTAAATTCTTCTGGATGGATGGATTTCAAATTGCTTTTTAAAGCAATGGTGGTACGTTCTTTCACAGAAAATTATTTTTTACCTAGTGTACATTTTGCCACAGATTCAGTTTTTGTACACAAATATCTAAATAGGACTTAGTTTTGGTTTCATTTTGAGACACACTACTATCATATAATAAAACATATACCTAAGGGGCCCACAGACGACCAACGTGATTGCCAACTTTGTAGTGAACTTAATTGGCAACCAAGTTGTACATATAAACATCACGTCCGCGGTCCGAGTACGTGTCATCAGGTTTATTTGCTGGATGTTTTCTCTTACCACTCTCTATTATTTTGTATGGCGGATTTAAACATTTTGGCTATAGTAGAGCGTAGTTTGTGAAAAATGAGTGACTGAGCATTGCAGTTTTTGGTTTTAAGAGAATTGTGTGAAGATGAGGTGATCCTGCTGCTCTCAGAGGAGTGGTATCAAAACTGCACAGATTCCTCCGCTAAATTTTTTTCCCCCTAGAAACTACTTCGAGAAGTTCTCCAGTAACATTTATTTTTAAAAACTGGGCGAAAGACAATCCATGGCCTCAACTTAATAAGCCTTATTTGTTTTGGTCACTAACATTTTCGCCAAGCACAAGTGAGAACTCTCAAAACTCAGGGGTCAGCGCTACTATGGGGCTTCTAACGTTTCTGGAAAAATAACGGGATTACAGTCATGAATACGCAAAGAAGAGCCTCGAGCATTATTTGTGCATTGTAATGCTCATAACCTCAATCTTGTACTACAAGATGGAATTGAGAGAATTATAATAGCGAGAAAATTTGATAAACGTCGTGCGAGACTCGCCGAAACGTCTTGGACAGTTTAAGAAACTACAAATTGGAATACAAAAAGAAACTAATGACGATTTGCCTTCTCTTGCAGCCTATTGTCCGACAAGGTATTTATAAAAAATTATAAGTTTAAATCAATTTTTTTGGTTTTGTATGTATAAACATATTTATTCTTCAATTTTTGTACGAACATTCCGTAACCAGAGAAGTAGACAACGCTGTCGCTGCTAAGGCTTCTGGATTTTACTCCGACATGGAATCATTTGCGTGTGTTTTATATTTAACAATGATGATAGAAATTTTTGATCGCGTTGAAATTTTGAATGCAGATCTACAGAAATCTAATCTATCTGTTATTGAATCGTATGCGAAGATAGAAGCAATCACTGATGTTTTGTACTGTGCTCCAGAGTCAAAATTCGAAGAAATTTTGCGGGAAGGTGTGCAGTCAGGTACTAACTTTGAAACCAGCGAACCTCAAATCCCACATCAACGCAAAATTTCGATCAAGGTAAGAGTGAAAATCTCCGATTCGAAACACCTCAAGATTTTCTCCGCAAATCTTATTTTTATGATCAGTTAAAGAGTCGATTCGACAACGTTGCCACCCACTTCTTCAAATCGTTAGAACGGTTCACTTTGGGACAACCCACAAATGTAGCAAAAATTATAAATTTCTACAATCATGATTTTGACCAAGAAAGATTGCTCAGTGATAGAGACATGTTTTTACAACTTTTGAAAAGGCAAGGTGAGGAGGTAAAAAATTTAAGAGTGGTTGTAGATTTTTTACAGAAGTACAAATGGATTAGAGGACTCATACCAGACTCTGTACGCTTCGTCCGACTACTCATCACAATTCTGGGTCGCCCTGTTCAAATGAACGAAGTTTTTCGGCCTTACGCCGACTCAAGAGTTACATAAGATCGACAATGTTGCAAGATCTATTAATTAACATTGCTATTTTACATATATGTAGCAACCTTACTGAAGATCTTGATTTGGAAAAATTATTGAATCGTTTCATTTCCAAGGAAGCAAAGCGCATTACATTTTTTTTTTACTTATTGCTTTACACCTCGTCGACGGCTAAGGTCATTAGAGGCGGGATGGGACTGGGGACAAGGAACGGGAAGGAATACGGCCATGGCGTTTTTTTTTTTTAAGGAAGCATCCCGGCATTAGCCTGGAGTGATTTGGGGAAACCCATGGAAAATTTAAATCTGGATGCCCGGACGGGGATTCGAACCCGCGTCCTCTCGAATGCGAGAAGCGCATTACAATTTTTGCATTGCGCAATTGATACTAATTAATAGTAAATTTTAAAAAATAACAATGTTTCGTACATAGCTAAAATATAATTAATAAATATATTAATGAATAAATTATGTGATGAATTTTTAAATTCTTTTCTAGTTTTTCTCCTATAAATTTACCTTAAGAATTTGATTCCATAGTTATCACTATTATTATTTTAAGTAAGATTTTTCAGGGAACTACCCCCCCCCCCTCTTTTCGTGCCTGACTACCCACCCGGGCCTAACACGAAACGCCGGCCCTGGCAAGGAGGACAGAGGACTATGAGTCATCGGAAGTTAGAGCGCCATACAGAGATCTCCTAAGTAAAATCAGAAATTGACTGAAGTCTGAGTGGGAAGAGTTAGGAGAGATCCAATACAAATATAAAGGTGCCTGGTACCATGCAATTCAACACAACATTCCGAAGCAACCACATGGTTCAACATTTTTTTTTGCTGTCGTCAGTCTTTCGACTGGTTTAATGCAATCCTCCATCCCTTCCTATTGTAATGAGAGAGGGGGGCGGGTCATTACTTATTGCTGAGGGTTTTAATATTAATTTGGTTATTGATTTTAATTATGGAATTAATTTTCAGGTAGCAAGGATCCTGATTGCTGTTGATAGAAGACATAAAATAATTAATATATTGTTTTCCTATGGCTTGTATATAGCCGGATACATTTAACGTTACGATAGACATTATGTATACCTGCAAGCAAAGGCACTATCCGGCTTTACAGTCTGCCTGAAGATAGCAAACATAAATTGAATGTTAAAAATTTAATTTATAAAATTAAGAACATGATAACATTGTGGCCACAAGCCAACAATTGAATATTACATGAATGGTGGATAAAATCCCTTGGGCGCCGAATTGGATGAACAATATTAAGGCTCAAACTGAATTTACAAGGAGCTTTAAAGTTAATGAGATTATTTGCCAGCTAACTTTTAAATGGAATTGAGCAGAGATCCTGTCTCATGGGTCGATTACGGATCCTTCAAAGTCTTTCCAAACCATGAAACAATGATGGGCGATGGAACACATTACCAAAATCACCCGCATCAGCAGCGGCGGCGTGCGGCGTTGGTATGCAAGTTGTGCCATCAGTGTATGGACTGCATCACGGCCAACTAAATATACAGGCCTGGGTGCTGGAAGCCATTTTGTTTGTGACGTCAGCAAAGTAGATCTATGATGGTGTGTTGTGAGCCTGAAAGTTCGTTTGCAAACGTGTTTCTGAGAGTATTTGACTTCTCGTCGACCAGTGGATTACCAGTTATTTTCATCTTCAGCTACTAAAGTGAAGTTCCTATAGTTGCAGTTCTATTTACAGTAAGTATTTCTTAAATATTAATATAATAAGCTATTACGATTTCTTAACGAATTTTCATTTGAACTATCATGTGTTGTTTGCGAAGTTATGTTGAAAGTTATTTGATAATGTCTTTTTTTCAGGTACTAAAAATGCCAAGGTGTAGTATGGTCTGCTGTAGAATTAATTATGTCTCAAAATGAAAAACTCAGCACATTTTCTTTAGACAGCGATGAAGAACTAAAGAAAAAGTGGCTTAGAAAAATTCCTACAGACTTCTGAAAGTTAAAGAAGCCTGTAATATGCATGAAACATTTTAATGAAGACTGCTTACTCAAAACAGAACAGTTTGCAGTAGATGGAGAAATAAAAACATTTGTAAGTAGTTATCCAAAGCTGAAACCATATGCAATGCCATCAATTTTTCCAAATTTGCCAGGATATTTGACATTAGCTGGATTCATATGCAGAAGATGATGTGATGCAAAAAGTGAGAATTTTCAAAAAGCTGTGGCAAGAATCTTAGAAGACTACAGGAAATATGAAGAGCACAATGTCATTAAAAATTTGGGAGACACATGTACTGTAAATATTTTTCAGGTGCTAAACAAGAAACAGTGGTTCTGTAGTCAGTCTGAACAAAAGGAAGTGTTGTGTTTTATTGATGTTAGTAACGAAATAACAAACATTCTTGCTTCTGTAACTGTTAAAACAGATTTAAGTGTGTTTGTTTCTGTGCAAAGCTACAAAATTCTCCAGCATAAAGTGCCCAATGAATACATAGCAGTAAAGTCCAAACATGTGTTTGACAGTATGATTAAATATGTTGAGTCAATAGTGTCTAAAGAAGACCCCTTAAACAAGTAGTTGTTAAAAATATAGTGAATTTGCTACAGGATAATTTTACAGGTGAAAGACATTCACAACTTCAAATGATAATTGAACAAATTCAGTCTCTATCTAAAAATGAAAGCAGGTCATATGTACAGTGGGAACACATAATTACTGGCAACTACTCTGTATGTTTATTCACCATCAGCATGTGCTACTTTGCATAAGATTGGTTTTCTATATTTGCCACTCCATGCAATATCAGAAAGCTGGTAGGTAAGTTTAATTGAAATAGTTTAAATGTAGATGGTAGTGTAGGGTATTTGAAGATTAAGAAGAAATTTTTTAAAGATCATAGTAAATGTGCTCTTGGATGAAATTTACATTGAACCTTGTTTGATCTTTAAGGGTGGTACAATTTATGGTGGTAGTCAGACTAACAGTAATGTTGCTAAAACAGCTCAGGTTTTCATGATATCCAGTGTCTTCAAAATTCAAAGATAGTGTTACTATCATACCTGTTAACAACAGTTAAAATAATGTTATTACATGTATTTAATGAAGTAGAAAAGTTGGAATATCCCTCCCAAATAACTTCATTATAGAATATGATTATGAAGAGCTGACAGTGCCCACTGGAACTGCTGTTCTAATGACAAAGTGCTTGGTTCATGTTGAAATGTATATTAGATATGTCTTCAAGTAATTTCATTGGTGATATGCATCAAATTTCTGTTTCGCACAAAATCTGCAGCCTAAAGCTGGAGAGCTGATCTTTCAGAGAGTGATAAATGTAAATGCAACAGAACTTTGAGGGAAATATTGCAAAACATTAATTTAAGATTCTGGAAGGTAATGATAAATAATCTCACCAAGAATGTGAATGACACTGTGTCAAGTAATAAAACTGGGAGGCAATTAAAAAAACTGAAGGCAAGTTATAATATTTTGATGTAAGAATTTTTAAATTTGCAAATTCATTGTATAAATGGAGGAGTAATAAGTTTTAAAACAAGTACATGATACAAGCTTTACTTTTCTAGTGACTGAATTTGTGGCTTGTTAGACATGCAACCTGGGCCACAATGACAACTGAAACATTATTAGTAATTTAAGCTGCTTTAATATATGCCATTTAAGTCATGTCATGTATTGCAGTACAATGATTATGCTGCAAAAACGTAGAATATACTGTTTTACAAACTGATTGTTGTGTAATTTCTTCAGTAAATAAATATGTAAATACCATATTCAATGTTTTTTGTTTATTAACTCCCATTTTTCCTTAATGAAATTTTTTAACTATTAAGAACCTTATAAACAATAAAATAATATAAAGATGATGTTAGCTTTAAGTTTGTAATCATATGAGTAGTGCAGATTTTGAAGCATGTTAATTTAATATTTTGACATGTGCACTTGAATATCCATGTGTGTGTGAAAATTGGAGCGGTGAGACTAAATCTGAAGTACAATATTTGACAAAAACTGATGTAGTGAAGCACAAAGCAATTATTTACGAATATTTGAGTATTATGAAATTTACTGATGAGACTGAATTTGAAGTAGTTGACATAAAAAATCACGTAGTAAGTATAAAGTAATTATTTGTCAATATCTTTGTGCACGTGTGTGTGAATTTAATTTCGCGCAGCGGAAACTGTAAGTACGCGAGCATGTGCGTGGATCGGCTAGGCCGTGGTTCGGCTATAGCACTACTCTGCTGACGTCACCAAAGTGCACCCAGGCCGGTATCTTTAGTTGGCCGTGGGACTGCATCAATCGACCAGCCTGTGATCGAAGCCAGAACCCGCCAGTATACTACCACTCCACACCGTGAAGTCTGGACTCGACGAACGCTGACCACAGAATGACCAAGTATTGCCGCTTCTCCTTCCCTCTTCCGAAAATCCTTCCCGAAGTTTCGTTACTTGAAAAAGAAGCCATGAATTAACATCTGTAGACCCCGTATATGATACGGCATTGGTTGGTTAATTTCTTCCCAAAACCACGTGAGGCTCGAAGTCAATCTTATTTGCCCAGGCCTTCCCGCGCATCACTCACCCTTTCCGCTCACAGGTATCCATACGCCGGGTTCAACGCACTGACCTTGCCGGCTAGCGGTGCCTATTCACACTGGCCGTGCGAACAATAGCTCGCGCCCACGCTTTCTGGAAATTTCCATCGGAAAGACCGTTGCTAGCTTCAAAATCTCTCCTGCTCCTTCAACTAGTAACCTCTTTATTCAGTTAAATTGTTAAGAAATTAAGGCAGCCTGGGATATCAATTACGTTGATCAGATTCTTAATTTACTAAATATTTATAAATATTAAATTAATCTGAATATAAAATATTTAAATAAAAATATTTACATATTTGTAGTATGCAACAATCCTGCGTGCTACACTATCCTGTGCTAACCTCTTCATTTCTACATACCCCTTACAGGCCACGTCCTCAATAATTATCTGCTTCCTCTACACTTCTTACCTTCGACTGTTCCCTCCACTAACAAATTAACCAATCCTGCATGTCTCAAAATATGACCTACCAGCCTGTCTCTTCTTTCTGTAAGCTTCTTCCACAAACTTCGTTTCTCACCTATCATTACCAAAACTCGTTCATTTCTTACTTTGTCTGTTAATTTTCAGCATTCTTCTGTAGCACCACATTTAAAATGCTTCAATCTTCGTTATTTCCGGTATTCCTAAAGTCCATGTTTCGCTATCATAAAGTGCTGTGCTCCACACAAAAGAGTTTTAAAAAGTTCTTTCTAAATCCTATATCAATATTTGAAACTAAAAGGATTCTCTTTTTCATGAAGGCTCTTTATGCTAGTGCTATTCTGCTTTTAACATCATTCCTGCTTCGGCCGTAGATTGTAATTTTACTTCCCAAGTAACAGAATTCTCTTACTTCTCCTATTGCATCCGATCCTATTTTTATATTTAATCCACTAGTATTGGTATCATTTCTGCTACATTTCATCACTTCTGTCTTGATTTGATTTATATTTAGTCCAAAATCTTCCTTCAGTATTTTATTCATGTCATTCAGTAACTTATAAGTATCCTCAGCCATCTATGCTAACAAGACAATGTCGCCAGCAAATCGTAGCATACTGATTTCTTCTCCTTGAAAACTTATGCCACATGGAAATTTTTCTTTGACTTTCTTCATTGCTTCTCCTACATACAAGTTGAATATTAACGGGGATAGACTACAGCCTTGTCTTACACCCTTTTTATCTGATGCATGTCTCTCGTGATTCTCTACTTTTATTATAGCCACTTGATTCTTATATAGTTTATAGAGTATTCTTCTATCTCGATACTTTAGACCTGACTTCTTTAAAATTTTGAACATCTTGTCCCACCTAACATTATCAAAAGCTTTTTCTAAATCAAAAAATGCCATAAAAGTATCTTTGTTTTTCTTGATCCGCCCTTCAAGTATTAATCTTAAAGAGAGAATTGCTTCACTTGTACCACGATTTTTCCTAAACTCAAACTGATCTTCACCTACTATCTCTTCTACTAACCTTTCCATCCTTCTGTGTATTATTCTGGTAAATAATTTTGAAGCATTTGTTGTTAGACTAATGGTGCGACAATTATCACATTTGTCGACTTGTGCTCTCTTTGGAAGTGTGAAGATGATATTTTTATTAAAATCAGTTGGAATTTCTCCTGTTTCATAACTTTTTGATATGAGCTTGAATAATCTTTCGATTCCTTTCTCTCCTAGGAATTTAAGAAGTTCTGCAGGGATCTAATCAATTCCAACTGCCTTATTTGCTTACAAGTCATTCAGAGCATTATTAAATTCTGTCCTCAAAGCAGGATCTCCTAAGTCATCAATGTCGACATCGCCATCCTTTTCCTTGTTCAAGTCATCCCAAACATACAGTTTCTCAATGTATTCTTTCCATCGGTTAGCTCTATCTTCTGAGCTTAAAAGAGGTTTCCCATCGGCAGCTTTAATGTTCATACCTCTTATCTTCATTTCTCCAAAATTCTGTTTGATCTTTCTACATGCAACATCTACGACCATTTCCTTTTCTACTTCTTCACATTTTTCTTGTAGCCATTTTTCTTGTGCTATTTTGAATTTCCTATTCATTTGATTTCAAAATTGCCTGTACTGCTCTCTTCCTGTTTCATCCTGAGCATTTTTGTACCTTCTCCTCTGATCCATCAGCTCCAAAATTTCTTCTGTGATCCAAGGTTTTCGGGCATCTTGTTCCCTAAAGCCTAATGTTTCTTTACCAGCTTTCATTATTTCGGTCTTTAATGCATTTCATTCGTCCTCGGTTGAACTCCTTTCAGAGTTACTTCTTAGACCTAAGTCTACCATTTCTGCAAATTTTTCTCTTGTGCTAGATTGTTTCAGTTTATTCACTTCCAGTCTGTTCTGTTTATACTGCTTCCTTATTCGCTTAAATTTTAGCCTGCACTTCATTATTATCAAATTATGGTCAGAGTCTATGTCTGCTCCTGGGTACGCTTTACAGTCTATAACTTGATTCCTGAATCGCTGTTTGACCATGATATAATCTAGCTGATATCTGCCTGTATCCCCAGGATTTATCCAGGTGTATATTCTTCTCGCATGGTTCTTAAACAGTGTGTTTGCCAAAATCCCAGGATATTCAAAGAGTATTTTCCTGTCAGTTTCAATTCCTCTGATTTAAGGGACAAAAGCTCAAACTGTTCATACATTCCATCCTCCCGCTTCGAGCATGGGATACTTGGCTTGGCCTCTTGGCCACCGTGGTGAACTGAGTTTGAGAAAAACACTAATATACGGGAATTCCCGGACAGTAATGAATAATTCCTGGACATGAGACCAGACACAAAATTTCGGGTCATTCCCAGAATACCCGGCCATCTGGCAACCCTACCCACACCTGACACATTGCGATTGGTTTTTTTAAAGCTAATACTTTTGCAGTGATTGAAGACAAATTTTAAAAACCTTTCAAAATGTCCAGACAAGAATTCGAATGAATATTGAATGAGTTATTTTGCCTTCTTTCTTACTTCTCCTTGTGCTCGGACCGTAATTAATCAGAAGCACTAACCGAGTGTTTAAAATAAGGTGCAATTTGTCAGAAAAGTTTTAAAAATGTTCATTGTTTCTTAAAATTCTGTCTATGATTAAATTTATTGTATGTTTAACACACGTAATCGCCCCCCCCCCCCTTCCTCAATAACAACTTGGAATATTCTGCGAGTAAAACGGAAAATAACTTATTTAAAAAATATGACCAGATTTAAATATCGATATATCTTCCTAAAAATATCACTCATAAATATCGATATTTTTTTAAAAAATATCGATATATCGATATTTTATCAACAGCCCTAATTGGGGCACAAGTTAATAAAAGCCGTCATCGAGGCTGGAATGGCAAAAGGTGATGTGTTGGTTCCTCGAATGCCAATAATTCCGACAGACCTACCATTCCAGTTTAAAAGACTACAGTTCCAGCTAAAATTACGATGGTTATTAATAAAGCGAAAGTAGCGGGGGTACACTTGACGTGTTTTTTTCATGAGCAGTTATATGTAGCTAGCTCACGAGTTTCCACCCCAAAAGGCTTTATATCTTATCAATGGACAGGAAAACAAAACACGTTGTGTAGAAAACGGTACGCAGAAAGTTACATAATAACTACACACAAAACTCGCAAAACGTGAAACTTCTGTGTATTTTTCTTTTCTTTCACACTTGTGTGGACGAACGATGATACTGTATCGCATTTTTGTTTGGGGTTATGGCTTTACACCTTGTCAACGTCAAGGTCATTAGAGATAGGATGGGGTTGGGGACAATGAACGGGAAGGAATTCGGCCATGGCCTTTTAAAGGAAGCATCCCGGTATTCGTGTGGATTGATTTGGGAAAACCATAGAAAGTCCAAATCTGGATGCCCGGACGGAGACTCGAGCCGGCGTCCTCCCGAAAGCGAGGCCAGATCGTTAACCGTTCACCCATCACGCTCGATATATTAAATTTGCATTTGTACAGTAAATAGGAACTTTCTCCAAGTTATTCTTATAAACAAATTCATTTAAAAAAACTTAAAGAACACTTCGCCAGATTATAGAATATTACATCTAGCCTTAGTCTGTATCGGAGAACTTCTGGGTCAATTTTACAACCCGATACAGCTGGTTTTGTCCAGTTGCAGATCATACTGAAGGTTTATGATGAAATTAACTGTGATAATTTATGCTATACGAACTAGGAATCCTGATACAGACAATGTCGTTACTTTACGAAATGTAGTTTGCAATTGATTTCATGTGTTTAGGTGTGTTTGCATAGTTTGATTTTTCAGCTGCAATGTTAGCAGAGATTGTGGATAGATTAAAATGGAGCCTATACTATAATATAACAACATAAAGCACAAGGAATTTATTGTTAGTAATTAACAAGCTACTTTCGTGAGCACAATGTTAATCAAGACGAGTATCTTGGACAAAATTATCTGATAGCCGTTCTTACAGTCGGTTTTCGTTAGTAAACTAGCTTCTAAGCCCGATAAAAGTGACAGATTGATCGCAGGATTTCTGGATCATAAATGAAAAAAAAGCAACTAAATATACTGGTTTATGTATTTTTTTATTTATAACTAGCTTCTAAGCCCGTCAAACATAACGGGTTGAATGCAGATTTCTGGCGCTAAATAATGTTCAAAACCTTACAAAAAAAAAAAAAAAAAACCATTCCCTCTGTTGTAAATACGAATGATAATATTTCTGCATGAAAATAAAGCGTTTTATCGTAGCAGCGATCAGTGAATATCATGAAATTATAAACATTCATCGAATATAAATAAACAAAAAGCAGCCGTGCCCTGCTGTCTTCGAGACCTTCGACGCCAAGCAAATACTTCGTCACGCGAACGCCCATCATGGTACGAAAGCGGAATCCGGTTTCGCCCAACCTTACACCCGCGGGCTGCCAGGAAACAGCACCTCAACCCAGCGAAATACACATTCAAGGAGCTCCTCGAGTATCTCCAAAAAGAGGGAGGCCTACAGGTGCTAGAACTTCGAGTCAGGGCCTTTAACAAGGATCCCCACCGATAGTACCAAGATATTGGCTCGAACGCTACACTACCAGAGCTGCGCACATCTCGCCAAGCCAATCATCGATGAGGGGAAGGATTGGCCACTCCAGATATCCTTACCAACCATCTTCGCAGACAGCTTTGACGAAGATGAATACTTCGAGGGACTGCTCGAGCGACTAACTTCAGCCACGGTTCCACCAAGTGATGAAAACCGCCATCTTAGCAACCTGGAGAAGGCAGAGAGCCACACCACACCAAACTCAGAGGTAGTCCATACACCCAGGAACGACGTCCAGGTAGCCGCCAAATAAATAAACCCGGGCCGCGTGCTCCAAATCTTCTCGCCGGTTCAGCAAGACATACCATCGGAACGTCACAGCCAGGAGATCACACCGGCGCCAACGCCACCGACACCAACAATAATGATAGTGACATGCACGAGCCCAGCGGATCTGCAGGCCCTGATGACGTTCCTAGATCACCGCAACATCGAGTACAGGATGTAGTAGGAAAACAGAAAAAGATGGTCAATCGCTGTCAGGTCAAGAAGGAAACAATGGGGACAGAAAGGACCTCCAAGAATGCAGCGTCCCGGCCCCAGAGCAGTCCCGGTCTCCAACAGCGAAGCCCCTAGCGACGGTCCGTCAAGAAAATAGTCACCATGTTCGGAACCCCAAGAACAGGTGGAAACCAGCCACCCAACAATGCTTTCGATGCCAGGAGTTCCAGCACCAGGCATTCGACTGCCGCAATCAAGTGCGGTGTGTCCGTTGCGGGAAAACTACAGCGTCCTGGTCTGCGCATGCCCGCGTGAAAACACGCCGACGTGCGCAAACTGCGGCGCTGACCACGCCGCCTGCTACGGGGGCTGCCCCGTCAAGAGGAAACTACAGGCCGCCACAGGCGGACAGCCCCAACCCGGTCGTTTCCGAATAACAAGAAGAAGGAACGAAACAGAGGATCACAAAACACACCAAGTCAGTGGGTCTACCGGACGACAGCCGAGACAGCAGCTTCAATGGAGCTGGAGCCCACCATCACATTCGATGACCGGAGCAGTGGGTCACCCGAAGCACAGATACTGCAACCATGACTTCAGAAAGATTCAACCACGGGACAACCAGCTGGGGAACATCGTATAGCTACTAACGCAGCTGATCACGGCGATGATTCCCACTTGACGTAAATAAAATACTCAAGGGTTTCCCTAAAGGCTGTTACATATGCTATGTAATGGTCAAAGCCGAGTTTTCCCCTAAAGTTTAACCCCCCCTAATGATCCCAAAACATTTTAGCTGAGACTATAGATAAAGCTACAAATAGTAGCGGGGCTACAGTATGCTGTTGAGGTAGCGAAAAAAAAAGTCTGGTTGCTCAGAGGTTAAAGTGCTTGATATCACTGTAGCTGCTCCAGTACTGGGTTCGAATATCGTTGGGCGCAGGAATTTTGAGAGTTATGATTGATCAGATGGTCCTCGCCAGGACATTCCACGGTTCTGATTCCAATGTGAAACCCCCTCTAGGTCTTAAAACTTGTAAAACTACTCAGTTCGTTTTACTGCGTTAATTAATAACAGTTAGTTCTATCACGGCTTGCAGGTAAACTATTGTTTTACACCGAATAATAAGATGCGTAATAAATTTAGTCCTGTCTCGAAGCCATGTAAAACTACCACTGGCGTTTTTACTGGTATTAATTTAATAGTCAGTTCTGTTGATATATTGACCAACCTAATGGAAAGTTTCAGACTTCGTTTAAATTTAATTTTGTTGATACGGCCGCCACAGCTGATAGCCGACGTAACGTAAAGCAGTTTATCAACCCTAGGAATAACTTGAACATTCAGTACTGTACAGGGTACTATACCACTGAACACATATACATAGACGTTTAAAGCTGAAGCAAGTTTATTCACACAGTATTTGTTTCAGAGACACACATACGCCGACCACCAACTGAAAATAATATTTATCCGAAATTACAGGTTCGCTAGAGTGAAAAGTATCCTCACTTAGCATAAATTCCAGTTACTATCTTGACCACTGTTCACACAACAATCACTGTATATGATCCACTTCTTATACACTCATTAAAGGAATGTTAATGCAGTTAGTTCAACTTGGTCAGTCCGAACGAGTCGTAAACGGCAGACACTATTCACGCTCGAGAGAATACTGCTGCTCCACACTCACACGACACACTCGTTGCCGCACGCGCTACCTTACCCAGCGACAATCATACACCGACTGCTTGCTACTTACAAAGAGTTTACTACTACGACGTGTCTATGATGGATATCGATTATCGATCCCATTGACTTTGATGAAATTTGACAGTTCGTTAGTTTATCGCTCTGTAATGTGACAAACTCTATTTGTAACACGATATGTACACACCTACAGCAAAAATCAAGCTAAACAAAGGCTTAACGTGGTCCTAATTGGCTCAAATGAACAAACATACATACAAACAGAAATAGCAATTAAAAATACTGGTGCATGGTTCGCTGTTTAATAATGGCGACTCCTCTGGATTTAAATATCCTTCCTGACGTCGTCACGTGAATATGAACGTTCTACACATGCGCAGAACGTTGCGGCACAGCGCATGCGCGCTGATTGCGTGATTCGGAAGGCGTAACGTTGACAAATTCTCCCTGCCTTAACCAAAGAAGTTACACTTCAAACATCTCCCGGAGGAACTGTGATAGGAGGTCTTCCACAATTAACTCTCTCCCCTTAGTTTGTGGCTGTTTTTAAATATGTTACAAACTAGTTCTCTTCATGAGACAGGTCTATGGTAGAATGGTATGGTGATGGTTTACCCACCATGTTATTCGGACTCCATGCTTTTTGGGACACCTTCTATATTCAGTTCTAACAATAAAATTCTACGCCCACTAGTACGATGTCGCGGGTAACAGGTCTAGGATGGAGGGGCAAGACGGGACACTTGCTGCGGGCGGCAACTTCAGGGGTGCGGCAAAATCGTGTTTGAAGGGTGCAAATTTATGTTGCGGCGTCAGTTGGCTACAATCGAGGCGGCGGCGACAATGGGGGGTAGAAAAATAATATTTGAAGGGGTAAATTTTGCCCTGCCCGTAAAATTTCTATATCCGCCACTGAACAGCTAGTATGAATATATGTTGGAATTGCCTCTTTGGTCTGACGTTACTTACTGATCGTATGTTACTGGGTGCAATATTGCTAAAAAATCAGTTTGCCTTAATTCCAATTTATAAAGCTTCCAAATGTGTGTGGCACGACTTTCGAGATTATGCAAGTTGGTTGAATGAATTTGGACTTAGAATATGTTAATATGAATCGAATGGAGATGTTTTACAGCCATTGATCTAATTAACAAGCAAAAATGTAACTTCTCCAGTAAACAAAATTACAAAAATTAAGACACTGTTCTCTAATGAATAATTGTGTTGATTGTTTACTATCTGAAATTAGATTGTTTGCCGATGACATTATGCTGTATAAAAAAATCAAAACGATAGAGGATTGTAAACAGTTGCAGGGTGATCTGGACAGGATATCTAGTTGGGTTGGTAAAAATGGGATGAAAATAAATGCAAAGAAGAGTCAGCTTATTAGATACACAAATAAAAAACAAAAGGTTAATTATGAATATAAGGTGGTAAAGAATTGCTTGCTGAAGACTTGAAATGTAAATATCTTGGCATTACTTTTGATAACAAGCTTAACTGGGCTGGACACATTGGACAGGTGGTAGGAAAAGGTTTCAAAGTTCTGCACTTGTTGGAGAGAGTGATGAGGGGATGTACAGGAGAAGTAAAGGAATTGGGTTACAAAACTTTGGTGAGACCATTGCTCGGATATGGTAGTGTAGTATGGGACCCTCATTTTACCTATCAAATACAGGAGTTGCAGAGGATGCAAAAAAGGGCTGCTAGATTTGTTTCTGGAAATTATCGCAGAATGCAATCAGTGACGGATATGATAAAGGAGCTAAAATGGGATTCATTGCAAGACAGGAGGAGGATGAGGAGGGTCATGGGAGTGTACAGGGCATATACTGACGACGAGGCATGGAAAGATATTGCAATAGGTATGAAAAGTAGTGTATGGAAGGGAAAAGATGACCATGACCACAAGCTGGTACTCGATTTCAGGCACAAGGGTGTGGGAAGATTCTCTTTTTTAGGTAAGGGTGTCAGGGATTGGAATGAGTTACCAAGAGAAATGATGCATAATTTACCGAAAACTTTGAAAGAATTTAGAGATAAAATTTGTAGAAGGCAAATGTAGGTGGGTGCAGGATAGGGGGAAGATGGGTGTGCAGGGAAATTGCCACCGGAGCCTGTGCTCCATTGCAATTAAATCAAATTAAATTAAAAGCAAATGTTTGGAGCAAGGGAGAAATCTCTGGGTAGAGCACGGCGTTTGAGAAGATTATTGCCAACGTCTATAACATACAGTACTGGATTACCGGGGTAGAATGGAGTAAATATAACTACGTCGTAGAGTTGGTAAAATGGGGGCGATGTCCCCTATGCGCCTGGATTCCACTGAGGCAACATGTGGCATGCGGCAAGGAGTAAGGAACATGCTATGACATGTAGCAAGTAACAACGACGCATGTTGGCCATGTCGCCAGTAGTATGCGCCACTGTGTGACAAAAATATAGCGTGTCGCACGATGTTGCCTGTCTCCAACTGGTAGCAGATAAGTGCGTCAGAAAACTGGCGAAATGGACTGGAACATACAGAAAACAATCATATTATTGAAGACTACCATACTGGGGAAATGTGGAACAACTAAAGTGTTTAATATAAAGACAGGAATGTGAAAAGTGAAAAAATACCTGCTAACATATACGAATGTTCAGTAAATGAAATAAAACAGAAAAATCAAGAGTTTGAGGTCTGATTTTCAATGGGAACATAAAGGATTACTACACCGATGAGTGCCTCATCTCCTAAAGAAGATAAGTGGTTTTCTTATAATCTCCTGACATTTTTGTTAGTGTATTTATGAATAAGCTTTTGGTCTCGGCTCAATACGAGGCCATTAACCCGGCTCCTGGGGTGGTCAGAGCCTCCTTCTCTGTCTGCCACCGGAGTAAATCCTGTCCGGCGCGTCCTAGTCGCGGGGGTGGGCGCTCTGCACTTCAGTAGGCTGGAGTGTGGAGCGGCTAAGTCCGGCAGGGACCCAGTTCTGCGGGGTATATCGCAGTCCCCTTGCCCAGGGTTACGGGTGAAGTCCTCAACGGCAACAACGGCGGAGAAGAAGATCTTCGGTACGGCGCTGCTGGCGGATGAGGCAACGGATCCGGAGTACCGTAGGCGACATTAGGGTTCTACCCGAACAAGTCGGCAACTCCTGCAACCGAGATGGCTCTGCACGTGGCGACCCGTTGCCCCTGCAGAACTAGCTGTCGAGGTCGAGAGGAAGTCACGAATGCTGGGCAAGTTCATGGCTTCTAACTCCGTCCCAGGCGATGTAGTGACGTGGAGAGGACACTTCACACGTACCTGTCAAGGTGCGGAAACAACACGGGGAGTCACAGTCACCGGTTATAAGCTCTGTGCTGATGGGCGTGCGCACGAGCGCCAGGGGTGATTTCCGTCGGTGGGATAGTCCATTGTGGCTAATTGATCAGTTACCGCCCGCCTCAAGCTGGGCAGCCCCCAGCCAATTAGGTACTGATCCGCCCCTCATCTTGTGCTTCTATAGGTGTGTGGAGCAGCAAGCATATCACAGTGCTTGTAACAACGATGAGAGAAGCAATCACCTGGCAAAAAGAAAAACAGTTATAAACCGTGTAAAAATCTGATAACGACAACGAGATTCGCCTCGTGGAATGTGAGAACCATGTTACCGGGATCTGACACCCCAACTGATGGCATCCCTGAACTGAGGAAAACATCTATCATCGACAGGGAACTGCTGCGTTTGCGAGTAGATATCGCTGCCTTGCAAGAGACTCGGCTTTCGGATGAGGGCTCCGTTCGTGAACAAAATTACACCTTCTTCTGGAAGGGTAGAGACAATGGCGCAAAGCGAGAGCACGGGGTGGGCTTCGCAGTTCGCAACAGCTTGTCCAACTGCATTGAGGCACCCATCTGTGTTTCAGAGAGAATTATGTCCTTGAGAATAACAACTGCTTCGGGTCCCATAACCCTAATATCAGCTTATGCACCTACATTAAAGGCCTCTCCAGAAATTAAAGATTCTTTCTATGAAAGCTTACGTGCATGTCTAACAAAAGTACGTGTCTCTGACAAACTTTTTATTCTTGGTGATTTCAATGCAAGAATTGGCAGCAGTTCTGATAACTGGCCGGATTGTATTGGCCGCCATGGAATAGGAAACATAAATGAAAATGGGCAGCGTCTATTGGAACTATGCACATCACACTCCCTCTGCGTATGTAACACCTATTTTCAGAATAAGCTTGCTCACAAAGTGTCATGGAAACATCCAAGATCAGGTCACTGGCATCAGCTTGATTTTATCATCACTCGCAGGCGAGATTTGCGTGACGTTCTCAATGCCAGAACCTATCACAGTGCAGACTGCGACACTGACCACTCTCTGGTAATGGCCAAAACACGTTTGATTCCAAAGAAGATCCATTCAGCGAAAAGCAACCGCCGCAAAATTATGTTTAATATCCCAGTCAATCATGACGATGCTTTACACAAACAATTCTCATCTGAAGTAAAAGAGAATCTCAGTCATGCTTTACTGAGGGACACAGGTAGCGTCGAAGATATGTGGCTTTTAGCGAAAGAAAAACTTTTACAAACTGCTTTTAGAACCTTTGGAACAAAAGATGCGTCGCAGAATGACTGGTTTGCTGATTACGAGGACAAATTACGTCCATACATTGAGCACAAAAGAGCAGTTCATATAACCCTTATAAACAGCCCCAGTGATCATGCCAAGTCGAAATACAAAAAAGCTAAAGCAGATCTACAACGTATCACTCGCCGTTGCGTGAATGAGTATTGGACAAACCTCTGCAAGTACATACAGCAGTACCATGATAGCGGGGACTACCGAGGCATGTATCAAGGCATCAAGAGTGCAATCGGGCCCACAACCAGGAAACGTGCCGCCCTAAAAGACTTAAATGGGGAACCTATTGTTGACAAGCAGAAGCAGTTGGAAAGATGGTCAGAACACTACACCAACCTTTACTCCAGGGCAGTCAGCATAAAGCCTGAAGCACTGGATAGTTTACCAACTTATCCTACTGCATTAGAACTCGATGATTTACCTTCACAGGACGAACTTCATTTTTCACTGAAGAGACTCAAACTGGGAAAAAGTACAGGTCGTGACAACCTACCGGCTGAAATAATTAAACTTGATTGTGTTTTTCCGGTCATATATGAACTCCTAAAGCGGTGCTGGTATGAGGGTACAATACCACAGGACATGCGTGATGCAGATATTTTTACTCTTTATAAGGGCAAAGGTGATAGAGGCGATTGCAACAATTATAGAGGTATATCCCTCCTCAGCATTGCTGGAAAAGCTATCGCTCGAGTCGTTTTGGGAAGACTGGAAACCCTCGCCTCACGTGTCTACCCCGAATCTCAGTGCGGATTTCGCGCCGGCCGCTCCACGAGTGACATGATCTTCACTGTCCGCCAACTTCAAGAAAAATGCCGTGAACATCGTGTGCCTTTATACTTGGCTTTTGTAGATCTAAATAAAGCCTTTGATACTGTTAGCCGTAACGGCCTTTACGACATCCTGCACAAAATCGGCTGCCCACCTACGCTGTTGTCTTTAATAAAGGCCTTCCACGATAACATGAGAGGCTCTGTGATATTTGATGGCGAAGCTTCCGCATCCTTTAAAGTAAACCGCGGTGTACGACAGGGCTGTGTCTTAGCGCCCACACTCTTTGGAATTTTCTTTTCTGTTTTACTCTTAGTAGCTTTTAAAAACTGTCACGTTGGAGTACATCTGCATACAAGGAGTGACGGTAGACTTTTTAATATAAGTCTATTGAAATCTTCAAAAAAGCTTATTGAACTAATTGTTCGTGAACTTCTATATGCTGACGATGCGGCTTTTGTCGCTAATACCGAAGATGAGCTTCAGGAGGTTCTCACCAGATTTGATCATGCATGTCATCTGTTCTCGATGAGTGTCAATATCAAGAAGACGGTTGTCATGGTTCAGGGCACAGACCGTCTCCCGAAAATAACATTGGAAGGCATCCCTCTTCAAGTAGTAGAACACTTCCACTATCTCGGCTCCATCACTACATCCAACCAGTCCATTCAAAAGGAGATTGACGCACGAATTGGCAAAGCCGCGACGACCTTTGGCAAGCTGTCCACACGTGTCTGGAGAAACTCCAAGCTAACTCTCTCCACCAAAATTCTAGTATACCAGACGTGTGTCCTGAGCATCTTACTGTACGCAGCTGAGACGTGGTCCACTTACGCCTGGAAAGAGAGACAGCTGAACGCTTTCCATATGCGCTGCCTGCGGACAATACTTGGAGTCACGTGGCAGGACAAAATGAGCAATGAGAGTGTTCTGTCTGCCACAAAGTGTCACAGTATTACTGCCACCCTAAAACAAAGACGACTCCGCTGGCTTGGCCACGTCCATAGAATGGACCCTGAGAGACTACCACGGAAAGTCATGCTCAGTCAGATTGCTAATACCAAGAGACCTGTAGGGCGCCCGATGTTAAGGTTTAAGGACACCTGCAAACGTGATTTGGAGAGCTTCGGCATGCGCACTTCTGACTGGGAAGCTTGCGCCAACACGAGATCCTTATGGCGTCATCATATTACCACCGGCATGTCCAAATATGACAGAGCATGGTTGGATAAAATAAAGCTGAAAAAGCTTCGTAATAGGGAAATACACCCACCGGATCCCTCTTTCGTGTGCGATAGATGTGGCAAAATTTGTCACGCCGCCATCGGACTATTCAGCCACAAAAGAAGATGTGATGCACTCAACCCTAGCGACAGCTGAGTCACTACAACTATCATCTGTGAAGATGCTGTGGCCAATATATATATGTAATAAAAACTTTAAAAGGTTTTACATGTTATTAATATAGGCTATATTTACAGCTTGCTTTCAAAAATGTTTCCCAATTCAGATTCTAGAAAGTAAAAATTAAATATTGACCGTTTACTTTTGAGTGTTGCGTATGATAGGAAGAAATGAAGTCATACGAGAACGCAAAGTTTGTTTTTTGTCTCTTTGTATTTATCTTACCAAAATAATTCTCATTTTTTGTCACAAAATACCTTGCGATTTCATCCCGGAGGCCTTTTACTTGTCTGTAATTGTATATTCTATTAGAATCTTTTTCTGGATAAGGCTTCATAATTTGTACTTGTTGAGGAAACGCGTCGTCTAAACGTAAGGAGATAACAATTTACTTCCAGGGAGAGGTTATAGAGTCGGTAATGCGATTTCGTTTTTCATAGTATTTCGATAAAATAAATTTTGGTGAAACACTCCTCCGTGTAAAATCCTCACTTGAACACCAATATTGGCATACATGAAACAATAGTTAACATTTGCGGCAACAAATTCTTGGGCGACATTCGACTTGCGACAAAGTATGAAGACGCACGGAAACATGTTGCTCGTTGTTGCCTCAATGGAAACGCGCCTTAAGGTGTATGCACCCCTCCGAAGCGTGTTGACGTTTGGTGCAGCCATGTGATGGTCGCCAAAGAACCACGCCGCGTTCTCTTGGTGTGCCAGCTAGAATCCGAATTCAGGACAGAATAATAATTCCTGCCGTGTTGTTTTCTCCAGTAAATCACAGTCTCGAAGACGTGAATCTCCTCTGCACAGACATGAGCCTATTCCATCATCTGTCAAAGTCGTTCTTTCTTTTCATAGGCTGGAGCCAAATAACATTTATTTGAGCAGCAGAATATTGCAACAAAATGTCTCGGGATTAGCTGTCGTTCCCTCTATTGGTTCCCTGCATGTCAAAATATTATGAACAGGTGGCAACTTCCCACAACCAGCCCCTGGTTTATATTCTATGTCAGAACAAGAATGTCATTAAGCCATTTATCTTGATTCCTCGTCTTAACATATTTTCGTGGGCAACGTGCCGAAGTTTGTTCGTTGTGTCGCCTGTCACTCAGTCTAAACAGTTCGGCGCCACTTTTTTCCAGGCAAAGGCTGACCACATAGTCAGCCCATGGTATTTTTTTCATATCACAACCTTCCGCAGTCTCGCGCTCAGAATATATAAACACTTACTTATTACAACATATATCAGGATCAAATAACAGCAGAGCTAGGAAATTTTGAAAATTGCTTATTGCTTTAAAAACTTTCTTACCTTTAAAATTAAGAGAACAGGATTAGCATGAATTCTGGAAAATAAAATTAACAATCCTGCTTTCCTTTGTAACATAGTTTTTTTTTCTGATGTAGCAGTTGTGTAGTGTTTTGATTAAGAGCTTCAGTAACAATTAAATTTAAAACGAAAGATTACAACTTTCCTGTAACAGACGGCATGTCTTGCGAAAGTAATGTTCTAGGTTCAGTCTAATACCGAATTCCCTTAGGTTCTCAGGCCATAAAGAGTCAGTTAAATGCAAATTACGGCCGTGAACACTGAAGTCGAAGGAAATGGCTTGGAAACAAATAGGAGTTAAAGCGGAGGCCTCCAGTCAGTTTCGAATTCTCTCGCTCGTAAAAACACTTCTACGTGTCTACTTGGCTCCAAACTTTACTACGAGAATTATTTGAGCACATTATCACTGTAGAATGGAGTCTGAAGTGTGTTTCTCTTTATACAATTAATTTTGCTGGGGTGATATGAAAAATTCTTTGCCTGTACTAGGGAGAATTTTTGTGTTGTAGTGATGAACACGATTCTAAGGAACTGAAATTCGTTTGTGAATAGTGATTTCCATCAAAGTTATCTAAATATTACGTTTTTTTGTTTACAGGGAACACATGATGGAAATTTTTGGAAATGAGAAACTTTTGAACCAACCACGTATCTCATCATACCAGTTATAGAAAAATTCGCTTAATTTTTAGTGTCTTGCTTTTCTATCGTTGACTATTTTGAATACTGTCTTGGTGAAACTACCTTTTTCTATAAAAGTCACATCAATTAACTGTTTTATTTACATTTTATAATGTTACATAACTAACCGCACATCAAGGAAATCAGATTCATGTTTTGAAGTGTACAGCTATTCGTCATAACACTAATTCTACGTTAATCAAAATTCCTGATTAAAAGAAAAGTTATAAGAATTATGCCAGGTATGAAGTCCTTATGAGATGTCACCGTTAATTCCACTGTAAAATAATGCAAAGTGTAAGCTTCTGGTTTTGTAAAACAAATTTTTAGGAAAAAGCCCGAATTATTATGTACCATTTAATACAAGTAATTTGGTTGTTGCTTCAGGTATTCCCGTATTAATATATTGAGTTTCACAAAAGCATATTAGAAGCTTCGAAAAATATAATGTCACCCTTGTCAAATTACAGCAGCGTGATTAAGAAGACAAGCTACCTTTCTCGTTTGAATTGTTTGGCGATTACATTTATTCCGTTTAGTTGGCGAGTTTGTCAAGTAATAGAAAAATGATTACAAAATACCCGATGACGCTATCCTTGTTAAGTCTCTTAAGCTCCTCCGAGGAATGATGCTTACATTAGTCACTCCTTGCTTACACACATGTGACGCAAAGGATTTCGCTGCAGCAGTCATTCGTCTTTTCAGATCACAACAAACGAAACTCAGGAGATGAGATGAGATAGAAACAAAGCTGCTGTGACAGATAAGATAACCGGGAATTAAGAAATCCCGTGTCTAGGAGGTGACGCTGTACACATATACAACTATGCGATGAATCAAAACAGCTCACAGTTATTTTATAAGTGAATCGTCGTAGTGTTTTATAATCTGACTGATCTTATGTTATTGGATTCCCTATTTTCTGCTTCTTGTAAGAGAATAATTTCAATTTTCATACCGAGCGTGGTGGTGTAACGGATAGCGTTCTGGCCTCGCATTCGGGAGGACGGCGGTTCGAATCCCCGTCCGGGCATCCAGATTTGGGTTTTCCATGGTTTCCCCAAATCACTCCAGGTGAATGCCGGGATGCTTCCTTCAAAAAGGCCATGGCCGAATTCCTTCCCATTCCTTGCCCCCATCCTTTCCCGTCTCTAAAGACCACGTTGTTAAAAAGGGACGTTAAACTGTTAAAAAAAAAATCAATTTTCATGACAAAGACTTTCTTCTCAGAGGTTGTTCATACCGATTATCTTCTTTTATTCGTTCTGTTCCATCATTCTTCCAGAATCATTTGCCCTTTTTTATCATCTCTTCATTCAGTTCCTTTTCTAGATACTTTTTTCTTTGAAAAAGGGCAGAAATCATGGGACGGTGTTAGGTATATTAGCAAAAAATAGTAAGAAAACTCATAAGAAATAATAGTGTATCAAATATCACATTGTATGATCTTATCAATATGGTGGTAAGGTTTCAATTTGCCGCACCTCCCGCCTGTGTTTCGGCTGTACCAAAACAATGTAAATGTATCTAAAAACATGGACTGCCGGACTGTGAGCAAAATTTTTGCCTTTGAATGTCCCAAATGTTAATGAAATTGAGAAAAGATAGTTAGTTTATACAATACCTTGTTCTGCCAAAAACAGGTTCAAGACACTTGTAGGAGTCATACTACTCCACTGGCAAAAAGGCCAGTTCCTTCGCTCCATGTGCCAATGTGTCGTATGCGTTTAAATGATCGTTGTTGAGTATAGTGAATTGTTGATGGTCTATGATGCAAGCTGGTGCCGGCCCATGCATGGTTACTATTCTGTAAAACGTCGCCAAGTTTAACCTCTCCTCGGACGAATCACTAACTAGTAGTATCCTCGCTTGTAAGTATTGCGAAGAGGTTTGGAATTTAATCCAAGTGCTTTAGAATAGAATATGGTGATTGAGAATCACGCAGAATCTCTTCAATCCTGCTGGTCAAATCACGACGGTGAAAATTTCTTCCGCCATCGGGGCTCGAAACAGTTAGCCCCGTGTTCGGTTGTGGACACTGTCAAGGCGACGCAACGATCTAAGCCAATGGAGTGGTATTTCGGTAACTATGAAAACGAGCATAACGTAAGATAACCAGTTGTTTTCTTCAGAGATCCTGAAAAATCCTGTCGTAAACAGACGTAATGACATGTTAATATCTGGAGACTTACCACTGGTGCAACTTCTAATCACCTTCCGGGGTTACTGTTACAGCCTGGCTGTAACGTTTGTGATTTTCATTAATCATATTGAAAAATGTTTGGATAATCCCTAGTTTTCGTCTCACGAACAGAGTAACATAATACTCACTAGTACAAAGTTTAAGTTATTTTTAAGCAACAACGTTTACTTTATTGTCTTAAGTTAGATAAGCCTTAATGACCTTTGAGATTCCGGAAAGAAGTAAAGCTCCGTAAAACCAGATAATATCCTTAGCAAAATTAACACAACACACATTCATACTCACATACATACACCATCCATATACACAGATATCTACACCCGAAAGTGTTAAAACAATATTTACAGGTATAGAATCCTACAATACTTCAAACTTATCTCCACACCTCTTTTATTTTAAGTATTTATATAAAGTAAAAAATGTATTTAATCACGAATTTTATTTACCCTTTCAGAGTGTTTGTATATACAGTAAATGAAGTTGTGTAAGTCGTAACTGTCTAATAATTATTAAGTATCCCATTCTCGTAATCACATAATTCTGCCACACATGCTGCATAAGCCACTTGATCCGCACTTCCACACAAACACAGAGATATTAAACATCAAAAATTATCAGAACTTCAAAGGTTTGTGTATGGTATACATCACTAGTAATGTAAGACTGATAATTCTGCTAATTCTTTATGCTACCGAGGTTGTCGCGTTGGAACCGGGACAGGTGTGAATTCGAAGGTTACTTGTCAATGAACACAGCACTTAAACTGAGAACAGGTTTATTGAGAACTCAAACATACACGCAGCACTGACTGCCTCTTGGGCAGAATGCTCTTCTATTTATACACAGATAGAACGTACTAGAGATTACAAGAGTAGTTAACAAGTGAAATGTGTAGAAGTTACAAGTGACCTTAGGAAACATGTAGAATCTTCTGGAAATAATAAACAGAATTAAATAATTTTTGTCAGTGGGCGGGATTGAACCGGCGACCTTCGGTACCGCAATTCGTGACGCTACCCGCTGCGCCATGCTGGCAGACGGTACACTGGCGTTCATGCGGCATTGCTCCCTCTCCTGAGGAAAACAGCGTCCCGCTGTTAGATTTCTTTTGGGGCACGCTGAAGTGTCCTGGATCTTGATCTTGTCGTGGGTCCTCTGTATGGCAGTTCTGGAGGGCCCCTCCTGTTTGTACTATTATCTTCCTGTCCGACTTCCTCAGTATCCAAACCGTCCTCAGAGTCCTTGAACAAGAAGCTGGTTGTGCCTAGCTGCTCGTCAGGATTGTAGTAAGGCTTCATGCGGAGGACGTGAACAATGTCCCTTCGCTTTCGTCGTTTCGAAGACGGCTCATAATCCTCGACTTCGTATGTGACGTCTGACCGGCGGCGTATGACACGATACGGACCAAAGTACCGCTTCAGTAACTTTTCTGATAGCCCAACCTTCCGGACAGGGGTAAAAATCCATACGAGATCTCCTGGGTTGTACGCAACAGGTCGGTGCTTGCCGTCATACCGCTGACGGTCCCTCTCCTGGGTGGCCAGTGTTCGTATGCGAGCCAGCTGTCTTGCTTCTTCGACCCTGGTAATGAGCTGTTTTATATAGTCATCCTGAGTGTCGTCCGGCTGGAATGGGAACAGCGTATCCATTGTGGTCTCAGCTTCACGGCCATGGAGCAGAAAAAACGGAGTGAAGCCTGTCGTATCTTGCCTTGCTGTATTATAAGCAAATGTGACCACTGGCAGTATTGTATCCCAATCCTTCTGCTCAACATCCACATACATCGACAGCATATCGGCTAATGTCTTGTTGAAGCGTTCTGTGAGACCGTTTGTCTGAGGGTGGTATGCAGTTGTCATCCTGTGGACAACGTCGCATCTTGACATGACCTCTGATACTAGTCTTGACTGGAATACCTTTCCACGATCGGATATCATCACACGTGGTGCTCCATGCTTCAAAATAATGTCTTCTACTAGAAATTTTGCAACCTCTGGAGCTTCTGCAGTCGGCACAGGTTTGGTGACAGCGTAGCGCGTGAGGTAGTCGGTGCAGACTATTATCCATCGGTTACCGGTTGTCGACTTCGGGAACCTCCCCAAAAGGTCGATCCCAATTCGGTGGAATGGAACTGCTGCAGGTGGAATTGGTACTAGATGACCTGGAGGTAATTGCGGCACATGTTTCCGTCGCTGGCACTCTTTACAGTGACTCACATAATGCTTGACAGATCGGTAGAGACCCTTCCAGTAATACCTGCGTCTGATTCGGTCCAGGGTCTTCACAAATCCCAGATGACCGGATATTGGAGCGTCGTGGAAATACTTGAGAATAGCTGGCTGGAGATGAGCTGGAACGACCAGAAGCCACTTGGGGCCTAGTGGATCGTAGTTGTTCTTATACAATGTCCCATCTATCAATTGAAACCCTCCTTTGGCCGGTTCTCCTTTCTCCAAGGCGTCTATGGTTCTTAATAACTCTGAATCTTCCCTCTGTTCAGCTGCAACGTCACCTAATTCAGCGAGGGCTGAAATTCCATTCATGCTGTTGTGTTCTATTAAAGGATTCCTTGAAAGGCTGTCGGCATCCTTGTGTTTGCGTCCGTTTTTGAATACCACCGTGACGTCGTACTCTTGAAGTCTAAGTGCCCATCTTGCTAGTCGACCTGATGGATCCTTCAAGCTGGTTAGCCAACATAAAGAATGGTGGTCTGTTACGACGGTGAAAGGTTTGCCGAATAAATACGGACGAAACTTGTTGATAGCCCAGACAACTGCGAGGCATTCTTTCTCGGTTGTAGAGTAGTTTATCTCGGGCTTAGAGAATACTCTTGATGCATAGGCTATCACCTTCTCAGCACCTTCCTGAATTTGCACAAGCACTGCACCGATCCCATAACCGCTGGCGTCAGTGTGAAGTTCAGTTTCTGCATTCTCGTCGTATAAGGCTAGAACTGGTGCGGAAGTTAGAGCCTCCTTAAGTGCCTGGAAAGATCTTTCTTTAGTTTCATCCCAGTAAAACTTGGCGTCTCCCTGCAAAAGTTCTTGCAGTGGACGTGCCATGTTACAGAATCCTTTTATGAAACGCCGGAAGTATGAGCACAGCCCAAGAAAGCTTCTCACATCACGAATGTGCTGAGGAGTTGGAAATTCCATGACTGCCCTTACTTTATCTGGATCAGCGCGGACGCCATCTCCGTTGACCAGGTGCCCCAGGATTTTTATCTCTCTGGCGACGAAGAGGCACTTCTTCGGATTGAGGCGGAGTCCTGCAGTCTGAACACACTTCAGCACCGTTGACAGGCGACTCAGATGTTCTTCAAATGTTTTCGAGAAAACAACAATGTCATCTAAATAACAAAGACACGTCGTCCACTTAAGGTGTCGAAGTAAGTTGTCCATCATGCGTTCGAATGTGGCCGGAGCGTTGCATAATCCGAATGGCATTACTTTGAATTCATAGAGGCCATCAGGTGTAATAAAAGCCGTCTTTTCTCTGTCAGCTTCGTCAACCTCGATTTGCCAGTAGCCTGTCTGCATGTCCATGGTTGAGAAGTATGTAGCTCCTTTCAAGCAGTCTAAGGCGTCGTCGATGCGCGGCAGTGGGTAGACATCTTTCTTTGTGATTTTGTTCAGCCGCCGATAGTCGACACAGAATCGCCACGTACCATCCTTCTTCTTTACGAGGACCACCGGAGATGACCAAGGACTCTCCGAAGGTTGAATAATGTCATTATGCAACATCTTCTCCACTTCCTCTCGAATTATTCGCCTTTCGACTGGTGACAATCGGTACGAGCGCTGGCTAATGGGCGGATGATCCCCAGTATTGATACGATGCTTTATCGTGGGCCGTTTCGTCTGACCTTTTTTTTGCTGGGGTGTGAATACACCAGAGAATTGGCGTAGTATAGCTAACACCCGGTGGTGTTGTTCCTTGGTCAGGCCGGACCCTATTGGCAGTTCCATAGTTGTTTCCTCCAGCGTGTTGTCGGTACTAGTAACAGAGCATGGATCTTCGTTAATGACGTTGAGCTCGCCCTCCTGGACTGGTTCAGCTGTCCCTATGCACATTCCCTTGGGGATAATTTGTGACTGCTCGTGACAGTTGGTGATCCAAATGTCTCCTCGACCACCGATAATGCTTATGATAGCCGCTGGTATGTAGATTTCTTTCGTGAGCCTAATAAACTTTCTACTATCGACAAGCACTTCAAGGTTGCGGTCGTCCGTGTTTTTGACTGGGACTCTTCTCATTGCGAACGGCGGGATTGTCACGTTGTCAACGGCGAATAACTTCCCAGAAGATTCTGTGTTACGTGTACCCGTCGCAACGACTTCTTCAATTTGCAGCTCAGACGTTCCACAGTCAATGACAGCTTGGGATGCCTTAAGGAAGTCCCATCCAAGGATGACATTATGACTACATTCTGTTAAAATGACAAATTCAACTGGCTGGGTCCTGTTGTTGATGGTTATTCTCGCGACACAAGCTCCAGCTGGCTGGACGTACTTTCCATTTGCGACCTTTAGCACAGTTGCCCCCGTATCACGGAACATTGTCTTCTTTAGTGTGCGACGATAATTGTCCGACAATACGGAGAAAGAAGCTCCTGAATCAACCAGCGCCCGGACAGGTTGGCCGTCGATTATAACGTTGATGAGATTTCCCGACATCTTAGTGACTGTCATCCATGGAGGATTTTCATCTGCGGCGGCCTCACCTCCGTAGATGGTCGCCTTGCTTAGTTTTCCTGCGTGCGGCGGCTAGGGGAGCGGCTGGTAGCTCTGTCCGGCGACGATGAACGGCAGCGGCGCGTCGGGGATCGACCTCGTCTAGGGTACGGCGATGGGCTTCTTCCCGTAGGTCGACCGAACTCGTCAGCGGGTGGCTGCCTGGGGTAGAACTGTTCGGATGGCGGACGTCTTGCGGCAAAATAATCGTCAAATACTCGTCTTCTCTCTCTGCAGTAGCGTATGACATGTCCAGGGCGCCCACAGTGGAAACATACTGGCGCGTTGTCTTCTGTCCTCCAGACGTCCGTTCGTCTGCGGGACGTCATAGGTGCCGGAGGATTTGGTTGTGGCCGTGTCGGCCGGTTCCTAGGCTGCCGTTTGGCAGCTGCAGCATACGTCATATCAGGGCGAGGCCATTCTTCACGTCGAGTGCGATTGGCTCGGCAGACAGGAGCTATTGTCTGAAATACCTCTTTTTCCGCCGCGTCGGCTCCTTCATGACCCACTGGGCTTACATCCATGGCCATGATCTGATGCTCACTCGGTTCAAGAGTCCCAGCTGCCATGAACTGTTGTAATTCTTCTCTCACAATTTGTCGTATGAGAGACGCAAAGTCGTGCTGGTCTTCCACAACTGCCATAGGGACTACGTTGGGAAGTCTGTCATACTTCTTTCGCCCAACCCTCCTTTGTTGCATCTCCTCAATCCGCTGGCACCACTTGATGAACTCTTCCGTCGTAGCGACGTCTTTTATCAGAAGAGCTTGGTACATGTCTTCTGCAATACCTTTCATTAGGTGCGTGATTTTGTCGGCTTCAGTCATATTCGGGTTGACTACGTTGCATAGGGCCAAAACATCCTGTATGTAAGATTGCGTCGGCTCCCCATGTCGTTGGGCCCGGTTCTTCAGTTGTTCTTCCGCCGAGCGGATTTGTCGCTGGTGGTCCCCAAACGTTTTCTTAAGTTCCGTCTGGAACATTTCCCAGTTATTCAATTTTTCTTCGTTGTTCTCGAACCACTGCTGGGCGGTTCCGTCCAGATAGAAATAAACATTTGCCAAGCACATGGTATGATCCCACCTGTTGTACTTGGCGACTCGGTCGAACCCTTTTAGCCATTTGTTAGGATCCTGTCCAGCGTCTCCAGAGAACACCGATGGGTGTCGAATGTGCAGCTGGCTTGCCGCCATGGGTTTCCTAATGACGCGGACTTTCGGAAGGACGTACTGAGTATATCCTTTGTAGTCCGGTTCCAGTCCGTGTAGGCGGCGACTTTTACGTTGCCTAATCGGAGCCACGACGATGCAGCTGTTGCACAGGGTACCCGGCGCCTCCACCAAACTATGTCGCGTTGGAACCGGGACAGGTGTGAATTCGAAGGTTACTTGTCAATGAACACAGCACTTAAACTGAGAACAGGTTTATTGAGAACTCAAACATACACGCAGCACTGACTGCCTCTTGGGCAGAATGCTCTTCTATTTATACACAGATAGAACGTACTAGAGATTACAAGAGTAGTTAACAAATGAAATGTGTAGAAGTTACAAGTGACCTTAGGAAACATGTAGAATCTTCTGGAAATAATAAACAGAATTAAATAATTTTTGTCAGTGGGCGGGATTGAACCGGCGACCTTCGGTACCGCAATTCGTGACGCTACCCGCTGCGCCATGCTGGCAGACGGTACACTGGCGTTCATGCGGCAATATTTAATCTACTAGTATTGTTATAATTTCTGCTACATTTCATCACCTTTGTCTTGCTTTGGTTTGTATTTAGTCCAAATCTTCCTTCAGTTGTTTGGTAATGATATTCAGTAACTTCTCAATATCTTCAACCTGTTCTGCTAACAAGACAATGTCATCAGCAAATCGTAGCATACTGATTTTTTCTCCTTGAATATTTATGCCACAGTTAAATCTTTCATTCGCCTCCATGGTTTCTTCTTGTTCCTTAACAATAGCATTGACTACGGTGTCGATAAGGTGCAAAGCTTTAATAAAGAAAATAACAGAATAATAATAATATGAAGATGAATGTGTGGAATAATATTCCGAAGAAATACTGTATTTCTGGCAAACTACTCAGAGATATTTTTTCTTATGGTTTTACGCCACGTCGACGTCATCAGAGGCTGCAGAGGAATAGGGAAAAGGAGCGGGAAGTAATTCGGCCATGGTATTTTGAAGTAACCATCCCGAAATTCGTATGAAGTGACTTCGGGAAACCATTCAAACAAATCTGGATGGGCGGGCGGGATTTGAACCCGCGTCCTTCCGAATGCCATCTATGCTGCTCATCTATCGATCTCGGTTCAGAGACAAATCATACGGATGATACAATGGCGATAATCTGCTACGATATGTTGCAAAATGCTGCACTGACTTGGAATACTAATGTAATTCAAAGTAAGGAACCTCATTCAATCATATCTTGGCGAACAAGCTATTGGCATGCGAACTGTCGTATGTTGCTTCCCAGTGCCTTGGCACCAATCGATTCGCTGTTGTCCTGTGATGATGTCTGGAAGATATCGCGTTACTCCACTGCATCCAAACCACGACACGCAATGTTACAACACGCCACAAGACATGGTCAAGTTGATGCAACATGGGCTGGATTGCACGAGGCGTGGGGTAGAAAACACTTGATTCGCAGTACACACTTGCCCACGGTAGTATCTTATTTACAACGAAAAAATCTTACTGGTCTTAGTGAAAAAATAAATTTATTACTGAAAGATCCAAATAACGTCATGCAATTTTCTTTTTTAAAAATAAAATGAAATATTGCTGTTAACAGATTGTTTTCCATATTACGAGTTTATAATATACTATTTTGAGTCTTGATTAGTCATAGGAACTCCCATATCTCTTCGTAATATAAACAAATGATATTTTCTGCATTCCAGCTAACAATGAAAAGGTACACATTTAATAAATGTGATACTGGAACTGCGTTTGCTATTCGAATAATTTCATTGATAGACGGTCTTAATGTACGGAAATAACTTACGTTAAATATTTCCTTTTGCTGATGTCATATCAAATAATTCTCTACGCTAATTCAACATTTTGTACAAGGTATAATAAATACGATGTGCATTAAAGGAGACCCAGAACACCCAACAGAAATACTTTTAAAAAATATTTTGTTTCATGGTTCATCGTCATCAGAATTCTTATTCCCATTCCAACATTTTGAAGGGATGTGACGGGGTCGGTACCACTCCATGGTACTTATTGAGCAGCAGGCTCAGTAGCCCTTGGGAATTATGCAATGGAACGAGGTAAAGCGGAAATGTGTACATTACATCATTAAAAATCAATGTTATGAACTTAATGTAGTAAAATAGCCAAGCAAATGCTAAGAAAAGGATTATCAAAATGCGTTTAACCCATCATTTTTGACTGGCTAAGAGCTATTTGTATTTGATGCAGATGGGTGTCATAGTAACTTAAGAAATATGTACACCACTACAACATCAAGGTTATTAGCGTTATTTAATAACAGTTTTATTTAGTAGAAATGAATTCTTAGAACACAGCATTCAACCCGTTATTTCTGACGTCGTTGGAGCTAATCTACTTATAATAGTGGAGCCTAATGTCCTTGCTTGTAACTGTTGGCCTCTTGCGACAGACGCCGACCGCTAGTGGGTCAATATCTGCTAGACGGCGGTCTTCGAACCTGTGACCCTTACCGCATACAGCAGAGCGTGCCACGCACTCGGCGAAGCGGGAACGTAACAATACTCTTTTCCTTATTGCGACGATCTTTCGAACGAAGCACACCTGCTTTACTGTCAGGTCTAAGGTGGCAAGATACAGCGTCAGATGATCAGATGCTCTTATCATGTTGATTGCAGTGCTGCACAATTTTACTCTTCCGCTTGAAAGAAGGATGGGATAATCCTCCGTTTTGCCTTAAAAATACTCTTCGAATGACTTTGCATGGTGATTAAATAGGGGGAAATGCCAAAAGACAAAATTAAGGACAGAGAAAGTAAATTCATTACGCCCCGGAGCTAAAGGAAGGAGAGTTGCAACGTAAAAACAACACAACCAAAAAAACCAAAATAACAAAAACACCAACGGCCGCAATTTATTTTTCGTAGAAATCTTGCCTGTGGCAAATGATGGATTTACTATAACTGCCTTCTATGTATTTCGTTATCAATCCAAAGATCACTTAAACACAAAAACACACAAGCATCAGAAATATTTAAAAAAATTTTTTTACAGATTTTCAGTTGTGGTGAAGGTATTAATTGTTAACTTGACTAGTGCTCGTAGCAGAGGAGGCAATGGAAACTACTATTAGGCGACCGAATAACCCACAGCCAATACGCTATACACTTTTTATCTCATTTTTTCCTATCGATTTGGCCAGCTAAGATTACAAACCACCGGCCTCCTGTTTTATGCAGATGTCCAGTGTGAATAATGCGAGGGATGGAAGGACCTAAGTCTTTTGCTTGATTCTACATCGCTGCGGCATCAGGACCTTGTTTATCAAAACTGTCGGGTAAAACTTACAATCTTGAGAGACCTGAGACAGCATTCTCTCTTTTATCATCATCTCACCAACCCCAACAATGCAGTTGTACTCTTTATATTCTAGACAGACTACTCTGCCCTCTTGCTTTCTTCATCAGCTTCCTGCTAAGAGCTTTTAGACTAGTAAGATATGAGTGAGTTCTGCTTGTAGTAGAGATAATTTAGGTCGTAAGCGTAGAACTGGCAGTCGAGTGAATGTTGTGAATTTTCCTGAGACTGTGTCCTGTTCCTTATTTTGATCAAAATTCTGTTCGTTATTAGTATACTGTTTATGGAGTAGTACAGTGTGCTATCGTAATTGAACAAGGGGACTCACTTCCCATTACCAAATACTATTCCTATTTGTGTTAGAAACGAAAGCCAGATCAGCCACACATGTTAGAGACTTAGAAAATAAAGGATTTATGAAACACTAGAAAATATTATACACTCCGACGGCGTTAAATTACAGGCCATTAGCAAATATTCAGGGTGATTCAAAAAACTTGGTCAAAATGACATGGTAGATCTGTCATACAATATGAATCAAAATCGTATAGGAACAGAGGGTCGCAAACGCGGTGGACCAATCGCATGGCCACCGCGGTCACCAGACCTGTCTTCCTTGGATTTTTCTTGTGGGTTTTTTAAAAGGACTTGTGTATGAAACACCTGTTGAAACGCCGGAAGACTTGGTAGGAAGAATCGTTGCGGCAGCCGGATGTGTTCGAGATACAACTGGTATCTTTGAGAAGGTGCGCCGTTCCATGTAACGGAGATGCCGGGCTTGTCTCGATCCATCTGGCAAAACTTTGAACATCTGCTGTAGGCTCAACATTTGGCTTGCGTTAGTCGCATGTGAGTGAGTAATTATCAATAAAATGATCTGTGATGGTTTTGTTTCTTCTCTTTGTGTCAGTATTATTTTAGACGCCCTGTAGCGGCTCAGGATCGCAGTTACGACCCTCTGTTTCTATGCGATTTTTTATTCTTATTGTATGACTGATCTACCATGTCATTTTGTACACGTTATTTTGAATCACCCTGTAGAATTAAGCGAAGTGGGGTAGCGATCTTGTATTTTTATAAATCGATATCGGAAATCATGCATAATATTAAGAAACTAAATCAACGAATGCCACCCTAACACGTGTGTTTTTTTTTAATGACATTTGGTCATACGGCCAGTTTCACCCGTTTTAATTCGGCGTTGCTACAACAATAAGATACTATTGTGCATATTTGAATGGACAAAGAAATATAAGTTTCATTTCTTCCCATTCCGTAAATGGATTGCTTTTAGAGACATTACAGTGTTCGACAAGTAGAGAGAGAGACTTTGTCACTACCATGCGTTTTTATTTTTCTTTGTGATGTTTCCAGATGTGATATTCCTGCGAAACTCTAGCTGAAGCGCTTCTTCTTCCGATTAACATGGTCTACTTAGTTGCTTATGATTTATGAACCATATCTTTTCGTTTTTGTGTGGGGCTGCGCGGGAGCGACCATTGCCAGGTATAGCGAAATACGCGCAAGTACAACTTTATTACAATGAAATAGGGACCTAAAACAAACTCTTTGAGATTAGATTGCTTATTCTAATATTGATTTTGTTTGATTTTCAATGTTACCAACTTGACGACATCGGAAATTAATTTCGCAGGCGCGACTGAGTGGCGTAGCAGGATGATGCATTTAGAATTTAACACCGGGTGCATTCCGATACTTTCGATTCGATACCAAATACTTTTCCTCCGATACAGAGTAGTATCTAATGAATTAATTGGAATATGAAAGTACTCGGTATCGAACAAAAGTATCGAGTACTTACTCGTATTTACTTGTATCGGATCATCACTACCGTACCGAACGTGGTGGGTGAGTGTTAGCACTCTGGCCTCACATTCGGGAGGACGGTGGTTCGAATCCCCGTTCGGGCATCCAGATTTGGGTTTTGCATGGTTTTTCCAAACCACTCCAGGCGAATGCCGGATGGTTCCATCAAAAGGGCATGGCCGAATTCCTTTCCGTTCCTTGTCCCCAGTCCCATCCCGCCTCTAATCATCTCGTCGTTGATAAGACGTAACACACAAGTAAAAAAAAAAAATCCTGGACCGGTCCCAAAGCCATCATACGCTAAAAGGCCGGCGTTTAACATCATAACCAATCGTAAGATACAAGATAACAGAATTAAAAAAACACTCAGTAGTAACAGCGAGGCAGTCGCACCATTGAACACTTGTCGGTGGCGTTGCTGTACACCATAGGTTCCCAACCTTTTTTGACCTACCGGCCCCCTTTTCGAAAAAAATTACTGACAGCCCCCCCTCTTTAAAAAACAGAACTGACCTCTTTTGTTTGTTGTAATCAACGTTGTGTAATCCATAGCGCTTCAATTTAATTGGCTTGTTGCCCACTTCTTCAAAATCTTAGGTAAATTGGGCTATAATATATTGAAAAACAAGACAGATTTTAAAATTATTAAAGAATATTAACAATATTGTGCCTTGTACAAAATTTTAATTAAAAACATATATTGAAAATTATTGTAAAATTGTCAGTGAGATGTCTGACCTAGATGTAATTATACTAATTTTTTCTACATTG
>JARYHS010013631.1:99119200-99201727 GCA_031002005.1 Vandiemenella viatica
ACTGGACATACAGCCCAGTGGGTGACTGGGTGAGCGGTGACGCTCAAACCTGACGTTCGAGAGAACGCGGGTTCAAATCCCTGTTCAACAGTCTTGATTTCGGTCTTCCATGGTTCCCCGAAATCACTCCAAGTGAATGCCGGGATGGTTCCTTCAAAAGGGCTATGGCCAAATTTTATACCGCTCCTTTCTTACCACTAATGACCTAGACATCGATGAGGCGTAAATGCCACAAGTAAAATAATAATAATAATAATACAGTGGAATCCGAAACATGGAGCAGGTGATAACTATGAAAGTTGATATCGCTCCATACTGTCTCGTACCGAATGTAACATGCCTGGTTTCCTGTTGCCTTCCTCTGTGTGAAATTATTCTTATGGATTTGAACCCTGAATCAAGATCAATTAACCAGTGACCTACCAAACTGTTCGAGTCACTAGTAATTGTTAACAATAACCAGCTATTCCGGGCCTAAATTCAATTTTGTATCTGTACCTTGAACAGCAGAGGGTTTCACAGGATAAGGACCATGGGCGCCGGGAGGGGGGTGCAAGTGGGTGCACTTGCACCCCCCTGACATTCTGGGTCGCCGTCTGGGCAGTAGTAGAGCTAAAAAAAAAAAGTCGCCCAGTCCGGAAATTTTTGGGCCGATAGGGGGGGGGGCACCAATGCAGCCCTGGTGCACCCCTCTACATCCCGGGTCGCCATCTGGGCAGTAGTGGAGCTAAAAAAAAAAGGTCGCCCAGCCCGGAAATTTTTGGGCGGTTGGGGGGGGGCACCAATGCAGCCCTGGTGCACCCCCCTAAAAGCAATCCTGCCGGCGCCCATGATAAGGACGAGTTGGACCAGTAATTTCATGCGTGGTAGTATTTCTCTTAACTGATTCTTTTTTTTTTTTTTTTTACTTATTGCTTTACGCCTTGTCGACGACTAAGGTCATTAGAGGCGGGATGGAACTGGGGACAAGGAACGGAAAGGAATTCGGCCATGGCCTTTTTTGAAGGAAGCATTCCGGCATTCGCCTATAGTGATTTGGGGAAACCATGGAAAACACAAATCTAGATGCCCGGAGAGGGATCTCCCGAATGCGAGGCCATAACGTTAGCCGTTCACCCACCACGCTCGGTAACTGATTCTTGAAGCCCTAACGTTAACGACACATTCCACCATTACTGTATTCGTAATAACATTAATGTTTTGTTCGATTCTAAATACATTGATTCTCAAAGGCCACGTTTTTTTTTCTTTTCTTTTTTCGTAATTTTGTTAAACAAAATAATACATCCATATTGGTGGTATCAGCTTTATTTTTATTTTATATTCTAGGCTAAAAATCTCGACTGTGAGAAACAACTTACATTTCGTTGACCGTTATCTTTTTAATTTTTAATTAATTTAATTTAATTGCAATGGAGCACAGGCTTCGATAGCCATTTCCCAACACACCCATGTTTGGATTAATAGAATTATCATTATTATTATTAATATAATTGCGATGAAGCACACGCTCCAGTGGCCATTCCCTGTTCACGTAGTTTTGGTTGAGGCTTCAAATAATGTATAATCCACGGACGGGGGGATAAAATAGGATATGTATCATACTGGTGTGAAAATTAAAGTAGCACCTACACTATTTTCGTTGAACGCGTTTCGTGCAAAACTACTGATCGGATATCGATGGGATTTCGAATAATGTACAGCCCATAGTCGAAAGAGTAAAATGGATAGCCTATGTACCATTTTGATGTGATGTGAGAAAGCTGAAGAATTAAGATCGAAATTTCCAAAATCCGGCTTCCGTAACGCAGGGCTAGGTGGTTTTAACTAAATGTCTTGTCCGTCTTATGTTTTCTTCATACCTTTGATTACTAGGATTCACATGAAAAGGTTAATATACACTTTAGTTAAAACAATAAGAAACGCTGAGCTGAAGTGCGAAGAAGATTGCATGACGTGACTTCCTTGGCTTCCATTGATAGATCTGGACGTAATGAAAGACAATATGGTGTAAGCAACAACAAAGAGAGGAAATTGCTTTGAACTAACAGTTTATAACTTGCAAATTTTTCTTGAAAATTACTGTTAAGAATGGGGACTCATTAATTAGGATTAGCTTAAAATAGCAGTCCTTCTCTCGGTGTCGAATGAAAACGGAATGAAAAATTGGCATCTCTAATTTTTATAAATAATATCTGTTTGCAGATTAATTATCTGAAATCCTAGGTAAACCCCCACACATTATTATTTTGACCCATTGGAAATATTCTTTTTCTTAGTAATTTTATCATTATTTAAAATAAACAAACAAAAAGCCACTACTTTGGATATTATAGTTTAGGTTTAACTTATTCAGTTTAAATTTTTCCAAAAATACTTTTATTAATCGTTATTGCAATTCCATTTTTTATTCTTAGTTTGGTTCGTTTTCGGCAGCTGCTTTCTTTTTGTTCTGCTTTTTGCTTCGATATTTAGGGCTCGTCAATGTGGACGTCATTTCAGTAAGCAGAGAACTGGAAAGGGAGGAGGAGAAACAGAAAGATATTCTACCATCGTCGTGTGGAGGAATCATCCCGGTTTTCGCCTAGACTGATTTCGGGAAACCAAGGAAAGACATAATCTAAATGGGTTGGCGAAGTTTCTCCTTAATGCCGCATTTGAGAGTTACCGTTCACCCACCAATATCGGTGATAAAACTGAATACAACGTTGAAAGCACAGCTTCACAGAATGGCCGGTAGCTGTTTCGAAATTTTATGGAGGGCCTTTCTATTTACAGAAAAACTTCTTTTTTTTGTAGACTTATATATTTTCGCTGAATGATATACATTCATATTTTACTAGCTGGTGCCCACGACTTCGTGCTTGTCAACAATTTTGAAGGTTTTTTTTTTTCCCCACTGAACCTTAAATATTTCCAGGAAAATAAGTAGCCTATCAGCGACCCGCCAGTAAAATTCCCATCTAAATCGGCTCACACGATAAATATGTTGTTTATAGGCCTACATTATTTAAATTTGTTAAAGCTGAAAAAGCAAAAAATGTGTCGTAGTCTAGAACATTATTCAAGAAGATTCGAGTACATACTGGAAGATTTGAAGATGTTTTATAATACTTTGGTTAAGAGATGAAAATGCCCTAGGTCGATCAGTTTCACACATCTCCCACACATGCACGATGGAAGACTCAAGGCTATCACCACACACAAACACAAGTGGTCTGCGCTAGGTAGTTATGGCTGCAGAGTGAAATATAAGGACACACACGTCTATTTTATATATACATACGAGGTAAATAGTTTTGTTTAATTTAAGACTGGTCCTTGACTGTAATTAAACAGGCAATTTATTTTCAGAGAAAAGAAAAAGAGAACTTCTTTGCTACACTGAGAGGCAGTGGCGGAGAGGCAATTTACAGGTTTATATCCAAATTACTAGCATGGGCGCCGGCAGGATTACTTTAAGGGAGGTGCATTGCATTTTTTTATACATTATACATAACACTTATTAACTAAGGATACTGAATTTATTGAAAAGATTTTGAACAAATTTGCGCAACAATCTAGACGCTTTAAGTTATTATTCAAACTGAATTTAATAATAAATTTTTTGTTTCTTAATCCTTTTCTTAGTATTTTATTTCATAGCAGGGGGTTGCAAGTGCACCCCCCTCCCGGCGCCCATGGTTACTAGTGACCTTTGATCTAAAGAAAAGTCTTTTTAATTTTTTTGCGGAAAATTTATTGTATTGAATCTCCTCATTGAGACTGTCTGGTGATCAGTAAGTTTTAGGACAGGCTATCACGAGGATCTTAATTCGATTACAGTCGATGTATTCAGATTTCGGTTTTAAATAATATTTTGAAATTACTCCAGGTGAACGTCGGCATGTATCCTTCACTATAGCAATGTTAATTGCCGATGTGGAAAATGAATGTATTGTATTGTATTGTTGTTGTGTGTCTTTTAAACACCTAGCACCCTCTTTACCCACATCCTGTCTTCCAATGCCTCCCACCCAGTTCCTGATATTAATTACTGTGTTCTATGGTAATTTTTACAAGCAAATATACGAGGGTTGATCAGTAACTAAGGTTACAAAGCCTATAGTGAAACGTGTACATTTTATTTCATGCAACCAATACATCCAATTGATAGTACATACATTAGGGGGCATCCATAAATTACGTGAGGTGAAACAGGGGGAGGGAGGGTCCGGAGAAATCTCACCAGATCTCACCTAGGGGGAGGGGGGGTCTACGGAAATCTCACGTGAGATTTTGCGAAAAATTTTGGGACAGTAGAGGGGGAAAAAATAAAAAAGGCCTACAATTTGCGGTAAAGTCGTTAGGGTGTGACCTAAAAATAATAAAAAAAAAAGGTCTACAAAAGTTTCCACGGCGATTTCTAGGGGTGGTCCAGAAATTCGGAAAAACACCTCATCACGTAATTTGTGGATGCCCCCTTAGGTTATTTTTCAACATAACCTCGATATCGGCTTGTCGTTTCGTGTAATGAGTTTAAATAATCCGTCCTGGTAAAAGAGCCCTTGCGTGTTCAGCCCCGTTGCCGCGAAGTGTTTCAACTTCTCGTCTGAAGCAAATCGTCGGCTTCCTAAATGCTCTTTCAAGTGAGAAAAACGGCAAAAGTCGCTTATAGTGAGTGTCGGGCCATAGGAAATGTGATTGACAACGTCCCAGCGGTACCACTTCAACTGTGATCCTCGTCGGTGACGTTTTCTCTACCGTCCGCAAACTTTCGGCACCATTCTGCGACATCCTGACGAAACAAAACAATCTCTTTGTAGACCTCAATCAACTGCCAGTGAATTTCAGCCGCGGTTACATGTTCAGCCCACAGAAATCGAATAACTGGGCAGATTTTCTCGCGATACCAGTTTTACAAATGAGTCACCATTTGTGTTTATCTGCAACTGGCGCTGCATGTGGCGGGTGACTGGAACTCTGTTGAACTGTGGTTGAGATATGAAAACCACATGTCTTGGAACTACCATACACTACTGATTTCTCTATGATGGACGACACTTCTGGAATATCGGCCTTGTAATCTTAGTGCATCCTTTTCAATTCCTGTATTTGACTCCCATTATATGTGCTTTACTATACCACACCAAGAGCTTTAGCAGGATTTTGCCACTTAGGTTCCTTATTTCTTGAGATTTTTCCTCATCCCCCTATACAATCGATGTAGAAAGTTAAAAATTTTCCTTATCACCTCCCTAATGTGTTCTGTCCAACTGAGATTATTATCAATAATATGCCATGGTGTTTACATTTCGAGCTTTCGTAAAACATTTGTACAAAGAAACTATTGCTTTTAGATTTATAATCTTGTCTGTAATTATTTCTTTTATTGCTGGACTCTATTCCTTTGGGCCAGTGATATTCTCAAACACGGTCAGATGCAGTGTTCCTACATTTCTGATTTTTATGCCCTACCTCTCCTTCCCCCCGTCTCCCCCCATTTCCCTGAGTCTCCCATGCAATCTGAAATTTTACAATTATCCTCTATGCACATAACTGATTTTAGCCTTCCTCTCAAGACCTTCTAACAAAAGACCCAGACCAAAAGGTCTGGTATTTCATTTTGGTACATATTTCATGCCAGTATTCCTAGGTGTATTATTAACAACTACCTGTAAGAATGATACTGAAAATTTGTTGTGACATGTAGCAGTGATGATCCTGATTTAAATATTTATATGTATTTTAAAGACATTATAAAACAACATTTAAGCCTTGTATCTCACTTAAAAATTTTGTCCCCTAAATCTATGATCTGAATGCATCTTTCATAAGAATTTAAACTCTAAATCAAACTTTTCATAGTGTTGCGATTACAATAATGTGCTTGTAAAATTTGTTCCTCTTAGCTAAATAATCTCAAAAACCCTTGCTTTTACATATGAAGTCAAAAGAGGAGCTATTCTTTGGAAAGGTTCTGACAGCTGTAACTGTGAAGCAGTTATTAAGCTTGAGCATGCATTGTGGTCTAGGTTATTGGTGTGTATTGGTTGCCTGTGAATTTTCATCTTGATGAGCTGCTGGTTGGTGGTGAACTCAATACAAACAAAGACAGTAAAGGAAATGAGTTGATATATATTAGACATGTTCTAGTATGCCTAGCATCTGCAATAAGGGGAAAAATTTGCCATCAATAGTAATGTAGTTGATGTTTGTGACTGACAGCATTATACGTTTCCTATCGAGGTGTACTGAATGAAAAAATGCATATGGTGATTTGGTGTGAGGGTTAAGATATTTTGCAAAAAGTGGAAGGAGAGGGGGGAGGTGTACAATGGTTAAGGATGGAAAGAATTTTGGAGAGAATTTTCTATGCAGTCGCACGCACAATGAAATATTTGCTTAGTACCTTCAAGACCAGAAAAGAACTGGATAAAAAACATGGGATTTTGCTTACTTTCAATTCTGTAAGATGGGAGCTTTGATATGAAAGTAGTTCATAACATGAGAGATTTGCTTTTGAACAAAATATGGAGATTATCTGTGGGAAATGAGTGCTTTTGACATATTATGGAATTCTTGGTTATAACACAATCAATTCCCGTGCAGCTATGCTATAAGGAATGAAATGTTTCATGGGGAAGGCATATTAACTGTAAAAAATGAGTTATTCCTCTAGATATGTGAGTCTGATGTGACCAGAAGGGTGACTACAAATTTTCAGTAAGGAATTGTCAGTGTCAAGGAAGGTAACAATTGTTTGTGAGTAGATCAAGAGATAGTTATAGTTATTGTTTTATTCCTGTCCAAATGCTAGTCTGTCTTGCCAAATAGCATACTAAATTGAATCACGGTAGATCTCTGTTCTACCGTCTGCAGGCAACACAATTTTTTTTTTTTTAAATTTCAAGCTATTGCCTGATATTATCTATGTAGTCAAAAAAATTATTGTAATTATGTAAATTAACTTAATTCAAATTATTCTTTCAACCAAACAGGGAAGCCTCTGCCGTATGATCCAAAATTCAAAGGCCCTCTAAAGAAACGTTCCTGCACAGATGTTATATGCCTGCTTTTGTTTATTGCATTTATTGCTGGATGGATAGCTGTTGGAGTAATTGGTAAGATTCCACGTAACATTATTTGATATATCAAAAGTATCTAATATATAAAAACATTTTATTAATATGGAAAAGATAAAAAAGAATAAACCTATTGACTAACATTGGGCATTCTGTAAAGGCTTAGGAAGTCAGGTGACCCCATTAAACAAAAAAAAAAAAACAAAAAAAAAAAAATTAGCAGATGGAGAGGTTGATGGGTTTACTCATGGTAAACTCTACAATGTGAATGGCTGTATCCTTTCCAAAATAAAGTTATCTAATGCCATTGTTTATACATTCTTATTATATAAATCATTAAATTTATTAGTAGATTCTTTTTAATGATAATAATGAGAAGTAAAATGCTTTAAAAGTGAAAATGAGGAAGTGTAGGGAAAGCAAACTCAACACTTACCATAGATGAGGCAAAAGTATAATGCAACATTTTGAGGCTCTTGTGAGTAGAGGAGATCAAATGAGATTACAGCAAAGACCACCATGCGAATGGCAAACCAAGAAATGAAACCAAGCATTTCATGGCTGGTTGAGGGGGGTGGGAAGATACTGAATTGATAATCAATAATTACAAGAGGAATTATTTCTGGAAGTGGGGAAACATCGCAAAATTAATTAATATAACATGATAAAAACATAAATAAAAAATTAGAGGGTTAATACTAAATTCAAGATTTATTAATTACATTTACATTCATAAATAATATATACACATAATGCATATGACATTATTGGCTGGGAAATCCTCAAAGGGTTCAGTCACCAATTGACAGAGTTCCAATTTGATGTGCATCTACCTCTGTCATGTCTCCCATAACTTAACCTGGTAATCCTACCTGGTAAAGGGGACCTGCAGTTCAACGTGGAATCCGAACCACAGAAGCACTCTGGCATACTATGAAGGAGGTGAACAATATATTAAGGGCCTTTGACACTGAGAAAAGTATTCGAACAAGGGACCAGTCAGATTCTTTAACCACTGAGCCACCAGACCACTCTGTGTATGTGATGAGTCAGGGGTGGAGGGGGGTTAAATGCCTAGTTAGGAAGGCTTAGTACCTATCTGCAGAGACTCTGACAGCATCCACTGTAAAACAGTTGTTTTAGTTTTTTAAATTGGGGAACTGGCAAGGGCTTCTACTGGAAGGTCTGGGTTGCTGGTGTAAACTGTGGCAATTCATTTTGCTGGTTGGTTAGTGGTGAGCCATATATATGAACTGGTACAGTGGAGATGAGTTGGTATATTTGAGATAGGTTGTAGTGCCTGATGTACATGCAATGGTGGGAAATGTTTTCCCTATCATCAGATTGGAGTAAGTTGGAATGGTTGTCTGCAAAGTGTAAGTTTTGCAGTGAAATATATTGCATGGAATGGATCTGTGTAACAGTTTGGAAGAATCACAAGGTGAGTATTTTTAGACCAAGATGTTCTTGGTATTGGGTGGTATGCTGAAGCATGTGCAAGTGGCAGTGGGCAGAATTTTTTAGAGAAAGACATGCATATCAGAGAAGGAACATATGAAGGCATGCTCACATTGAAGGATTATGTTTGGATTCAAGATCAGAAGAGAACTGAGTGATGAATATGAGTCTTGATTAGTTTTAGAGATTCACATAATAGTTTGGAAGATGGGTTGCAGTATGAGAGATTTGTTTTTGTTCAATGTCAGGAGGGTAGCACATGGAAAAGCAGTTGTTAGCATCATATGGAAATTAAAGAAATTAGCTCATTATGGAAGGTATGCATTATTAAGCAACCAAAAAAAACACAGTTTGCTTTCCTAAATGCTTGCTTAATAACATATGATTTTGTAGAAAGGACTACAGAAGAGATGATCACTTACCTTAATTAAAATGCTTCTGTATATTGTAAAATATGAATATGTAATGGCATAAAAATAATCTTACTTACTGGTTCCATACTGCATTTTGTATATGGAGATAATAATAATTTCAAAAGATTATTGGTAAAATTTCCAACAAGGTAAGTACACAGAAAATTAATGTTTGCTGAACCACAGTGACATTTAAAAAAAGTTGTTAAACCTTTCATAAAAGTCAATGATAATAATTCAATGGACAATTTTTTTTCACAAAAGGATATGTGTTCATTTTTCTTTCATCTTTTAATCCGGCACAAATAACAAAACTTTTTTTGTTGGGTAATTCTTGTCATTTAACACAGCATTTCAGAATGGAGACCCATCAAGACTGGGATTAGCAGTTGATACTCTAGGGCTGATATGTGGAACAGATGAAAGTGTTGCAGATAAACCGTATTTATTCTACATTGATTCATCTAATTGTGCTCTGCAGGGAATTTCTCCTTTGGCAGCATCATGCTCCACAACAAAGGTACAAAGGAATTATCATAGCAGAATTTTTGACTCTAAATAGAAACTTGGAATACAATAGTATTGGTAAAAAACAAGATTACTGAATAACAGCAATCACTATAGAAATTAAAATAAATAGGAAATGTCTCATTGGCTGAATCAATTCATTAGATATAGAAAGCATAGAGTTAGTATGGAAAATATAGTATCAAAAGAAGTTGGTGCTGGGGTGCCACATTGAAATCATTCCTGTCCACAATGAGTATGTTCTTACGTTAGTTTATAGTCAGTTGTTTGGTGATAGAAGACGACATAATTTTGTGTAAAAATATTAAAATGAAAGAGATCATGACATCTAGTTTGGCAGGTAAATATAGAATGAAGACAAATTTCAAAAATGGTCAGCTTATTACATATGCATATAGAAGACTAGACTAGAAGTTTATATGATTATACAATAATGGGAAAATTGGTTTGTTGAAGACATAACATTTAAATATATTGGTGTATCATCTGATAATAAACTGGGATGCAAAGCCTTACATCATTTGGAGAGGATGATGAAAGGATGTACCAGATAATTAATTTAATAAGAAACAAAACCAAGACTTGTTTCCTACTTCAGTATTGTCGGCTAATGTAGGACATGAGTATCAGATACAGAAACCATAGGAGGTGCAAATAATGGGAGCTAGAGTTATTTCCAGAGACTACTATTATTGATATAGTCCAAGGGGAAGAAATTGTCACTGCCTCAAAAGAACTAAAGAATAAATTCTGTGCAGGAATTGATGGAATTCCCAATACAATCCTAAATAAATGTGCTAGATACATAATTCAACCACTAATTAATAGTCCATTACAATCAGATACTTTCCCAGAAATACTAAAACTAGCAAAATTTATTCTGATACATATGAAGGAAGAAACATAAACTAGATAACCATCGACCTATTACCATATCATCTGTGATCTCAAAAATACTAGAGAAAATTATGTATAAAAAGTTAATAAGCATCATTACAAAAACAATATATTATCTGACTCACAACAGGGAAATCAACTGAGACAGCTATTTATGCTTGCATTAAGAGTATATTAAAAATAATTGATAAAAAATAAAAAGTAACTGGCATATTTCTAGATTTGTCTAAAGCCTTTGATGTGGTAGATCATAAAATCCTCCTGACTAAGCTTTGTCACTATGGTATCAGAGGTGTTGAATACAAATGGTTCAAGTCATACCTTGAAAGAAGGAAACAGGTTGTCACCTTAAAAAGTAAGTATACAGAAAGTGAAATAATCAGAGAACATGTATCAGGGATTAGAAGTATTAAACATGGTATTCCACAGGGCTTGGTTCTTGTACCCCTCTTACTGAGCGTGGTGGGTGAACGGTTAACGATCTGGCCTCGCATTCTGGAGGACGTGGGTTCAGATCCCCGTCCGGGCATCCAGATTTGGGTTTTCCATGATTTCCCCAAATCACTCCAGGCAAATGCCGGAATGCTTCCTCCAAAAAGGCCATGGCCAAATTCCTTCCCCTTCCTTGTCCCCAGTCCCATTCCACCTCTAATGACCTTAGCCGTCAATGAGGCATAATGCCCTTTAAAAAAAAAAAAAAAAATTGCGCCCCTCATGTTTCTTTTGTATATCAATGGCATAAATGATAATATTCTCTTTGCAGATGACACAACACTTTTAATGAAAGGTGAAACTGAAGAAGGTCTTCAGCAAAGTATTAACAAAACCACTAAAAAGCTATCTGCATGGTCCAAACACAGCCATTTAATAATAAATTGTGATAAAACCATTGCAGTAAATTTCTATGCTGCTCAAAACAGGAACTCAGCGAACCCAAATCTTATTTTAAACAATCACACTTTAGCAAACGGGTTAGACTCAAAATTTTTAGGTTTATGGAATAGACATATGTAACATTTGAATTCTAAATTAAATCAAACCTAATGTGCATTTAAAATAATAATATTAAAACAATACGTATTTTAAAATTAACCACTAATAAAGAAACACTGAAACATGCATACTTTGTCCATTTTCATTCACAAATAAAGTATGGAATTATATTCTGGGGTCTATCATCAGATACACTAAGTACTTTCAAAATTCAGAATAGAACAATAAGAATAATGACGAATCACAAAACATGGGAATCTTGTAGACCCTTATTTAAATATATGAATATTCTCCCACTGCCAAGCATTTACTTCTTTTAAACCATTCTGTTTCTGTCATAGGTTAAGATGCATCTCTAAAAACATATAATGAGGTACATGAACAAGAAAACAATTAGATTTGCATGTTATGCATACAAAAAAACAAAATAATGTTGAGAAATTGTTGATATCATATCTTCAATACTACTCCTTTTACTCTGTAGAAGAATATTTGAAATATACTAAATGAAATAATTTAATGTAAATATATTAATTTATAACTGATGTGTCTGATATCATTATGTATAATATACACATATACAGTGACAGATCCAAGAATTTGGTTTTGGGGGGGGGGGAGCCCTTGAGCAGATTTTGATTTGGGGGAGGGGGGAGGCTTGAGCTGATTTTGTTTTGGGGAGGGGCTTGAGTCAAGCAGGAGTAAGCTTTATGGTCATGTCGCCCTTAAAAAAGATCAGTAGATAAATTTGCTTACATCTTGTAAGTGTTTTTGATGTTATTCTGTTTATGAAATGTTTAGTGTTTAGCAAAAATCAGTATTCGGTTTAACGATTTTGCTGTAAGATTATCTAAAAGTCATAATACAAGCAGGATGACTTATAATCAGACTGCACATTCTTAAATTTATATCTATCAACCAAGCATCTTGAATTTACCAAAAATGATTAAGGAATTTAAAATTAAAATTTGTAAATCAGAAAAGTAAATGGGGGAAGAATTTAACACTCCAATTATAAAAGAAAATTTTAAAAAGTATAATTAGATGACATGGGGAGTTGCCACCGGAGCATTAGCTCCATCACAATTAAAATTAGTAATAATAATTAGCTGCTTTCCACATGAGCAGTGTAAGATCGAGATGGAAATTAAAAGAAATGAACTCTTCCCCAACTATTGAGTTTAAATAAATTAATCAATACTATACCAATTCAATGGTTTAAGTACAAAAATAAGAAAGTGGTCTATATTAAATATGTGTAATAATGGATATGACTGAAAAAGGATCTGATTATCAAATATAAATGAGAGAGTAATCTTCATTTAACATAGGTAAAAGAAGGTGTGGTGGATACAGTAAAATACATTTTCAGGATTAAACCCATCTTCAACAGTACACCATGGTGTGAATAGGGTGTGAATCAGAAAGCAACTAACAAGTCATTGCTCATTGTGGGTCTGCTGTGAAAGGAGGGAAGATTGGTAAGAAAATACAAAATAGAAATAATATCAGAACAAATGAGTTCAAAAATAAATCCCAAAAAGCTATCTGTTTTCAGTTTTAAAAATCTGTATGCCTCAAATTAAAAAAATAATAATAAAAATAATAAAAAAAAGTTGCAAATTTTAAAAAAAAATATGTAAATTAAAATTAAAAATTACAAATTATCCACAAGCATTGTACACACATTGTGCATTAAATTGGATTTTTTAAATATGTTTTCCAAAAATCAACATATAATTATTTTTATTTTTTAAACAGAGCTTAATATAAGTTTTGTGAAACTGTGTTTCAACAGGCATATGTAAATGAAACACAAAAATTCAGTTGAAAAATGTTATTGTGCTCTTAGAATTTTTTAAAAAAAATTTCAAAAAAATAAGTTTTTTCCATGATATACTTACTATCGAATTTGTAAAATTATCCATCAAATGATACATTTATTTTTATATATATAAAAAAAAATCTCCTTGCATTTCAGAATGTATAAAATCACATTTAGTTATTTTGTGAAAACTATTAACTCAAGAAAGATTTCTTCAGTTTTCTTGCAGAGTTTAGTAGGCTAAGACTATATATGAACATAAGTTTTGAAAGAATTTTTGACTCAGAAATAAAGGGGATGAGGAATGGTATGTTTCTATGTTGTTGTTTTTTTTCTTTTCTCCATAATCAAATTAAGATCTAAAGTAGTGTGCAATTACAAATCTCTAGGTTTAAGAGTTCACAGGTTATAATTATGTGACAAACAGATGAAGAAATAAGTGATTCCATAAGGATTTTATTTTTCGCTTAGAATGTAGAGAACCCTACTCATCTAATTACCTTTTTTTTAATATATTTTTATTGTTATCTCCCCCATTAACTTTTGCAATATATTAAATCTTCTTATATTTATTTTTAAAAAATAGACGTGTGTTACCCTATATTTCACTTTTCAGCCACCACTACCTAGCACAGATCACTGGTATGAGATATAAGTCTTTCCCAGCGTATCTTTGCTATATATATTTCACGGGTTTGCTGCCGGATTACATTTTCTGCTAACGACGAGCTTTCGGTGACTTGCACTGCCGCCATCATCAGGTCCGTTGTATCATAAGGAACAAACAGAACTGAACCGAACAGCGGAACAGAAGCGAGCCAGGATCGTTGTCGACGTCCGATTTGCTGACTCCAATGACGTAACCATACCGAGAATGTGATTGGTCGGTTGCGAAACCAGGCGTAGATATACACCCGCGTTGTACTGACAGTTGGCTCCACAGCATAAAACAAAGCCAAAGATTTAATAAATTGAATTCCATCTTCCTTCTCTTATGTGTCCCGGTGTATAACTTTTCAGCCAAAACTATCTAGCGCAGATCACTTTTGTTTATGTGTGGCAGTAGCACAGAGTCACCCATTGATCAGATTTCAATAACTATGGGAGTGTGTGAGATATGTTGGTTGAAAGTGGCCTAACAAGCATGTTTTCATATATCGACGAAAGACATGTGTAACCATATATTTCACTTTGCTGCCTGAGCTACAAAGTGCAGATGACTGACGTTTGTGTGTGGTAATAACATCGAGTCTCCCATTGTGCACTGTGGTGGTTAGATGTTGGTAGCTATGGGGAGGGGGGGAGATATGGTGGTAGAAAGTGATAGACCTGGGGCACTTTAATATTTCGACCAAAAACATATGTGTCCCTATATTTCACCCTGCAGTCCCAACTATCTAGCGCAGACCATGGGTGTTTGTGTGATAGTAGCCTCCAAGCTACCATCATGCACTATGGTGGTTACATGGCGGTAGCTATGAGGGTGTTGGAGATATGGTGGTTGAAAGTGGCATTTTCGTATTTCGATTAAGATGTGCATGTCTTTATATTTTAACTTGCAGCCACAGCTTCCTTGCTCTGACCACTGGTGTTTGTGTGTAGTAGTAGCATACCAAAGACGTAAGTGTCCCAGTGTATCAGTTTTCAGCCAAAACTAGGTAGCACAGATCACTGGTGTTTGTGTGTGATAGTAGCACCAAGTCACTCATCGATCACAATGTTGGCCAATTTTCGATAGCTGTGAGCGTGTGTGAGATATCATGATAGAAATTAGCCAATCAAGGGTATTTTCGTATTTCAACCAAAGACATGTGTGCCTGTATATTTCACTTTGCTGCCTGAACTACATAGCACAGATGACTGGCATTTGTGTGTGGTAATAGCATCGAGTCTCCCATCCTTAACTATGGTGGTTACATGTCGGTAGCTATCAATCAAATTTCTTTACAAACATGAACGAAGTCATGGGCACCAGCTAATTCAATTTTAAATTCCTTCACAATTTTTGTTAAAATATTCATCACTTCCCTTGGTAATTTATTCCCAATACACTAAACCACAAAAGAAAATTTTCCCATTCCCTATGCATGAAATCAAGAGCCAGTTCGTGCCCATGGTCATCTTTCCACTAAGTCTTCAACCAATATCCTTCCAACCCCTATCACCAACATTTGCCTTGTACATTCCCAGCACTACCAGTCTTTGTCAAACTACTGGCTTGCTAGGCCTGGCATGGGGAAGCAGATGTATTGCCATCTGTCTGTCAAACATATAACTATGTTCTGTGTGCACTTTATTTTTGTTTGTGTAATGTGTAGTTCATGAGGTGTAGATAAGATACTGCCCTGGCATTTATCTTTATAACTGGGAATAACTGCCTAAAAATCGCAACCAGTAGGCCATACACGGGTACCAGAACTTGATCTTGATCTGCTGTATTATTTTTATTATTATTTATTTATCAATCTTGTTTCATGGATCCCTGCTGAGGAAGGATCTCTGGGATGTGAAACATGTCATGGACCTCCCTAATCCAGAGTGCAATGCCTTAATTCATTGAGCCACACTATTAACAGAACCATAAAAATATTCAAATGAAAATTGAAACATAAACACTAGTAATACTAAGTGGTGATTCCTGTAGGTGAGGAAAAGGAGGGGGAGGGGAAAGGAGGGAATTTAAAAGTGGTAAGAGTGAACATCTATCCCAGTGTTTCTCAACCAGTGGTCCACAGACAGAATATGAAATATGTAAGAACGAAGTCTTTCTCAGCGTTGAGCATGTATGAAATGCTCTCAAGTGACTAGCCGAGTCATGAATGCGTTGTCACATGATATTTCGGAGACTAAATTCATTGTCGCCATCTTCACCAGCAGATGAATTTAGTCGCCAAAATATCATGTGACAACGCATTCTTGACTCGGCTAGTCACCCGAGAGCATTTCATACAGAATAAGAAATATTTTAACTCTAACAGAATTAAAGATATGATATCAAAAAAAAAGTATACTAAAAATTTTTCACATAAAACAGATACAGTACTCATAGTTTATTATACTATAAGAGAGTATTAGTCATAAGTCTATAAACCAAACTGAAAATTTCAAAATACCAGGCAAAAATATGGATTTTAAAGGATATGAGGGTACAAATTCATTGTTACTATGATAAAATATGTTTCTAGTTGGCATATAACAGAGTGGAGTTTAAGAATTAAGTTAATGATCATTTTATGAGAGGCTTGTTGAGGAGTAGGTCACAACAGACCACAGTACAATTGGATTACAGTTGGTATTGTTGGTAAATGATTTTCCTATATGTAAAAAAATATAGGCCTATCTAAGTGGTCATATATACATTTTCTGGTTTTCAGGGTGAAAGAGACTGAGAAACACTGATCTGTCCTATAGCAAATATGATTTCAGGGATGAGTTAAATTTCAGAATGGGTGGCAAATGGAAGTTTTCAATTAATTCTTACTTGACAGGAGGCTAGTGTAGAACTTGATAGAAACATAGTAAGAAATTAAAGTATATTGGTTTGAAATATATACGTTTTAATCTTTTCTTTTTCAAAACCATTATCTAAACATGGTATTAATATAATACACTTAATATATTTCCTTTAATCAACAGAGTATGTCAGCATTATAATATTACAATTATTTTCAATTTTTTTTTTTTTTTTCTCATACAGGTATGTGTAAGCCAGTGTCCAAACAAACTGTTCATCTATGACCCAGGAAAACAATACAATGATACCATAAATGATTTGTATTGTACTTATGAAACAGCAGAAAACTTAAAAACTGCAGAAGACATTCAGAATGCCATTGATAGTGGAAAATGTGCTTCTTGGTATGTTCCAAGTACAAATGGTAAGTTTAAAATTACACACATAAATACATAAACAAACAAGGACAGGGAAAAACACACCACTTACTATAGATAAAGCCATAAGGGTCAAACAAACATGAAAATACAAAAACATGAATACACTTTAAAGTATTTCAGTTAAAAACCTTGTTAATGAATATTTTTTAATAAGACTTTTAATTCAAATACTATAAATTTGTTCATTTTTGGTGTTTTTGTGTTTGTCTGGCTCTCCTGCCTTCACCTGTGCTAAATGATGGAATATTTTTCCTGTCCTTCGTTATTTTCATCGTCCAATCACACTTTCATTGTAACCACTATCAATACATAAACATGCAGAGGAAAATGATGTTTTTATCCTTTATTTGCCTTAGATATACAAGTTTTCATAAATAACATTGTTTATGAAAAACGATTAGCCTTTCCTTGATAAAATTTTCTTAAAAGAAGATAAACAATTTTAGCAGGGCATTTCACATCTTTCCTTCTTCCAAGTGAACAACATTCGCAAGTTATGTGTAAAGATCTGATGATATGTAATGAGACTGATTTTATTGTAACCAAGATAAAAATTCGATAAGTATTATTATAAAAATGTAACAGCTATATGTCTTTGTATTTAAGATAATTTTGAAAAAATGAGTAGTATTGAGAAGGATACCAAACCCAAAAATTGCTTTTTTAAAATTTTCGTTTGTGTTTTCCAGCATCACACATTATTTACTGAGCAAATGACATTAATATGAATTTCAATACAACATGCAGTACAACACAAAATAGTTGAAAGGGAACAAACAAAAGTTAAAGTTGCAATCAGATATCTAGTTTACAAACATAATCAACTCATTGTCAGTCACTTTCACAAATCACTGAATTAGCTGGCATAAACCATTAAGAGACAGCCTTTCATTATGGGGTGAATTGTTTGCCATTTTCCTCCATAGTCACATTCTTGGCGTGAAGCTACATTCCATTTGTATAATGAGTTTGGACATATGCCAAGATTCATCATAATTCTGTTTAGAACAGTCCACATTAATCTGGAAATATCAAATATATGTGGCCTTTCAGAGACAGACCAAGAGATTTCTCACATATTTAGTGCTAACAAATTCTTCTGTTCACTTCTCGAACACTGATTTACATGAAACTAATTTTAGACTTGGTTTTTGGTTGTTACAATGAGAGGTGTTCTAGAGTGAAGTTCATTGGTGTTTACATAATCAGAGAATAAGTATATATGGAGTAACTGGTATTTTGAATTTTATAACACCCTTTAATTAATGTTACCTGCTCAAATGTTGTAGAATAAGCCAGGACCCATAGTACAATATTAGAAAGCAGAGGCCAGCAAACCACATGTAGTGCCACACAGCTATTACACTCCTGGAAATTGAAATAAGAACACATTGACGCCGGTGTGTAAGACCCACCATACTTGCTCCGGACACTACGAGAGGGCTGTACAAGCACGGCACAGTGGACACACCAGGAACAGCAGTGTTGGCCGTCGAAGGGCGCTAGCTGCGCAGCGGTTGGGCACCGCCGCAGTCAGTGTCAGTTTAACACTGGTAGCATGCCACGACAGCATGTACGTGAACTGTATGTGCAGTTGAAGGACTTTGAGCGAGGACGTATAGTGGGCATGCGGGAGGCCGGGTGGACGTACCGCCGAATTGCTCAACATGTGGGGCGCGAGGTCTCCACAGTACATCGATGTTGTCGCCAGTGGTCGGCGGAAGGTGCACATGCCCGTCGACCTGGGTCCGGACAGCAGCGACGCACGGATGCACGGACGCACGCCAAGACCGTCGCATCCTACGCAGTGCCGTAGGGGACCGCACTGCCACTTCACAGCAAATTAGGGACACTGTTGCTCCTGGGGCATCAGAGAGGACCATTCGCAACCGTCTCCATGAAGCTGGGCTATGGTCCCGTGCACCGTTAGGTCGTCTTCCGCTCACGCCCCAACATCGTGCAGCCCGCCTCCAAAGGTGTCGCGACAGGCATGTATGGAGGGACGAATGGAGACGTGTCGTCTTCAGTGATGAGAGTCGCTTCTGCCTTGGTGCCAATGATGGTCGTATGTGTGTTTGGCGCCGTGCAGGGAACGCCACAGTCAGGACTGCATACGACCGAGGCACACAGGGCCAACACACGGCATCATGGTGTGGGGAGTGATCTCCTACACTGGCTGTACACCACTGGTGATCGTCGAGGGGACACTGAACAGTGCACGGTACATTCAAACCGTCATCGAACCCATCGTTCTACCATTCCTAGACCGGCAAGGGAACATGCTGTTCAAACAGGACAATGCACGTCCACATGTATCCCGTGCCACCCAACGTGCTCTAGAAGGTGTAAGTCAACTACCCTGGCCAGTGAGATCTCCGGATCTGTCCCCCATTGAGCATGTTTGGGACTGGATGAAACGTCATCTCACGCGGTCTGCACGTCCAGCACAAACGCTGGTCCAGCTGAGGCGCCAGGTGGAAATTGCTTGGCATGCCGTTCCACAGGACTACATCCAGCACCTCTACGATCATCTCCATGGGAGAATTGCAGCCTGCATTGCTGCGAAAGGAGGATATACACGGTACTAGTGCCGACATTGTGCATGCTCTGTTGCCTGTGTCTATGTGCCTATGGTTCTGTCTGTGTGATCATGTGTTGTATCTGACCCCAGGAATGTGTATATAAAGTTTCCCATTCCTGGGACAATGAATTCACGGTGTTCTTATTTCAATTTCCAGGAGTGTATTTAAGTTGTTTCTAATATGGAGCTTCACAGCAGTTTGTTAGATGACATTTATAAATCAGGTTTCTATCCAAGGTGATTCCTAAATACTTCAAATATTTGTTATTGCTTAACAACTAGGCCTTGAAATAAATTTAGTTCTGTGTCGGACAATTTATCGTTCACAGGAAAGCACTAACTTATGCCTTAGATGTACTTGGTTGGGGCCTGCACTGGAAAAAAATAGTTTCCCATGGTTATTATATCATTATGAGAATGGTCTGGGTCTCCATAAATTGGTGCTGTGTAGCTAGTGCCCCACCATTGGTGTATCCAAAAATATGCTGCCAACAAAAACCACATTGGTGTAAGAGACATTTTTGGCAACATTGTCAATATCTTTTTCAATACTGTTTAGATTTCTGGACAAATTTTTTTCCAGAATCTCTTAATATAATTATACGGATTCTACTGAAGTGTATGAAACCTGTAGGATTACTTTCTGCCACATGCAATGAAGATGTTATTGGTGGCATGGTGCTGTTCACATTGAGAATAAGAATAAATGCTATTTCATGAAAAATTCAATAGCTAAGTGAAAAGCTAATGTGAGCTACGTGGGACAGTGGGAGGTTCTGAGCTGGGCCACTTTTCATACATATTATTTATCACAGTTAAAATGAGGTACAGAACACACAACAGCATGTAAATATTCATTTCCTTCATTTAATTATTTCCGTATGTAATTTATGATAGTCTGACAAGAGTAAACAGTACAATATGTCTTCTGGAATCAATAGGGGAAAAAAGCTATGTGCTATGTGGGGAGTGGGATGGTTGGGGGGGGGGGGTTAGAGGCAATAGCCCGGGTACATGAGGGGGAGGAGAGTTCACAGGAGGCCAAAATGGAGCTATGTGGATTATGGACACTCCCTTATTGCTTTCAGAGCACTAACCAAAAGAACTGTGTGCATATAAAACTCAGACTGTTTCAATCACACAAATTAATAAAAAGTATGTGAGAAAAAAATGTGTAAACTTTTTCTACAAACCAGTAAATATTTTTGGGGTGAGGGTGGGGAAGCGAAATAATTAATCTAAATCATTTACAGACCTATTCTGTGACACCACCGTATTTAGAAAAATCAACAATTAGAGTTTACGGATGTCCTTTTAATACTAGAAGTGTTGTGTAATGGTACACACTGTATGCAAGTAAAGAAAATGGGTGTAATATTACCTTCAATACTTTTCAAATGTATCCTGCAATCATCTCAATTTTTGTCTACCCCATTAAACTAACAAAAGCAATCTGCAAGCAGCCATAAATTGTAGGGATCTAGGACATATAAACGCAACTAAATTCTTGAGATTATGGTTACAATGGATCAGAAACTGGGACATTAACATAACTAAACTGACAAAAAAGTCTGCAGTGAGTTGTTGACAAAATCTTCAAGATACCACCAGTGTTAGTACTTCAATGCATGTGCACTACAGCCATTTCCACACAGATGGAAGAAATGGAATTATTTTCTGGGGTACCTCATTAGAAAGCATTATTATATTCAGGATGCAATAAAGACTAGTGTGAATTATGTATTGACTGAAAAGCCTTCAGTTGAGAAGAACATATTTAATTAGCCAGTATGGTATGGTAACTAGGTAAAATTACATCATGGCAGAGGAAGATAAATATATACAAAACTATCTTGAAATGACTCAGTAATTAACTTTTAATAATTTTATTTTTTACGTCAGATAAAAACCAAATAAAACTAAACATGTCACAACAATTCCTATTCTTTCAGTTGCCAGTCGTTGTGTATTAACAACTGAGAACACTTTTGCTCCACTGAACAGTATTGGCTCTATGGCAGCAAATATTACAACAGCAACAAGACTAGTAAATGACCTAGCAACAGCAAGGGAGGTAAGTAAAGTGAAAGACTATTGTCTTTGTGATAATTACTTAAATTAAATGTTTTATTATTAATTAATTGCAATTGAGTATATGCTCTGCTGACATTTTCCCCAAACCCCTGCTTTTACATTACACACATTTTTATTTAAATTCTTTCACCTGACCCCCCACAATTATCATCAAGCTTTATTAGGAGGATCTTGAACCCACACCACCCCCACTCTGTTCTCCAAGGCCAAGCTAGTCATGCAAGAGAGCCTTGGTGTGTGCACATCTCTCTTGCCAAATGACCCATCCCTCTATGGATGAATAAGGTTTTAAGCTGAAATATTGTCATACTCTGTGTGTTCCTCATTTGCTTCATGCCTTCAACATTGGTGAGTGATGGGTTTATTTTCTATAACTTGTTATCTATTATATAAATTGATTGAATTTATAGAATCAGTGACAAAGTCTATCTTTTCAGGTCTATTTTCATATGATAGCAACACATAATTCACCCTTCTTTTATCAGTCTACATCCACATCATCTTTTAAAGGTCATGGTCTTCATTTAAAGTAAAAGAGAAAGAAACCGAGCGGGGCGGTGTAACGGTTAGCGTTCTCACCTCGCATTCGGGAGGACGGCGGTTCGAATCCCCGTCCGGGCATCCAGATTTGGGTTTTCCATGGTTTCCCCAAAATCACTCCAGGCAAATGCCAGGATGCTTCCTTCAAAAGGCCATGGCCGAATTCCTTCCCATTCCTTGCCCCCCATCCTTTCCCGTCTCTAAAGACCTCGATGTTAAAAAGAGACGTAAAGCAGTTAAAAAAAAAAAGAGAGAGAGAGAGAGAAAGAAAAGACCAGAAGCATAACAAGCCAACTACTTGCTTTTTCCCCACTTTCATAAGACTAAAAAAAAGATTTGGTTTGTATCCTTCCACTCCAGGTAATGATGTTGAGCATGATGACCATAAAATATGAAATAAAATCAGTCAGTTACTTGACGTATGATTTGCAGCAGCACAGAATCCCCAGCAACCTTTCGGCTGATTATTTTGACTCTAATAATTTGTAAATGAGGGATTTCTAGCTGTGAACAATAATTTTGAAGTAATTTGTAATGTTTAAAGTTAGGTGGTTAACCAGTCACACTGCAGCCTTAATGTCATGCTTGAAACTGATATCTTCTGCACACATTTCTATATTAATTCATTCATATCAAAATGTTTTTATATTGTAATGTATAATCAGAGCAAAAATATTATTTCTATACACAGTACTATTTCCAAATATTATCCAGTAATGGAGTGAACTTAACTGAAAATTATGTAACATAAACTCGATTTCAGGCACAAGGGTGTGGGAAGATTCTCTTTTTTTAGGTAAGAGTGTCAGGGATTGGAATGAGTTACCAAGAGAAATGATGAATAATTTACCGAAAACTTTGAAAGAATTTAAAAATAAAATTTGTAGAAGGCAAATGTAGGTCGGTGCAGGATAGGGGGAAGATGGGTGTGTAGAGAAATTGTCACCGGAGCCTGTGCTCCATTGCAATTAAATTAAATTAAAATTAAATTAAATGCCAACATATCAATGTCAGATTTACTGCATCCAACGATATCAGACATAATTTATGGTATTTTATTTCTCAGCTTGGAGAAGCAATTGTGGAAGACTTCAAGGAAGACTGGCCTTGGATAGTAGGACTCCTTGTGGCAGCAGAGGTTGCTTCCATCATATATATAATACTGATGAGATTTTTTGCTGGCATTATGGTCTGGCTGTCTCTGCTTGCTGCTGTTGCACTCAATGCTTATTGTAAGTTACACGAAAAAAAGTATTCAATATAATCCTTTACCTACCAGAGATGAAGTCAGGATGACAGTAATGAACACAAAAATATTAACATATTTCACAATATTTTGGTTTAAAATGGCAAGTCTGTCACGGGTGCACACGTTGAAACATACCAATTACCCCTTTATATATATATTTATATATAAAGGGATAGCGAAATGAACCACCACTTACCTTAGATGATGGTGTCATGGGGTGAACACATAAATAGGCACAAAACACAGTAAAAACAATGAATATTTCGGGACTTGCCCTTCGTCAACAGGAGAACATCATGGTGTGAGGGTGGTGTAGGATATGGTCTCACAGAATGACCATTGGTCAGGAACCTGGTGGGGGCAGATTCAAGCATAGAACAGAGAGAGGGGGACAGTGAATTGGATGTAGTACATGAGCAATGCAAAATGTGCTGAGTAATACATTAAAATGATCATAACTTAAATTTGAGAAAGTAAAAGTAAATAAGAAAACAGAATAATCGAAAAAAATACTAATAATAAAAAAAAATAAACATCACCTCTGGTATGTGTGGTTCAATATAGACCATGGGCATGAAAGCAAGGAATGGATAGAGGGAAGGAAAAGTTCTGACTCAAATTGAGACCAGGAGGTTGTCTAGTTTGTATTGGTAGGCAAGCTCCCACCTTCTGAGTTCAGAGGAGCTGCTGTTGTTTGGGAGGACTCGGATAACATGGACCGTGAAACAAGAATTAAAATTATTGGTGTCATGGGATATGGCATGGATGGCTACTGGATGTTTTGGATTCCGAGTGAAAACTGTCTGTTGGTGGACAATTATTCTTATGGATAATGGATTGCTAGTCAAACCTATATAGGAAGCCAGCTGGTATATTACATGCGAGGTTTCACAGGTGGCATGTCCTATGATAGGAAAGCTTTCGCCAGTGATAGGGTTGGTGAAAGTGATGGAGGCATGGTGAATATCGCACATCTTGCAGTGGGGTCTATTGCAGGAGAAAGATCCTTGGGGTTGTCTGATGGAGCGAGGAAGACTATATTTGTGCACTAGGAGTTGGCTGAGGTCTGCTGAAACAAGTTCTGGGAGGGCCAAGGAGGATTTTTGGGACAATGGATCTCATTTCTGGGCAGGTTAGTAGGAAATCATAACCCTGCCAAAGGATTCTGTTGATGGATTCAAGGCCAGGAAAATACTGTGTAACCAGGACTGGACTGTGGTTGGTTTCTGGGGGTTTGGAGTAGTCAGTAGGTTGAGCAGGTTGCATTGTGGCTCATGAAAGTTACTTGTCAAGCAAAACTGGGAGATAGTTTCGGGATACCAATGCTTGTAAGATGTTGTTTGAGTACTCCATTAGGGATTTCTGTTTGGAGCATATATGACTGCCTCGAATGCCAAGACTGTAGGGAAGGGAACGTTCCCTGCAGTCTTCCTTACACCCCTTAATTTTTATACAAACCCACACTTTTTGTCCGATTTTGATGGAACTTTGCACATATATACTTTAAAACAAAGAGAAAAATACTGTACACACTAGTTTTATGAAAACCCAATAACTCACTCCTTTTCCATCCCTTTATTTTTGCTAATGTTCTTTATACATACTCACAGTTTTTATATGATATCAATGGAACTTTGCACATGTATACTTTAAAACAAACAGAAAAATACTGTCTGAATTTGGTTGCCAAATCCCTCCTCTCTTAAATTCCAATGTTCCTTACACAAACTCACAGTTTTTATTCAATTTGGATGGAACTTTGCACATGTATAAGTTAAAGCAAAGAGAAAAATAGTCTGCAATTGGTTTACAAAAACCCACCCACTTTTCCCAATTACCATAATTTACACTTAAATCAATTCAGTTTTTCGCAAATATCACAAAAACATTGGGGAAATTAGCCAAAGTAGATAAGTACAGTATATTCTTAGAGTATACAAAATTTCCTGTTAAATAGCACTGGACTGATTCCTATTGGACAACTGCAGAGCAAGAAATTCGAATTTGAATTTTAAAAATTGTTTTAAAGTTTTTCTGATAACATGCAAATCAACAGTTTTTATTCGGTATTGAAGGAAGTTTACACACATATGCTTTAGAATAAGTGAAAATTATGTTTACGTTTAGTTTACAAAACTGCAACCTTTCACCCCTCCTAAGACTAATTTACATGTACAACTTTTCCATATTGAGCATATGTCTCCAAAACGAACTGATAGATTTGTTTGTACATATACCAAGTGGAATCACCAAAAACATTGTATATCCAAGACCACTGCAATGAACTTGAAATTGAATGAAAAAGTAATTAAAATTTGTATATAAATGTCTAATTTTAAATAAATACAAACTTTCAAATGTATTCATTTAATCTTTATGTGTACTCAAGTCTAGCAATAGTGGAAAATTGCCAGCTCAGCTAGTTCAAAACAAAATTAAAAATAGTTATGTACATGAAACAATTAAAAAAAAATAGCAAGGGAGTAGTACTGACAGTATCATATGATGACAAAAGTCTTGCGTGATTATTTTAATTATAAGGGAAAAATGAACAATTTCCCTCCTCAAGTGGGCTGACACTAAAGTTCATAACACTGTGCCATTCTTCATTTAGTGTGTAAGCTAGAAGCTTACTATCAATAAATAATATCTTTGTTTGAAATGAACTTATGTATTTCATGGGGAATTTTTGTTGTTTCAAGGTATTTATGTATGCTACACAAAGTTTGATGAGGCAAATACTGGAGCCTCCTCTACAGATGATGAATTTATATCCAGCAGGAACACGTGGCTTGCACTTCTCATTATTGCATGCATAGTGTTGGTTATAGTCCTATTATTGCTGCTGTTTTTACGCAAAAGACTACAGATAGCAATTGCTTTAATAAAGGAAGCAAGTCGGTAAGCTGACTTTATGTATTATTATTTTTTTTTTAAAATGACTAAACTTTTTGCATTTAATGTATTTATAACAACATTTACAGCAATGGTACATTATAATTAATTTAATTAAATTTCCCTACACACCTACTTTCGTACTTAATTATTATGTTTTAAATTATTTGAGCACAATGTTACTGTACACCTACTTAACCCTTTAAGCATTTTAATTTTAAATTATTTCAGTGCTTCAGGTAAATTTCTCATCATTTCCCTTGGTAATTTATTCCAGTCCTTGATTCCACTATGTAGGAAAGAAAATTTCCCCGCTTATTTACAGTTGAAATGAAGTGCCCATTTTGTGGTCTGTACTACTCTTAATTCTGCTACCAAAATCCATCTAAGCCTCATTGCCAATATATTCTTCATAAAATCCACACATACTTTACACCTACCCCCATTCTTTTAGTTACTCCTAATACATGTCTTTTATCATATTAATTATTGATCGTAATCAGATCTTCTTGTGACTAAGTTTGAAGTATATAAACCTAAATCATCTAAACACAAATTACTGAAATTTTGATAGTGACCACTCTTTTACACCTGAAACTTTGACTAGAAAAAATATATTTATTCATCAAACCAATGGTAATACTGTCATGTTCAGAAGCTTATTTGTGATGATTTTTTAATATATGTTTCTGATCAAGTAGAATCTTCAATATTTCATTTGTAAATCCTATTAGTTGTAAAAATTTATGTTAAGACATTAATTGTAAAAATATTGGGCTTAATTTCATTGAAAAAATATTTGTAAATTCTCATTCTAATTTTTATTAGACTGTATATCACTTGTAAGTGACAAAGCCAAATATATAAATCATTCTTCCTGTCGCAACTGACTTTAGTTGATGTCACACCAAATTCAGGTGACATCTGACAAAACTGATACCATGTTTCACTGAACATTGATCTTTTTCATACTTGTTGGTGTGTTAACCTTCCAATTGTAAATGCTTCACTTTGTCAGAAAAGCAATGTATTTTTTTATTGTTGTAATACTACTAAAAAAATTTGTCATGAGCATGAATATATTTCACAGTTGTACATTACTCCCTCCACACTCCTTCAAAACACTATGCTATAAAGCATCCCTAAGGATATTAAGAGATTATTAATAACACTATAATGAGTCAGGAATTGGGGGCCATATTTTTTGAGAACTTTGCCGTTACAATATTTGTAGATTTATAATGGAGTGGTTTACTGCTCCATTAACCATCACAATAAAAAACAGTGGATTTTCAACACATTCAAACTGTATTCCCGTAGGATTAGTGGAGGTAGAGTTCTGCATTCCTATTTCCTGATTGTAGACACTAGAGTGGACATGCTGTGGTCAGCAACACAGTATGGCCCTTTTTCTTTAACTTCCCACGGAGTTTCGCCCACAGTACTCTTTTGATAGCAGGCTAAGTGGACCTGGGAAACTGTTCCAGGTGTCCAGATTTGAGGAAAAATCCTCGGCTTATTCAGAGATTGAACCCAGTCATTTGGGCTGTAGTCAAACACTATGCTGCCTGAATGATGCAGCTGCCCCTATCACAATGTACTACCTTTATTTATGTCAGTATCCAGTTACCCGTTGATGAGTTTTCTGAATTTGTATGGACTTACCAGAATGAAAATTTTTAACACCAGGAAGCAAAAGAAAATAGCATCACGTTACAGTCCACCTTCATCACTGCAGTCCAGATGTACAGTCATAAAATTACTTTTCCTCATTATTTCATATCCTTATTTCATGCAACATAATTTTTGCTATCAGGTTTTTCAAATTGGCATTTGACATCTATATTTAATATCAAAGAAAAGCGTTATTATCACAACAGTGAGCAATATCACATGTAGTCAGTGGCATAGCTACTACGGGGTTAAGCGGTGCAGTACACCAGGGGCCCTACGCTCAGGGGGGCCCCAAGCATACCTCAAGTGGTCCACAAGCATACCTCTGGGGACCCCCAAGTGCAGTTCATGGCAAACTTGCGACCTTTTTTTTTAATCTCTACCGTCGTCTAAGCTAAGGGTGCCCCTGAGACACAGGGAGCCCCCTCACTGCTCAGGGGGGGGCCCCAACCAATGCTCAGGGAGCCCCCGAGCACAACTCAGGGGCCCCCAGCCTCAGCTAAGGGGGCCCCTACCAGCAACACAAAGCAAAAAAAAAGGTCGCCCATCTGGCCTGAGGGCCCAAAATATTTTTTTGCACTGGGGCCCTCGCCTTTAGTTAAAGTGAATGCCACAGAACCCAGCACTTAAGCAGTGCAGTAGCTGGATGATTGAGGCTATTAACGTTCATGTAAATTTGTTTTATTTTTATTTATACACATCCATCTGTGTTAAGTATTGTTTGTCTATAAAAGAATACCTTAGTGAACTGTGAAATGAACTAAATTATTGATGATGCTATTGGGACCATTGCCATTCATTATTCTAATGACTGATTATGTTGATGTTTTACTTGCAGACAACACGATGTTATATGATAGGATTAAAATGATGCAGAATTGTTAAGAGCAACAGGGAGATCAGGACTGAATACAGAGCTGTGCAGACCAACATGGAATGATATATCTTGGTGTATCATCTGATAATAAACTCAACTGGTCAGGACACATTGGGCAGATGCGCAGTGAAAAAGATGGAGTGTGGACCTCCCAATTTGCCTATCTTCAGTTGCAATTATATTCTCATTTTAGGGAAGTTAGCTAGTAAACAATGTTCTGAATAACAGGTTCTTTACTTCTTTGTTGGTACCACTTAATGCAAGGTTTTACTTGAAACACATGGAAAGTAAATAATATAGTTAACTATTGGAATAGCTACATTATGAAACAAGAAGAATAAAGTTTAGGTTTGTCATTTTCCCAAATCACTCCAGGCAAATGCCGGGATGCTTCCTTCAAAAGGCCATGGCCAAATTCCTTCCCATTCCTTGCCCCTCATCCTTTCCCGTCTCTAAAGACCTCACTGTTAGAGCGACGTTAAGCAGATATAAAAAAAAAAGTTTCGTCATTAATTAAATTAGCTCCATATGAAGAACTCCAGCCTTGACAGTTAAAGTTCATTTGACTGTGAATTCAAATTAAATAAAGACTTTTTTTCTTCAAAAAGATTTCAATTTCTCAAAAGACACTCAGATTCACTGCAAGCAGACTACCAAAGCAAGTTCACAAATATTCTCATCAAACTCTGTAAAACTGATAAATTCAATTATTCTCCATAAAAGATTCCAAAAATATGAACATAACTCCTAGAAACATATAAAAAATCTTCCCCTATACTTTAAAAGTACTGCTTTCAAACACATGTTAATCAAATTTTTCCCCAGTTCAAGAATGATTCTGGAAGGAACCAACATTGTCACTTTATGAAGGAATTTTCCCCTTGTGCATAACAATACTGTGGCCTCCAACTATCCATCCCCAAACAATTATTTTATTTAATCTTTCTCTCCCAACTTTTAAAAAATAAGCAAATAATTAACTTTAATTTACCTACCTTAATATTCCCTTTTCCAATATTTATATACATAGTAAGGAGTTTTCAGCAGAACTATACTGATCAAACTAGCCCAATTTGTACACTTCTTTTCCACTTGATCGATTGCATGTATTTTTGATTATCCCTCAGTCTTCAGGCATGCTTTACACCATTCCATCAAATCCATGCTTTTTCACCACCATTTAATTTTTTTATGTAAATCTCATTAAATTCTTAATAACCTTAGAAAAAGAACTACCCCAAATGTATCAGGCTCTCATATTATAATCGAATTAACACTTTAATTTTCTATATAATGTGAAAACAAGTGTATATGCTCTTGTAACTGTCTCATCACAGGTGGCAGGGAGAGGTTTCAAAATTCTGCATTCACTGGAACAAATGATGAAGGAATTTGGATACAATAGCTTGGACAGATGATCGCTTGAATGTAGTTGTGTATTGCAGGATCATGAACAGCAGTTGGAAAAGGCACAAAGGAGGGCAGTAAGATTTGTCTGTGGAAATTACCACAAAACACAATCAGTAACTTACATGGAAATTGGTTGGGTATAATTGGAAGATAAAAGATGGGTGAAGAAAGTGCTGGAAGCATGCAAGACATATATCGGTTACAAGGCCTATATGGATGTTTGTTGAAAAATCATAAGTGGCATGTGTAAGGAAAGAGAGGGCCATGATCTGAAACTAAAACTTGACATCAGAGTTACAGGAATGGAAAATATTTCTTTTGTAGCTAAGGGAATAAGGGATTGGATTACTGAGGGAAATACTGAAAAAAAATACTGAAAACCCTGAAGAAATTTAAGTTCAGAATTTGTTAAATGAAAAATTAGGTATGGGAAATTATCACTGACACCATTGCATTTAAATTAAATTTAAAAAAATAGTTTAAGTGTGATTCATATATTATTTCTGTCATATCCAAGTGTAATGTCAGTATTACAAATCTGTGGCCCTTTTTTTACTTAAACAGTAATAAACTTTTTGGTTTAAATATTTGTACAAAAGTTCTTGAGTTTATCAGATTTGCTTTTTTACCTTATTTAGTCCCTTTTGTTAAACAACTTTTCTTTGTTTAGCTAACATAAATCTCAAAAATCAAACAAACTATTTTCATTTGATGCCTGCTTGTACATTTAATTGCAGCACAACTGCCCAATTACTTAAGTGGCTTTTGGCAAATGTTATAATTTTTTGTTTCAGAGCTGTTGGCAGCATTAAAAGCACCTTGGCTTTTCCAGTGTTTTCTTGGGTATTACAATGCATAGTAATAGGATGGTCAGTTGTTGTAGCATTCTACTTATTATCTACTCGTGTGACAACATACACAGTTACGGCAGTTACTGGTTGCAATGACTATCAAGTATGTTAATATTGTTATATTTTTTATGTGGTTTTAGTATTTTTACACTGCTCCAGAATGATTTATGCTTAATTTCCTCAGGTAGGTGACACATGCAATCCTACAGATTTCAATACAACATGTGGAACATGCTCTGAAGATTCATTTCGATATGAAGAATATGTAACATATTTGCATATAATAAATATTTTTGGCTTTTTGTGGGCAATCTGCTTTGTGGCAGGACTTGCGGAAATGATGTTAGCTGGAACTTTTGCCACGTGGTACTGGACATTTAAGAAGTCAGATGTACCATTCTTCGCATTATTTCAAAGCATGGGCCGAACCATTCGGTAAGTGTGATTCATATATTATTTCTGTCATATCCAAGTGTAATGTCAGTATTACAAATCTGTGGCCCTTTTTTTACTTAAACAGTAATAAACTTTTTGGTTTAAATATTTGTACAAAAGTTCTTGAGTTTATCAGATTTGCTTTTTTACCTTATTTAGTCCCTTTTGTTAAACAACTTTTCTTTGTTTAGCTAACATAAATCTCAAAAAGCAAACAAAAAATCGCAATTATATGTACCTAACAGACGCATAGATTATCTCAGATTAGAAGAAATGGAGGAATGCCTTAAATAAGTCTAGAGACTGAAGGTTAAGGGGACGGATGTTTAACAGAAACTGATAAAAAGTTTTAAGTTTTGTGGGTGAATAGTAGTTTATTTTTAGTAGGAAATGATTATCAACTATGAACACATTAACTAGAACAATAATGATCTGATTTGTGTAACTTTTTATATTTATCGGCTTCCATTTATCTTTTGAAGGAACTCGGAGTTTAGTGTTTAATACTGATGTATGAAGATTTACAGGTTTTCCTGGCTGCCAAGAGGTTTTAACTTTTATTTTATAAAAAGACTTCAGAGAAACATTCAGATACTTTAATCTACTTCTTTTGCTAAGGTTAATGCACAATCCCAATAAACAAATGATGTAAACTTCATCTTAGCACTGTTCCAAGCAAGCTTACTCACTAACAATTATCAGGAAATTACTGATTAGTGTGTAATATTTACAGGTTCGTTCTATGATCTAGTCCTCTAGTAACATTTTTATTTGTCAAATAACTTTAATTCATAAATAAACTAAGCAAACAATGCAGAATAATTCACTTTAATTTACCTACCTTAATATTCCTTTTTTTTTTTTTTTTGGGTGTTGTATATTTATGAATATTTCTTCCAAACCAACCAAGTAATACCATTATTTATACACAATATTTCAGCCATCAGTATGCTAGTTTTTTTTTACAACGCACTCTAGGCAAACTTCAAGTCTTATTACTACACCTGAAGATGGTGATGTCATTGAAATATTGTGTATAAATAATAGTATTACTCAGTTAGTTTCCCAAGAAACGTTCGTAAATAAACTTTAATTTGGAGACTTCAGCTCAATTTTGTACTAAGATGAATCATATTCCATGAATTTTCGTGTCACGTCTTTATCATTCATCATAGAATTTAATGGATGTGAAGACTTGAGTATAAGGTTTTATGGACTAGAAAAAAATATATATGGTCAATTAATTGAGGTAATGGCAGAATGGTGTTAAAATAGTAAAACCACAAATGCAGCAGATATTTTTTGAGGTAAATGCTACTACAACAGTAGACCATGGAGTGAACAGCACAGCAGTCAGAGCAACTAACAGTGCTTATTTGTGATTAACTGTGAGGACGGGGAAGTTTGGTGTGAAAAATTTAAACAACTATAGAATAAAAAATAAATGCACAGATAAAACATATATGCTCTCAAATTAGATGATGAAAATTAAAAGTTGGAAAACCAAGAGAAAGGGTGAATAGTGGTGGCAAGGATGCTCCATGTCAAATTGAAATCTAGTATTGCCTAATCCCCATAATGTGGAAATACACTTATATATAAAAAAATAAGGGTTAATATGGAAGATTAACTCATCACTCACCACAGATGAAGACACTTAATGTTATATCAGTATAAAACTTAATCATTCATAGAAGTGAGACCTAGGACAAGGGAATCAGATGAGTATACACTGAGATCTACCACACAAGCCAGAGATGATAAGGTGAGAAAGATGTGGATGGTGATGGTGGGGCAGAAGTAGACAATCAATAATCTTAACCTACACCTTTACCAGTAAACTTATCACTTATTTTTATTACATATATTTTCTAATTTATTTACATATTGTATAAATCTACCCCCTTTTCTAATCTAAATTATTTATTTTATTTTAGTACTTTATATGGCCCTTTTCAGGAATTATACTTTCCCAAATTATTGATTGGCTGCTTCTCTTCCCCACATCTATTCCCATTACAATCCCTATCCTTCCCACTTAATGCATCTCTGACTTCAGGTCACATGGTGAGTTCAATGTGCACACATCTGATCCCTTTGGCACATGTCTCACATCTATACATTCGCAAGGAAACTGAAGAGAGCTGGAAGATACAAACACTGCAATTCTCAGCAACTCATGAAGTGTTTCACAGTTCAATTCCTCACAAAATCTCAACAAAAAAAGCATTAGTTTTGATACAGTAGATGAAAAATAGATGAGTGAACAAGCAACGTTCGAAATGAAGTTTGGCTGGGTGAGAGGACACTCTGGAAGAGCAGAAAATTAAATGACAGTTGCTCTTGTAATAAAATTGGGCATAATGGTGAATTGTTACCATGATCAGATTTCTTTTCAATTATTAGAAGACAGGCAAAGCAATAGTGGAAAGCAGATTAATTTATCGTCATCCCTTGTTGATTAATCCCCCTTGATATCCTGTTCAGATCACCCTACCGCTGTTTATAGTCTTCTACTGTAACTTCTTCTTCATCCTTATCTATAATTGTCTCCCCTCAGGTTTCTAATATAGGAACAGAACATCAGGCTACTTGCTGGTAGTGGGGGTGATTATACACAGTAGATAGCATGAAGCTCTGCCCGTTACTGATACAGTTTATGTTACTTGAATTGGATTCGTAAGTTACAGGTGAAAATTTGTCACCAAGCTATTAATTTAACCTGTAACAGCAAACAGATGGTTGCACTGTCAAATAAAAAAGTAACTTCACTGAAAACTGTATATTCTGAAAACTTTTGTAGCATAACTGGTATCAGTCGTTAGTCTAAGGAAAGATATCTGACATACACATCTGTTAATGAACACAGCAGATAGATTCAACTAACTCACTTAAGCCCACAACTTCGGTGAAGCCTTCACAAGAAGATTAAGAAAATTATTATAAACATTATTTTCTTTATCAATAGTATTTAACAGGCCTCCTACTAAACAGTTTAGGCAAGATAATGTATATATAACATGGTTGTGTTCTGAACTAAATAGTGCTTTACTATTAAGAAAATGATTAACTGATATCTAACATGTGTACTTATCTCACTCTCCTCATGGCTGATACTCCTTCACTGCTGACCATCAATCCTGTATTTATAGTCTCGGAGTATGTAGAACCACATGTCTGTATCAACCAATCTATGCCCTCTGAATTGCAACTTGTTCTTCTACTCAATGTGTACTAGTTGCCATTTCCATCCGATGAATTACTTTTCCACAAATTATCAAAAGCTTTTTTATTACCCCTAGCTTCTCCAAATTAACATTAAATCTGCAACTTCTCATGAAAACCTATGAACTGAAAAGTACCTTTACCAAAAAATCCGTCTTGGCTTCCTTTTCATCATTATTAAATTTCTAAAGTATCAATTCTTTCTTCTTAAATTTAATTTATTCAATAAATTTACTTTCTTGGATTTAAGTTAACTGAAAACACTGTTATTCAACTCTGCAATCAACTCTGTTTCAAAACAATTTACTAACTGAAATTACACTCATATTCCTATTCTTACTTTCACTGAATATATGTCAAATTATTTCTTTATCCCTCTGTAAGCTATGGAAATGTTAGTGACTCATTTCCTTTTGTTTTTCTCCCTGTTAGACTTTACTCCCTCACCCATTTCTAAGGTTGTTGTCTACATTACTCCATTACAGTGGGACATTTGCTTCAAGGAAGTTGATAACCTTCATAAATGATATGTTCTATAAAAGGAAAGACTGGCTTGACTGGTGAAGATAGTGATGTCTGGGGGCATATTATGATATTAAAAATGAATATGTTAGAAAGGAAGGATCCAGGTAACTGATTAATTGAATGCACTTATACTCTTTTTTAATAAATCCCTCTTGAGGACGGACCTCTAGACTTCAGAAAGTGTAGAGATTGATATTTTCATGATGCTGAAACATCCTGCCATAGTCCCTGTGCTACTGCCTCCCATGTGTATGGAACATTTTCTTGACCAGCAACCACTAATTATCTATCTTACTACTTCTTTTCTAATTTTTTCAAGAATATTTTTTTTCTTTTTACTCAAAAATGTATACCCAGATCTGTGCTATAGGCACAAATTTCCTTGGTATCCATGGCAGAAGGATATGTACTCAGTAGAATTCTGTCACAGAGTATTCCAACAATATTGCTCAAGCATTAATATCCCACAATTATCCACCAGATTTGGTGTACAAACAACTTTTTCATGCTACCACCATATTCCTACTAAGATCGATTCAGTTCTTGTCACACAATTCTCCATAGGCCTTGAATCTATCAACCGCCTCCTACTACAGGGGTATGATTTCCATCAATCCTGAACTGCAATTAGGTTTATCCTCCACGAGAACCTCTGAACCTCCTCTAAAATGTGCCTCAGTAGGCTCGTTAATCTTAGGTATCAATAAAACAGATATCTACTGTATGTCCTTCCTTTGCAGCAATCCCCCATTTAAGACATGTAATTTGTACCCACCTATGAAATTTGTAAGGGAATATTGTTAAGGGAATTGAAAAAAATCTTAGAAGTGGTCTTCCCTGTGGATCAAGATCATATATAAATCCTCCATTAATCTGAACTACACAAGGAGGCAGAGGAGATATTTCTTCAGGAATTGTTCCTCCAGACATTTTTCACCTTTTTTGATGTGGAAATCTATTTACCTCACCTCTGTGCAAACAAAGCCAAAAAATTTACAACAGTACCTACACTTTGACAGTTGTCATTCATTCCTCATCAAATGTTCCCTTTCGTACAGCCTTCAAACTGTGGCAGATGCACCTGTTCTGATCATATCTCTCATTTCCTACTTCTTTCCCTCCAATCTTGTGCAAAAGCAATTTTTTTTGTGCTACCAATCATCATTCCCACAGCTTCCATCCTGCACCTCCAAAAGCTGACCAGTTCTTTCCTGGTCTGGATTCTATTAAACGGATCCTTTGCTGTGTGCTCATTGTAATTCCCAAAATCCTATCAACTGCCCAATGCACATGCACGAGCAGACTTCCTAAATCGAAGAACATCTTGGTCCAAAAGTATTCACCTTCTGATTCTCCTACACTACCAATCATATCACAAGGGAATATGTTCCTATTATTGAACATACCACTACTACTCACCTTAACAACTAACCTGCTTCAGAGCACAGCTTTATACATCATCCTCGCAACTAAACAACTGTTCATCAGGATGAACAGCCACAGGTAAGAAAAGTTTATACTGCCAACTTATATCATCCAGAGACATCCATCGCTGGCACATATTACTCAGACAATCTCAACACTTGTTTTCAATGAGAGCTGTCAGAGTTTTTCCTGACTCTATTACCCCTTCAGAATCATGTAGATGGTAATTGACCTACCATCACATCCTAGAAACCAGCATCCTTCTGGCCTCAACCCCCATTAAAACTCCATCTGTAAACCTGTCACTTGGATTATAAATATGGAATTAATTTCTTTAAAAACTATATTTATTTATTTTTAAATAAAACTTAAATTTAGTTTTAATAATTATTTATCTTATTTTACTTTGATTACAAAGATTATATGTTCCCACAATTATGCTTGATCAACTATCCCTTCCACCTCCACTCCTCACCATCACAAACCTTTGGCTAGTTATGTGATTTGTCTGCATGTGTACACATCTTTCTCCTTCCCATATATCTCACCTCTTACATGATTAAGGTTTTTTACTGAAATAATATAAAGTGTATTTGAGTTTTTGTGTTAATTCTGGCCTTTTTACCTTCATCTGTGGTAGGTGACTGGTTATTTTCCCTGTCCTTCCTTGTTTTCATGGCCTAACAGCAGATTCATTGTCATTATTACAAGGTCAATACCAAAAGTAGTAGGACTGATTTAAAAAAAAAAAAAGAATTATTGAAGATATGTTTACAATTCCTTAACACTCTTCGAAATAGCACCCTTGGCCTTCTGGCCTTCTGGAAGTCAGATTCTGCTATGCTTTTGAGAGCCCTCGTTGATGCTGCATGAACGTCCTGAATCGAGTCAAACCGCCGTCCCTTCAGCTTTATTTCATCCGTTAAATTCTTTTTGGACAGTGTGGTAACAGGCGATGAAACTTGTGTTTTCCAGTATGACCCAGAAACCAAAAGACAATCCACGTCCCCTCGTCCAAAGAAGGCTCGCATGTGCAAATCAGAGATCAAGACAATGCTGATCATGTTTTTTTGACTGCCACAGGGTAGTTCGTAAGGAGTTCATTCCTCCTGGAAAAACTGTCAATTCGAAGTTTTACCTGCAAGTGCTCACCCGCATACGAGACCGAGTGAATCGTGTCCAACCAGTCCTCTCCAGCAACTAGACAATGCACTGTGCCAAAGCGCGCTCATCATGAGGCAACTGTTGGCCTGATTCGGTGTTGCCACGTGGCCACATCCCACCTACAGTCCCGATCTGGCTCCATCTGACTTTTTTTTATTCCCACGGATGAAAAGACAGCTGAAGGGACAGAGGTTTGACTCGATTCAGGGTGTTCATGCAGCATCGACGAGAGCTCTCAAAAGCATCTCCGAATCTGACTTACAAAAGGCGTATGGCCAATGGCAGCAGCATTATTCTAAGTGTATAGCTGCCCAAGGGTGCTATTTCGAAGAGTGTTATCGAATTGTAAACATATCTTCAATAAAAAAAAATAAAAAATCAGTCCTACTACTTATGGTATTGACCCTGTATTCAATAATACATTTCTGTGATGATATTAAAAATGTGTCCATTTTATATTTCAGTTACCATCTTGGGACGGTAGCATTTGGTTCTCTTATTTTAGCAATATGCAAATTCATTAGACTGTGTCTGGAATACATAAACAAAAAGTTAAGTCTTTATGATAACATTTTTGTGAAAGCAGTGATGTGTTGCTTAAAATGTTTCTTTTGGTGCCTTGAGAAATTTATAAAATTCATTAACCGTAATGCATACATCATGTGTGCTGTGCATGGAAAGAATTTCTGTCGGTCAGCCAGAACTGCTTTCAAATTACTGATGAGAAACATGGTTCGAGTTGCTGTACTTGATAAGGTAAGCAAATTATCTTAAATCCTTTATAGTTTCTATCCTTATAACATGTTATAATTTGTAAGTACAAAGTCTTAAACTGAAATAAATTTCCAAAGGATGTTATGTTGTGGATACAAATTGGGATACTTCTACATAGTTCAATGCACTTCACTGTGATTAGTGCTTTGTAAGCTAATATTGAAAATCCTCCTCCCAGGTTTATGTAATCTGAACTAATTTAAAACAGAGAAAAACTTATAGTAGAATGTTTACTCAATCATTATTACAACTTCATCAAAAACTCATACAAACTACTTTAAAAGATTTTTGTAATGTCCAGAATATATATTTTTTGCACTTTAAAAGTTTCTGCACCCAGACTAAACAGTTTTCATGCTCCTGGGATAGTGCTGTGTCCTAGTATTAATTGGCAACATTTCCCCCTCGAAGAAGACCAATGAAGTTAGGCCAACATGTCAGCTATTATTAGCCAAACATTATTAAGATGCTTATATTCAAGAAACAAGTTACGTCCAAGAAGAGATACTTCTGATTATTTTATCTGTATATTTATTTGCAGGTAACAGACTTCTTGTTATTTTTGGGAAAGATGACAGTGACGGCTGGAATGATGGCATTAGCTTTCTTCATTTTTGCCAAAAATGTTAATGAAAATGCTCATGATGGTTTGGTTCCTGTCTTCATTATTGGAATTGGATCATACTTTATTGCCAGTGTCTGTTTTGGAGTGTACAGCATGGCAGTAGACACATTATTTCTTTGTTTCTGTAAGTATAGTTCAAATGATACTGAACTAACATGTTCCCTAGCTTGTGGCAGCACACATAATTTAACTAAATTAATTATGATGGAAAAAGCTAAGCAACCTTTGCTTATGACCTAATTTTTCCATACCAAGTATTCAACTTCTTATCTAAAAAGTAACAATTTCTCCCAAAGAATAACAATTTTACTTTAGCACGGAGGAAATAAATAAATAAATAAATAGTGTAACACAAAAAAGGCAAAGAACTATTTTGCATCAAATCTAAATAAACTTTAGATAAAAAAGTTGTAGCCAAAGTATGAAATAATATAGTTCAAGTAACTATTGAATTCAACTAATTTGACTTAGTGTGTTACTGTGAATGGTTTTATTTGCCATGTCAAAAGTCATCATTAGAAAGTATTTGTAAAAATACAGCAGACAATGAATAATGAAGATGAGAACATGTTGCTGAATAAACTGTGTGGTAAAGTTTTTCTGTTCCTAGTACACTTAACAAATATTTCAACTTTTGTAAAAGATGATGCTCATGAATAATGTGCCAAATATTAAATGTCTACCTACTTTTCCTTCCTCATATATTTTTAACATTGTATCACTTTCAGTATTACTGGAATATATATTAATACATTTCTGTCACTTTCAGTGGAAGATCTTGAACGCAATGATGGTTCTGTTGAAAAGCCATACTACATGTCGAAGAAACTTATGTCAATACTGGGGAAGAAAAATAAGAAAATTAAGAACAAAAAATAAGATTATTACATACTGATTGCATTCTACAGACTTCAGAAGAATTATAAGACTGGACATGAACAGTTACCCCAACTCTAGTGACAATGACTAGATAAAAACTATAAAAAATGAACAGTTAAAATTCTGAATGATCTACAAGTTACACATTGCAACTAACCGGTGCTTAGAAATGTAAAAACTACAAAAATAGAATGACTTCTGAATTTGATTTATCTTTGAAAAAGTTTTTTCGTTAGATGTTATTTCATCTTAAATATCAGACTTGACTGTTATTTTATCATACATGTAAAAAAATAAAACTGTGATTACAATGTATGAGTGACCTGTTATTCTCAATGAATTTTGTTCAGCTAGTTGTTAAAATGCACAAAAATGATATTACTTTCAAAATAATGAGTACATTAAATTACAGCATATTATTTTAAATACAAGACAGTAAAAATCGCTTGTATTTGTCCCTCTCCTATTGCTCACAATTCTACCAAAACATGTAAATCATTACATCTCTCATTTTTATTTTTTATTTCATATAATAAATATACATTTATATACAAACTAAAAAGCAGTTTATCTCTGATAATTATTAACTAAACTAGTGTAGCCCAATGACAGTGTTTTGGGTTTGGTCATTGATCTAGAATAGTTTCACCTTGCTGGCCCCCTCTGCAAAATTTGAATGTAAGCTCTTAATTTTTAAAGGACTTACAAATAACAATGTAAATATTGAACACAAATGGAGACACTCTTGCTACATACCTAAAGATGGAAAGGCAAATAATGTAACGTCACAGTTACTATGTACACACACCCACATAAAAAAGCAAAGAAAATATAATTAAAAAATTGGCAATATTTTCACTTCTGATGTCCAATATAAATACCAACATAACTAACTTAAGAAAAGTATTCTAGCAATACATGTCTTCACCACTGTGTAGCTATTAAATTGCATTCACAATCTCAAATTTCTAGTAACATCTCTGGCCACAATCAACTTTTTAACAAAGGCCACATAAATGTCAGTGTTTGGTGAAATCAGTGTCAGCTACAGCCAATAGCTATTCAGGTGAATGCAGAGTGAGCTTTTGAAATTAAATAGTATATTAGTTAAAGAATAATAACTAAGAAGCTCCAGGATATTTAGTCAAAGCAGCTGGAGAGGGTAACCATTCCTTTTATTGTAAATGCAGGAAAGGTATAGGAACACTCAATTACAACAGGCGACTGCATGAAAATACAATTAAAATTTCGAGCACTTGGGTTGCATATCTGATAAAGTGTTTGAAAATATAAATATAAGAGGAGTTAAAAAGGACTTTACAACTTTGGAATGATATAGAAATTTGTTGGAATAACTTGCAGACTCTACAGATGAGTCATTTTGTAGCAAACAACCTTACGTGCATCAGTACACCATTCTGCCACCACGAGCTACAGCGTAGTGCACAATTATAAAGGCTACTTTCACTGGTGCGTAGCATGCTCGCTGTGTGGTTTGGTTTCATGAAACAAACTCTGCAACAACTGTTTGGCGTAAATTTCACACCGAATATGCTAAAGAATCTCCAAGCAGGTCTACTATTTACTCCTGGCACAAGAACTTTGTTGAGACGGGTTGTTCACTGTGACACAAGTTACGCCTGATCTGCTATGAGTGTGGGAAGAAACTGATTACTGGTGGGATATTTCCCACATGACGAATGGTAGTCACATCGAACCAAAATAATACTTGGACACTTTTTGTGAAACTTGAGGTTGTTTGCTACAAAATGATACATCTACCGATTCTGTATCGTTCTAAAATTGTAAAGACCTTATTGACTTGCCCTATATAGATATATAAGGATAGGGAAATATGACCCAACACTTACACCACAGATGAATGTGGCTGGGAACAACAAACACAAGAAAAGCACTTTTCTTTGTGTTCGTCGTTCCCAGCCACCTCCATCTGTGGCAAGTGTTGGGTCATATTTCCCTATCATTCCTTAGTATTATTGCCTTAAAGCATTTATCTTCTCCTTGTTATTATATACAAACATCTGGATAAAAGAAAAACCACTGCTTACCATAGAAAAGGATTCCTGCAGCGTGGAGACACGGAAAAAACACATACACACGGAGTAAAATTTTCAAGCTTATAGCCCTTCTTCAGTAGTTGTGAGATGGCTGCATGCTGAAGGCATATATTTTCTCTCTCTCTCTCTAAGTGTCATTGTGGGGCAGTTCTGATGTTAATTGCGGCAAATTTTCGTCTCTGTTCCCATCTTTATGAACTAAGTGTTAAAACATACATCCATTATACTGTAAGAGTAGTACTTTGGGAAACCTAACAGACACAAAAAAAGGACAGAGAAATGAACCATCACTTGCCATATAACATCATGCATATTCATAAAGAAATTGAATCTTCTGAAACAATGGCTTTTTCATATAATTTCTCCGCCGGCTAGAAACGATGTGTGCTTGGTTGGAGAAAGAAGCTAATGATTAGGTACAGTAAAAATCATGTATAAGGTTCCCTGCCTTCTGAATGAAAGATGGAAACCTTTTAGAATCACTCATGTCACAAGCTCGTAAGTTCTGAACCCTTTCACTTAATTTTGTACTTTTGCACCACTTTAAATAATTCTTAACATCAAATATAAAATTTTGAAAAATTTGGGGGTCAAAAGCACAGATGGTTTAATAAAGAAAAAAAATACAATAGTCTATAAAACAAAAATAGTTAGCACTGGGATCAATGGCTGTACGGGGAGTGCCGATCTAACAAATAACTGTGCCAATCTAACCAAGAATTTGGGACATAAATCAGATCAAGTGCACAATAGTAAATTAATGACACTACTGCTGTCATTGTTTAAAGTAAAGATCAGATCTCCAAATACCTGCCCTTAATGTAGCAAACAAAATGCATTCTAATAAAAGATAGCAGCGTAAGCATCACACACTGATAGGTTATCTCTGCAAAGAACGTAACTTTGCACCATGGGACAGTATCCAATCACCTACTGTAAGTTGCTCCACTACTGCACCGTTGATTTTACCAGCATAAGCTTGTCATGATAAACTTCCGGCCATTTTCTCTGCAAACTTCTAGGATATATCCTCTTATCACTGAAGCAAGGACAAACATTGAGACCAGTATAAAGTCTACCTGGTTCTTGTTGCAACCTAACTTAGCAGTTTCATTCTGCTGCCTTGTATCCCATTTCCCTCATGGCCAAGTACCCAGCAGAATAAATCTTTATTCCCAAAGGCCTGCTGGGTAAATGTTTCCTAGTGCCTGTATGCAACTGAGGGAGTCACAGCAAATTATGTACTTCATATTGTTACTTAATTTCACATGCCAAATAAACTTGAATACAGAATAGCATTCTGCTATATTCACTTTGCCCCTACTATCCAATTTGTAGCGGAAAGTCACTCAAAGAAACACAAAGCCCCTAATGTGTGATATTGATTTAAAATGAAGCAAAAAATGTTAGTAAAAACATTGTCTGAAGTCAATCTACACCTCTTTAAAAGACAGAGATTTACTCCAACCTTGGTAGTGAATGAAAAGCAGAGCAGCACACAGCCATACTGTTCTGAAATGGTCTTTGTATGGTGGCTGAAAGGATTAGTAGCTCTATGGCAGTCAATTCAGAGGCAAGCAACTGTTGGGACCGTCCCAGGGCCATCAGGTATTGAGGAAATTAACACTGAGGAACACTGTTTTCATGAATCAAAATGGGATATCTACTCAATATTGCAAGAAACATCATAGAAGACTGTAACAAGGGCATATCTCCCTTAAGCGCACAGTTGTATAACTGTTTCAAAACTCAATGATGCTAGGAAGTATAAGAAATGTTTCCAATACTGGAAAACAAGACTGCAAGATTGACTGTGAATGAATCTATCCTGTATCACCATCTCCAGCAGCATCAGGTAATCCAAGGTAGATCACAACTTCCTGAAATTTCGCTGAAAGCAGCTTTAAGGCCCATTTAGACGACCCGACCCGGTCTCCCTCAATCGTGACCAAGCCCCTTCGGCCCTGAAAACGAGTCGTGTAAAGTGAGCTCCTGGTCACGTTTTTGCTGCGAGACCAGGCAGGGAAGTCGGGTGGAAATTCCATCTGATTTAGGGCGAAAGGGAGGGGGTTAGTCGGGCCCCCACCACTCTGACCTGAAAACTGGCTGTGTAAAACCTCGCCCGGTTGTGCCCACACTGTCTGGTTCCCCGTTTTCTATTATTTTGAGATGGATGCATCCAATAATCAAGAAAAATAAGTATTGATAGAGTTGATGGAGGTGTAAAAGACCCACACATTTTTATAGGACACCTCACATAGAGTTGCCAACTTATTTAGAAAAAAATAAAGTACATTTGTCTTTTGAAGAGGAAAATAAAAAGTATATAAAGGGGGGAAAATAGTTATTTAATGCCTTAAATACATATATTTTCGGGCTTACTGGACTAGCTATTAATTGTTGGTTTCATTTCAGTGTTACAGCTGGAGCCACATTCTACATCTAGTATAACAAAAAAAGGAACACTCATTTTTAAATTTATGGACACACTGTTTCTCCCTTCCCACCATCTTGCATTTATTTCATTTCATCATAAGCACCAACATGTCGTTTGGAAATTAATTGAATTGTATAGTTTGCCAAAAATAAATCGTTTCCGCATACTTTATGGTTCCGTTCAGAAATAATGGCGAGCGGACACGAGTCGAATAGTCCGCTATTACTGCCTCGATTCCGATTCAGTAATTACACAGATCAAAGGAATGAGCAAACAAAAAACTGCTGGCTGATAGGCACTTTTTCTTGCAGGAGGTTGTGAAACTAGCAGACGAACGTTCAGTTACATGTGTTGTATACTTTATTCGAAATAAAGTATTTTAGCATACTTTATTCGTAATAAAAAGTATAACAGTCAAAAATAAAATATGATACTTTATAATACAGTATGGTTGGCAACCCTAGCATCACATGCCCTCTATGATAACAAAGATGCAAGAAATGAGACATGATATAAAAGCATGAATGGTGTTCACAAAGTTCTCAATTGCATTCCCTTCCCCCTCCCCTTTTCAGTATGACGAACCTTAGTCCACACAATTCTACATGCTTTAAGAATCTCCGTTGGATGTAAACTAAAATGCCAAAGCACCCGTTTTCATTCCCAAATATCAGAACAATTGACATTCCACTAAGGAACTGGCATTATTTGCAGCACTTCTGAACTTTTAGGCATAAATGCAACAGCCACCTTGTTAATCACTTCTCTGGAGTAATTTACCTTGTCCCTCATTCAATCACAATATTGTAATAGCTCAAACAAGTATACAGCTGCCAGTCTGCTTTGCCAATTTTCCATTTGCTTGTTTTTTTTCTCTCCATGTCTTAATTGTACATATATTCATATGAGGAAATTATCACAATTAAGCTCCTATAGCATGAAGTCCACTAATGAAACAGTGCAACAAAATGTCAGTTACAAAGAATTTGGAGCATTAATGAAATTTAATTGGTCCAGTGTTCAGGATACATACTTCCACTCTGTTAGCCTAGAAATTACATGAACTATGCAGCAATTAGTCACTGAATCTCATAACGCACCAAGCATCAAAATCACTTAAGAGAAATGGCGCAGTAATTTACTGTGAGGTATTAAACCATCATAGTTATCAATTAGTGCACCAGGTGGTAAATAGAGCACATGGCCAGTTTAATTGGAATTTTTATCTTTACAGCAACTGCTTGTGTAAATTGGAGACAAGGCATATTCAAAATGTACAGTGTTTTGAACAAACATTGCCACTACACCCTTCACACCCAATATCAACCTTTATGTGCAAGTTGTATCCTCTTAACACTGTGTGGTGTGAGGTTGTAATTTGTTTTCTAGGGAGACATACACAATGGGTTAGGCCATATTAAGAGTTGTCCTTCCTCTTAGTGAGACTGATAACTATTTATATTCCAGTGAAGTATGGAAACCATTCTACCTGTTCAGCTTAAGCTGCCTTGGTTGGGGTAGGATCTCAATCAACAGTCATTGACAAATGTGAACTTGTTCATCCACCAGCACTGGACAGTCAACATCAGAGGATGCAGCAGATCTCAGATTCTGGAAGGACCTAGAACTGGTTTGTCATTTTGTCTTCCTTTGCTTGCTTTAGTTTCAGTCACATATCGGATGGTAACTTTGTTGGAGACAAAAAGCAGATTTTACAAATTTGGTCGGCTCAATCTTTAACTTTTGGACTTTGAACCTTTTGAGATGGCAGCTGTTTCAGAGTTTCAGCTTTCTCGGTGCAGTTCTTAGGGCTATTGACGGAACAGCATGAAAAGTAGAATCTGTGTTGGATATAGTGACGATGGTTGATACTGACACTTCTGGAATGGCAGAATTACATTTGGCACCATATTTACACTGAACAGTGTGTGGTATTTGTGCTCATGACTGTAATCATTATCTGTTTGTCAAGACTATTTCCTTACACATATTTTGGCCACCAAACTGGCAAAGCTGGACACAAAAACTAGTAGAGATGATACTTTGTATTGCTTCTTAGCCTCAATATATGATTTACTGTATGGTCTTATTTCTTGTAGCTTGTGTTTATGCTGATACACTTGACACTACTTGCTCCAAACTGGATGAGGTCTAGAGTATGATTGTAATAAAATTCATCTTTGTGAATGCTGAGGTTCAGTGCTTGACCTTCACAGAAGCAGAAATGGGAGTAAAAAAAAAAATAAAAAAAAAAAACAGGCTTCAACATGCAGGAGAAACTAGAACATGATTTATTTTATTCTGGATACATTCAGTACTATATTTGACTATCTACCTCTACTGTCATATCACAACTCTGCATTTGTTACTTCCATTTTAGACACTCATCATTCTGATGACAGGTTCAGACATAAAATTTCTAATGACCTGTGTTTCACCACATTTTTTTGAATCTGCTATCTAAAGTGATAGCAAATTTTGTTTCTCCAAACACTTCTCTTCAATTCTAACATATCACTGTATTACAACATATATTGATACTAAGCACCACAATAGGAAATGCATGTAGTTAATTTAAAGGTTGCATAAAAACATACGCCAGTGAAAATATATAATTCATTGAATCTAGAAACTTGGGAATAATATCAAAAATCATAAGTTATTCAAACACTCTAACCTGCAGCATTAAAAAAAGGTTGTTACATACCAAATAGCAAAAGAAACAGCACAAGGAACAAAAAAAATTCTTTGATTTAGAACATTTAATTGTCTAAGAGAATAAATACTTGGTACAAAACTTTTGTATGGTGTCATTCCACTCATACTTAAAATTTGGAATGGCTGTGGTTAGTACAGATCATAATTTGTCACAAATTTATATTATCTGTACAAAACCCTTAAAATGCAATGAAAGCAAAAATGCTAACAAACATGGTCCCAAATAAGAATATATTGCAGCATGGGGATTTAAAAACTTATTTTATTATCAGTATTCAAAAATTTAAGTACTGTTCAAATATACAGTTTCATTTATTCCTGTATTTCATGGAGAAATAAGGCACATCATTAGATGATTGCCAAAGAATCTGAATTCACTTTTCATCTTTATCCTTTGCACCATGTTTCAAGATTCGCGTAAACTCGATATAATCAAACATCCCTTGCTTAATTGGAGCTTCACGGTACATTTCATCCACCTGAAAAACAAATTTTACCATAAAATTCACCATATAAATGAAAAGCAAAAATATTAATGTATTTTAACACTAGAATTTGTAAAAGGATACACAGTAAGCAGACATTTTTTAAATTACTGAGAAGATAAAAATTCGATAAAATGTGAAAGTACAAGGTTTGATGAATAAGCGGAATTTAACTGTACGATTTATGTAAGTCCAATAGTCTGTTTTCATAGAGTTCACACCAACATATCTTGACACTGGTCAAGATGCTTACACATGTTCAGAGACAATTTGTGGTCATTTACTCAAGAGGAAAAAAGGAAAAAAGAATTTGAATTAAACTTTGCATTAAGAGTACCTGTATTCACATTTCTAATCACAATATTAAGAAGGGTGTAAGAGAAGACATTCATGAACTGTACCAAATGCGAGTACAAGCAAGTAGATCAATATGATTTGATAATAAAAGTGGGAGAAATAAGTGAGTCATTTGTCTGCACCAATTTTCTTACGCATTAAGCTGCAGAAAAAGACAAAAATATTAATTTAACAGTTTTCGTGGATGTTATGATTTGGTGGAGGATAAAGAAAAACTGCATCAATAGGCTATTTCACTGTGCTTAAAATATATCACAAATTGTTGTCATCCATATAGATAATACATAAGCAAGCAATTTATCATAAGTTTTTAGAGGAAACATGAATCATTTGTATTAATACAAATTTGTTTCTAATATTTGGTCACATTGTAGGAAATACTGTATAAATGGTGACCTCTTCAGTGATGTCACACACCAGTAAACATTTTTCAAGTTTTGTTATTTTTAGAGGACAGGGAGAGCGGGATACTGAACTGGAGCTAGTACGCGAACAACACAAAATGTTCAAAAAGAGCAGAATAATAAAGTAAAATCCTCATAACATAAATCTGAGTAAGCAAAAATAAATAAGTAAATAAATTAAATAGATAAAATCAAAGAATCTATGCAGTTAAACATCACCTCTGATATGTGGTGGTTCAATTTAGACAGTGAAGATGGAGGCAAGGAGAGGATAGAGGGAAGTACTGAGTGGGTATTATGTCAAATTAAGACCAGGAGGTTGCCTTGTACCCAGTTTGTATAGGTAGGCAATGTCCCACCTTCTAAGTTCAGAGTTGCTGCTGCTGTTTTGGAGGATTCAGATAGCACGGATCATAAAACAAGAATTAAAATTATTGGTATCATGGGAGATGGCATGTACAGCTACTGGATGTTTTGGATTCAGAGAGAATACTGTCTGTCGATGGACATTCATTCCTATGGATAATGGATTGGTAATCAAACCTATATATGAAGCCAGACAGTGTTTACATGTTCCTATGACAGGAAAGCCCTTGCCACTGACAGGGTTGGTGAAAGTGATGGAGGCATGGTGTGTGTCACACATCTTACAGTGGGGGTCTATTGCTTGGGAACGAGCCTTGGGGCGAGGAAGACTGTGGACTAGGAGTTGCTCAAGACTGGAAGGCCTGCTGAAACAAGTTATGGGAGGGCCTTGGAGGATTTTTGGAAGAATGGATCTCTTATGTCTGGGCAGGTTAGCAGGAAATAATATCCCTGGCGAAGGATTCTATTGATGGATTCAAGCCCAGGGAAGTATTATGTAACCAGGACTGGACTATGGTTGGTTTTGGAGGGTTTGGGGTGGTCAACTGGTTGAGCAGGTTGAAGTGTGGCCTGTGAAAACTGCTTGTGAACCAAAAGCTGGAGGATAGTTGCAGGATACCAATCAGTGATCGAAATTGACCGGGTCTTAGGCGTAATTACACCTGAATTTTTTCATTTTATATATGCTAACTTAAAAAATTAATTTCTAAACTTCATTTTCAGTTTTGTGTGTTCAAGGTTTAATTCTAATAATTAATGTCAATTACAATTTTTGTCATTTTGATCTATTTCAAAGTTTCCAATAATGCATTTCTGAGGTTCGGAAGTGGCAACAGTATAGGGGTAATACTGTGAAGTAAAAAACACCAATTCTAGCGCGTGCTTTATTTTTCTCTGTTATTCTTTTAACAAAGGAAGTGAAGATGTCTCGTAAAGTTAATGGCTAACTTTATACCAATTGTAAAGACAATTAGTGATGATAGAAGTGTTACAAGTACTGGCAAAAGAGGAATGCCAGAAAATGAAGAAACATCAGCTGCTGACAAATCATCAGGCCCTTCAGCTACTACCAGTAGGCCTGCTCCAACTTCACGAAATCCAGGAAGTCAACAAGCAAGTAAACTATCAAGAACATTTAGTAACTCATCAGCTACTATGCCTGCTGTTACCACCAGTACATCGACAACTAATGCCATGGGTAAACACACATTAAGTAAGTGGCAATAAAGTTTTCCTTGGTTATAAATAGAACAAGGCAGCAAAAATAGTATGTTTTGAGTCATTTGTAGGCAGTTTACAAATTCATCTTTAACAAGTGTCGTAAATGCAAAGGTTATATGTAGATTAGAAACACTTAAAGAACGTGACAAAAGTGAAGTCCTTCATAATTTGTGTGTACAGATGTAAAGAAAAAAATTAATTGCAAACACAGTTAACTCTTACTTTGAGTGTCATGAGTGACAAAGTACACCAAAAAATGGATGTTTTATTTAATACTACTTACTCCATTGCAAAAGGCAACTTTGCTTGCACAGACTACCCTCGTTTGTTAGGCTTACAAAAAACGCCGTCAAAATTGGTTCAATGTACAGCTAAGACTAATCGTGTACTCTTTTCATCAATAATACAGCAGAAAAATTCACGTATCCAATTACAAGATATGCTTCAAAGTAGTGACTATATATCAATTATGTGTGACAGATCTACTGGTAAGGATGTAATTGAATGTGAAATCATCTACATAGCATCTGTCCAGGACATAAAAATATCATCTATGAACCTAAGCCACATGAAGGGTTATTGAAAAATGTCTGTTCCATGTGGCCCATGGAGAGGTTAGCTTAGGAAGGAGCCATACAAGTGCCCATGGCAGTGCCACGGGTTTGGTGGCAGATATTGGCTTCAAAGGAAAAGTAGTAGTTAATTATAAATTCAGCCAAGTTGGTGAGGAAAGATGTGCTGGGGCAGCTGTTTGGAGGGTGCTGATCTGGAAAATGTTCCATAGCAAGGAGGCTATGGCAATGTGGAATTTGTGTGAACAGTGGTGCGACATCAATGGTTACAAGGATGGAGTTGGAAGTAAGTGGTGTGGACATAGTAGAAAGATGGAAAAGGAAGTATTGCGTGTCCTTGGTATGAAAGTGGGAGCTAACACACTATAAGTTGTAGGTACTAGTCCAAAAAAGCAGAGATTTGTTCAGTTGGAGATCCATAATCCACAAAAATGGGGTGTCCCAGATTGCCAGGTTTATGGACTAATCATGTCTACTTTTCAATAATAATATAGCAGCAAATTCACGTGTCCAATTACAAGATATACTTCAAACTACTGACTAGGAGATAAAGGGAACGCGTACGAGAATTTTGAGGAGTAAGAAGAGAGATTTACTGTGAAGTGAGACCTTGGAGCAGACCACTGAACTGGGCATATTCCTGTATTTTTTTGTTGACAGCTGGTGTGCAATTTTCAGTGACTCAGCAGTAAGTGTTGGCATCTGATAACTGACAAAGGGCTTTAGCCACAGTCACTGCAATTAATAACTGTGGTTAAGCCAATGTCTGCAGAAAGAATGATAAGGTCTGCCATGGATGGGATGATGAGGTCTGCCATGGATTTTAGCTGGGCTGAAATTGCTAGTGTTCGCCAAGGATTTCAGAAAACTAGGAGAAGCCAAACTGGTGGATAAGAATTCCTCAAAAATTTGTATGGGATGGTTTTGGGGAAGAGGTAGAGGGTCAAGGGTGGATAATGGTTTGAATTTTTAGAGACTGGCTTCCAAGTAGTCTTGAGGTCCAGGTTTACTGACACGAGTGGCTAAATGGTAACGCCAGTGGAATGTTCGGCAGAATGAGAGTCAAGGCTAGGTTGGCATGGTCAAATGCAGGGGTAGTTGAAAAGGTAAGGCCTTTGGAGAATACGGAGAGTTGGGGTTCAGATAGTGGTAAAGAGGACAGGTGCACAACTGACAGTTTAGGCTTGGAATTAGGGGTGCAGTGCAGAGAGCGAAGTGTGGGTTTCAGAGGGAGAGGTTGAACTATGTGGAGCAGTTGGGCAATGGACAGTTTTGAGAAAATAAGGGGAGGCCGCAGTTTGGATTGGTGAACGAGTGCTGGCAGGGAAGAAGCTGTCCCACTGCAAGATGTGCAACTTGTGTAGATGGTTCTGGGCAAGCCTATTGTTGGAAACACTGATTGCTGTAAAATGTGATGTACAAGTGGGATTACTTGTGGGGATGAGAGCATGAGTATACTGTGAAGGGATGCAAGGTGTCTGGAGTGTTGCTTAGATTAGTGTACTGTTACAGGACAAGGTGAGTGAGGGCAAAAGAATGCTTGTAGCGGAAGGCACGTAGGATAGGGTGAACTTGTTGTCGTGGTCACCCAAATACAGGCAGTTTGATGGTGATACCGTCTGAAGGAATGTTTAAGCAAAAACATGATTTTAGGAAAAGGATATGAGACTGTAGTTTGGCTAGTTGGAAGGCACAGTATCTCTGGAATCTGTAGGAGGAGAAGTATTTATCAATAGGCGCCCTGTAAGGAAATGGTGGTGGAAACATTGTTGGGGGGGGGGGGGGGGAAGAATAGATGAGGTTCAGAAGTGTTGAGATCTCAAGTGTGAATACATCACCGACAAATGTGAGTGTGTGACCGATAGCGATAGTGATATTTTAAATGTGCACTGAAAAAAGCAAGAGCGATAAACAGATGGGGCAGTGATAAAACATTCAAAGATGGCTAAGAATATGGATCAAAGCGAATTAGTAGCATCCAAGTCGCTGAAATGGGAGCACAAGCAGCTAAAACCAAATGAGGAATGGACAGGATGCTAAAAAAATCAATTTAGATATAGGAAAAGAATGTGGCAGAGGCAAATTGAAACAGAAGACAGGAAGAGGAGGATAGAGAATTAGAGCTAGTAACCAGGCAATGAAAAATGTTACATATTCTGGCATGTGATATCACCAACTTTAGTGACACACAACACTGTACTCAGTCACATTTTTGCCATCTTTCATATACTTAAAATATCAATATTTAAATTTTCTAAAAACAGGTCAGTTAAAAAAAACATGAATAAAGTGTGTTATTTTAAGTAAAATTCTGTGTAGATATTTTAAGTATAGAAAATATTGCAACACTGTGACTTAATAAAATGGGGTAGGTCACCAATGTTAGTAACCTTACATGCTAGTAAATAACCTACTGTTGGATATGTAAAAAGAAGACTGCCAAGTCAGACCACAGCTATTTCTTTTTTATTATTATTATTTTTGCTTGCGCTTTATGCCTCATCGACAGCGTGGTCATTAGAGGCGGAATGGGATGGGGGACAAGGAACAGGAAGGAATTTGGCCATGGCCTTTTCGAAGGAAGCATCCCGGCATTCGGCTGGAGTGATCTGGGGGAACCATGGAAAACCCAAATCTGGATGCCCGGACGGGGATTCGAACCCGTGTCCTCCCAAATGCGAAGCCAGTACATTAACCGTTCACCCACCATGCTCTGTACAGCTATATCTTTGGTGGCAATCAGATGAAAGCAAACGACACAAATTAAAATTCTGGCAGCATGATATTCCACAAAGTGGAAAATTGATGATGAATGGAATAAAAACTAGAAATATATATATATATATAATGTAAATTGCTTTTGGCGAGTCTTCTGTGAATAAAACAAGCACAAATAACCCTCTGGCATTTCTTCCTATTCCATTGGTGATAAAATTTACAAGTGATACAAGTGTTTTCAAGGTCACGAAGACTGAAAATAATGAGCACCATTGACACAATAATGCAAAAGAATATGATTATGGACAATCAATGAATCACTGTCAGAGAGGTCACTAATGTTGGTATATTATTTGGCTCATGTTAACCAATTTTCTTCAACAATTGGGCACAAAACATGGCAAAAATCTGAAAATACTGAATTGCATCCAAAAGCAGTGCCAAAATAGCATTAGTCAGGAGTTGACAGAAATACTCAAATGGGAAATAACCAGTAATGAATATGTCCTTGAACTAAAGTCTATTTATTCCAAAGGAAGCTTCCTGAAGAAACATGACCAAAAAAAGCTTGTCAAATTTGAAAGTAAAAGTTCAGTTCACCATTATAACAGCACAGTGGACTACAAGTTCTTTCCACCAGGTCGTATGACCAATAAAGAGTACAACTCGGAAGTTCTAAACCATTTCTGTGAATGAATTTTAAGGAAGATGACTTTTGCTGCAAAAATAATGCGTGGCAAGACTGTCATGATCATGCTCCTGCTTACATTTTGCTGCTTGTTCAAGATGTGTGTGTGTGAGAGAGAGAGAGAGAGAGAGAGAGAGAGAGAGAGAGAGGAGAGAGAGAGAGAGAGAGATCTTTGAGAAAAATAAAAAATCCACACATTTTATTACACCTTGTAGTCAAATCGGGAAACTGTCACTGTGATATATGCATCATCATTAGAATAAAAATTTAAATCAGTTAAAATTGTTACCTCTTCATCAGTAAATCTGTCTCCCATAGAAGTTAACAGTTCTCTAAGGCGATCCTCATTAATAACACCTTTATTTTCTTCATCAAAGCATCCAAACGCATTTTTAATCACATCCTCTGGATCAGTACCCTGAAGACGTTCTCCAAAGAGTGTTAAGAACATTGTGAAGTTAATAGGTCCTGGAGCTTCATTCATCATAGCGTCCAGATATTCATCAGACACTTCCTTCCCTGCAGTCAAAAAATATTCTTAGAAATGACCATCTTCAAGGTAGAAATAAATTTAGTCTTCCAAGAAAATGTTACTAAAATGGTTGTGCCTGAACAGCCGATATTTTACTTAAATAAGGATATTAAATGTAAACAACATGTTTTGAAATGAACTGAAAACCAATTTTACTAATTGTCACATTGACTAGTGCCAAACCATCATTTTACAAATCCATTTTAATGATGTGTATGGTAAGAAAAATAGTTATTCTTAAAATATTGTTTCATAAACTTATTGATATCATAAAAATCTGAAGTATTCTCTATACCTAAAAATATGCAATACTCCATGTTGTAAAATAATGGTGTCAATACAAAAGAATTTCATTTGCTACAACAATAACTATCTTCCCAGGCATATAACTACTTTTTAGAAATTTTCAGACCTAAAAATATTCATGCAAAATACCAAAATATTATTCCATTTACATTAATCATTTTATGTTTTCAATCATTATCCTTGCTGGAAGCTTAAATTTTTCAACAAGTTCATTACTTTGCCAAAGTATGATGAAATATATAATCCAGGCTCTGGGAATGGTGAGCCTGGCTAGTTGTCTGAACCAGTTCACATCAGTATTTAAATGTTTCTGAAAACATTTCAATATGAAAAGCAACTGTTATTGTTAAGCACGGGTTACACACACACACTGTGAGTTGCATACACAAACTGTGCATCAAGTTAAACTCACTAAAAATACTATTTTCACAACATTTATTTTCCAATTCATGAGGTTCTTCATCATATGAAACAAGCGATTTTTTTTTTTTTTTGTGTGTAAGCACTATTTTGTGAAGTCCATAAACTCCAGCAAGACCATTACAGTTTTCCTGTAAACTTTTGAAAGGATTTTTGTATTAGTAACTTCAAAAATAAGGGAAGGAGGAAATTGTATATTTTTAAATGGTTTTTTGGCAAAGCTTCAAAAAATGAGGAATAAAAAAGATAATACAAATAAGCTGAGATGGAGGTTGCCAGCTTTCATTGCCAGAAGACAATCAAAAAATTAACTTTACCCAAGGAAGCCAACATTTCATGCAGGTCATCTTTATCGACAAAACCATCCCTGTTCTGATCAATCATGTTGAAAGCTTCCTTGAATTCTTGTATTTGTGCTTGATCAAACATTGCAAATACATTTGATGTTGCCCTCTGAGCACGTTTCTTGGTGGTTGCACGACGGCCAGCTGTCTTTCTGGACGACATTTTATGGCTGTGAATCAAATAATGAAAACTCAGGATTACTAAAAGGTACAATCATTTTTTTTTAATCTGATTTTAAGTAGTAAAGCAGCCAATAAACAAGTCTGAACATAAGAAAAAAAACACACACACACAGAGAGAGGGAGAGAGAGAGAGAGAGCTTGCAGACATTAAATATTTAACAATTTAAAAAAAAAAGAACTATGTTGCTACACCTAATAGATTGAAATACCAAACTCAACAAAACTAATGTAGCCACAATTATCACAGTTTTTTATACTTAATTTTAAATTGCGATGGAGCGCACGCTCCAGTGGCAATTTCCCTACACACCCATCTTCCCATTTCCTGCACCTACCTATATTTGCCTTCTACAAATTTTAACATTAAATTCTTTCAACATTTTTGGTAAACTGTTCATCATTTCTCTTGGTAACTTATACCAATCCATGACACCCTTACCCATTAAAAATCTTCCTACACCCTTGTGCCTGAAATCAAGTGCCACCTTGTGGTCATGGTCATCTTTTCCCTTCCATGCATCCCTTTTAATTGATACACCAATATCTTTCCATGCTTCATCACCAATATACGACTTGTACACTCCCTTGACCCTCTTCACCCACCTCCTTACTGCCAACGAATCCCAATCCAACTCTTATCACATCTGTTACTGATTGCATTCTGCGGTAATTTCCAGAAACAAATCTAGTAGCCCTTTTTTTTGCAATCCTCTCCAACTTTTGTATTTGGTACGCAAAATGTGGGTCCCCTACTATACAAGCATATCTAAGCAATGGTCGTACCAAAGTTTTGTAACCCAATTCCTTTACTTCTCTCGTACATCCCCCCATCACTCCTTCCAGCAAGTGCAGACTTTTGAAACATTTTCCTACTACCGGACCAATGTGTCCTACCCAGTTAAGTTTGTTTTTCAAATGTAATGCAAAGATATTTACATTTCAAGTCTTAAACAGTCCTTTCTCCACCTTACAATCATAATCAACCTTTAGTATTTTATTTGTGTATCTAATAAGCTGACATTTCTTTGCATTTATCTTCATCCCATGTTTACCAACCCAATTAGATAGCCTGTACAGATCACCCTGCAGCTGTTTACAGTCCTCTACCATTTTGATCCTTTTATATAGCATTATTATAATTCCGAATAACCCATTTGGATGGTACGATAAATCAACTTTGGCTATGTTTCTTTGTATTTAATTTTCTTTGCTTCCAAACTTCCTTCATTCTTTGAGAGTGTTGTTCCTTTTGTTCCTGGGTCCATTTCGTTCCCTTTATGTATTTCTGTCTCTCCTGAAAACCTGCCTTGTGAATTACTTCTCTAAAAAGTGTTCTGTTGTCTATTATATCTGCTTTCACTCCAGCATTTTTCATGTCCTTTTCAGTTTCAGTGAACCATGTGGGTTTGTATTTGTTCAGCAGTGTGAAGATCTGTTTTGTTAGTCTATTACTATCCATTCTGTATATGTGCCCGTAAAATTTCAGTCTTCTTTTCCTCATTATAACTTAATTTTTCTATTTTTGAATATAGTTCTCGGTTTGGTCTTAATTTGTATTCAGAATTACTATTATGTAGCATTATATCATCTGCAAACAATCAACACAATTATTCATTAGAATAATGAATAACAATGATCCCATTTTTATTTCCACTTCTTCTGATAGTTCATTTACTGCCCTACCTTTCTGTTTTCTAACTTTTAAAATTCTTCTACCCAGTAAATCACTTTTTCATCCACTCCAATAGTTTTTACCTTATTTACTACCATTTTATGTCTCACTCTATCAAAGGCCTTTGAAAAATCTAGTGCTACACGATTAATTTGGCCTCCCTTGTTCATTTCATACGAAATATCTTGCATATATCCTACCAACTGAGATTCGCATGAATGTCTTGCCTAAAGCCAAGTTGCCTACTTGAAAACCACTTACACTCCTCACTAGTGTTGCAAACTGAAAAAAAAACAAAATGTTTTTTTTCAGCTTTGTGAAAAAAAACATGAAAAAAAACCTAGCACCCGTGTTTTTTTTTCTAAATTTTGTTTTTTTTTTGAAAACAATATATTTGATAAATTATAGTTTTATTTAAGGAACTTTCATTTTACAAGTGTGTTTTAAGTCTTACTGAATCATATAATGTCTCACATAATGATTCATAAGTGTATCTATATAGGTAACATAATTTTATTCATCCTCTATGTCAGTACCACATTCATTAGTATCAGAAATACCAACACTAGTTCGGTCGGTGTCGGAATTTTCTGTCTCTTCTTCTGTCTCCTCTCACTTCAGAAATAGTTAAATTTTCTTTTACTGGTTGTTCTTGTATTGTGCGCTAAAGATTTTGAGATTGCAATTTTAAATTGTGAGCAAAGTACACACTGTGCATAAAGACTGCACCTATAGTTCTGTATTATGGTCTTTTAAGTTTGAATTAAAATTTATTATCATACAAAATAGGAGCTTTATTTCTTTTCAATCGTTTGTTTACACCAACGGTTGCAAGGAAACGATTCATAATTAGGGACCGTGCACAAACTACGTGAATCGGTCCAGAGGGAGGAGGGGTTAGCTGGAAGGCTATGCTGGGCTACGTGGGGAGAGGGGGGGGGGGTTCCGAGCCAGGCCACGTAACTTTCCTTTCGTAACATTTTTTCACAGTTAAAATGAGGAACTGAACTCATAACAGCATGTGGAGTATTTATTTCCCTCAGTTAATTATATCCGTATGTAATTTACAATAGTCTGACTAGAGAAAACAGTACAAAATGTCTTCTGGAATCAAAACGGAAGAAAGCTACGTGCTTTGTGAAGGGGGAGTGAGGGGGGGGGGGAGGCAAAAGCCACGTAGGGCTACGTGGGGTTCACAGGAGGCCAAAATGGAGCTATGTGGTTTATGCACGCTCCCTTACTGACAATTTAATGAGTCAGTACCACTATACTCTGAGAGTTAACAAGTATACGAATATAAGGAAAGCCCAATAAGGCAAAAAACCGTGGATAAATTTTAAATTCCTGATTTTTTTAAAAGATCTGTAGGTAATTTTGTAGGGCTGGCAGCACTATTTCAAATAGCAAGTATCAATCCAAACAATGGGGAATGGGAATTCATTTCGCGCAACCAAGTCTTTTCGGGAAATCCCCGTTCATAAAGAAAATTTCAGTCAATTTTGCCAATATTTTCGTAATTTTTTTTTCTTACTGAACCAGAAAAATATAGTAGATTTTAAACTAAGATAAGAACTTAGAATAAACTCTAAAACAGTCATTTTAAACGATAACTGCCTTACAAATTTGAGATTTAGTAGTTGTGAAAAAAAAAACGTGTTCCAGAAAAAAAACATGTTTTTTTTCATGTTTTTTTTTCAAGCCAGAAAAAAAACCGTTTTTTTACAACACTACTCCTCACACATATTTCTGATACGGTTGCATATCAATCTCTCCATTAATTTACCTACCACTGATGGCAAACTGATCAGACAGTAATTTTCGACCCTATTTCTCACCCCTCCCTTATGTACCAGCACTACTATCGCACATTTCCAGTCCTGTGGTAAGCAGCAAGTATCCAGACCCAATCCATATAATAGTTCGAGATAAGGCACAATGTCACATCCAGCTATCTTTAAGACATGATACAGTGCTTGTCCTTAAATGTAAAATTCTATTCCATTCCATGCAGCCGAATGTACCATCTCAAATTTAAGCACGCTTCATGTGGATTACTGAAAATTCAATGCTAAAAACCGCCAAAATAATGCTAAAAACTGTCTAAATACGAACTTGGAAAGACAAAGATATGTAGCATTTCAACTTAAATAGGATTTTTTTTTTTTTTTTTAGCATTGGGTGGCACTATATGCTACACAATTTTTCACAATCTTCAATATAATGAGCTCAGTCTCTGCCACACCAAGTGCCTACTTTTCACAAACACATTCATAAATTCTTGTTTTATTGTGATAACCGTTTTGCAGCATAAGTGATTAGAATTAATGTCACTCAGCATAATGATTAGTTGAAGACAGAATAATGAATTTATACAAACTTTGTATTAATTGGTAGTATAGTGCAACTATAAACATCCCAGATCTCCACAAACAAAGCCTTCTACATTGTTGACTATTCCAATAAATTATGTATTCTTCACTGAACAGTTTTAGGTCATGCATTTGTGTTTCTTTACCATGTCAACATATCTACTTGGCACCAGAATGAAGCAGCGAAACAAATTTTATCCTAACACTTACTGATAGAAACAATCTTACTAGAGGAAACAACTTGTAGAATAAACGTATAAATGAATTAAAGTATTTCATGATGGGAAATGGATTAAAAGGGATTTATAGGAAGTCACATATTCCAATATAAAGGCATGGTTTAATAAAAGTGGAAATATCAAAATTACTAAAGATACCACATGAAAAGAATTTATTGGTAAAAGAAATTTGAAATTCTGGGCTATATTAATATGTTAAGGGTTTTTATAAATGAACAGAGTTAAAAAGAATGAAGCGAAGATCCATTCAGCTTGTACAACAAAAGGAGAAAGCAAATATCATTGCTGATAAAGTGTTCTAGTTAATTGGTAAGTAAAGTGTTTAGAAAGATATTAGGATGTGAAAGAGGTTGATAAATGCTAGTTTATAGATATAAAAGTATTGAGAAATAACTGGTTTTGGATAAGAAAGATGTGGGTTTTGTAGGGAAGCAACAAATTAATAATAGTCATAGTTAAGAGGTTTGCAGTAAGGAGATAGCAAAATTTTGGAAAAAATGAATAGAATTTTAACATAATCTGACTGATTAAACAAAGGCTTCACAGTTTTGTTAATATGGTAAGACCATATGGAGAAGTCAGAACTTTGAATAATCACAGGGAAGTGAAGGTATATTCTAGGATTTATGCAATAAAAATTATTGTATTGATGGGGCTATCTAATGTAAAAGTTTGGGAGGGATTGGAAGATTTTTACATTTTGTGATTTACAATAAAATTAGAATCATGGCTGTCACGTGGGAGTGCCGTAGATCTGGCTACGAAACAATGAAAAACATCACCGTTTTCAGTGAATCTTTAGACATGCGTGGTGAACAGTGGAGCTTTGTGTCATGAGGATAAATATGACATTTGACTAATGAACTGAAATTTTCTACTATTGGTGTGCAAGTGTAGAGGAAGATTGAAGGAAACCTCCAAACTGTTCTTTTAGGAATACAGATTTTGTTAACTGTTTGAATAAACGTCAGTAAACAGCATTTTAGTACTTTTCATCTGAAATTACCCCTCACATGATACTGTAAAAACCAGTACTTTTCTCAAGAATTTGGCAAATTATCTCGTTGGGTTCATATAAACTTGAAATGTTTCCACTGAACCTCTAGCACCAACCAATATTTAACATAACCAAACAACAGACTACAATTTAACAATATGAATGTCTTACCATGGAAACAAACTTATATGTTTAACACCCAGTTGGCAGCTGATAGGTTTAAGGGGTAGTTCAAATTCATTGCAGTCAATGATACACAAGTCAGCGTAAAAATCATAGAAACTAATAAATTATTTATGATCATGATGCAGACAGTTTAACAAAACTTTGTTGCAGGGTTGATACACAACTTAAATGAAGTAATTTATCCAATGTAGATATACTGACAAAGCAATGTTAATGCATTAAAAAAAAGGATAAGGAAGGATAGGACAAATAACCAGTAACTGCTGATGATGGCAGGAGAGCCAGACAAACAAAAACATGAACACACTTTACAATACTTTGGTTTAAAACCTAGGGTTAAGCCATTCATACCACCCTTGCAAATATCCCAAGCCTATCTCCATAAATAATATATTAAACTGAAATACTGTAAAGAGCTTTTGCATTCGTCTGGCTCTCCTACTATCATCTGTGGCAAGTGAAAGTTTATTTTTCCCAACCTTCTCTAACAGCACTTTCATCGTCATAATTCCACTTTATTTCCAACTGGTAAAAACACCCCAACATGGGTTTGTTCTTGCTTGAAGTAAGAACATGTATTAACAATCACAGTTTAAAAAATAATAATAAGTTTTTGCTAATGTTGAAATGCTCTAACCCAGAAGGAAATTTTAAGCAATGATTATATGACCACTGCAATACTTTGGTTCTTAAAAGTGAATAGAAAAACCATCAAAAAGCTGTGATATTTAATAAAACAGTATAAACTGAGATGATAATACTTGGGAAAATGCCAGCGTTCCACTTTGTCTCAACTAATGTCACTATTAATAAGATAGGATAGGGGGGGAAATAAATAGATACCCATCACTTACCACAGATGAAGGCAGGAGGGCGAGACCAACATGTAAAAACACAAACAAATTGCACAATATTTAGAGTCTTAATCATGTGAGAGGTGAGACATATGGCAGGGGGAAAGATGTGGTCACATCCCAACCTGCCACATTTGTTTTTTTAGGGTTTCTTACCCACAGTAACGGAACTCTGCTCTATCCACACATTGATTTGCCACAGACTTCTAGCATGCTAATAGCAGAACTTTAATATCAGTTAAAAATTTCCAATAAGGTCAAACACAAGAACATAGGGTAGTATTAGAGCTGGTCAAACAGAGGATGAAGGTATTTATATATATTACCATTTATTTTTTTTTAGTTTGAAAATAAAGATGAGAGCAGCCATCAAAATTCTTTAAAAAACTATTGCTTAGGAACTAGAAATTGGTTTCCAATATTGATTATAATGTACTTAATAATAATTACAGAACATACATACTTCAAATACAGTTTTCAAATAGTAAGCAAAAGATTTTTCAGTTACTTGGCCTTGTAATACGATTTTACTACATAACTGTTCTTAATTCAAAGTGTGCCTCATAATAGTTGGGATAAATACCATTGGCAATATCTGCAAAGGTACTTAGAGGACTAAACCCAAATAGCGCGAGACTTAAATAGCATTTTGCTGGCCATTATTTGCACAATTACTCATTTAACATTAGCCAAAGCAATGCAGTTCAATTTTTCTGTACAAGAAAATTAATTAAAATGTATGGCACAATAACCAATAATTTTGAGGTAATATTTGCCTGCTGAAAACATACCCAAGACTTTCTAAAATTTACTTCAGCTAGATTACAGTAAACTATGTATAAAAGAATAAGCTACTCTCTCCAACAGCAAGAATCATAGACATAGCATTAAGACATTCAGGAATTTTTTCACCAACTAAAAAATGGTATTAATCCCTTGGAATTAGAATTAACTCTATGCTTAGTCCAACTAGAAAGTTCTTAATAACACCAATGCAGAATTACACTTCATTCATTAAGAATTTCACCTGAAACATATATTCAACTCGCATACCATACCCATAAACAAACCTATCAAGACAATCTTGTTTTTACCTTAGACATGTATTATCCAGATGCTACATATTTTCAGTGAAAACAATGCCAAATTCTACTACATAATCTACAAAAATAAGATGTTTAAGTCCTGTAAAGTTCAGAAACATTTTGTCTACGCCTAGCAAACAACATTATTTTTAAGCACCTGTAATCGATGGCAATCTACAAACGAGGAAATAAATACTACTCATTCCAGCTAGATGTACTTAGTAATTTCACAATGTAAGAGTGAGCCATTAAATTCCAGGTTCAACAAATAAATGAGTCAATAATGAAATTTTGAAGCAGCTCCAGACTGGAATTACCTAGTCTATTTATGATTATGGACTCTCAATTTGTCATTAAGTCGCAAACTTAACATCAGAACGAAGTGTTTCACTTCCTTAAGAACACGCAGTGTGATAAATAAAACAATAAGTAAATAAATAGCAAGCTAAGAGAAACTTTATTGACCACATCACTTCTTACCAATATTATTAATTTGATTCAGCATAAAACTATGTGCATAAAACATTTGAAGCCTATTATTTTTCTTACCTTTTATACAACTGTTACAAGCCACACTACAAAGAAATGCTAGACACTTTTAGCCTCAACAAACAGGCGAATGACTCAGAAGACAACACCCCACCACACCCGTCAAGGCAACTGCATTCCAAAACAGCTGAGCTTCTGAAAGGACGAACGGTGCCATGATAGCCAACAGAACAATTTTGTATTCCAAGTACACTGTGATAGTATTCATAGAAAATAACTAATACTGGAAGACAGATATTTCATAAACATTCCGAACATCTAATTTTCGAAGTCTGTATCTCAGATAACTATCATGTTTCTCTTTTCTTAATATACATTTTAAAAAATTGGTTGTTAGTGTTGGCTGCAGTGTACATCTTGAATGGCGATTTCAGTGCGCCAACTGGTCAATGTTTTCTTTTACGGTAAAGAGGGTTTTACAACCTTAAAGCATACACATAGTAAGAAAAGCTCTTTTTTCTTTTGCAGTATAAATGTATGACACATATTTTTTAATTTGATGATATCCTAATATCAATTAAACCAACTTTTTCTTCCGTATGGTGTGTGTTTCTTTCGTGGCCATATTCAGCTCAGCTGATTGCCCAAATATGGTTGTAACACCGTAACTAGGTCGTTGGAGAAACTTGTACAAAGGACTCATTCAGCGGTTCCCGGCACTCTTGCAAACTACGTTGAATTTAATAACAGAAAAATAAATGACTACTTTAAATTAACTTACATATGATCATGAGATTAATAAAATCAAAGCAAGAAAATGCATTTTTGTTCTTTTATCTTAAAAAAAAGCCCCATCTTCGGAATCTGACTGAAAATTAAAGACAAAATTGGGCCCTTTATGAATATAACAAGAAGTATAAAAATTCTGTATATCAATAGAAACACATCACAATTAATTGCAGCTGAGTGCAATTCAATTCTGAGAGCCTAAACCTGTGGAATAAAGCGAATACTTGCTTCTTAGTATTTCTTATTTGATAATAATGTTCGGGACCTGTCCTGGGTGTATCAAAAGTTCAATTCCAAGGTCACTGCACTCTCGTTCGTGATGAATCTGCTTGGATCGCAAAAAGATAACTTTTAACATTTCACGATTTCAAACTGCTAATAAAGTTATTTAAAGATAATCGACAGAAATGCCGTTCTCAAGCAAAAAAAGTATACCGTTTGTCATTCCGCCTAGAATTCAGACAGCGTACCAATATTTCTGATTCAGGAACCTTGGAAATACTCAACCTTAAGTGACGCATTCTTCATGTGCTATCGCTTCCCAAAAGCAGATAATTATGTATTTTTTAAAGGAAAAAAAAAAACATTGTGCAGAGTACCAACGGGGTTTTCTTTCTGAACTGATGATTTCCAGAGCATTAAATTTTATAAATTGGGTTGGTATAAAGCTGTGTACTCTCATTCATATGAAGTCTTGTATCTATCCCTGTAGGGCTAGGAATTTTACGAGCTACACTTTGATCATTTTAATATGTCATGTCAATCAATGGTTCAGATAATCAGATTCTACATAAGCCTCCTCTTCACAATCGCCCATGATGGGCGATACAAAAAAGTGGCTATCATCGTTGCGATCATGGGTTGCTATCTACAGAATCGTGATGGCTCCTCTTCACAATCGCTCATGATGGGGGATTAAAAAAGTGGCCATCATCGTCGCGATCACGAGTTGCTGTCTATGAATTTTCATTTACTGACTTGTCTGTTGAAAATGGACGTCAAAATGATAGCGACTTGTTGTGATCACGTATTAATAAGTAACTTTATGTTACGCAATCATAATTTTATATATTACTTGAGGTTTTGTTTTCGTTTGGTTTTTGCTTGTGTGTTGGTTGCTAAAAGAGATATGGCTGGGTCGTGGAACTGAACGCAATCATCGCAAATTCCATTTACGAACTTTGCAACATCAGAAGGAAGTCCGATGTAAATGTTGTCAGTTTCGGCTGATGTTGGCGGAACATTTTAAAATAATTAATTTATTTAATTAAAATTATAATAAATACAAAGAAAGGCTTACGAACCTTTAAATAATCAGATAATTTCTATAACGTATTTTAAAAAGAAGAAAAGGCGATCGTGTTAAAGTAAAAAAGAGATGACCATAATATTCAGGAAATAACTGGAAAACATTAAATAAGTACCAGGCACAAACGATGCACAAAGAAAAACAGTACAGGCTGCTGCTATCTATTTGCTTAGTACATATAACCATTAACGGAATGAGCATCAAAAACAAAAAAAAAGTAATGTAAAATAGATGGAGGAAGAGAAAAAGGTGGATGTTGACAATTCACTGCAACTGAACAAGGTACAGAGTCTCCTATAATCGTGCTAGGTATTAGGCAGCTCTTGACTGGGACTTCATTTTCACTTCTCCGTCCATAAACATGATTTTTTTTTATTTTGGTTTAAGACAAACCATGAATAAACAACTAAACGAACTCCTAGCAGAACCATCATCAGAATTTGATAAATACGATCGCATGTCATCAAGCGACTTCGAATATCTAGTGCTAAAAATATCTGCATTGGTTGCGAAAAAAGTCAAATTTTAGATCTCTGCCGTGCGATCATTGGCACGCATTCCTTTGATGTACCGAAAACTAACCGGTTGCTCACGATTATAGGAGATGATGGCCACTCACAGACGATTATGCCCTCTACACAACCGTGCGTGTCTATAGTCGCCCATCATGGGCGATTGTGAAGAAGAGCCTTTAAACAATAGGTCCAGTTCGCGACAGAGGTGGAATGCGCGGTAGATCGAAACCTTTACACCAAGTCGCAAGACCACACAAATTTTTATCTGTTGGAAACTGTACAAGACCAGTTATTTTAGTGTAACCTTACCGTTTTTAAATATAGCCCCAGCTGCCAGCGATCTGCGCAAACAAGCTGAGGTCCTGCATCTATTGGCTAACCACTTACGCCATAATGGAAGCATTCGTTCGTGTTTATGTTTGTTTTTTTTATTTAAAATATTTCAGTTAGCTGAAAATCTCGCCGAGTGTGAAATAATTGCAGTGATTCGTTTTCGGTGTGGAAATGACGTAATAGCAGTCGAAATTCATCTTCAGATTATTGAAGAGTGTGGAAAATAACTCTATGAGCAATGGAATGGTTAATAAATGTGTAGCCGTTATATAGGCCTACATGATCAACTAAACGAAAGAATGAGTGATCATGAAACACTTCTGATGGATATTAGAGGATTCAGTGAACCAGCAGCCAAAATTGAAGGGGGAAATAGGTACAATTATAAAAAGGCACAGATTTCAAATTTGAAGAGATATTTCAGAGACAGTTTCAGCAAATGGAAGGAAGGGACAAGTACAGTATAGTCAAGGTGGGAACACTTCACGGCGATAATAAGAAAAGGGGAAGAAAAATTTATTCCAAAGCAGAAAATAAAGAGAAGTAGAGAACATGTGTACTATAATAGGGAAGTGAGGAGGTTAAAGAGGTTAGTAAGAAGAGAACATAACAGAGTTAAGAGACAGCAGGGTAGTAGGGAATATTTAAAACAACTAAACAAAGACTTAATAATAGCAAAGAAAGTGGCTAAAGATGGCTTCATGAAGAGTATTGTCAGTGCAGGTGGACCATTGACTGATGCATCTAGAAATTTCTATGGCTATGTTAGAAAACTGAGAGGAAGGGAGGATGTTGAGACACTTATAGATAATGATGGAGAAGAGTTACTGAAGATTTAAAAAAAGGGCAGGGATTTTAAGTAAATGGTTTAGTGAGAGCACTAGGGACAATTAATCAGAAACGGGAAGGTCTAATTCGGAGAACGAGCTTAACAACACAATTAGAAATGAAGATACCAAAAAATTTGAAATATATCCTGAGGAAATCATGAAGGAAATAAGAAAACTGAAAGAAACATAAAGGTGCTGGTGTAGATAATATTAGATCAAATATCTTAAAGATTGCTGGATGTGACATTGTACCTTATCTTGAAATATTATTTAAATTGAGTCTAGATACTTGCTGCTTACCACAAGAGTGGAAAAGTGCGATAATAGTGCCAGTACATAAAGGCGGGTGAGAAATAGAGTCGAAAATTATAGGCCAATCAGTTTGACATCAGTGGACGTAAATTAATGGAAAGATTAATATTCAAACACATCAGAAGTATATGTGAGAAACGTAAGTGGTTTTCAAGTAGTCAAAATGGCTTTAGGCAAGGATATTCATGCGAATCTCAGTTGGTGGGATATGTACAAGATATTTCAGATGAAATGGACTTGGGAGGCGAAACTGAAAGTGTAGCACTAGATCTGTCAAAGGCGTTGGACAAAGTGAGCCATAAAATGGTAGTAAATAAATTAAAAACTATTGGAGTGGATGTGAAAGTGATTTTTTGGGTAGAATAATTTTTAAAAGGTAGAAAACAGAAAGTTAAGGTAGGAAATGCAGTATCAAAAGAAGTGGAAATAAAAATGGGAGTGCCACAGGGTAGCGTATTGGGACCATTGCTATTCATTATTGTAATGAATAATTGTGTTGATTGTTTACTATCTGAAATTAGATTGTTTGCAGATGACATAATGCTATATAAAAGGATCAAAACGGTAGATGACTGTAAACAGCTGCAGGGTGATCTGGACAGCATATCGGTTGGGTTGGTAAACATGGGATGAAGATAAATGCAAAGAAGAGTCAACTTATTAGATACACAGATAAAATAATAATGGTTGATTATGATTATAAGGTTGGGAAAGAATTGCTTGTTGAAGACTTGAAATGTAAATATTTTGGTATTACATTTGATAACTAGCTTAGCTGGGTAGGACACATTTCACAGGTGGTAGGAAAAGGTTTCAAAATTCTGCATTTGTTGGAGAGAGTGATGAGGGAATGAACAAGGGAAGTAAAGGAATTTGGTCACAAAACTTTGGTCAGACCATTGCTCGAATATGGTAGTGTAGTATGGGACATTTTGCATATCAAATACAGGGGTTGGAGAGGGTGCAATAAAGGGCTGCTAGATTTGTTTCTGGAAATTATCACATTAACAGACATGATAAAAGAGCTGGAATGGCATTCATTTCAAGTCAGGAGGAGGGTAAAGAGTGTCATGGGAGTGTACAAGGCGTATACTGGTGGTGAGGCAGAAAAGATATTGGTATAGGTATGAAAATTAGTGCATTGAAGGGAAAAGATGACCACGAGCTGGCACTGGATTTCAGGCACAGAAGATTCTCTTTTTTAGGTAAGGGTATCAGGGGTTGGGAAAAGTTACCAAGGGAAATGATGAACAATTTACCAAAAATGTTGAAAGAATTCAAAGTTAAAATTTGTAGAGGGAAAATGTAGGTGGGTGCAGGAAAGGGGTAAATGGGTATTTAGGGAAATTGCCACCGGAGTGTGTGCTCCATTGCAATTTAATTTTAATTTAATTCAAAGTGCAAAGTCATCACTGAAGATTTGGTGTGGAAAGTTGATGCAAAAGTTCAATAAAACGTACGCATTACTATTTCTTTCACTATCTAAGAACTGTATGAAATTCTTAACTAACTAACTTAGTCCATAGCCCGAAGGTTCCATGGATCCTCCCGAAGGGAGCACACTAACCCATAGTGTAACAGGTAGGTCGACCAGTTACTTTCCTTTGGGACCTACAGTTCAACTTGAAATCCGAACCACAGAACGTCTTAGCGTCGCTCAAACGATCAAACACAACTCTTAAAAATTCCTGCCCCCACTGGAATTTGTACCCCGGTACAGGACCAGTAACTTATATATATATGTAAACACTGAGTCACCAGACCGCTCTATGAAATTTTCAACAGAACGATTAAACAACACATAGTTGCGCGAACGCTGGATACCGAAAATACTGATTGAGGTGTAAAAATCTATCGGTTAGCCAATTTCCTGGAGTGGTAGTTAATGAAGGATAATGAATTCTTAAGCCGAATTATACTTGAGACAAGACATGGGTGGCACAATAATCCATGGGAAGGAGGCATTAAACATCAGAAAAGAAAGTTAACTTCAAACAGAAAAATCATATGCGCTATGTTTCTGGATAGGCAGGAGATGTTTCTTGTGGAAATTTGGTCTCAGGGTAACACTGTCAGTTCTAAGATATTTTATGAGACCTTATCTAAACTGCGACGACAAATCCAAAATAAAAGACGTTGCACGCTCAGCAAAGAGATTGGTTTTCTTCATGTCAATGCCCCAAGCCACATACGGCTCAACAAACACAAGATCTCATCGCAACATATTGCTGGGAACAACCTGTAGTTACATCTTGTGCCTGCGTCTCAACTACGATGACGTCAAAACGGAAGACCATAAGTGGGTGAGCAATCATGCGGCAAATATTTATGAGAATGGAATTCAGAAGTGATTGTTCGTTATGATAAGTGCCTTAATATTGACGGGAATGATGTAAAGTAGCTTACAAATTTTCCTAAGGGAGTAGGGGGGTGATCGCCTAAGGCGGCGGATTACAGAGGAGTGGTCGGAGGGCTGCCCCATTGGGATTTATTGTACACCCACAATCATCTTCGGTGGATGTCCTTATTTAAGGGAATATTTTTCGTATAATAAAGTCACGCACTCCTCTTTATTATCCGTTTTCAACATGTATGATAACTCTTTACATAAGAAGTAGGAAACTGCGTGTTGATAGGTAATGGGAAATAATTAGACGCAATCCATTCGTTGGTATGACAATGTACGTGGTCGGGAACAACCCGAAGGGAAGCTGAATGAGGAAGAAGACGCACGGATGTGTGAAACGAGTCGATCTGTTGTCTTGCATATCGCTCATCTCTAGTATGCTCCCTCCGATAGATGTATTGTTTTTAGTAGATTTACATTAATTATTTGTCGTGAATACTGCTTTCAAGAGAAAACGTTTTAGTGGTCATGATCAATAAAAAAAAAATCCTATCACAGGCTGAAAAAATAAAATGAGGTTATAGAACAAACCCATGAAATGCGATTCATTAAAAATGACGACTCTCCTACAAGTAGATTGTTTTCTTATGACAAAGAGGGGGTCTAAAATTCTTTAGAGTGTTTTTCCCAACAACTATTTTTTTTAGATGTTTTACTTGCCGGGCAAAAGAGGCTTCCATACGAAATTAGGACCGAGCGTGGTGGGTGAGTGGTTAACGCTCTGGCCTTGCATTTGGGAGGACAGCGGTTTGAATCCCCGTCTGGGCATCCAGAATTTGGTTTCCCATAGTTTCCCCAAATCACTCCAGGCGAATGACGGGATGCTTCCTTCAAAAGGCCATGGCCGAATTCCTTGCGGTTCCTTGTCCCCCATCCCATCCCTCCTCTAATGACCTCGACGATGCGTAAAGCCATAAGTAAAAAAAAACCGATATTAGGAGGTATCCTATACTTGTATATATATATATATATATATATACATATATATATATATATATATATATATATATATATAGACTAAAGCTTCTTTTGCGCGTCAAAGTGCAGTAAACTGACAAGGCATTGGCTTAATAAACCGTCCGAAGTCTCCTGAATAAATTTTTGGCCATGCTTCATTTACAACTGTCTATAATTGCAAAAGTGTTTCCAGTGAAGGACTTTGTGCACAAACTGTCCTTTTGATCAAGTGCCAGATATGTTTGATTCGATCCATGTCTGGCGATCTAGGTGACAAGAACTTTCACGTAAACTGTCCAGAATGTTCTTTAAATCAATTGTGAACGACTTTGGCCAGCTAACAAAGCACATTATCGTCTGAAAAATTCCATCTTTATTAACAACATGAATGATGGCTGTAAATGTTCTTGGTATGTGAGGTAGCAACTAAGGACTCAGTGGGAAGCATGTGGGAGCATGGTTATAAAGTGCAAACCTTGTTCAAACATTTTATTACAAGAATCATGGTCAACGATTAAACTTATACAGAATATCGCAAATAATATAATACAATATAATACATAAGAAATCTTCGATCTTGCAGATTATGATCTTAATAAATCCTGTACCAATACAAATATATGTTAATGCGATGACAACCTTGTTAAGCCATGAGAATATCCCTAATCACAATATCTCCACTTGTATTAAACATGCAAACAGAAAATCCTTACGTTCTTGGAAACGTAATATAACAGGGCTCTTACCAATTTACCATCATATAACAAATTTACAGCTAGTACCAAACACAAATTTGTACACAGGGGGCAAAATACAGCAATTATTTTAAACAAACAGGAATCAGTTTACCTTAGCGTCTTTCAGTTTAACCTTAAGAATCAAGTTCTTACCAAAAGGTTATGACACACTATAGTGTGTACACGCCGGCGCATAAGTCGTTACCGCCCACACACACTGATAAGGTAGCGGGAACGATTAGCACCACATATCGGGAAATTTTGTCCATTCCCGTAAGAAAATTATTAAGCACAATTAACAAGAATGCAGTAAGCGACGCACTTTGTAGTTGGGATCATCAGGTATACTACCTCAAATACCCGACAGTGCTAGAAAAAGGCAATTTATCACCTCGAAGCCACCACCAGCCCCGCCCGCTGCCGTGCTCCCCAATCGGCGGGAAACCGCTTACGAACATAGAGCGCAGCGGAGGAATTTCCTCGATTAATGCGAGCGAGGAAAGGTCTCGGTCGGGTCACAAATCCACATCCTGCGGTACTTCCAGGCCGCCGGGTCAAATTTCAAGTCCTCGCTTATACCAGCAGACCTCTGACGTCGCAGTCAATTAAGGAAAATATTAGGCCCAACGAACCAATCCGCTGCTGCCGACCGACTGACCGTATCCCCCGAAAATCAACTCCATCAGCCGGTAGAGGGCACCACCAGAGCCACAGCGCGCTCTCACGGGCGAAACTAGCACGCGGGCTCTGCAGGAACCAGCAACAGAACACAATCGAGGGCGGGGAAAATAAACAATGCGAGCCGAGCACGGCTCAGTTCTCAAGTCATTTCCAGTGACTGGTCAGTTTCGTTTGACCAGAGGTTCCAGGTCCCAGTCCTTGCCACGTTAACACAGAGCATGACACGTCTTCACCAGCTTGCACAGTGTCTTCCTGACAACTTGGGTTCATGGTCTCGAAGGGTCTGTGCCACACAACCCCATCCAACTGGAATCGTGGTTTATCTGAACACAGAACCTTTTTCCAGTCAGCAGTATAGACGCTCTTCATCTGCCGCATCAAATCAACGCCAAATCTCGCTGCACTGTCCAAATGAACACGTCTGTGGTATGTCTCCCATGGAATATCGAAATGATGCCTCGAACGCAAATGTCGCTAGTATTTGTCATTAAGAGTAAGTTTAGATGTTGTTGACTACTGCGTTGTCAATGATGACGGAAATTCCACTTAATTCTGTAGATCAAGGAACGTTTTTTTTTTTTTTTTTTGCTGGTATAGGCTACTCGTGGGCAGGTCATACAAATTTGGAGCAACATACGATATTAGTAGCAATTGACGAATTAGATCAACAAAAAATATAAAAAATGGGTAATCTTCTCGTTTTCTACATTTAGCAATGTCATAGCTGAAATTACCCAAACTATCGTAAAAAAAAAAAAAATCCAGAATGCAAAATATTTTTCTTTTAGTGTTGAAATTACACCTAATATAATGATATTATCACCAACGTTGACCAGCTTTCACTAATTATCAGATTTGTCAAATAAAACGGACAACTATTTCAGTCATTTTTGTGTTTCCTTTCTAACATGGGTCACTAATCAGAAGACATGTTGAAAGCAGCCCTTGACACCACTGAGACTCTTAACATCCGCATTAATAACTGAAGAGGCAAATCTTTCCATAATGCAGACAATATATTTGGATGCTACTAGGATCTCGTAATGGTTTTTGAAATTTAGGCGAACTGAATCTCAAAATAACATTTCATATGAGTTTTCACAAATTGCTTGTATACATTTAAATAGGTTTTTGAAAATCTAAACTCATATTGTTTATCATATTTTGTTGTTGCAATCAGTATAATCTGATTCTAAAGGTAACAAGTAACTTGTCAAAGACTTGCTGTTTGCTGGGGTGGACGCACAGTATTCTTTGAGCTTTAACCATGATCTGGTACTTGGTGGTGCATTGCCTGTTGTCGCCGATCGCTTGTAAAAAAAAAATAAAAAGTATGTTCACAAAATAAAACTCAGTAGACTTCCTGCTGATTTTAAATTGATATATTGTCAATGTTACATCATTCGGTACCAACGTAATGGAAAAACATCAGACATCTATCCAAATTTATGATTGCAGATTAAACCATTTGAACACAGTGTAAGCAGCTTCCAATGAACTCCAAATTGATCAAAATTTCAAAATCACTGAAAGAGTGACATCACTTCTTCCCGGTGTTGCGGTTAGTTGCCTGTGGGGACTACTCTAAATCTCGATGCTGCCCCGATCCTTCCACTTCAGCCTGGCCCATGGCACGATCTACACCCCCCATGTATGCCTGCTCACTGCAAAATCTGTTGAAACAAGGAAGAAGGCACCACGCAGCATTATCCTTTAATGCACATGCAACGAAAATGACGGAGTAGTTAAAAACAATATCATTAAAAAAATTATGTAGTGCCTCCTGGGATGCATCGGCCTCCACTCTCCGCTCCTCTGTTCCGGGTCTTGTAGTCTCGGCCGCCGAGTCTTGTGTCCGGTCTGGCTGAATAGTCCACACCTGAGAAAAGTGGACACCTAACTTAGTAACGCTATGCGTATGATTGCAGGCGTGATCAAGTCCAACTCCCACAAAATGGCTCTTGATACTAAGCCACATACCACCTGCAGTGGATAAATGCTCTTACACGCGACTACTAAAAAATAATGGACAACAGAAACTTACCTATCCACCAAGATATTGAGAATGCCAACATCAACAGACTTCGCTCTAGAAAACCGCCAATGAAATCAGCAAGGGATGTTACACGTGAAGATTTCAACATCATCAAAGTTTGGATCCAGGAGTTGACTGTACACCAAAATAACAGGATACCTTGTATTACACAAAAGCCACCAGGATTTGGCTTATCATGTAAAACCAGGTCCACACTCAACAGAATCAGAACTCAGCAGGGCAGATGCGCACACTCCCTGCACAAATGGGGCAAGCAGCCACTACCCTTATGCGAATGCGGAGAGATTAAGTCTATTGGTCATTTTGTTGAAGAATGTCCGATAAGGTCTTACAATGGTGATCCTGTGGACTTCCCGCTGGCAAGTCAGGAATCGATAGACTATGTTAATAACTAGAGGTATGTCTGCAAGCTTGTAAAGTCGCAGTATATATATAAATAACCTAAGTGATATTATCATAAGAGACGAAGAGATGAAGCAGTTAAACTCTTTGATTTCATCGTTCTCTTTCAGTCTTTCTCTGCCATTTCCATAAATGTCTCAGTTCCCCAATACAGGCTCTGTACGGGGCTGCCAACTTGTTTCAAAAAAAAAAAAAAAATGTATACTTATCTTTGGAAGAGGAAAATAAAAAGTATATGAAAGAATAAAGTATTTTTTAAATCAGTTACATATTGCCTAAAATATATATTTTTTCATGCTTATGGAACAAGTTACTGGTTTTTTATTGTATTTTAAAAGTCATAACTGGTACAACATACTAAATTTAGATTTATGAATAACTGCTTTAGGGATGCGTTAAATTTAAGGACGCTCATTTTTTCTTTTCCCACAATTTTGCATTCATTACTTTGTCGATGAAAGCAGATATCCATAATGTGTTCCCATATAATCCCACAATACTGTAGCGAAGGCCTAACCAAAGTTTTGTAACCTATCTCTCTAACTTCCTTGGACCTTGATACATTCCCTCGTTACCCTCATGGAGGAAGGAAATATATGGAGACGACGCAAGAGACCTTCACCACGCATTGAAGTGAAGCAGGGTGGAGGAGGAGTGGGGGGCATGGCCGGAGTGGAGGGGGCATGGCCGCTTCCATACAGACACGGGGAATATGTACAAAAACCTCAAGGGGACTCTAGGATAGAGGTGACGCCACAATCTGGTGATGGATTATTATGTAACTCGATATGACAAACAAAAAATTAATAATAAATTTTTTTGATATCCTGCTTAGTTTTCGAGATATTTTGTCCCAAATGTGAAATGGTTTTGGTTGAAATTCAGAAGAAAAAATTGGTCAAAGTCAAATTTGATGATGGATTCTTATTTAAAAAGACGAGACAAATGAAAAATAAAGAATAAAAATTTTCGATATCTCACTTAGTTCTAGAGATATACTGTATCAAAAGTGAGGTGTCTTGAGTTGAAATCGGGAAGAACAATTTCGCAAAAAGTCAAATTTAATGATCGATTCTTATGTAACACGACGAGACAAATCGAAAATAAAGAATAAAATTTTTCGATATCTTGCTTAGTTTTCGGGATATACTGGGAACATCGCAATTGTTTGGAAGCGCATTATCGCCGCTGTCGCCATTGCGCACGCGTGAGCCTGCTTCACCAATTTAACCTCACTTCTCCTCCATATATTTCCTTACTCCATGGTTACCCTCTCTATCCATGGAGGAAGGAAATATATGGAGACGACGCAAGAGACCTTCACCACGCTTTGAAGTGAAGCAGGGCGGAGGAGGAGTGGGGGGGGGGGGGCATGGCCGGAGTGGAGGGGGGCATGGCCGCTTCCATACAGACACGGGAAATATGTACAAAAACCTCAAGGGGACTCTAGGATAAACGTGACGCCGCAATCTGGTGATGGATTATTATGTAACTCGATATGACAAAAAAATGAAGAGTAAAATTTTTTGATATCCTGCTTAGTTTTCGAGATATTCTGTCCCAAATGTGAATTGGTCAAAGTCAAATTTGATGATGGATTCTTATTTAAAAAGACGAGACAAATGAAAAATAAAGAATAAAATTTTTCGATATCTCACCTAGTTCTAGAGATATATTGTATCAAAAGTGATGTGTCTTGAATTGAAATGGAGAAGAAAAATTTCGCAAAAGTCAAATTTAATGATCGATTCTTATGTAACACGACGAGACAAATCGAAAATAAAGAATAAAATTTTTCGATATCTTGCTTATTTTTCGGGATATACTGGGATTGGGTTGATATGCGGCCTGGACCAAAAATTAATTCTGCCATAGCTACAATGAATTACATGCAGAATGGATATTTCAGTTTTTTTTACTACCACTTGCGGTTAGGTTGAAATGCGGCCTAGACCAGAATAAAAATAGTTATCTTGTTAACATACATCGTAAGCTTAATTGGAAATGTCTGGAAGTAGTTTCCAACGCGATATACGTTTTGCCACTAACTTGGTTCTCATGAAATTACTAACAGTAATAGATAAATTCTTTGTCCCTCATGGAACAACAAAACCATTCTGGTACAGACTGCATTTAGACCTAACCACAATCTCCATTAAATTGTCGCTACAGAATCAAACTATGTAGACATACCCTCACACGCGTTTTTGAATCGCAAACTGTATTTGCAGTAACAACATCGTTTGCTTCATCAAGATTCCTAGATTGCATAGCATAATTTAACACATTTCATTTCATCATACAGTATAAACTGCAACGTAATGAAAGAAAGCGCAATACTAAATTCACTGAATCGCGACGGAAAACACACCCCCTTAAATCTCATTTTCAACACGCGTTAAAAAGTAATGCTAGTCTATTATGTGCAAAATAGCAAGGTATGCTGATTTTCTACACTACACCAACAAAAATTTGAGAACAAATTCATCCCATTGAGAGCTATGACTAAATATTTATAGACAGCAAGCGAAGTTTGCCGCCGCCGCCGCCGCCAACGCCGCCGCCGCCGGTGGTGGTGGTGGTGGTGGTGGTGGTGTTGTTGTTGTTGTTGTTGTTGTTGTTGTTGTTGGGGAAGCGAAGTTTGCCGCCGCCGCCGCCGCCGCCGCCGCCGCCGCGCCGCCGCCGCCGCCGCCGCCGCCGCCGCCGCCGCCGCCGCCGCCGCCGCCGCCGCCGCCGCCGCCGCCGCCGCCGCCGCCGCCGCCGCCGCCGCCGCCGCCGCCGCCGCTGCTGCCGCTGCTGCCGCTGCTGCCGCCGCTGCTGCCGCCGCTGCTGCCGCTGCTGCCGCTGCTGCTGCCGCTGCTGCCGCTGCTGCTGCCGCTGCTGCCGCTGCTGCCGCCGCTGCTGCCGCTGCTGCCGCCGCTGCTGCCGCTGCTGCTGCCGCTGCTGCCGCTGCTGCCGCTGCTGCTGCCGCTGCTGCCGCCGCTGCTGCCGCTGCTGCCGCTGCTGCTGCTGCCGCTGCTGCCGCTGCTGCTGCTGCTGCTGCTGCTGCTGCCGCTGCTGCTGCTGCTGCTGCTGCCGCTGCTGCTGCTGCTGCTGCTGCTGCTGCCGCTGCTGCAGCTGCCGCCGCTGCTGCCGCTGCTGCTGCTGCTGCTGCCGCTGCTGCTGCTGCTGCTGCCGCTGCCGCCGCTGCTGCTGCTGCCGCTGCTGCTGCTGCTGCTGCTGCTGCTGCTGCTGCCGCTGCTGCTGCTGCTGCCGCTGCTGCTGCCGCCGCTGCTGCCGCTGCTGCTGCTGCCGCTGCCGCTGCTGCTGCTGCTGCTGCTGCTGCTGCTGCTGCTGCTGCTGCTGCTGCTGCTGCTGCTGCTGCTGCCGCTGCTGCTGCTGCTGCCGCTGCTGCCGCTGCCGCTGCCGCTGCCGCTGCCGCCGCTGCTGCTGCTGCCGCCGCTGCTGCTGCTGCCGCTGCTGCTGCTGCTGCTGCTGCTGCTGCTGCTGCCGCTGCTGCTGCTGCTGCCGCTGCTGCTGCCGCCGCTGCTGCCGCTGCTGCTGCTGCCGCTGCCGCTGCTGCTGCTGCTGCTGCTGCTGCTGCCGCTGCTGCTGCTGCTGCCGCTGCTGCTGCCGCCGCTGCTGCCGCTGCTGCTGCTGCCGCTGCCGCTGCTGCTGCTGCTGCTGCTGCTGCTGCTGCCGCTGCTGCTGCTGCTGCCGCTGCTGCTGCTGCTGCCGCTGCTGCCGCTGCCGCTGCCGCTGCCGCTGCCGCCGCAGCTGCTGCTGCCGCTGCTGCTGCTGCTGCCGCTGCTGCTGCCGCTGCTGCTGCTGCTGCTTTCTTCTTCTTCTTCTTATTCTTATTATTATTATTATTATTATAACCCAGATGTTCCTTTATCGACGACGACTTCACGGCGGGCTGGGTCCTCCAAAGCTGCAAAAATTAAGCTGATAAGAACAGATTTATTGGTAATGCTTACTTCACTAGATACATTGAAATTTTGAGTGCTTGCAATAATATATGATAATCTTATACAGTAAGTCTCAATCCAAGTATTACCATTACACTTTGATCTTAGCCAAAACGCCGAGAAGCGATACGTTTTACAGGTGTTGCTACTCTTTTTGAGTACGTCAGGATCGAGGGTAGAACACAAAGGTGTCCTCAGACCCTAGCGAGAAATTTTCGAAACTGACGGATTGACTTCCTTCGATGGCCGAGCCCCGCATTTTTGCAGATGGTGCTGTTTGTACGAAAGTGATAGGAGACAATATGTAGCCTCTATGCCTCATATAAATAACTGACTTTCGGTGATTGAGTACCGCCTGGCGCCCGCCGCGCAAAGGTGGAAAATAACCGACCCCGCCTCCCGAAAGTGGCTGGTGGCCCCATATCTCGATCGAGAGGGCTTAAGGTAGGGTCCACAAGGTGCAGACCACTGGAAGAAAGCGCTCGCATAATTTTGAGTAACTTTATTCGTAACTGCAAGACGGCATGGCAACGCACAGCGTCCGACTCACAACACGCGCGTCGGCGACGACGACATTTCGCGAAAAGACAAGGTCTCTAATAACTAAGTATCAGAGTACTGGAACCACAGCTTGGAATCCTGTAAAGAAGCAAAAATACCTGGGTTCATATTTGGAGTAGCACAAACGGTAAAATAACTGCGGGATGGTTAAACACGTTTTAACCCAGGTTACGGAAAAAAAATTTGTATATATATAACTAAATTCCCCCCCCCGAGCTATGGGAAGTGCGGATTTGGTACTGGGGGCGGCGAGGGGTTCAGCAATTGGCTACCCTGCAGAAGTTAATACACACGAGACGGAAATAAAACATAGTCGTTAAGCCAGAGAAGGAAATTTCACACAGAAGTCATATCAGCTTAATATTCTGACACTTCCAGATTATTCAACTCATTTCTATGTTTTGATTGAGATCAGGTTGGCCGATCCCGGCGGTACTGCAATTGCCGGGCCATCCCGCGACAGAGGTGGAGCAAGCCCCTAGCACTCCGTCATGTTCCAAAAATGAGTTTAATATTCTGGTCCAGCGATGCTGGACGTATCAGATATTAAGCTGATAAGAACAGATAAATGGTTGTTTATTAGTAATGCTTACTTCACTTGATACATTGAAATTTGAGTGCTAGGGGCTTGCAATAATGTATGATAATATTATACAGTAAGTCACAATCCAAGTGTTGCCAAAAGGCCGAGAAGCGATAAGTTTTGCAGGTGTTGCTACTCTTTATGAGTACTTCAGGATCGAGGGTAGAACGCCAAGGTGTCCCCAGACACTAGCGAAAATTTTCGAAACTGCCGGATTGACTTCCTTCGATGGCCGAGCTCCGCATTTTTGCGGATGGTGCTGTTTGTACGGAAGTGATAGGAGACAATAAGTAGTCTCTATGCTTCATATAAATAACTGAATTTCGGTGATTGAGTACCGCCTGGCGCCAGCCGCGCAAAGGTGGAAAATAACCGACCCCGCCTCCCGAAAGTGGCTGGTGGCCCCATATCTCGATCGAGAGGGCTTAAGGTAGGGCCCACAAGGTGCAGAACACTGGAAGAAAGCGCTCGCATAATTTTGAGTAACTTTATTCGTAACTGCAAGAAGGCATGCAAAGCACAGCGTCCGACTCACAACACGCGACGACATTTCGCGAAAAGACAAGGTCTCTAATAACTAAGTATCAGAGTACAGGAACCACAGCTTGGAATCCTGTAAAGAAGCAAAAATACGTGGGTCCATACTTGGAGTAGCATAAACGGTAAAATGACTGCGGGATGGTTAAACACGTTTTCACCTAGGTACGGAATTTTTATTTATATATATATTTATATAAAAAACTATTTCCCCCCCTCTCACTCGTTCCCCCCGAGCTATGTGAAGTGAGGAGGAGGAACTGGACTCGGGCAGTGAATGAAAGTTAATAAAAGGGACTCTAGATACGATAGTCGCCTACATTATTTATTAGGTAGATTCTCAGCTAGGTTATAGTTTTGCCCTGGCCTTTCCCTGCCTAATCGGTTCTCCAACCGTAACTAATGGAGTGGTGTCATGATTCCTGACAATTAACATCAATTAACATCTTACTATAGCCCACAAGTCTTTGCTTAGATCATCAGAAGACAGAAGACATCTCAAGACAGAGAAGGCGGCGGCGGCGGCTGCTGCGGCGGCGGCTGCTGCTGCTGCTGCTGCTGCTGCTGCTGCTGCTGCTGCTGCTGCTGCTGCTGCTGCTGCTGCTGCTGCTGCTGCTGCTGCTGCTGCTGCTGCTGCTGCTGCTGCTGCTGCTGCTGCTGCTGCTGCTGCTGCTGCTGCTGCTGCTGCTGCTGCTGCTGCTGCTGCTGCTGCTGCTGCTGCTGCTGCTGCTGCTGCTGCTGCTGCTGCTGCTGCTGCTGCTGCTGCTGCTGCTGCTGCTGCTGCTGCTGCTGCTGCTGCTGCTGCTGCTGCTGCTGCTGCTGCTGCTGCTGCTGCTGCTGCTGCTGCTGCTGCTGCTGCTGCTGCTGCTGCTGCTGCTGCTGCTGCTGCTGCTGCTGCTGCTGCTGCTGCTGCTGCTGCTGCTGCTGCTGCTGCTGCTGCTGCTGCTGCTGCTGCTGCTGCTGCTGCTGCTGCTGCTGCTGCTGCTGCTGCTGCTGCTGCTGCTGCTGCTGCTGCTGCTGCTGCTGCTGCTGCTGCTGCTGCTGCTGCTGCTGCTGCTGCTGCTGCTGCTGCTGCTGCTGCTGCTGCTGCTGCTGCTGCTGCTGCTGCTGCTGCTGCTGCTGCTGCTGCTGCTGCTGCTGCTGCTGCTGCTGCTGCTGCTGCTGCTGCTGCTGCTGCTGCTGCTGCTGCTGCTGCTGCTGCTGCTGCTGCTGCTGCTGCTGCTGCTGCTGCTGCTGCTGCTGCTGCTGCTGCTGCTGCTGCTGCTGCTGCTGCTGCTGCTGCTGCTGCTGCTGCTGCTGCTGCTGCTGCTGCTGCTGCTGCTGCTGCTGCTGCTGCTGCTGCTGCTGCTGCTGCTGCTGCTGCTGCTGCTGCTGCTGCTGCTGCTGCTGCTGCTGCTGCTGCTGCTGCTGCTGCTGCTGCTGCTGCTGCTGCTGCTGCTGCTGCTGCTGCTGCTGCTGCTGCTGCTGCTGCTGCTGCTGCTGCTGCTGCTGCTGCTGCTGCTGCTGCTGCTGCTGCTGCTGCTGCTGCTGCTGCTGCTGCTGCTGCTGCTGCT
>JARYHS010013631.1:99202727-99244202 GCA_031002005.1 Vandiemenella viatica
AAACTTCTTAGTTCTTTGACATAGACTATCAGTAACTAAACAAGCACTCATAACTACGTCGTGTATCACCTATGTCAACAGTCAATTTATACTGAAGATAATATGTTTCACACCAAAAGCTTTTCAGTTTTATGAATGCGCTACTTCATCTTGTTCCCTTATGTACCTCTATTAAATTTATATTAAGTGCATTTTAATCTTACCCACACCGGATGGCGATACGAAAGTAACGAAATACTTAATTCAACTTGTAATGTCACTTGTAATTGGCACTGCAATCACATTAAATAAATTATCACTTGTAATAATATCGAAAAATAAAGGTAGGCCTATTTTTATTTTATATTTTGTTTGGCCATCAGTCTGGGACCATTCAGCCAGCCATCGGTTTAGCACAGTCAAATGTGAGTTCTTATTCTAACATCCAGGTGACCCACTATGGGCTTCATGTGGAGCTGATCCTCCATTTCTTCATAACTGCATGTTGCCTTTTGAGTTTGCTGAAGGAAAATATGACTAAGAGCTCTTCCAGGAGCATATAAAAGCGATTTCGCTGCAGCTGGTACTGTGAATAGAACATAATTTTGTTAAAGTCGGAAATATCTGGCTTAAATATACAGAATGGTTCAGGGGGTCTATTTATTATACGCAGGTGACACAAATGTTATGGATAGCAAACTCGGCTCATCTAATGATACTTGCAATGTGATATCCAGAAAACCATAGTTACTTAAGTATAGTTGGCTAGATTGCTGCGTAATGATGTCCTCTTTTTATCTGCCTCAGACACCTGTCTTGATTCCACTTAAGGTACCCCTTTCTCTTAACCAATCCCTTTACCTGGGTTGGGTACCTGTGAAATGTTTCGCGTTGCTGCTCCGTTTCGCCAGCTGATCGACCATCTCATTGTGTAGCAATCCTTTATTGCCTTAATCCTAGAGAAAATAAATCTGTGTACCGGCTGAAGAGGCTTCTGGCACAAGTCTGATGACATCAAAGAAGTATTAGGGCATCTTTTTGTTCCACTCTGGCTCTATAATTGCTGAATTACACTCCAAGATGTTGGAGATTGGCCTTTACAACGCGTATTTAATGACTGCACGAATCGCTAGTGTTTCGGCAGTATAAATGGACAAATCTGCAAATAGAAATTTCTCCGAACTGATTAGTGCAGGGGCATACCGAACGCTCTTAGTAGTTTTAGAGAGGTCCTTGTACATATGAGTGAAGTTAGGACATGAATCATTCAGGAAATTTGAGATGGCTGCAATCAAATTATTGTTCTGGGCAATATTGCCTCGAAGATAAGGAGTACTGAAAACTTTAATTCGTATGCAAACTGATAATTAGTAGCTGAATAACTTTTTAAAATGAGTGGCCTGATCATTTCGTATTCCTTATATCCATTTAACAGTAGAGATATTTTCGGGTGTTGCCAATGGTCTTTAAGTCTTCTGTTCTCAAGATACAGCTTCTATTGTAATATATGGTCACTTGTAGATAAGATATACAGTTGTAAGTACTTCCCGACGTAAGAAAAGGAGCATTTCTGTTGCTTCTAGTGATAGAGCGTTAGTCGGAATAGACATATTAGCTCCAAGGATTAATTCTATCACTACACTGTCCAGTTTTCCAAAATGTATTTTGGTGGGTTTCCGAAGAGAGCACATCCATAGTCTAAACAAAGTGAAGAGTGATGCAATGTTCGTGCGACCGACCGGAGTAGATTTAGCGATTTTCTCACCTTTGCTAGGATCTAGTTTATGTGATGGCTCCACGTTAATTTTCTGTCCATACAGAAGCCCAATAATTTAACTAAAGCTTCAAGAGAAAAGGTATAATATTATCCCATCCAAATGGTTCGTTCATCAAATGTGCTGCGCTCTTTTGCAAACACCACAAGTGACAATTTGGACGATTTGACAATAAGACAACACACAGATGTCCCAGGAGTTAGCGCTATTGCAACTTAATCTATGTTAATCATATGTTGTTTTTTGTTATTATTTTTTTTCTTGTGACCTTACGACTCCTCGATATCGATGTTGTTAGAAAAGGGAAAGGACTGGAGCAAGGATAGGGAAGCTTGGCATTCACCAGGATTCAAACCTGCAACTCTCGAATGCAAACTAGAGCGTTATGGCTCACCCCATGGGCATGGTGTAAATGCAGATGTCATCAGCACTCTTTCATTCTTTCATATGGATACCAAAGATATTTTTTTTTCAAGTTTATCGGCGTATACGCCATATAATAACGAACTTCGAATTGCTCCCTGAGGAGATCCCTTCGACAATATTCTAGTATCAAAAAGAGTTGATCCCAATATCTTGCTTTTGTATTGAGTGTCCCAAAGAGTAGATGATTTCATTTAATGATAATGCGGATCATTGATTAAGTAACAAAATAATTGTGGTCGTGTTTCTTAAGCCAGAATTATTATACATATAAAAAAATGTCTGTGATAAGTGACAAAGCAAAAGATTAATGACACAAACATCTCTGAACCTATTTATTTTCACATAAAAATAATAATGTCATTAACTGAATGCAGTTCTTTAATGTATAGTTAGTTTTTTCGTCAAAGTCGATAGAATTTATAATTGTCAGTTTGCAGCCAACATGTAGACGTCGTGTTTACCATAAGGTCAGAGCCCATTGTTGTGGAAAATCCGGGTTGCCCCCGTGATGTGACTGCGTGGCTATCAGCTGCCCGCTGTCGAGGTAGCCGGAGTTGTCGCAGTGGTAACGGTGACGGCGCGGTCAAACGTGTAAACAGATCACCTTCTCCCAGCTGGGGCGGTATGTTAGTAAACATCGACCCCTGGCGTGGTTCAGGAACCGAATGCATTTCCGCCGAACGCGGTCCCAGCTCAGATCCACTTCCTGGGCGTGGTGTTTCAAGATTCGTCAGGACATAACGCATACATTAATAGTTTAGTACAACTACGAGGGAATCGATTTGATTGGGCAGACGTTCACCCGCGCTGACGGGAGCTCTCACCGAAGTTTTTCGTTTCTAGAAGCGAAACGATTTTTCCTTCTCATTTGTGCATACGTCTATGACTGAAAATTTTCAAATATTAAGCACAGTTACTGCCTCCCATTGGCCACTTTTTCCGACTTTTTTCGTCGAAGGTTCGTGTCGGAAGTTAATTTCTCCGATTGTTTGTTGCAACCACTGAAAAGTCTTCTTGACGTCTTTTAGAAGCTTACTGCCCACCATAATTTTTTTAGATTTCCCGAAAGCCTTTGACTCTGTGCCACACAACCGCCTTTTAGCGAAGCTTCGAGCGTACCGTATATCGGATCAGCTTTGTGCATGGATAAAGGATTTTCTAACTGGTAGGTCGCAGTATGTTTTCGTTGAAGGAGAAAGTTCTTCTAATCTAGATGTTACATCGGGTGTAACTCAAGGAAGTGTAATAGGACCACTTCATTTCTTAAATTTTATAAACGATTGCGAGGTCCCACTTACCGCTGTTTTGACTGCGACAAGCAAGATTGATAGCCCGCTTTATTTGGCACTTGGCCCTAATATGCCTTTCAACGGTAGTCGCTATCACCTCGCCGATTATATTAATATAAAGTACTTTTATTACAAAAGTTTCAACAATCTCTCAATTTGCGCAACGGATATTCTAATATTATGTAAATGACTTTCGCCACACTTTTGCTATAATTCACAATTTATTTTACTCAAAAATTCACACAAAAACCAATGCTTTTACTGACACAATATTCTCTCCAAATTTGCATTGCCCTAGCCGAAATCAGTCTTCTTCACATGTACACGCTATGCTAGCTAATCACAGTCTCTCCCGCCATATTCAGTCTTATGCTAGCTAACCACCATCTCACTCGCCATATTGGCTTCTTTCCCCGGCGACACATAACATTACAGTAATGCCAACTTCCGCAACATGAAATCACTAAAATAACTTAAAATTACCCCGTTCTACACAAACTACTATGCTGGAAGACCTTTTCTACAAATGAAATTATAAATTTATTTACAATCAATTAATAAGGTGATAATAGCACTTAGTAATGACTGGTGAGTGGGGACCTCACACGATCTCGGAGACAAAGTGAAAAGCCTTTTTAAATTGTTAGCTGATGATGCGGTTATTTATAGGGAAGTAAGAAATTTGGCCGATTGCTTAGAAATTCAACGTGATCTGGATGTTATTTTGGTTGGTGCGCTGAGTGGCAACTTACTGTAAATTGTAAAAAGTGCAAGACAATGAGCATAACTAACAAAAAGAATCCAATTGTTCAGAAATACGAGTTAAAGTTATTGATATGATCGATTCTATGAAATATTTGGGAGTAACAGTACAAAGGAACATGAAATGGGACATACACATAATTCGTTAGTAGGTAGAGCAAATTCTAGCCTGCGATTCATAGGTCGAATCTTGAAAAATTGTAATGAACAAACAAAGGAGATAGCGTACAAATCTCTTTTGCGTCCACATTTGGATTATTTTTGTGCCATTTGGAACCCGTTTCGTAAGGGGTTGATCGAAAGTTGAGAGAAAGTACAGAGAAGAGCTACTCGATTCGTATCCGCTTGCTACAGTCCTTATGAAAGCGTCACAGAACTGATTAGTAGACTAGGCTGGGAGTCTCTGGTAGATAAATGACACACGTTTCGTTTAAACTTATTGGTAAACATGCATACTCCCACTTTCACTTTTGAGTGTAGTGAAATACACCTTCCACCAACCTATTTGAGTCGGAAGGACAGGAAAGATAAAATTAGAGAAATAAGGTGCCGGACTGATTCTTACATGAATTTTTTTTCCCCTCGTACCATTAGGGATTGGAATGCACAGCAAAGAGATTAGCTTTGGTGCTGAGCACCTTCTGCCACAATTTTGTGAATTGCAGAGTATTTATGTAGATGAAGATGTAGATAAACTGTGTCGGCGTCACAGTCTTTGTGACAGCTTACCCTACGTGGAATTCCTTATGCCTCTTTGTTCTATATTCTAAAACGCACGGCACTATATATTTGGCATCATAACTTCCATGTCTCTTAACACATTGACTGCCACGTGAGCCAATGTTGGCTCACAGTTGCATGGGTTATGACGCCACGTGAGCCATATTTGGTTCACGTATACATTGTGCAGTGAGCCGCGTGAGCCATAACTGGCTCACATGCAGAGTTGTGTTTAGAGGCCTCGTGAGTCTCATGGGGCTCACAGATAATGCGTTTCAACTATGGGTTTAAAAGTGGTGGCTCCACTGAACACTCTGATGTTCTTAGCAATCAATATTTTTGCATTTGGTAGCCCTGGTGATTCCAAACTGCAACCGTCAGATGTCAACTTTCGACGACTCAGCTGTAGTACTGTTTTGTTTTGCTGATTGCTCGTGTATGCTATTTGAGGTTACGTTTGTGTATTTGGTTAGTTTCCTAGTTTATTATTATGGCCAAAAGAAGACAAACTTTTGAAGAACTTGAACAGCTAGTAAATGAGGCTATGCAAGATAGCTTATCAAGTTATCAATTTTATATGTACCTAATATAAGCAAATAAACTAAGAGTTTGAATCATTTCTTGAAAAACGATTTTTTTTATACCTATTGTGTTTTAAATGCGTGGCAACAGATCGTAATTGTGTTAAAATGTAGTTGTTGGGCCACGTGAGCCATATATGGCTCACACCTGTTATCAGTCCAGATCAGTCATAACTTGATATTTTATGAAGCAACTTAGTTCTACATGATCAAAAGAAGACATCTGATGCAAAAAATCAATTTGGCCTCACAAGTAATATTCGTGATTTCAATGTGGCATAGCAATACATAGTCCAAGTTTCATCATGGCAGTCAATGTGTTAAGAAATGCAACAATGATCCATTAATGCATCTTACCGCAATAATCCTTGAGACTGATCACTCCCGATAGCCGCAAGATCTCCCGCACAGAATAAATGAATTGAATAAACTACTGAAATTAATATCAATTAAGATATAAAAAAAATAATTATAATACATTTGGAATTGGCCCCTCGAGCTCAAGAATAATGAATGTCACCGTTTGTGACATTTCTTTTGTACGCTGACGAAACAGAAAAGTGCGAATATTAAATTTGTTTATTCAGTACTTTAATTGAATAAATATGTAACTTTATTTGTGGCTTGAATTAAAAAAATACAGTTGAATAAACAAAAATATACCATTCTCCGATGGTGAAAAGTTTTTTCACCAAAGGGTTTCGAAACCGAAAAACCCCGCATCAGGCGCTAGGAAATCACGATGGTGCCGCAATGACACGAGCCAACGGGCTCGCACACGCGGATGAAGAAAAACATGTTCGATTTATCAAGCTTTCAAGAGAATCGGTAAGTGTAAAATGAATCTTCTGTGCAAGTTCGCTCACCACCTAGTGAAAAAGTTGCATCTAAATTTGGACAGTCAGCTGCGCTTGAAATGACAAATGCACAACATAGGAAGAAAAGTTGGTTTTATTGATATTACCATTACATTAAAAAATATGTGCCTGTAATTTATACTCAAAAACAAAAGGATCTATTTGTACTCAGTGCTCGCTTCAAGTTAGTAAAATCATGTGCTCTGAAATCGCAGCTCAGCGTTCAACAAACCAAATTATTTGAGTAGATAACAAAAAACGAGTAAAATGAGAGTCTGTTATGATTCAGACTTCGGAAATTAAATGCTCAAAATGTCTATATTCCAGATATATTTATTTTATATTAATACTATCGTTCTTCACTTGGAATACAAAACTGTTAAGTTGGCTATCATGTTGTGATTCATCCTTTCAGAAGCATAGCTCTTTGGGAAATTCTAATGCTGCTAGCTTGCCAGTTCTCGCGAGTCCTCAAGGGTGTGGCATATTTTGTTGTCACTGTTGCTTCAAACAGCTGTTTGTAAGGTATGAAAAATTATAACGGCTCCAACTATTTCTTGTACATATTTTATGTTGAATCATGCTGATGATATGCTGGAAGGAAATAATGTGGCGATTAAAATTTTCCTTTTGCATATTATTTATTGTAACTGGGTACAATGTATTTACTGTCGATTCACGGTTGGCACTGCACGAAACTACTGATGATACGTTTTAATAATATTGGCGGCAATATTTCGCAACTTATATTTACTTGCATTTGTGTACCACGTATTTTTAGTATTGGTTATAATGGAAATTGCTTCAAGTGCGAATTTTGAATTTACAGTTGGCAGTACATATTACTGAAGGTAACATTCGTGTATCTATAAACACTTTTGGTTTTAAAAATGGTATTCCTTCATCGAAAAATATGTTCGAGTTGTGGAAAAAGTAATCCTGCTTTTTCCTTTCACACATATGGCTAATCTGTTCGTTTGGAACAGTCTGTTTTAAACGCCCCCTAGTTTGGTTTGGTGCGCTGGTGGCGTTGCTAGATGTGGCAGATAAAATTGTATCTCGTTAAAACTCCGCCAAATTTCCTTATCGAAACATTTATTTCTTGAACTGAGAATTAAATCTCTTTTCTAAATGAAGTTTTGGGCTCCGGGTGTCATTCCAGAAGCCCGACACTTCGTCGGAAGATGAAATCTGAGAATAACTTCAAAACGTCGCATTAAATTGACGCTTTCTCTGTGGCATTCCCGAAAACACATTTATATAGTTTATACACTGGAAAAACCTGATTCATTTAGACTCTTCTCTCACTGACTTTTCTAATGAATTTGCGTGACGAAAATTTCCATTGACTTACCTACCACTGAAGTCAAATGCAATTTTCAACCCAATTTATCTCTCCTCATTTATGGACCGAAACTATATCGCCAACTATCAGTATGTCTCCCAGTCATAATTTAAATATTTCACGGTATAGTATAATGACGTATTGACATTTAATAAATCTGTAGTAACAAGGGGTCAAGTTATGTCGTAATGTCACTAGCATGCGATATAGTAGTTCTATCTATGAGCGTGTGACCGAAGCTTTTTTTTTTTTTTTTTGAAGCAGAGATTGTGGTTAGTTTGAAATGCAACCTGGACTAAAATGACAAATAACTCTCCTTGATACAGCATAAGGCAGGAGGAATTTAGTTTTCAGTAATTTAAGCAGCTTTTATGAGCGCCATGATCGTGACGTCACATGATCGCGATGTAAACTACCTCTTAACAAAGATACCAACTTTTTAAGGCCATTTTTAGCTTACCTAATTCACTGATAATACCCTTGCGATCGATTTCATTTTTTTTATTTTTTTTAGTTTGCTCATTTGTGCTTAATTTGTGACGCTGTTCTGAATCCCCCCTCCCCCCTCCTACAATCACTGAACATTAATTCTCTTATTCAACCAGTTACTTAATATCTTATATATATATATATATATATATGTGTGTGTGTGTGTGTGTGTGTGTGTGTGTTTTCAGTACCCTCTCCATAACTGAATACCTTTTCTTTCGCTGGAGTCCTAACACTGGTATAGTTTTCCAGATACATTATTCAGTGGTTCCTGTGCATTCATAATGCTTTTCATAATCCCATATTTAGCGCCCCTCTTTGCTGCTATTAATTCCTCCTTAAACTATTTAATATGTTCTCTACTATTCTCTACTGCTTTGCCGCCTCTTAACACTATGTTCTCTTAATACCAATCTCTTTAGCTTTCTCATCCTCCTATTATACTGTAATATGTAAGCTCTGTACTTTTATTATTTTCTGTTTTGGAATAAACATTTCTCTCCCCATTCTTACAACCTATAGCTATATGAACAAATGTCACCACCTCTCCACTGCATTGATATTCTTCAACATACTGAAATTGGGATTACTGGAGATCGCGATTCCGCCTGGAGTTGTTGTCATAATACTGCAGTGATCAAACGCAAGACTCCACTAGAAATTTTTTCCGAAGTACATTTAACTGTTTCATGCTGGTCCAAGATGTATTATAATGGAATTACTGCTTGAAAATAATAGGTCTTGTGACAGTATTCCAACGATATTACTGAATGTTGTTGTAGCGGAATCGTGATCTCCAGTAGACGCCTGAAATTTTCATGAAATACCCCTTCATTTCTGAGATTCGCAACCTAATTTTGTCCTTCACACCTGCTTCATCACTTATTCTTTATGTAACGTGGGGCCCCACAAAGTTGAGGTTTTATTAGAAAGATGTCCAACATATTTGATCACCCCCTTGTGTAAAGCCTACATTCCTCACTGAGATATTTGCAAATCTTTGTTCCCATGCATTAATTACTTTTTTCCCCCAGTTTCTGGTAAATTAAGGTCCCCATCAATAATGACCATTTTTCTATGTTCACTGAAATCTGAATACAATTTTTGTTTCTTCTTGGTACCATATAAATGAATTGACAATTGTAAAGTCATTGATGTATCCAGAGAAAAGGACTGTTGCAATATATGATATCAAGGAATGTTGGACTGTTGCAGTATGATACCGATATAGACTCTGTTATTAAGATGTCATCAGTATGTCAAGTTCAAATGATTGTAGTGTTGAGTGATATTAATTTTCATGATGTTGCAATAAAATGGTAGTTCATCACATTGAAGCAAGAATCTGTGAATGTTTCACTTAAAATGGGAACGAGGTATGGCAATAACAGAACTCGTAGTAAAGATTGTATAACATTATATGAAGATTGATACAAGGATTTCAAATTCCTTTATTAATTTAAAACCTACATACATTTTGCTTGGTACTGACAAATTATAGTATGAAGAGAATGGACGTTCATAATATTCATTTTGTTAGCTTACCAGATTGGGTTTTCATTGATCCATAAGAGGCCTGCTTAAATTTGAGCCAGTGAATGTCTACTGCATAAATGATTCAAATAGCTTTCATTTCAAGACAAGGTGCTGTATCAGATCTAAATGTGATTAAGGTTACAGTAGCATTGTCGAATGTGGAGTTGTTTTATCTAATAGATATGTAAATAATGAACTATAAATTTCTAATTGTTAAATATTTAATGAGTGCCTGTCACCAATGCCCAGCCAAAATAAATAGAATTATTAGACTGTATTTTTGTAATTACCACCCCACAATATACAAGATAGAGAGAAGAGCATTTACTATTGGCTGCAATATCCATTAAAAATTAATGAAAGGAGGCTTTTAGCCATTCTCATTATTTACTATTTGTTTCACAGTTGCAAAATGGCAGCCAGGAAGATGGCCGGACGACGTGCAACCACCAAGAAACGTGCGCTGAGGACAACATCAAATGTATTTGCAATTTTTGATCAGGCACAAATACAAGAGTTCAAGGAAACTTTCAACATGATTGATCAAAACCGAGATGGTTTTATTGACAAAGATGACCTGAATGAAATGTTTTGTTCTTTGGGTAAAGTTAAATATAAATGATGCTTTATAATAAATCCGAAGCTAAATGTAAAATCAATAGTTTAACGTACAATCACTGTCAAAGTAAAAGACATAAATCATATATTTTTTTTAAATATATATAATGGTGTGTAGAAAGTACTGTTATATGTAAGCAAGTTGTGTAACATTAGTTGCGATTTGTATTCTGTTTGTGATCATGTCTTTGAGGTGGGGAATGCAATCGTCACAGGTATAGCTAAGATGACTATGGGTAATTTTATATAAAATGTGTTTTGGATATCCATTTCTTGGGAACTACCACTGCGTCAAGTATGCAGATGCTTGGGTAAAATTCACATAAATTTTTAAATACTCTACTGCAGTGATTCTCAACCTATAGTCCAAGGCTCACCTTTGGTCACTAAAGATGGGACAGGTGGTCTGCAGGCAGAATATTACAAATTTAACTATAACATATTAACTCTATATTTAAAGTTATAACACAATAAAATGTGAAAATTGTTCACCTAAAATGGAACCATACTTGTATATTCATTCATTTATTTGGTCCCATTTTTATCATTTACATACAATAAATTGTACAATGAAATTTAATTTAATTGCAGTGGAGCACACGCTCTGGTGGCAATTTCCCTACACACCCAACTTCCCCCTATCCTGCAACCACCTACATTTGCCCTTTCCAAATTTCAACTTTAAATTCTTTTAAATTTAGGACAAGTCAAAGATTATAAGTTTAATGCCTTAAATATAAATATCTCTACTAGTACATTTTTAATTTTATGTCAGTCACTAATCCATACATTTACATTATTTTTTACCTTATTATATTTTCATTGGCAAATATGTGATAAGATTGTACACTGTTTATTAACAATTTCTTTACTCATGCTGTTGTTTCATCATTTAAATATTATTTGATTAAGTAGAAAGCTTTATTACATAAATACTCTTTTAGCCTATGCTTGAGCTGTTCTCTCTTATTGCTGATGAACCTTAATTCTGTAGGAAGCTTATTGTAGAATTGGGCTCCAGAATAGGAAGGGCATTTTTCAATTTTTTTTGTGTTGTGTACTTGTAAATTGAAGTCGGTTTTACTACGGGTTTCATACATGTCATTCCTCGCATATCTTCCATAGGCTGAGCTTATTTTCAAAGCATGAGGTCATCTACTATCGGCTTGGCCGGCCTGTTCATTGGCAGGGGGGGGGGGGGGTGAGAGGGGAGGAATGGGGAACTTGGATGTTTTATCAACGCCCATAGCATTTGCTAACTGCTGCAACGTGGTTAATCCAGTACTGCTTAAATCAGTCGTACCTATTTGGATGTCTGAAATCAGGATCAGATGGTTCCCTTTCATCATCAATTTCATACTCACATTGCCAGATGTTCTTGGAGTCAAATCATTAATTATCTTTAGAATGTTTCCACTTTTGCAGGTCATTCCTCACATCTCTTCCATAGGCTGAGCTTATTTTCAAAGCATGAGGCCATCTATCGGCATGGCCAGCCTGTTCATTGGCAGGGGGGGTGGGAGAGAGAGGGGAGGAATGGGGAACTTGGATGTTTTACCAACTGTGACAATTTTAATTTGTGTTTTATGTGATATGGTTTCTTTGTGTGTGAAAGCTGTAGATTATAAGGCAGTAATTGGAAAATATCCTAGAATTTGTCTAGATGATTGCAGAAAACTGACAAAAACTACAATCAGGTCCACCGGTATGCGAGGCGAGGAATTTGAACTTGAGCCTGTTGTAACTCTAGTGTGGTGGCATTTTAACATGTTCAGCTACACTGATGAGTTTCTTAGAGCCAAATAACTGGGGTTATTAAGAACCACAATACTTTTTTAAAAAAAAAAAAAAAAAAAAAAAAAAAAAAAAAAAAAAAAAAAAAAAAAAAAAAAGGTTGCATTTGTGCTCAAGAATATTGATGCATTTTCGTTGAACAGTGTATCGATAGTTCCAAGTATTTAGGTATAGATAGTAGCATTCTGGTAATAAATTATTAAGAACACCCAACTAAAATTTGTCATTTTCTACGTGATCCTATGGCATGAATTCCTTATGGATAACTGTAACTTGCAATCAAAATAAGGAGCAGTGAATTTTAGTTTTTCGGCATGTGCATATGTTTCAGAGACTTGATGCTTCTATTCTTAGTCCTGCAACTTTGTGACTCGTACTGAAAGCATCATGTTTTTAGTTTCCTGTTGGATGAAGTAAAGTCTGGATTTGTATAAAGTCGTTTCATTTCCATGAAGTACAAAGTAAGAACAGACATTCCACTATTCAAAATGTTGTCTGTATCGCATGTTAGAAATGGGTCATTTTTGAAACTTGGAAAACTCTCAGATAAAACAATAGTTAAACAAAACAAATTTCACGATTACTATGCAACTATCATTTATACTGTTCATACTGAATAGTTTTAAGGAATGTTTAAATTTGACATGAATGTGGTCAGAATATTGGCCAGACTCACATGCCCACAGTCTGGAGTAATCAATTTAATGTGTACTCCTGGATAGAATGTTAATTGCAAATGAAAAGTTATTATTCTTGGTGAAAATCGTTTGGAATAATGTTTTGGTCTTCTTCACAAGCATGTTGAGGTCTTCAAATCAATGCTGAAATGTGGTTCTTTGACTGCAAATAGACAAGCCTTCTTGAGTTGGCAACATAATTTTATAATAAAAGTTTGCAAATTTCCTGATATTATGATGAATTTAAAATGGTTTGTGGCATCAGGAAGTTTGTGTACCAATTATTTGAGAATTACTAAACAGAAATTACCAAATAAATCGTTCATATGGATTTTGCAATTGGAGATAATGGTGTTCACTGTATTTCAAGGTTTGCAACTGTTTACATTTAATATTCCTATTCTTTATAAAACTAATGTGAAAGTGTAAATAAAGAACAATGGGGAGAAGATGACCCATCACTTACAACAGATGTAGGTAGGAGGGTCAGAAAGAAAAAAGAAAACTCACACAATTTACAATATTTCAGTTTAAAAACCAATTCATGCATTTAGTATTTGGTCATTTACAAGGAGTCACGTGCACACACCATAGCTTTGGTTTAAATACTTGATAAGGTGTGTTCGTGTTGGTCCGAACCTCTTTCTTCATCTGTGGGGACAGGTTATTTTCTCTATCCTTCCTCATTTTAATTGCCTAATGGTACTTTCATTGTCACCATTATCTAATGTGGAATTACAGATATTTTAATATTTGTTGGCAACAGTTTACCTGGAAGATGAGGGTAATTTCTATTAATATTTCTTGATTGCAGGGAAGGAAGTGTCTGATGAATATCTGGATTCTATGATGAAGGAAGCTCCAGGACCTATAAACTTTACAATGTTCTTAACACTCTTTGGAGAGCGTCTTCAGGGTACTGATCCTGAGGATGTGATTAAAAATGCATTTAGCTGCTTCGATGAAGAGAATAAAGGTGTTATACATGAGGATCATCTTAGAGAACTGTTAACTTCTATGGGAGAAAAACTTACTGATGAAGAGGTTATGCTAATTTTGATTTATTTAAATTTGATAGAGCATGTGTTTATTTCCCTACTCATCCACTTTCGCTCTTTTAATTTTTTTGATCCCATTTTTTTAACCAACCATTTTCAATTGTGAATTGATGAGATCTGTTGGACATGAGCACTTGTCATTGATTTCTAAGGATGTGAAGGGTAGTCACAACAGCTTGTGTCCTTCCCATATGCTGAAAGGAAACTATTCTTATATGGGAATCTTATGTGGTGCCATCTGTTGGCGAAATTTGTGACTTGTGTTCTTTATGCTAGAGAATTTTTGTCGGGGCCGGCATGGGGGAGAAGGGGCCCTCCAGCCTGGGTGCCTAACTAAATAGAAATCAAGTGAAAATTCTAAAATGTGGACCTGTGATTGTTAACAAAAAGGCCAGACTTAATCTGCAAGATATGTTTTTAAAAAACATATACATATACACTGAAGAGCCAAAGAAACTGGAATAGGCATACGTATGCAAACACAGAGATATGCAAACACTCAGAGTACGGCACTGTGGTCGGCAACACCTATATAAGACAACAGGTGTTAGAATGGTTACTGTTGCTACAATGGCAGGTTATCACGATTTAAGTGAGTTTGAACATGGTGTTATAGGGAGCACACGAGACATGGAACACAGTATCTCCAAGGTAGTGATGAAGTGGCGATTTTCCCATATGACCATTTCAAAAGTACACTGTAAATATCGGGAAGCCGGTAAAACGTCAAATCGCTGCGGCCGGGAAAAGATCCTGCAAGAACGGGACCAACGATGACTGAAGAGAATTGTTCAACATAACAGAAGTGTAACCCTTCTGCAAATTGCAGTGAATTTCAATGCTGGGCCATCAACAGATGTCAGCGTGTGAACCATTCAACGAAATATTGATATGGGCTTTCAGAGCCGAAGGCCCACTCGTGTACCCTTGCTGAGTACACGACACAAAGCTTGATGGCTCACTTGGTCCCATCAACACCAACATTGGACTGTTGACGATTGGAAATATGTTGCCTAGTTTGATATTTCCAATTGTATCGAGTAGATGGACGTGTAAGGGTATAGAGACAACCTCATGAATTCATGGACCCTGCATGTCAGCAGGGGACTGTTCAAGCTGGTGGATGCTCTGTAATTGTGTGGGGCATGTGAAGTTGGAGTGACATGAGACCCCTGATACATCTAGATACAACTCTGACAGGTGACACGTACGTACGTATCCTGGCTGATCATCTGCCTCCATGTCCATTGTGTATTCCGATGGACTTGGGCAAGTCCAGCAAGACAATGGGACACCCCACATGTCAGAATTGGTACAGAGTGGCTCCAGGAACACTCTTCCAAGTTTAAACACCTCTGCTGGCCACCAAACTCCCCAGACATTAACATTTTGAGTATATCTGGGATGCCTTGCAATGTGCCATTCAGAAGAGATCTCCACCCCCTCATACTCTTACGGATTTATGGACAGCCCTGCAGCATGCATGGTGTCAATTCCGTCCAGCACTACTTCAGACAATAGTCAAGTCCATGCCATGTCATGCTGCGGCACTTCTGCATGCTCGCGGGGGCCCTATATGATACTAGGCAGGTGTGCCAGTTTCTTTGGCTCTTCAGTGTATAACAAGTGGTTACATTAGAGCAAAATACTAAGGTATTGCACATTTAATATACTGTAATACAAAAATATTAATGTTACATACATGCAAGTATTGTAATATTTATAGAGTTGTTCTAATTCCCAATAACTGATATATTTTAATTAAAGAATAAGAAAAATATAATATTTTAATCAAAGTTTGGCCAATGTTTTAAATGTCAAATTCATTTCTAGCCATATCGAACATATAAAAATATGTATGCACGAATTTTAGACCTTACGTCCCTCATAAAGTTCTTGCTTCGCATACTGACAGCTGTGATGCTCGCTCCGACACTATTCGTATAATCATACCATATTATAATATAATAATAATGTAAAGCAAAATCATTAGTAAAAAATTTTCTTAAAAAAATTGTGTTCGGTAGCTTTTAATTCCCCTTTCAGAAGAATTATTAAGTTCAATTAATTGATATCTACAATTTTTATGATAAAAATTGTTCTCAAATGTTCTGCCAGATAATTTTTACATACAATGTTTATATGTAATACTTTCTTCTTTTTATCATTTTAAAATGCTCTTCGACTTATAAAGCATTAGGACAACATTATAGAGACAAATGTTCACTCTTTGGCCATTTTAAAATAGTTTACACTTCCACTGTTGTTTTCTTAAGAATGCAACCAGCTGGCTGAGCTACAGTCACCTCTGTTGCCTCTTTGTTGTGCTTTGTTTTGTATTGTGGTTAGTCAGTACTCACAAGCAGTGCTCAGAAGTCGCTTGAGCTGAATAGCCTGCTGCATAATGTTCAATATTTCATAGTTTGTAGGAATTTACATTTTTGTATTGTTTCATTATACAGTTTTAAGAGTTATATCATAATGGAAAAGATACCAGAGCGGAAAAAAGTGTTAGTGTTTCATCAGGTTACCAAAAAGGAAAGTGTAAGACTGAAAAATATAATGTTGCATAAAAGGGACAGACAATATTACGTTTTGCGCCACTCGCTAAGCCAGCAACGTTGGAGTCAGAAGAACGCGTAAATGTTGAAGCTTCCTTGATTGATGCTAAGCAGAATCAGGATTATCAGGGACAAGTTATGCCATTAGTTTGACAGTTTCACTTATAACTAATTACAGTTGTAGTGTAGCTGTTTTAAGAGGTAAGAATGATCCCCCCCCCCCATACAAAAATTAGGGCCTTTTTCTTAACTTTTTAATAAAATCATCATTTTGCAGATGTCTATAAGCAAGAAAGCTGTGATTCACAAGCATCTGTAGCATTGGCAGTGCAGAAATGGGTCCACGTTGATCAAGAGAAAGATGATAGTAAGGGTGGTATTTACATTATGTTGTCAAAAAGTGAAAGTGATATTACAGCAAGTGACAGTGATAGCAACGATATCCTTTCAGAAAATTAACATTTTTTAATGGCCAGATTGATAGGAAATGAAGCTTTTAGATTTAAATATTGGTCTGAGGAGTGAAAAAAAAAGCGTTTCAGTGGTTTAGTGGTAGAGGAAGCTGTTAAGTGAGGACCTGAACAAAACTGAAAAAACTGCTGCGGAACCCAAAAAGTAATCAACCTATTGGTTCAAATGTGTTCTAGCGCATCTGCCAAAAAGGGACTGTCTTGTTTGGAGCAAAGTACTGTTTTGATTGCTAATTGTTATCGTGAATCACGGTTTTCTGTAAGTCTGATTTAGCTCCAGGCTGTGGCTGTGGATCACAAAGAAGCTAGGAAGGGAAAAAAGTAAAAGAATATGAAGGCAGCGCTGATCACAAAACCCTATACTCAGAATGGCGCAAATTAGAAAATGTGCTAAATATTAGTTCAGCCATAGAAAGTAGTCTTTTAGACCTAAATATTGTAAGAGAAGAGCAATATTGGACTGAAGTATTGTGTCCCGTAATCGAAGATATTCTTTTCCTTGTGGAAAAAGGTTTTAGAGGCGATAGTGACTTAGAGATTGTCAAAATGACTATTTTTTGGTTTGATCCCTGTATGAAAGAGGAATTTAAGAAAAACTGAAGCATTTCAACAAGGAGGCAAACGTATGGTTCATTATCTGTCGCATTATATTCAGAACTAATTTATTGAAATAGCTGGAGACTTTGTTCATCAGACTATATTAAGAGGGGTGAAACATACTTTTCTGTTACAATCGATACAACTCCCGATTAAGCCCAAATGGAGCAAAATGTTTTTATACTCTGCTATGTCACCCTTGATGAAGAAAACCAATACAGAATTGGAGAGCATTTTCTTGACTTTGTAAAGATAAGGTTGGTCAGTCAATCACTAGAATGATTTGAGATGAGCTGAAATGTTATGGCTTTGAGACTGTCGTGGGCAGTGTTATGACAATGGGAGCAATCTGGGTGGCACCTATCTGGGAGCTCAAGCACATATATTAATAGAAAATCCCCTGCCAATAAGATGGAAAGTTTTGAAAGAAAATATTGGATCTTCCCTTCACAGGCCATCGGAAACAAGATAGTCTGCATGCATAGATGCTGTGCATCCATTTGCTAAGCATTTGCCAAGATCACAAAGGATTATTGAACTTGCTTTCAACTTTAATTTGACTGCAGAGGCATATACTAAACTAAATGGTATTCAAAAGTATTAGAAATCATTTCAATGTATTGTCATGTTCACAATTTGCTACAAAGTATTTAAAAGACAATAAACATATGTAGTGTTGTGCTTCAAGCAAGGGAAGCTGCAGTTTATGTTGAAAGTGGCAATATTAAGAGTCTAGTGCAAGAATTAAATGAATTGAGAACCAGTTAGGATACTATTTACGCATAAAGTTGCAAGGTAGCAGAATATATTCAAATATCACCCGACTTAAATTTGACGATTTGCGGCACAGAGAAAAGGAAAGGTGAAAGAAAATGCTTTGTAGATGATCCATCAGAAGATTGAAACCTGTGCCCAGAGGACAGTTTTAAATATTTTTTAAAATATTATCCTAGATACAGTTGTAGGAAACTTGTCTATGGCAGCATAGCCTATAGTTAACATGGACACATTTGGTTTCATATAGAACTACATAAGCCTAGACAATTCTACATTGAATACATGACATATTTGTACAGTGTGGATTTATTAAACAGGATTTAAAAGAAATTTTGCAGTTAAAGACTCGCGTAGCTAATTTTGGATCTAAGTCAATTCCTCCTCTGGATCTTCTTAATGCTCTCCATAAGTGCAATTTTAATAACATATTTAATGGTAGTGTTATGAATTTTATGCACTTTGCCTGTTACTGTTGCATAAGCAGAGAGGTCATTTAGCTTTCATGCTACAGTTGAGAATTTTTTTGAGAACTACAATGGAGCAAGAGTGGCTTGTTGGATTAGCTATGATAGCAACAGAATCAGTTAGCCTGCTAATTGGATTATACTGGGATTATAAAATAATTTGCATATAAAATAGCTGGAAAGGAATTATAATTTGGTAATGTATAGCATTTATGTAAACTTAGAACATTAAAAAACACTCTTGAAAAAGGCATTACTTGTTTATATGCATTAAAATATTCTGACTTTACCAAAAAAAAGTTTGTAATAAAAAAAATTGTCAAGGGAAGGAGCCCTTAAGGACACTTACCTGGGGCCCAAGAATCCTAGTGCCAGTCCTGATTTTTCTTCTGTAAAATGAGCAGTTGATGAGGTGGAAATTGGCAACTGTTCCAACATTTTCCTAAGTCATTGTGGGGAAACTGCCTATATACAGCAGTCAGAATGGCTGGTACATAGGGAGGGCGGAAGGAGGGCAGGACTCAAACCTGATCACTGTGTACCTATTTGACCCAGTTAATAGCACTTTTAATGCATGAAGCCACACGGAAGGGTTCTCTGTCTTTTGTTATACAAATATTAAGTTTAGATTTCAAAATTGATTGCCTTGCATTTGTGTATGGTGTTTCTTTTTGTTCATTAAAGTATGAAAAATGCACTGAATTGGAGTTTTTTTTTTATTATTCATCAAGTGAACTTTAACATTTTGTTTTTCAGGTGGACGACTTGTTCCACTCAGCTCCAATTACTCAAGGAATGTTTGATTATGTCGAGTTCACGCGAATTTTGAAACATGGTGCAAAGGATAAGGAATGATAAGAGTATTTATACTGTTTGCGATTTGGTCATTGATGTGCCTTATTTATCTGTGAAATGGAGGATTGAATGAAATTGTAAATTAAAAAATTTCTTAAATGTTTTGAATACTGGTGCTATTTAAATAAATGAATATGTTGTAGTATATTTTTGTTAGCATTTTTTGCTTTAATTTTCAGTGTTTTACATAAATGTAAACTGTTTCTAGATACAATACAGTGCACCTTTGCACTTAGGTTCCAGAATTCCACCAACAATGAACATGATAGAATGACTTTAAACCTTTGCCTGGCGTTATTTATTGCCGAAGTATCAATATTTTGTATCTGATCATTCTTGGTCCCAATTAATTCGGATTATTGAAGCTCTACTATATTAAGATTTGCACCAATTATGACCATTCTAACTTTTAAGTGTAATAGTAGCATACTGAAATTTTGTACAATGTTGTAATTATACTATTAGATGTAATGTTCACCACAACATAGCATCAGATTTTTATGTCTTTCTTCCAAAAGCACATACAAATCATGGAATAAAAAGAAAAATCTAAATATTTTGAGAGATGGCAGTTTTCCAGCTTTCATTTGGTAACAACGAAGATTATCTTTCAAAAAAAAAAAAAAAAAAATCCTTATAGTATTTTACTAACCACATTATATTTTCACCCTCCCATGAGGTGAAGCTTATGTCATATTCTAAATATAAATATTTTTATATTATTCTGTCAATAACAATCTTGGCCTGGCTTGGCTCAACTCCCGTGAATGCCATTTTTCCATCTACTCTTTGGAAATTCTTAAACGGTTTAACATTTTCATCATTAATTATAGCCCTCATTGCAACTCATGTGTCTCAATTATCACCTAGTTGTCAGCATAAACCATTGTATCAAATGCAATCTTACCAAGTTTAAATTGGGTATATATTTTAGCCATTTGAAACTGTATTAACTTTATAAATGTTAAAAAGCATAAGTGATAATGAACAACCTTGTCTCACTCCTTGAATAGTTTGTCTAATAGTGGTAAAGTGATATCCTAATGTGTTGCAACACAAAATTTGTACTATTACTATATGCTAGGAGTAGCCATTGTCTAATTCAAAGCAATTTCATTGTATTTACTGTATAAAAACTTTTTCATAATTGATGAATGCTATGTATGTGTTATACTGAATTCTTGATTTTTTTATTTTTTCTGTCAATTGTGAAAATGCAGTCCGTACATGGTCTATCCATTGGAAACCATTCATTGCATTATTCATAAGAGCTACTGTTATTACATCTCTGCACCTTTTTGATATTTTTGGTTATATACTGTATACAGCAGTCTTGTACCACAATAAAAAAAAAAAAACAGTTTTTGAAATATTCCCTTTTTGAATATGCTGTGTGTCCACCGTAGCTGGGCACAGTTATTCTGAGAATTTACTTCGTTAATCCATTACTTAAAAAGTTAACTTCGATAATTGTTAAAGTGTTACATTTTTGCAAATTTACCTCAAGGAAGTTATCCGTTAAAAATAAGTCAACGAAATGTCTACGCAATGTCCCTCAGATTATACAACATGTAGTGGAAATATGTTGGCAATGAAATAGTTTAATATACACTGGTCCAGACCAACTTGAGATAGGTTGCTATTGGTAACTACGATGCCAAAAGATTCTCCAATGCTTTGACAATAACCTTTTGTCAGCTGATGGTGAGTGAAGAAACAAACTACTTCTGCTGCTATCTACACCAGGAGAATCCACAACACTTGATGAAGGATTTGAATTGTTTTCCTTTGCCAATGAGATGATCCTGCTTTCATGTTTTTCTTCAAACTGTAAATATTTGGATATTTGCTTCCTACTCGTATATTTTTTAAGATTATTAAGGCTAGAAACATGAGCATTGATTGCAGAAAGTTTAGGCAAACAAGTTTGAATTCATAAATCAACTGTTCTCCCAATCTTGATTTAAATGCAATATAACCATATAAATGTGGCCAAGAATTTTTAATCAACTTGTTACTGCTAGTATTGCTGCTTTCACTAACAGTTTCTAGATCTTCAGTTTCCATGATATCATGTAATGAATATCAATTAAATTTATTTCACTAACAAACTCCAAAACAACACTAACTAAAAAGTGGCACTATATTGGTAAATATGTTAAATTATAAATATTAAAATGAATGACTGAATTTGAAATGTGTAGCTGGTTTTCAGACGGATAACCCTAGCATTCTTTCTCACACGCACGCCAAACCTAGCGTAACAGTTACATATGCATCGCAATCACACTTGCACTTTGCGTTACCTATTCGACTCGCCGAATTTACCACTGTGCCATGCCACACTATTCAAACGAAATGACAACAACCAATGTCATGGGCTAAAGATAACAGAAGTTCAGTTTAACAGAAGTTAAGAAGAGCATTAATGATTTCTTAGGTTAACTTAAAAGTACATTTTTTGCAATTTAGTTAACATCATTAATTAACAATTGAAATATTAATGGTATTCTGCCCAGCTGTGGTTACCACATGCACAACAGCTAAAACCTAACTCATTTTAAAGTTATCTAATGAGACTTCAACGATTCTCCATTCAGGTTATCGCAGTATTTTTGCTTTTGTGTTTCAAGAATAAAAATACATCTAGCTCAGTCTTTCTCAATTTTATTTCGACCTAAGTACCAGTAAAAGTTAAAAATAATTCTATGGACCAATAACCTCCATGCATCTAATTTTCAACCTAAGTACCAGTAAAAGTTAAAAATAATTCTATGGACCAATAACCTCCATGCATCTAATTTTTAACCTAGAAGTGTGTTATTAATTACAAGGAAAGTGAAAATTACTTATCACTCACTAAAGTTAAAGGCAGCAACGGGAGAAGCACATATATCATGAACACAAAAATACATAATATTTCGGTCTTAAACCTTCATGTTAAAGAGAATGAGTCATGTGGTTTGGGAGGTGTGCACACACTGAAGTATCCTACATGACTGAGTGGATTATCAATATGGCGATGGGACTAAGATGTAATATATAAATATGTAGTATATTGCAGATGGTGATGAAAGTATGAATATACCGGAAGGGTACAGAATGGAAAGGCGAAAACAAAAATAAATATGGATATATACATTTAAAAAAAAAATGTAATTAGTTAAATGACAATAATGCTTATACTGAGTGATGCGTCAAAGAAAGGAATTTTATCGGTGGTTGAGGCTGGGTGGGTGTCTGGTATCTAGGATATTTTGGTATGCAAGTTCCCATCTTCAAAGTTCTGAGGCAGCGGTGGTTTCGTGGAAAACTCTGATTGCTCTCACGGTGAAACATTCATTGAAGTTGTTGGAATTGTGGTAGTTAGCATGTTCAGGTATTGGCAGATATAAATTGTGGGTGTGTACTATTTGTCTGTGGCCATTCATTTTGGTTAAAAGTTGTTGTGTAGTCAGGCCTATATAGGAACTTGTGCAGTATATTATTAATCAATCCTTCTGATTGTTGAGACTTACACCTACAATAAGGCAGTCATAACACATTAACTTAATCCAACTGGAAATGCATTTACCGGAATGCAATGTTAAAGTAACACACTGCTATTTCCAATCATTAAATGATGGACAAATTACGGTGAGACCTCAATATAACTAATTAAAATTGATTTCACATTGTAGTAAGCTATCACACAGTGATGACTGAAAGGTAACACTCTGTCCTTGCATTCAGTAGGATGCAGGTTTGAATTGCCATCTGGCCATCCAGATATCTGTATAATATGATTTCCTAAAATCGCCCCTGCTGAATGATAGGATGGACCCTTCAACAAGCCTTGGCTAAATTCCTTCCCATTCCCTGCTGACAGTTCTTCACTACTTCTAATGGCCTTGACTTTAATGATTTGTAAATCCCTGAGGAAAAAGAAAAAAAAAAAAGCTTTCACAAAAACTATTTCTGAAACATTCAAGTGTAAATGAACACAACAAAGCAACTGAGTCATTCCCAGTAGACAACTCAGTTGTTATGGAGAGTTTCCTATTCTTTTGCTAGATTATAGCAATGGCCAGTGTGGGGATAAATGAACATCAGATACTTTGTTTTGGATCAATGTAAAACACATGTGCTTATCTGATATCAACAACTCTGGTTAGGAAATGTAGTGACTAGTTTTCAGTTTCCCTTCCTATATGTTATACTACACTTCTTTGGCCTCAACAGCTTTTACAGTGACGACCTATACCAATTTTATTTTGTCCGGGGGGATGTCGTTTTTCTTTTTACCACACTGGTGATCCTAAAAGGAATAATATTTGATCTAATGTGTTACAACGTGGTGTTTATTGTAACTTGAATAAAAGATTTTATACGAGAATTAACATTGTATGTTTTACCATTTATTTCCTTTTTGTCTGCTCTGTTCAAAGTTCCTCTTATATCCACAAAAACTTTTTACTGTTACTATTCTTGAACTAAGTTCGTTCCAAAAGATTAGCATGTTCCATTTCTGCGCAAGATCTACTTTCTCACTATGCAACTATGACTTCAAAACTTCTCAATCCTCTGCTCAGTCGTAATAAGCTTCTTCTAGTTGGCCTTCTCTACCAACAATCCCCTCACTTCTTCCTTTTTCAGAGATACTATACTTTTCAACATATCAGAGCAAATAATCTCTATTAGACCCACTATTCTTTTTATTTTTATTTATTCCACAAACTTATCTTCCTAATCTGTATAAATGTGTAATTTTATTTATTTTCATGTATTGCTATGTTACAAACGGAAGATTGGTGCACTTCATTTAGTTCCTGGTGTTGCCCAGAATGGCACCATCGGAATAAATCAGTCTTACTGGATATTACCTGCATACATTTCCTATGCTGTAATTGGATCTAATTAGGTCTTCCAACCATCACAGACTCATCCACCCAAACGTGTAACCCACGTGACATATTGCATGCATAATTTGTTTCAATGGTCTACAAAGCATAATGATGCAAAAAATATTTCTCATTTGCCAGCAAATGCACATGCTAATTGGAGATTATTTCAGAGCATTTTCTACACATTATTCAATGAATCGGATTCAACACACACTTCTAAATAAGAGATTACGCTTCATACCCAATTTATTTGGAACAAATAATATATACTTATCCACTGAAGAGAGAAATAAAAAGTATATTGATGATGAAAAAAATATTTTTAAAACAAATTAGGTGTTTTTTGCATTAAATATATTCATGTATATGCCACTAGCTTCTGATTTTTTGTTCCCTTTGAAATTGTAATAACTGGAACCACATTTTAAATCTAAATGGTAAATCACTTGCTTTAGTATTTTATTCCAGTCACTGACTCTTTACCTACAAAAGAAAATTTCCCCACGTACTTATGTCCAAAATCGAGTGCCAGCTTGTGGTCATGGTAATCTTATCCCTTCCAGGCACCACAAGTAATTCTTCCATACCTGATCCCCAATGTACAAATTGCATACTCCCAGCACTCTCTTTACCCTCCTCCTGTCTTCCCCTTTATCATATTGGTTACTGATTGTTTTCTGCAGAGACAAATCTAGCATCCCCTCTTTGCACTCCGTCAAACTCCTTTTATTTGATACCAAAAAAGTGGGTCCCATACTACACCACCATATTTAAGCAACGGTCTGACCGAAGCTTTGTAACCCAATTCCGTTACTTTTCTGGTACATCCCCTCAACACACTTAAATAAACGAAGGATTTTGAAACTGTTCAACCACCTGCCCATTGAGTCCCATCTGAGGTTATTATCAAATGTTATGCCAAGATATTTACTCTTTATCTTCAACAAGCAATTCCTTCACCATCCGATAATCATAAACAATCTTTAGCTTTTTTTATGTATGTACCTAACAAGCTGACACTTCTTTGTATTTATCTTTATCCAGTGTTGACCTATCCAGTTACCTGTCCTGTCCAGGTCACACTGTAGCTGTTCAGTTTTCTCTCATTTTGATACTATTATACAACTATGTCATCTGCAAGCAACCAGACTTCTGACTAACGATCAACACAATCATTCATTAGAATAATGAATAGCAGAGGTCCCCATACATTACACTGTGTCATTTCCATTTTCGCTTCCACTTATTTGAAAATGCCATTCCTATCCTAACTCTTTGCTTTCTACCATTTATTAAACTAAGGAAAAAGGAAACTGTTTTAGGCAACATAAATTACAAGGATAGGACTCGCCAAAGTTAAAGGCTGCAATGGATGAAGAACATATATGACAAACACAAGAATACACAATATTTCATTTTTACACCGTATGGTTAATGGAAACAAAGAAACTACCATTGGGCATTATGAATTAGATAGGACAGGGAAAAAATACCCATCGCTTACCACAAATGAAGGCAGGAGGGTGAGAAGAACATGTAAAAAACACAGAAACAAACAAATTTCACAATATTTCGGCAGTAGCCTTAATCGGTTTAGACCTTATTCATACTGTAGGAGATGAGTCATGTGGTTCAGGAGTTGTGCACATGCAGCACTTACTCATGTGTTAAACTTCAGCATGTGCACATGCAGCACTTAGTCATGTGTTAATTAGAATCATGTACAAGCTAGATAGAAAAGAATCATGCAGAGCAATATTTAGACAGGAAAATATTCTTATGGTATTTTCACTATATGTATATAGGGTTTTACTATTAATTCAAGGTAATAGTGAAATTCATAAATATAACACTCGTACCAAGACAGACCTTCATATCAAAAGACATAACTCTAAGGCAGCAGGTAAGAGTGCCTATGAAATGGGAGCCAGGCTATATAATAAGCTTCCAGCTCATCTAAAGATATTGACTGGGAATTAATTCAAAATTGGAATAAAATCTTATCTATGTAATAAGGTCTTGAACAAACTTGATCAATTGTAAAAAATATATGTATGAATGTACCTTTTGTATTAACTTTGCTAGAAACTTGTATCACAAGCATATTGGCAATAAAAAAATTATTATTATTAAACTTCAGCATGTGCACACCTCCCGAAAACTGAAATATTGTGTATTCTTGTGTTTGTCATATATGTTCTTCACCTATCGCAGCCTTCAACTTTGGTGAGTGATTAGTCATTTTCCCTTCTTTCTTTTTACCCTTTAAAAATTCATACACACAGCATATCACTTTTTCATCCTCTCCATTAGTTTTTACCATCATTTTATGGCTCACTTCGTCAAATGCCGTAGAAAGATCTAGTGCTACAATGTCAACATGCCCTCCCTTGTCTGTTTATTTAATATGACTTATATAGAGCCCACTGAGATTCACATGAGTATTGTTGCTTAAATCTATTTTCAATTTGAGAATCAGTTACTTTCTCACATACATCAATCTCCATTAATTTAGCCACTGCTGATGACAAACAGATTGGTCTGTAAAGTTGGACCTCCTTTATGGACCAATACAACTGAAGCACTTTTTCAGTCCTCTGATTAGCAGTAAGACTGTGGATTCATTCTAAATTACATTTCAAGGTAAGGCACAATGTCACATCCTCCTATAACATACATTATCTTTACTAGGCCCTTTATGCTATTTTAGCTTTCTTAGTTCCTTCATGAGTTTCAGTTTCTTTAATCTGTTCATTTCTAATCGTGCTGACAACCTTGTTCTATGAACCCTATTATTTCTGGATGAGACTTCCTTATGGTCATATAAAACCAGTTACTAGATATCTGTTGCCTTTTTTAAATCCTCAGTAACTTCTTCCTTTATTATAATCCTATGAATTTCTTCCCATCAGACATTGGCCTAGAAATTTCTAAATGCAACACTCAGGGCTCCTCCTATACCGACAATATTCTTCATAGACCTATCTTTAGCTCAGAGGCTGCATTGAGGACCCCAAGTTCAGGGGACCCCAAAGCGTGGCTCAGGGGGCCCAAAAGTTCAGATGGAAAAAAGGGCACCCATAAATATCTTTTGAACCGGGGCCCTTGTTAACCTAGCTAGGCCACTGCTTTAGCTACCTTCTTTGCTGCTATTAATTCTTTGTTTAGTTTTTCAAATGTTCCCTATTGCTTTGCTGTCTCAGAACTCTTGAAGTTTTTTCTTAACGGCACCTTTAATCTCCTAAATTCCCAATGATGATATGTACGTTGTTTTGTGTACCGCAGTAAGCTACAAAGGGTATGTGATTTAGATTCCATTGTGAAATGTGGGTTCGGTCTATCCCACGGGATTGCAGCGTTGTATTTGGCAGCTACGATATAGCCTGATTATGCTGTTGACAGATACCCTGTCGCTTGGTCATTAAGAAAAGGTTAAATTATCTGGCATGTCCGAGTGGCTTTAGAACAGCCGGGAGAGCTCATATTGTACCTCGCTCTGTTTCTGCATGCCGTTTATGAAAGACATCCACTGGTACAAGTAGGTCGTCAACGACTCTAGTCGACAGCGGCTGATTACGTCATTCGTTTTCCTTAAATGCCGAACCAATTTACTGGCAGTGGTGACTGTGGTGAAACATTCCTTTGGAATTGTCTGTTTTGTCTGCATACCTGTGACATCAAAATAGAAGCCTGAAGTCGGACAAAAACTAAAGTGACTGGAGAAGTTTCTAACTACCTACAAAAATAAGTTCGTCCTGTCAATATGTATTCGTTTTAGTATTGTAATGATATTAAATAAACATACCGTTATCATTTAGGGTGTGATTAACATACTGCCGGATTGTTAACCAAACTAGAATGTATTATTAATTACGGTTGAAACGATTATGGAATCCAGCGAAATTCATACATTATTAACTAGTCCCACACGACCGAAGCCTTCCTGCAAAGTACAAAGATTAGGAGGGGTTTATACCATAGAAAGCTGCCTAGACGAATGAGCTATAAGGACCAACTTAGAGAATGTCAAAATATTGTTAAAAGCAAATATCGAAGGGATGTACACATCTGAAATAAAGAGATAAAAAATATTGTCAGCAAACAGGAGTAGGTGAAATACATAAAAACTAACAATGATGCCAACACAATAGACCACAAACACAAAACGTTATCGCAAGAAAAAGGGAAAGTTGGGTAAACCACTTAAAAACCTTTCTATACGATTGCCACGGAACAAACGATAAGCCAAATAAAATGTTGATCAATTTAAATTCCGATGAAGGTGGGAGATAATAAAAGTTAACAGTATAACTGAATAATGTGGCTGGAGTAGCATTACGAGGTATTGCAGCCGACAGATATTAAAATGTTACTCCAGAGTTATCTAAAATGACAGATGTAATGGTATTGTACGGGAACTTGACAACATCATAATCTAATGGGAGGATATTTAGTTTGTTGCATAAGCATGAAATGAAGATAAATACTAAAAAGCGTCAGCTTAATAAGCACACAGATGGAATAACAAGAGATTTTTAAGATTACATAGTGATTGGGAAATAATGATTGAAGACATAAAAAGTAAATACGTAGTATACTGGTTGAGAGTAACCTCAACTGGACAGGGTACGCTGGAGAGGTCGAAGGAAAAATATTCAAGGTACGGTATTGAATCTGATAGACATGGAGGAAGGAAATATATGGAGGAGAAGTGACGTTAAATCGGTGAAGCAGGCTCGCTCATGCGCAGTGGTGGCAGCGGCGATATTACGCTTCCAAACAATTGCGATGTTATTTATTATTTTATTTATTTATCAATCTTGTTCCATGGATCCCTGCTGAGGAAGTACCTCTGGGATGTGAAACATGTCATTGTTGATACATATACACATAATATGAGTGATATCATAGTAAATATATATATATATACATATTTTACAAATACAAGAAATAATAATAAACATACATTTTTGCAACTGAGTTTTGCAAACGTCATAATGAGTACAATTAATTATTTTCTTCAAATTCTTGAATGGAGTAGAAGGAGTTGCCAATAAGATAATCTCTAAGTTTTTGTTTGAATACATTTTTATTATCTGAAAGCTGTTTTATACGATTAGGTAGTTTATTAAACAGATGTATCCCAGAATAATTAACTCCTCTTTGTACTAATGACAGAGATGTTTGTGTTTTATGCAAGTTATTTTTGTTTCTTGTATTGAAACTGTGTACCTGTGAATTAGGTGTAAACAGGTTAAAATTTTCTATGACAAAGCTCATGAGAGAATATATATACTGAGAATACATTGTAAGAATATTGAGTTTCTTAAAGAGTTGTCTGCAAGAAGTTCTTGGTTTTACCCTACACAGAAACCTAATAGCTCTTTTCTGTGCTATGAAAACTTTTTTACTTTGTGAAGAGTTTCCCCAAAAAATTATGCCATATGACATTACTGAATGAAAATATGAGGAGTACACCTGTTTCATTAATTCTAGATCTGCTGTTAGAGAAAGTGTTCGTATTGCGAAGGTGGCACTACTTAACTTTGCCAGTAGTGTAGTGATATGATCATGGCAACAGAGTTTCTGATCTATTTTAATACCAAGAAATTTTATACTCTCTGTTTCTAAGATTGTGTTGTTTTTATAGTTTATACATATATCTGGCTGTGCATAGTTTTTTGTTTTAAACCTAATATAATGTGTTTTCTTCAAAATTTAATTTTAATGAATTTGCCTTAAACCAATTTGCTACTACTCTAAGTACTTCATTTACATTAAATTCTATAGTACTGTTTGGTGTTTTACGCACAGTCAGGTTAGTGTCATCTGCAAATAAAACACTCTTAACTTTGTCGGATAAATTTCCAGGAAGGTCATTGATGTATAACAGAAAGAGGAGGGGACCTAAGACAGAGCCTTGTGGAATTCCATGTTTTATTTTCTCCCAGTCTGATGAAGCATCTTTACTTATTTTAGAATCAAAAATTGAAACTTTTTGCATTCGGCTTTCAATGTATGATTTAAACCATTTACCTGCGGTCCCAAAAATACCATAGTATTCCATTTTTTTCAAAAGTAATTCATGATTTACACAGTCAAATGCTTTTGCAAGATCACAAAATATTCCTACAGGATTCATTTTATTATTCAGTTGCTCAAATGTGTTATTTAAAAATGAATATATAGCCATTTCTATGGATGATCCTTTTTTGAACCCAAATTGTGAATTAGTTAGGATATTATAGTGTGTAACATGTTTTATTACTCTACTATACATGACTTTTTCAAAAAACTTTGAGAATGTTGAAAGTAATGAAATGGGACGATAGTTGTCTACACATGTTACTTCTCCTTTTTTAAATAATGGTTTTACAACAGCATATTTTAGTCTATCGGGAAAAACACCTTGTATTAAGGATTCATTACAAATGTGAGCAAGTACATGACTGATACAGTCTGAACATCTTTTCAGTAATTTACTTGAAATATTGTCATAGCTGGAAGAATTTTTAGGTTTTAATTGTTTAATGAGTTTATTTATTTCTGAGACTGTTACTGGTGGCAATTTCATCTCCACAAAGCTATTTGGGAAAGCAGTCTCAAGAAGCCTTAGAGCACTATGTGGGGATTGCTTTTCTATGCCTAATTTATCTACTACTGACGTAAAATGTTTGTTAAATATTTCACAAACTTCCCCTACTTCGCTATACACATGTCCATTTTGTTCTATTTTTATGTCTTTAGAGTGATTTACAGTTTTTCCTGTTTCAGTCTTTATTATATTCCATATTGTTCTCATTTTATTGTCTGAATTTTCTATTTTCGCCGATATGTACTTGTTCTTGGCCTTCCTTATTACATTTCTTAGTATTTTAGAATAAAGTTTATAGTGAACTTTCAGCGCATAGTTATCTGATTCTCTCATTTTCAAATAAAGGTCCCTCTTTGTTTTACTAGAGATTCTAATACCCTTTGTTATCCATCCCGTGCCCAGTTCATTGTTTGGAGTGTTGAGAATTTTCCTTTTTTTGAAACTACCTTCAAAAAGTGTTAGAAATATATTCAGAAAGGAATCAACCTGCATGAGCTCCACCCTGGTATGATGTGCATCCATCACCACCTTCCTCAGGTCACTGTCTATACTATAACTCGCGTTTCTATCAATACTATTTTCCGCACCTCCCACTATCACTACTCTAGCAGCCTTACTGAAACTCCTACAAGGAGAATCTATATCCTCTATTACCTGGCCTAATGTTGCACTAGGTTTGAAAAAACTTGTGGTTGTGGTATCCTTTACCTTACTGATCCTACAGAAGAGGGCCTACACCTCTCCCATGGCTACTACCTAGCAACAGAAACCTTTTTTGATACAAATTCTTCGCGGGTTTGCCGCCGGATCACATTTTCTAACGACGAACTTACGGCGACTTGCACTGCCACCATCATCAGGTCTGTTGTATCTAAAGGATACAACAGACCTGATAGATACAACAGACCTGATGATGGCGGCAGTGCAAGTCACCGAAAGCTTGTCATTAGAAAATGTGATCCGGCGGCAAACCCGCGAAGAATTTGTATCAATAATACGCCGGGAAAGACTTATCTTATAGAAACCTTTTTTTCCTATTCTTGCCCTGCACACCATTATTCCTAAAGGTCTGCTGCATCTTACCTACTCCTACATCTACATGAGGCTCTTCTCCTCCTGACTCTGGAAACAGGTCAAACCTATTTTTTCCCACAATTACTTAAGTGTCTGGCTTGTTCATCCTTTTAACCATGTTTTCTCCTACGACCTGTTACCAGCTCCCACCCATACTTATCAACTTCCTCCAACCCACTACTTCTACTTTCTGCCTCTACAGCTTGAGTCTCGACAAGCTCAGCCCCCACAGGTTGAGCCTCCACAGGATGAGCCTCAAGAACCCTGATCCTTTCACGCAACTCCCTAATCGTTTCGCCTATCTCCCACATCCTATCATCCACTAAGACAATATGAACAAAACTATGGGAGAGCCTCATTTATTTCCCCCGTTTCTCCTTCCCCACATGCCCAGTGAAACCACTTCTTACACCTACTACAACCCATCCCCTTCGCAACGAACCGACGACAGGCGCCACATTTTCCAGTCATGATTTTCCCAAATACTTCAACCCTCTTCTAAACAAACCTTAAATTTATTGATAAAGTAGTCTTATAAAGTTTATACTATATTTTTTAACGTTTTTTTACTAAATATGATAGGCGCTATACTCGACTAACTGTAGAATTGTAATATATATTTAATTTTATTGAAGGTTTATGAAAAATGACTAGGTAACTAAACTACTTAAGAACCAAGTATCCTGGCAACTTTAACTATTTTTAAGAACAACTTATTTATTTCAGGAATATAATACAACAGACACTCACGCACCGGCACCAGCCAGATTAACAGGAACAAACGCCTGAGGCCTCCGATTTTCTACCTTTCGCTTGAAACACCTGGGGGAAAATTGGTAGAATTCTGGCACGAAATTGAAAAAAATGCTTGTACCGACCACCAGACAAAATACGGGAATTTCACCGTTCGATTAAGGATGACCTTGGCCTTCGGGTTCCCGGAATTTACAGTATTCACTGTGCGTGTGGAAAGACTTATATCGCCCAAACGATCCGCACTATAAAAAACCGGTGTGGAGAACACAAACGGCATCTCCGCCTTGGACAACACAGCAATCAGTAATCACCGAGCACGTGTACGACCGTAGCCACAGAGTGGACTTTACCAATCTTAGGATATTGGCTAGAAATTCATCTTTTTGGGATTCAGTAGTCAAAGAAGCAATTCGAAATTCGGTTGGGCGATATCTTATATAGACAGTGGGCAATTGTCTTAGCGAGGCGTGAAAACCAGCCTTGGAGAAACTCCGCAGAGAGCGTGGTAACTGACATGGCTTAGTATATACTTCCGGACTGTGGAGAAGCTCTTGCGACGTTGGTGGCATCTCCTTCCTGATCTTCATTCCGGTTATCATTTTGCGTAGATTCATTGTTGGACTTGCCATCGTCCGGTTTTATGTTTTCTTTGTTGGTAATGGTGACAACTGCTTTCTTCACTGTTTCGGTGGTGTGAATTTGCGATTGTCTAATTCTAAGAAAAGGTCATCGCCACTTGTAGAGTCACCTTGAATTACTTTGTTGTGTTGGAGGAGACGCTGTGTTGTGATGTCAGCAAGTTGATTAGTTGCGTAACGAGATCGATGATTTTTCGTCTCGGGTGCTGGACGGGTAGTCTTGATTACGGCCGAATTCTCCGCGCGTGTCTGGCCTGTCGTTGAAATCTCGGTCAGGCCCGGTGCCGTTGCCAGTCGCAGAAGACCGTGAGTCGTGTCGCAAAGTGTTCTTTTTGTTGTTGTTGTGCTGGCGTTGCTGCTTTGTGGCAGCCGGTCGCTGTGTATTCTTGCTGGGCTGCTGCTGAGTGGCCAGGAGTCTATTTCTCTCTTGACTTGTTGCGGGCAGCGTATGAAGCTCTCACTGTAGCTGGTTTTTCGTAGTAGCTGTTTGCGTGTGCTGCAGCCACCAAAAGAGCCGGCGTGATCAGCTCCATAATTGCAACAGATGACACCTTGACGCTGTAGCCACCTCCTCAGCGAACGCACCTCGCAGTTTCAGTGCATTCAGTTGCATAGTGCCTGAAAGACTGGCGCCGGAAACACTGAAAAGGATAGAGTTTTCTCGGTATAGGCTTCTAGGCTGTGGCAGCAGGCATCTCCTTGGTGACGTGATGTTGAATCTTGTCTCCATCATACGATTCCTTAGTGACTGTAGTGAAGTCAGTGGGGCAGGAGACGATTATCTGGAGGCCGTCTTGATTCAGTTATCAGAGCGTAGGCAGCACTGCGAAACGCTGTAGATGAAGTAGAAGACTGCCACAGTTTCCGGAGTAGCTCGCATTGATAGGTGCCACAGGACGCATTTCGATGGCTGGATCTTCTGCTCTAGATGGGTGCCAATAGAGCAGAAGGTATTACCAGTTGTGTATTCGTTGCGGGAGAGAGCAGTGCATCCAAGATCAATGCCGGAGATGGAGAGCTTTCTTGTATAGCTACTTGTTCTTGGAACTTGGTTGAGTCTGACGGCATTTTCTTTGTATAAGTATGAGTGATTGGTTTTGCTTGTAGCCCGCCGGCCTCTGGGAAACTTGAATGACCACTTGCCTCGGGCTGCTTGCGTTCGGGCTAGTGGGTTCGCGTGACTTTGTCATATACTTAGTCATGTTGGTCGGCTCACTAGTTGTTCTTGATAGCTGACTTGGATTGCCGCTACAATAGTCGCCAGTTTCCGCACTGGTTTCAGTCGTCGATCAGGATCAGGAATCACGCACATAAGGTTTGCCATGTTGAAGGTAGGTGCGGCTTTCTTCCCTCGTCGATATTCCTGGTCCAACATATCAGGATTGTAGAGCGCTAGGACTGGAAACGCAGGTCCGATCTCAATAGCTGGGTCGGCTTCTTCAGGACTTTCCGTCGGTAATGAAGCAGGTGACGGCTGAAGCAGGGCTTGGCGATTAAGCAAGTGACTCAGCTGAGTTGTGTATAACAGGGTTCTATGGTGGCGATGGGTCAGGTGACTCAGGTGAATCACATATAGGTGACTCGGGTGTAACGTGTAGGGCTTCTGCAGGAGAGTCCATAGGACAAGAGGGCCTGCGTGGTCTTGTCTTCCAGTAGTCCGGGTAGCCAAGGAGTATCTGGGGCTTGTTCATTCAGTTTCAGGTTGCCGGACTTCCTCTTCCTTTCGTTTCCCAGATTTGAGTTACGACCCATTTGTCAAGTCGTCTACCCTCTTCTCTTCGAATTCTCGCTGCTTCTGGACATTGTTGTCGCTGCGTTTCAGTGATAGGTGATTTTTCGGGCTTGCTTGAGTACTGCATGTCTGTCCAGTTACCACCATAGACGGCTCCATATTGGGGTTTGTCGCCCGCAACAAAGATTTATAGCCACGCTTACTGGTAGCCAGCCGCCGGGCGCGGGCTGCAAACAGAACCGTTGGGTATATAAGGAAGTGCTGACATTGAGAAGGCATTTGACAGAGTATGGCATGAAGGCCTATTCTATAGACTGCAAGAATATAATATGCCAGATAACTTAATCCATCTACTGCATTCCTGTCTAACTGATGGGAAATTTTTTGTCTGCTATGAAATGGGAAACAGCACATTTAACGATATAAAAGCTGGGGTCCCACAGGGGAGTGTACTTAGTCCAATACATTTTAATTTTTATGTGAATATAATTCCGAAGACCACAGAAAGCAATTGATCCCTGTATGCAGATGATACTATACTTTATGCTAGCAACAGGAACTTATGCCATACGCAAAGTACAAAAACACCTTGAAAAACTGACACAATGGTGTAACTTGTGACGGATCAAAATCAATGAAAATAAGTGTCAGGCAATAATAGTCTCAGCGAGAGTAAAATTCCAAATGACAAGTTACATATAAATGACTTAGAACTAAATTTGTAAGACCAGGTGAAGTATCTGGGACTGCGACTAGACAAAAGGCTCACATGGAGTAAACAAATAGATTAAATAAGAAACAAAGCGAGAGCTACGTTAGCCAGCCTCTACCCAATGCTGAGAGGCTATGGCCTAACCACGGTGACAAAGATACTCCATTACAGTATGATTATCCAACCCGCTTTCCTCTACGGGTCGGAAATATGGAGCACGGCGGCCAACAGTCACGTCCAAAACATGCAAGCACCTGGACGCTCCCAGATATCTCAATAACGTAGAAGTTAGAAGAGCACTCTGCTCTTCAACGTTGGCAGATACTATAAAATTAAAATCAGAAATATTTTTCCAAAGATGCTCTGTATCCAAATATGATCTCATATCTGAGACAGGTGACAAGTCCGAGAGATGCGTGACATCAAACGTCCAAAATTTACACTGACAAGGCATTATAATACTGTATATACCCAATCCCCCAACCTCTCTTATCCCAAGACCCAGGGGCGCATTTAAGCATAGTGTAAGACTATTGTCTTTCTTGGGGTTGACATGATACTTACTTACTGTAGACCAAACTTCGTGCTTGCTAAAGTTTTAATTACTAACATACAGCACTAGAAGCCGGATAAATGAGTTCGTAGTCGCCGCCGGTCGCCAGATAGGGTCCAAACCAGTCCGATAAAAGTGTGAGGATAACTAATTAAGAGAAATCTTCAAGTATTAAGTAATGAAAATAGGTTCTCCACACATTTATTAGAATAAAGTACACATCGAACCAGTTGGCCACTATCAGAATTTAGATGATAAGGCTATTGAAACTTCGTAATCCGTCGATTGCAAGATTCTTAGAAAAAAAGGAAAGTTATTAATCCAAATCAGTCCACACTAAATTACTTTCGATGCCACACTTCACTGTTCTGGTATCTCAACCCACTGTTCAAATCAATTTAAAACATACGTCGCAATGGTTAAACTAGTTCATTCATTCTTCTTACTTCTTGCTACACCCGCACAGTTAGTATAGCGTCTCACATTACGCGACGCGAGCCGTCCGCTACCGTACCTCGATAACGACTGACTTTAAACAATGTAGTCATGCGCTCATTTCGGAGCGGCGGAATGCTACTGTTATGTTACAATAGGCTACCTAGGCTGTAGCCTAGGGGCCCGCACCACACCCCCGGACCCCCGCCTTGGCCAGTAGTAGAGGTAAAGAAAAGGTCACCCATAAATTTTCTCGACCGGAGGGGGGAGGGCGCATCACATGTAGAGCCTAGGTGCCCACAAAGTCTAAATGCGGCGCTGGCAAGACCACTCTTAGTATAAATAGGCCCCTCTACAGTTATGAGAAGGTCCTAAATGGCTACAAAATAGACCCTCTATTAAGTTTAGTAGTGTAAACTCTAAATTATAGGCTCCCTTGTAACAACTATTATGTATTAAACTTCCTCCAATAGATTAGTAGGTCCCCTGTAAATATGCTTATGTAAATACTTCCTCCAATAGTATTACGGTAGCAAAAGTGTTTAATTCAAATGTATATAGCTTAGTCCTAAAAAAAAATTGATTATTAGTATTAGATTTGTACAAAATTATGTAGGTGCCCTGGCTTTGAAAGGCTGACGGGTTTGCCAAACCAGACTGACCATTTTAAAAGACATGACATTACAAAAGCCATGTCCAGCAATCATAATATCAGACAGCAGCAGAAGGAAGATTCCGGAAGCTGTAACCTCACAGTAGCAGATGCTAGCCGGATGACACTGTGCTGTGCGTTTGATTCCGTGTGGCACCCGGTGCTCCTGCTCAGGCTCTATGAACAAGGTATCCCGTGACCATACGTGAAGCTTCTAAAATCCTATCTCACCAGCTGGACCTTCAGCGTCAAGATGGACAAGGCTTACTCCTCTACCAGGAACATCGCGGCAGGAGTCCCACGGGGCTCTGTGCTTGGGCCAGTGCTATACTCCCTGTACACAGCTGATGTACAAACCAGCAGTGGTGTACTGACTACAACCTACGCTGACGACACCTGACGACTACAGGAAGTTCTCCAGGTAAACTGAGGCCTGGGCTAGGAGGTGGCGCATTGATGTAAATCCCACCAAGACCCAAGCCATTATGATAACCAAGCGACTTGGGGCCCGTCGACCAACTCATCCAGACCCATCACTTCGCCTGTACCGTAGAGAAATCACATGGTCCAACACAGCACACTATCTGGGGGTGACTCTAGACTAGAGACTGAACTGGTGTAGACACATCAACGAAGTCCGTCGGAGAGCAAGCACCAGGCTCCACGGCCTGTACTCAATACTAAATAAGGACAGCAAACCAGCCCCTTACACAGGAGTCTAGATATACACCTCGCTCGTACTCCCCATTATGGAATATGCATGTCCTGTGTGGGCATACGCCAGTTACAAGCAAATCAGAAAGTTCCAGATCATGCAAAATAGGACCTTAAAGAAGGCCCTCCACCTCCCGTGCCGGTTCCCCACGGGTACACTCCATAAGGCTGCCGGTATACTTAAATTGAAGGACAGATTCCGTCAGCTGGCGGAAATAATTTACAAAAATGCCAGGCAATGCAACAACCCGGCTGTCAACTTGATAGGTCTCTATGGCAATAGTGACGATAGGCATAGAAGACCGCTTAGTCTCCTAGTAAACTGACACCCAACAACAAGACACACCGACAGTAAAGTTTTTTTTTGCTGATGTTCTTTTGTTCCTGGTACAGACACCTTGGGTGTCCTGGCTAGGATTTTATTTGTTCCTTGTTGTAATCTCTATTTTTCATCTTAAGGGGAAACTTTCTGCGTCCTAGGAGGTCTTTGTAAAAACCCCTGTAATGTGTAGGTATTTTCAATTTGGTGGGTGAATAATTGATAACGGTGCTTTGTGCCTGTGCCACCATCTGGGGACTGTTATTCCAATGTTTTGCAGTCTTTCTTCAGTTTGGCATATTGTATCGAATCTTTGATGGAAGGATTTGGTTAGTCTTTTTACCACTTGGTCTATTGTTTCTATTTGTACTATTTCGTTCATTTCAGTAATTCTCAGTCCTTCTGTCAACATTTATGATTAGGCGGAGGCACCTGTTGTGTTATTGTAATTGTGATAGGTTAGTTTTTCACGTTGTTCCCCAAATTTGACAGCCATATGTTACCACTGGTAATATTGATGATCTGTATAAATGGAGTTTTGTTTGCAAGTTAATTGATTGACTTATTAGAATACGAAATAGGTTTAATAATTCCTAGGATGTTTAGCCGTTTTTCTGCTATATGTTGACGAAATGTGAGCGTTCTATCTATCGTGAATCCCAAGTACTTGTGATGGTTCTTCCATGGTACCTGTTTCCCGAATATAGTCAAGTTATGGTTTGGTTCATGTCTTTTGTGTGTAAAATATATTGCGCAGATTTTTCGGAGTTTACCGTTATTTTATTTCATTTACTCCATAGCTCTATTTTTTGTAGTTGATTTTGCATTCTGGTGATGTTCTCCATATGTTTTGTTCCCGTGGTGTAGACCGTCGTTTTATCAGCGAATTGGGCGACATGAACATTTTTTATGGTTGGAATATCGTTCACGTATATATTAAAAAAAGTGGGTGCTAATACTGATCCCTGTGGGAGTCCTGTCCTGATCTGATGTGTTGAAGATCGCACACATTGCATTTCTACGTAGAAAGTCGTTTTTTCCAAAAAGCTATTTATCAAGTGAATGATTGCTCTGTCAATTGTTGTTTGGGTAATTAGTTTATATATGAGATTTTGGTGCCACACCTAGTCATAGGCCTTTTGCACATCTATATAAGCTGCTGCTGTGGATCTGCCAAGGTTTGAACCCTTAGCTTATATTCTCAACCAACTGTTGCTGACATGCGAGTTTTGAAACCATACTGTTCTTTGTAAATGGTATCCTGTTGAGCCAGTTTCTTCTGTATTCTTGTTAACACAACGTATTTCCAGCACTTTTGTTGTAGTGTTGAACAGGCTAATTGGTCTATTATTTTCCGGCAAGGATGAGCTTTTTCCAGCTTTAGGGATTGGTATTATTTTTTCTTTTTCAGTCTGCAGGAGAGTATGATTTTCTCAAGCAACTGTTCACTATACTTGTTAATAATAATATTCCGTTACTAGGAAAGTGTTTCAGTTGGCAGTTTGTTATTTTGTCTGGTCCTGGGGCTTTTTATTTCTTAATTTCCTTATACTAATCCTTATTTCAGACGGTGTAGCCAAGTCAGTGATTTCTCCTATGTCTTCTTTTAGATAGGTGGAAGCATATTCTTTGATTTTTTCGTCTTCTTCCTTTTCTTCGTTAGTTTGTTGTACTATGGGAGTTGCATATTGTTCTTCGAAATAGTCAGCCAGGATCTCTGCTTTTGCTGGTGGTTCGAAGATTTGCCCGTCGTCGGTGGTCATTAGTCTTGCCGGTGTCTGTGGATTTTTTAATGCTCTTATTAGACGTCAAGCGTTTCGGTGTTGGAGTGTGAGATTTGACATTTTTTCTTCCCAACGTTCAGTGTTTATTTCTTTTAGCCTCTTCTGCAGTTTGTCTCCATAATAGTTTGTCAGTATTCTGTCTGGCGGGTCTCTGTACGTTTGTCCTTTTTTGCGGTGGAAGTTCTTTATGTATTTTAGTCTTGCAAGCTTCTCTGGGTCTGTTTTATAGTTGGGTGGCGGATTTACTGTTGTTATGGACGCTTTATGGTTAGCTTTATGGATAACATTGGTCAAGTGGTTTATAGCGCCATTGATTTTCTCTCGGCTTTTCATTGTATAAGTGGCTTTGATTGAATTATGTAATTCTTTTGTGAATATACCCCAGTCTACCTGTTTTGTTATTTTTGGGAGTAATGCTGTGATTATCTAGTTATTTATCTTGACTATCACCGGGTTATGATCTGACGAAAACTCGTTTCCATTGATTGGTTTTTGTATACATGGAATATTCTTTGTTACCACGATATCTATGACATCTGGTTGATGATTAGGATTTGTTGGTATATGTTTTGATATCTTCCGACGAAAGACATTTAAGTTTAGTTCTCCTGCCACATGAAGTAGTTGATTGCCATGTGAGTTTTCAATTCTTGAATTCCATAATGGATGTTTGGCATTTAGATCACCACCCATCAATATGGACCAACCGTCATAATTTTCTCTATATCCTCATATAGTAGATCTTTATTTGGCCTCAGATATGCTGCCACCATTGTTATTATGCCGTCTCTTGTTTGGGTTTTGATTCCTGCAGCTTCAACATTATCTAAATTGTTAAATTCTATTGGGGAGTGGCTGATTGTTGATTTTACTAGCACCGCTGTTCCTCCACCTCTTTCTCCTAACCTGTCACCGAGAGTGGTGCGTGAGTGGTTAACGCTCTGGCCTCGCATTCGGGAGGACGCCGTTCGAAACCGGTTCCGGGCATCCAGATTTGG
>JARYHS010013631.1:99245202-99277227 GCA_031002005.1 Vandiemenella viatica
CAAAACAAATGCCCCTTAAACTTATCAATACTGTTTCCTTTCCTTAAATTAAATTTCTAGCTTTCAGCAGAGTTCAGTGCCTTATCTAACCTCAAAATCCAAAGACTAACATTATCTGAATGAAGTTAGAAGTTCATTACTCTCTGATCAACATGTTTCAACAACAGCATTCCTAGAAATCACACTTCTAAACACCATTCTTGTAAATCTTTGTACCGAAGCCCTTGCTCAGATTGGGGCAAATGACAGAGCATTATAATCAGCATCAATGTTTGCTGAAGATCTAAGTCTTGCAAGACTTAGATCATCACCAAATGTCTCACTGTGCCTGTGGATCACACTGTAGCAATCTGACAATGGACGGGTCACTTTTTGCCCCTTCAATGAATTCTTCCAATGAAAGCTTTCCATCTTTGTTTTTATCCATTTGACGAAAAATCTTATCTGTTCGTTTTTCTGGCGTTGATTCATCTTCTGGCATTTTCATTACGGAGCCAACCATCTTGTAGATGGCCTAATTGAAAAAAATAATAATTATAATCATATTTTAAGATACTTAGAAGTACATTCATGAATACAGCAGGAAAATTTAAAAAAAGTTCGACAATAATGTTAGTGTGTTATAATCTACATCAAATATATTAAAAAAACTATCACTCTCTCCACACACACACACACACACACACACACACAGAGAGAAAGAGAGAGAGGAAGTACAGTAATTCTTCTTAGTTTAACTGCAATTTACATGTGTCCTCTTTTAGACCTACTATTTATAATCAGTGAAAGTGACAAACAGTTTTATGTGGAATGAGATGCCTCATGACCAAGTGAGCTGCTTTTCTTAAATGGTTTAATATAATATTTTGTGAGGATTACAATTTATGGTACTCTTAAAAACTGTTAACTACTACTTGTCATTAGAGACAGGAGAGTATTGGTGCAAGGACTGTGATGGAGTTCAGCCATGTTGTTTTGAATGAAGCATCCCAGTATTCGCCTGGAGTGATTTTCGTAAAACCAAAATCTAGGTAGGTATTTGCAAACTTGACCTCTCAAATGGCAGCTTAAGTGTTAGCACTCACTACCAGTTAGTAAAATTTTCTTCAAATTAAAAATACTATAATGATATTAATAATTGAATTATGTATTAGTTATTATGTTACTTCCATAATTATCTTGGAACTGAACCCGATATCCCAAGGCATTCTGCAGGTTCTATCTATTGGGTTTCAAATTATTTAAGTTTTGAGGGACTTATCTTGAAATTTGTGCTACCAGACCCAAATTCAAAATTAGTTTTGTACATAACCTCACTATTGTCTACACTTTTTCCCCACTGCACTCACAGTTTGTTAATTCCTTCTTAAAAATTTGTTGGACTTGTATGCAAGTCCTGTACTTCTCCATCACTGGAAAATCTATTTCCACATTAATCTTTTTTGAGGGTTCTGAAGGAAACATGATAGTCACTTGGTAAGAAATCTGGACTAAAGGATTTCAATGAATTTTTCCTGCACAACTCAGTAGCTTAAGGCTGAGCAGAAGCAAGTTGCTGTGGATCAAAATTTCCATTTCTGGACCAATAAGCTTGTTTAACCATGTTCCAGAAATTATAGTAGTATGCAGTACTGATACTTATTAAAGCTGAAACATAAGACATTAGCACCATAAAAGACAACCACGAGAACCTTGTTTGCAGACAACAGGTTTTTGGCTTCACCAATACTGTTTTCTCTTTTGATCACTATCCATACTAGACTTCATGTGAGTATGTTGGTGGTATGTACACGATTCATCATGGTGAGAATGTGAATAAAATCTAGTCTCCTACTGATGCAAAATGCTCTGAATGCTGCTAAAAAGTTTCGGTCATTAACAGTTTTTCGATTTGTATTCATAATTTGTCACCCAGCTTGCATTTGATAAACATAGCTCGTTTGAGGATTGTGTGCACACTTGCATTAGTTATAAGGCAAATTTTCATGAAGAAGAAATATGTGCATCTTTTATGGATAAGGTCTCCAATTTGCAAATCTGTCTGCAGCATGTTGCTGTTTTGGGATATGGTGTGTGTGTGGTGAAATGTTAGAAACTTCTGTCCAGCCCTAGATGAACTTATTCATCATGCATAGTTGATGTTTCAAAAGTGTATCAGTGCAAAATATGTATAAAATTTTTTTAGTTTACTACCTTCAAGTACTACAAAAACTTAATATTTATAGAAACAAATGTAAATATGATAAGATATGGCAAAATAACCCATCACTTACCACAGATGAAGGGAGGAGGACCATATGAACACAAGAGGGGGAAAAACACACTTCACAATATTTTGGTTTCTAACCATAACCATGCAAGAGGCGAGACATATGGCAGTGGAAGATGTTTACACATTGGGACCTACCATATCAGTCAAAGCACATGAAATGTTACATAAACACTTCAGTCTTTCCTTTAATTTTTGGAATTACAAATGCATGGATATAAATAAAAAATTACAGTGAACTAACAGATATAGATATTTGCCATTCTAGCATCATTCTTAATAATTAAACTACATCATTACATTAACTAACTATTAGGAAGTGGGGAGAAAAGCAACACCATCCGTAGCTTACCTTAAGCTACACGTGCTCCCTGGGTGGCATCAGTGATCAGATGGCGCTGTACTGCCCTTTGGGCCTCACGGCCATGATATTAACTACAAACCTATCATCCTTATGAAGGCTTACAGGTGCATGCAATGACAACAGCACACCAGCTAAACATTTGTCAACATCAAAGGCACGAGTAGAGCCAAGAGCTAGTACTTATTATCAGTCTTACAAAAATACTCAGCTGATGTAATACTACAAGAAACACACACAGTGACAAGCGGTGATGCTAGAGGGAAAAATGGTAACAGTACATCACATGAAAAATATGCCACTGCAACCTATCTTAAGAATGAGGTATGCCACCACAAAATCATCCCAGCAGATTACTTACTTTCTTCCACAATATTTATTTATTTCATATGGCAGAAGAAATACAAAACAGTAACTACATTAAATTACAATAAATATAGCTACTATTACAGACTGGTGTCCAACGATTGCAGCCATTCAATTGCTTCTGTGATTGCTTCATGAATATGATGCATTATACCACTGAATCTCCTAAGAGGGCATTCCATGGCGATGTGTTGAATGGTTTGCTCGTAGTACCACAGTCACAAGAAGGATTCTCTATCATTCCCCCTTGTACATCCAGCAGTTGCACCTACCGTGGCCTGTTCCCACTCGGTTCGGTGCCATCCAGGTTTTCCTAGGTAGTTTGAATCCAGGAGGCTGTCATGTAGGGTCTTGCATTAGCGTGTGTTTGTCAGGGTTGGAATTTGTCCAATCAGTGCACCAAGATTCGCCTATGTTGAAATTATTTTGGACCAGCTCTAGACCAAACTTCCATGTTGAATATCTAGATTTTAGTATATTTGGAGCTTTGTGTGTGTGCAGTCCTTATGAATTGGATGGTGTGGAATCTTAAGCATTTCTGCCATTCCTTTTTTAAAGCCGCTTGTCTTTGGAGACTTGGTTGGGCAATGTTAGAGTGTACAGGCAGCCAGTCTGTAGGTATAGATTTAACGGTTCAGATTTTGTTCTCATTGAGTCATTCAGTTGAACATCGATCTTTTTTGCATGACTGCTATTTAGCCATACTGGACTGCAGTATTCAGCAGCTGATGTTCTTAGAGCTGCAGCATGTGCCCCCAACCCGTTCCAGAAAGTTTGTGAAGGATGTTATTTCGAGTTTTTACTTTTGCCGCCGTTTTATGGGTATGCTCCTTATATATCAGTGACCGGTCAAGAACCACATCTAGATATTTTGATGAGGATTGTACTTCAGTAATTGGTCTCTGAATTTTATTTGAGGTCTATAATGGGCTTTTCTATTGCTTAGGTGAAAGAGATGACCTCTGTCTTATTTATGTCAGTTTCAGGCGCCAAGTGTTGAAGTACCCCACTAGGGATAGCATTATTCTTGGAGATTTCAACACCCATCATCCATTGTGGAGTTATAAGCAGGGGAAGAAGGACAGTGGAGGCAAAATGGAAGAGTTCATGGAGATAATAAAAAAGAATGAGGTAATATTCATTCCAAAATAAAAAATAAAGATAAGTACAGAACCTTGATACTACAGATGGGAGGTGAGGAGATTAAAGAGGCAAGTGAGAAGAGAACACAACAGAGTTAAGGGACAGCAAGACAGCAGGGAATACTTAGAACAACTAAACCTGTGAATATTTTGGATGAAGTTTATATTGTGACGACATTGACATGCGATACAGGGAATGTATTAATTCACATGTTATATAAGCTTTGCTTTTCTAGCAGCAATATCAACAGAGTTAAGGTTAGGCTGAAATGCATCCTGGACCAAGTTGACAAATGAAGCTTTTAGCTACAGCAAAAGGGACGATAATTTACAATGGCTTTATTTTATAACAATTCTATTTAGTTAAACAACTGAAGAGAAATAAACCTATCATATTTATGGGCATTAGGGCTAGTATTATATAAACATCATATATTATAATCATAATAATTGATAAAATTGCGATGGAGTGCCCGCTCAATACACCCCCCCCCTTTTTCCTTACCTCTTCCACCTACTTTTGCCCTCTACTAATTTTTACTTTAAATTCCTTCAGTATTTCCGGTAAATTATTCATTACCTCTCTTGACAATTTATTCCTGTCCCTCACACCCTTTGCTACGAAAGAAAATTTTCCCACCCCCTTATGCCTGAAATCAAGTGCCAGCTTGTGGTCTGGTCAACCTTACCCTTCCAAGCACCTCTCTTAATTTTCCCACCAATATCTTTCCATGCTTCATCACCAGTATAGGCTTTGTACACTCTCAAGACTCTCTTCACCCTCCTTTTTTTCTTCAATGAATCCCATTCCAGCTCTTTTAGCACATTACTGATTGGATTCTGTGGTAATTTCCAAAGACAAATCTGGCAGTGCTTTTGCACCCCTTCCAACTCCTGTATTTGATACCCAAAATATGGATCCAAACTACACCACCATATTCCAGTAGTGGTCTGACCAAAGTTTTGTACCCCAATTCCCTTTCTTCTCTAGTGCATCCCCTCATCATTCCAACAGGTGAAGGATTTTGAACCCTTTCCCTACTACCTCTGCAATGTGTCCTGCCCAGTTTGGTTTGCTATCAAATGTTATGCCAAGGTATTTACATTTTGAGTCTTCAATTAGTAGCTCCTTCCCTATTTATAATCATAATCAACCTTTCGGTTTTTATTTGTGTACCTAATAAGCTGGCTCTTCTTTGCATTTATCTTCATCCCAAGTTTACACACCCAGCTAGTTATCCTATCTAGATTATCCTACAGCTGTTTACAGTCTTCTATTGTTTTAATCCTTTTATATAACATTATCATCTGCAGACAATCTAACTTCTGACGGTAAACCATTAACACAATCACTCATTAGAATAACGAATAACAATGGTCACAATACACTACCCTGTGGGACTCCCATATTTACTCTCTACTTATTTGGATACTGCAATTCCTACCCTTTTTCTTTCTACCTTTTAGGAATTCTTCTACCAGCAAATCACCTTTTTATCAACTCCAATAGTTTTTACCTTATTTAGCACCATTTTACACCTTGAAAGATCTAGTGCTACACTATCAACTGGACCTCCCATGTCCATACCATCAGAAATAGCTGGCATATAGCCTACTAACTGAGATTCACATGAATATCCTTGTCTAAAGCCATGCTGCTGACTTGAAAACCACTTACTTTACTCACAGACACTTCTAATATGGTTGCATATTAATCTCTTCATCAATTTACCTACCACTGATGTCAAGCTGATTGGCCTATAGTTTTCAACCCTGTTTGTCACCCCTCCTTTCTGGACCAGTACTACCATTGCACTTTTCCAGTCCTCTGGTAAACGACGAGTATCCAGACTCAATTTAAATAACGTTTCAAGGCAAGGTACAATGTCCCATCCTACTATCTTTAAGACATCTGTAGTAATATTATCAACACAGCCCCTTTACGCTTTTTTTATATTCCTTAGTTCCTTCATATCTTCATACTTAATTTCAAAGTTTCTAATCTTCTCACCTCACAGTGCCTAACTTTTTCTCCCCCCTAGACACAAAAATCTGCATCAAAAGATACTATAAGATAATGTCATAACCAAATCCACTCATAAGTAACAATCATTGTGGAAACTATTATTTTTCTCATTACTATACTAAAGTAAGGTGAATTATATCACACAGATAAATACAAAATAGTATGATACTATGCAGTGCGTGTAATTCATATTCAGACTGATTATACATTATAAAGAAGTTTTATTTTGTTAGGCACTGCTGACTGTCCTGAGGAGCATGATGTTTCCCATCCAAGTTATTGGTCACTCATAGCAGATACTTGGTACTATTTTCAGATTTAAAAAAAAAAAACTAAACGTTCCTGTTAAACTCAAGTCCTACAGATAAATATAAGTTCTAGGCTTATAAATTAAAATAGTTGAAGCATTTATAAATAATTTTTTAACATAATGATAACCTAAGTATTTCATTCAAATAACATATTACCTGTTATTCTAATGGTTTTTCAATATCTCTATATTTAGATATAATCAATCATTAGCAGAAAAATTTCACATCATACACAATTTTAATTAGAATCAAATATAAGCTGTTATACTTACTGTTACAATTTCTAGCATCTCTTGTCTTGAAATAAAACCGTTGCCATCAAGGTCATACATGCTAAAGGCCCACTTTAGTTTTTGCTCAAGTTTTCCTCGAGAAGTTACAGATAGCGCACACAAAAATTCTCGGAAGTCTATAGTACCATCTCCATTAGCATCAAATGTTCTAAAAACATGTTCTGCAAACTGAAATAAGCAAAAATCAGTATTCTTGAGAAATAAATCAAACTAATTTTGTTAGTTACACCAGTAAAAGGAACCATAATGTATCCTAGTTGTCTACAGGACACTACAAAAAAATTTATAGATGAACACACACATGAAATTTTTGGGAATAATACCTTCAGTAGTGGAACAAGAGATTTGGACTTGACTACCTTGTAGTCTTACTGCCTGCCCAACCTATTTAGTGTCCTAATAAGGGACTGATAGTTTCATCCGTGTCCTTAACAATTATTCCCAGAATTAGATCTTCCTGGTCCTAAATGAAATCCTAAATACCATACAGCCTCATTAAACTCCCCATTCCCCTAGCAACTATACTCTCCCAGTGATACCTTCATCAAATCAATTACAGTAAACTGCCATCACTGCTCTATGGCAATTACCATGTATTCTGATCTAGTTGTCCCAATAATTTCAGGCAGATATCTCCAAAATGAAGTTTTAACATGAAAATGAACCCACCGTGCTTGGTAACTTTAACGCAATAAACTGAGAGACAAATTGGGTAACTGCACACAACCAAAGATTACAAAGTCCACATTGCATTATGTTAAGGATAAATAAAAAGTCCAATATTTGACAAATACTTACAACAATCATTGTTTTAATAAATCCAATTGACTAAAAGCATTTAATTCCAAAACATAATATACTGGCAGTAATTAAATTCACTTAGAATCATTACAAAAGCTACACTCAATAATAGAAAGGGCTGTAATTTAAAGATAGAAATGGTACATACCTTAGATGCATCCCCATATGGAAAGAAGTTCCCATATATTTTCTTAAATTCCTCTACACTTAGATGACCACTTGGACAGTCTTTCAAGAAACCTTTGTACCATTCTTGTATTTCAGCATCTGCCATATCAAACCGCACATTAATTAAAATACCAATAGCATTCTGTTACTGTTCAAGATTCGAATTTGGATGGTCTTATTGTCAATATTATTAGACTATGGTTTAGATTCTGGAGCTATCAATGTGCAATAGCACTCTTAAACTGCAAAATCATCAAATGATTTCAATTCAGATTCAAGGCTTCAGGGTTTACATAAAAAAATAACATTATATCCACCAAAGAAAGGTAAGTATTTATCAGATTTTATTGAAAAATCTGAATGAGCTATCATTCTGTGTCTGAGAGGTTTGTGTGAGGAGAGAGAGAGAGAGGGAGAGGAGAGAGAGAGGGAGGAAGGAATTGGTATGAGGCTATCAAACTATGTAATATTACAATGAATACACAAATAAACCCCTTATTGTGTAAAAGGCTATACACAAAATATTAGTTTCTCATGAAAGAAGATGAAGCATGTGCATAAACTTACAATAATGCCTTGGGCAACCGAACATCAGATTGACCACTGGCACTTTCGAAAGCTTTGCCATTTGATTCCATTTTCATGAGGGAGGGCATAGCCTGAAATATTGTGCTTTTACATTTGTTTAATGTGGTTCTACAGCCCTCCTTCTGTCAGCTTTAGTAAGTGATAGGTCTACCATATTAATATTACCTCATAGCACCTGCTCTAGTGCTGCTGAAATAGAATTTGCTCTATGATTAAGAAATATTCCCTTTAAATATGCATTTTTAATGTAAAAATGTGGAAGCTGAAATGTGGAAGGGGTAAAAATGAGCATGATAGCAAGGTAGGTTGGAGAAAGTAGAAGCAAGGGATTATCTGAGGATAAGAAAGAGGATGATATCCCTCTCTAAGAATTTAGTATAGTGCGAATTACTACCAGAGGAGCTTTTAGGTATTTGTTAGTTTAAGTGAAACAACTCCTGTTAGCAATGTAGTCTTCACGGGTGTGCAGCCGGATGGTGTTTTGGAAACACAACGTTTCGACAACCAGCTCGGCTGTCTTCATCAGGTGTCAGGTGTCTACAGACTGACGAAAGCTGGCAGTCACCGCGTGGACTGGCTTAGCCTCCCAGACGGACCTCCTTATATACCTGTCGGCGAGGTAGAGGATACGCTCTGATTGGTCGGAACGGTGGGTGGAGGGCACAGATGGCACTAGTCGAGCGCCGTAGCGGACCGCGTATGAAGCCACCTCTTCCGGCCAATCGGAGCGGGTCTTCCACCACGCTGACGGAATACAAGGAGGTTCGATGGGAGGGGGCGCCGCAGCGGACCGCGTTTGGAGCCGCCGCTTCCGACCAACCAACGGGTCTTTCCGAAGCCACCGTTCCGACCAATCAGAGCGGATCCTCTACCTCGCCGACAGGTATATAAGGAGGTCCGTCTGGGAGGCTAAGCCAGTCCACGCGGTGACTGTCAGCTTTCGTCAGCCTGTAGACACTGGACACCTGATGAAGACAGCCGAGCTGGTTGTCGAAACGTTGTGTTTCCAAAACACCATCCGGCTGCACACCCGTGAAGACTACATTGCTTCAGTATGCCGGGAAAGTCTCCACGCACACAACTCCTGTTATGTCAGTAAAGCAGATACGGGAAGCATGGAAATTTTGCGACATGACATATGCAGCAACCGTGAAAAAGATTTTTGGTTGTTGTAAACAGACACTGGCTGTTTATTTATGGAAAAATTGTTAGCAAATAGGAAGACACTACAGAAAAATTAATTGAAGAATTTGCAGGTGAGTGATGAGGATACTGCACATTTATGCTAGCAATGCTAAATTTACCAACAGTAAAAATAGAGAAAGAATAATGTGGTTCATTTAAGTTGAACACATGTCAAAGTGATAAAGTAAAAAATCTATCTGTAATTCTACATATTATTTCTGTTGGCAAACTTTTCTCAACTAATACAAAGCCTACAGAATGAGTGAGGTATCAGTGGTTAGGATTTTTTACCAATTTGTGGCAAAAAATTCATTCTATATTAAAACATAATTCATTCAGAATTTAGGCTAGAAGTGGTTCCACAGGGGTCCAGGACAAAGTTCACTTCACCACAGTGTATATGTGCACTAAGTTCAACCCGTCACTTAGGAGTTCCCCACTAAAAGTTGTAACTGTAATGAGTATTAATAATTATCAAGTACAAATGCTTTAAAGATCTGAATTATACTTGCCAAATAATATATTTAATCATGGTCAACTCTACAAAAATGCCAAATTTGCTATTACCAAAAATAGCAAACTGAAATTTCAAGAAAATTGTATTCTGATATAAAATATCATATACAAAGATGTAATAAATTCTCTTTGCTGTCTTGACTATACACATGGCCGAGTATCTAATTTCAATAACACAACAAAAGACAAACTTTTTCAAAGTAGGGGAAGGGAGATGGGAATGTTTAAAGTTTTTCATGGACTCACTGATAAGGCATTATTATTATTTTCTCGTGTCATTATTATTTTCTCGTGTCAATGGGACTGTCTGCAACTCCTACTAATCTGGTTACCGACCATTTGCAATGTGTATTCATTACAACTGATTTCATTTACTGGTTTTAATACTTATTTTGATCTAGATCCTCTACTTCAGTCCTCCCCCCCCAAAAAAAAAAAAAAAAAAGAGAAGAGAGCCTGTACCAAGATGTTTCATTATTATATAATAATAAATGAAAAAATAGTTCAATTAGAAGTTTTTAAAACTGTTACAATATGGGAAATATGATAGAAAAAGGGTAATAAGCCACAAGTAACAAATATAAACAAATGTATATGTAAAATTATTCAACACAGAAAATACTTATGATTAATAATTATTGATAATACAAACATTAATTAAAGTTATGCATGTTAATTCTTTGTATTTAGCTTCTGCTCATGACCTCCAAGATTTTTTCACTGTTTAAAAATTGTATTCTAAAGGTCTAATCAAAAACTTATAAAAAATAAATTGCCTGTAACACAAATCAAGAGAATGTGATAAAAAAATATATATAATGATAAACTATAAACACAATATTTACTCCTTTTCTGTCCAACTTTCTTTTCCCATTCCAGAGAAAAATAATTAATATTTTAGCATTATTGAACAATATTAGAAAACTTTTCTTTTATAACATATGTTACCACAAAATTGTGTCAAAAGGATATTATTCTATAGTGTACAATAAACCAAGTTACTGATGATATAAACAAATTACTTGCCTGAAAATTCTGTGTTCTGTCTCAGATCTTCCAGAACTTCAGGTTTCAATTTGCTGTTCTGTTTTCCCATTTCCTTTACTACTATCTACAGGTATACGCTAAGAAATTTTATCTCACCAATGGCACCTACAATCACAAAAGAAAGTTAGGAGGCAGTTTATATCAAAATTTGTAAATTAAGTATCTGCTAATTAACCAATGTCTCATTCACACAACACTTGAGAGGGAAGTATTATTCTAAAATTATAACACATTTTGTTGGCAAGGAATGGTTTCATTCCAATAATTGTCAGAGTTATGTTTACAAGTTTATCATGAAAATATGTAAAGCTTGTCTTAATTTACTATTCAAAAACTTTTCAAAATCCTTATATAGATAGCTGCATATGCAGGCTGTAATATCTGTGCCCAACTTTCATACATTTAATTAACAAATAACATTCTCATCAGAATTACTAGATTCCAAGCAATATCTCCGAATATTGTGAATTATGCAATAGATCCACAGAAAGATACATCAGTGGCATTATGTGCCTAGTTTCATAGTAATTACTTATTTTTTTATCCCATATCTTTTCTGTGCCTGCTTCAGAATACCATAAAATTACATTACAATTTAAAAAATCCAAACTGATGATAACATTTCGTTGCATTTTCAAAAATCAAAACTATGTAAAATTAATATCCATCCATGTTCCCAATAAATTTATACCAAATGAGTTTAATATCAGCTTATTTAATAATTAATATTTTTATTATTATAAGAAAATTAAAAGGTTCCTGCTAAGTATCCTATGCATAAAAAGACATTGCTGGAACTTTGTATATCTGTTACAATAAATAATATAAACTGTAGCAATAACAGGGGATACGTCATTTACAATTTCTACACAACAATTCACATTAAGTTTCAGTAGTTAATACTGCATACATCCACTATTAAAAATAACACAATAATTGTGGAAAAGATGTTTATAGATCTTAAGGTTAATTTTTGAAAAAGATACATCACATCAGTTTGTGCAGAAAGAGTACAAAAATATAAATGTGCATGGACAGTTTAAATGGTTCAGTTCTGTACCACCTGTCAAACAATATGTCCTCATATGAAAACTAATGTGCAGCTTTGTAATAGCTACATTATGTGCCCAGTTTCATAGTATTAAATTATCATTAATAATAATCATTAATAACAAATTAAGTGGCATATGCTCAATATTTGTTAACACAGATTTCAGGTATTTAAATAAATAATTATATAAATTAACAAGATACATGATTACCTAATCAGATGAATAGTCATTGAAGGAATCTGAACTATAATCTTTCATAAAAGGTGCTTTAAATTATTCCAGCAGAAATGAGAGAAGAGACATATCATCATACAGAGATTGAAATAGAAAAGAAGTCCATTTAATTATTAATGATATAAACAACACGCATTACAAACATTTAGCTTTATGTAGGAAAGTTTTGCTGCCTCTTCAATACTTTTTTTTGCTTCAAAAATGTCTTTCCGTACTTTAAGAAAAGGAAATTTGAATACTGTACCCACAAAACAACAAATTACATGTAACATATCAATTATAAGCACCCAAGTTGCAAATTTTGTAATTAAATGAATGCAGCTAGGAATGATAATAACTACAATGAGAAATTACAAGTTTGTCTAAATATAATTAAAGGTCCAAACGCATAACATGAAATGTTATGATAAATAGTTTCAGCAATAAAAGACTCAACTGTAATGGCTTAGTTTGTAATAATAACTGTCCTACAGGCAACAGATTAATACTGCATGAACCTTTTGTTTATGTATTCTGATGCAAATAAACTAATCCCAATAAGCATAAGAAAGTAACAAAATGTCATATATATATATATATAAATTTAACACAGTTCTTTACAGAAAAACTAATATCAATCTACAAGAAGTATAATTGTATAAAACCTCTTAGCTTGTGCATTATGAGAAATGACAACATGAATGAAACACGAGATGAGGAACAATTTTAGAATTGTCTGATGCTTCTAATCCAGTCAGAAAAATTTGAAAGTTTTTTATACCCTGTGAAAGTTAACTGTACAAAGTGAAATATTTTATAAGCCAGTCAATAGTTAAAATTCAAAAGTCAGCTCAACGTTCATATGACCATGGATTTTGGATTCACAGATTCATAATTACGATTTTTTTTTTATCAAACGGGAAATAATTATTCATACAGCTCAGTAACATTATTTTACAGATCTGAAATCAGTAGAACTTTGATGAAAACCTCTGCCAGAGCACTATTGTATAACTGCAAATAACAAGTGGCTTCTTGTCGAAAGAAGAAATTGATATCTAAGAAAGAACTACCAAAGATTATGTTTTTAATTTTACATAGATATATGTTATTTATAAATAAAACCAACAAAATAGTGAAGCAAGCTCCAAAGGATATCTCAATAACGAAAATATTACGAAAACATCATCCACACAATCGAAATACTAAGTGACATAAAATGGTGCTTAAGCTTCATTGAGAAAGGGGAAGCTTAGAATGTGAATACCTCAGATCTGAAACATTATGTTCATTGATATTATAAATATTCATTTAAATGACAAAAAAGAAAATATGTAGGTATTTAACCAACAGGAGACTAAAGGTTGTCACTATGGATTTCGAAAGTCACTAATAACAACTAAAACCACAAACATACTTTGAAAATTACAATCCTAAATTTGACAACAAAAACAAAAAGTGTGATGGTATATTATTTCAAATACAATGAATAACTACAGATAAATATAACTCTGAAGAATCACCACTGACATCAAGTTATAAGTGACAGGTAACATATCTGAAAGCTGTCAAACTGTGCTGCAGTCTTGTTTCATCAATTCCAATGGATTTATACATCAAAGAGAACCAACTAAGTGACCATTTTCTTCACAATTTCAGTCTACATCTGAAGGTATTTACACAAAACACACACTTTTATCTAATAATTATTATTCAAATGGTTTCTGAAGGAACCAAAGCAGTTTTATTTTTCTAGCTTTTAAATACAGGAACAGCACTAATACAAACAGAAAATGAAATGAGGGAAAATTTCAAGTGATCCTTTGTTTTGAAATTTTGCTTTTTAACTGAGCATTAAACAATAAAAAAAACAAAGAAATGGAGAAGTTTAGTTTCCATTAAAGAATTTTTTTCCCTTCATATTTTATGAGTAGGTGACTAAACAATTTATCATTTAAAATTGTGACCAGTCATTCAGATGGCAAAAATATCTCTCTCTGTAGTGTATTATCAATAATGAGATATGTTACAAAAGTAGATTTCTTATTTTAAGAAAGGGATTATCATACCACCAAAGAAAACAATCAACTTAGTTTGTAAATAACATGTTACATGTAAAAACTGTTGTTGCAAAGAATAAAAATTTCTTGAAATTAAAGTAAATATTAACAGTAAAGTCTTTGTTCTTTATGAGAGACAAATTTTTTGTCAAATACAGGAAAGGTACAAATGGAAACAGAATATTAGAAAACAATAAGAATATTAATTTTTTGTAACAATATAGGTTTCAAAACATATTCTCTTTGCATGATAGTATGAAATATGTGGCTACTTCATAATGCATAAACTCAAAACTATTGGAAAAATATCTTTTATAAAATTAAAGGGATTAAAATTTGAGTATGGTTTGTGTGATGACATGAATTGACAAAATTACAGTACTGTTGTTTCAAGAATCTTAAACTGACAGTGTACAACTCTGCAAGTCAATTAAATTTACCAGTTCCATAAGTGAAAAGCAATGGCTTATCTATTGATCACTATGTGTTTCTAAGGCAGCTCATTATTTAAGTTATACTACTCCAGCAAATAGCATTGAAATTTGAGGTGTGCTATGTAATTGTTTAGAGTGAGAAGATTACACAATTTTAAGATGACAAATTATTACAGCAAATTTCACAAAAGCACATAAAAATTTCTGGTGATGGTAGCTGTTAAAATCCATCATTCTGATGTTATCAGTTATCATACAGTGAAAAAGCTGAAGGAATGTAGGACAGAGTTATACAAAAATTTTCCAAGACATCTGACATGATACTATGGAATGTGAGTTATAGCCTGCATTGTGGTGTTAATAACACATCACTCACAGAATGAGGCATTTCAGTCTCTGCATCAAGTCTGTGGCAATGATCTGCCTCATTTATAACTTTATACCAACAATGGAAATCTCATTTTTATATTAATATCATAAAAAGAGAAGACATGTATGACAAGAATGTTCTGTGAAGAGTGTGAGAAGTTCAATTCTTCACTCATTATGGAGCAAGCATTTTCGAAAGTTCTTCATCCTGGAGACAGCCCTTCAGAAATTCTTCTTGTGTCAGTTGCCCATCATTGTTCTCATCCATTTTTGCAAAAATATTCTTTGCTCGTTCTTCAGCCGAGTCAGCAGGTCGATTAGAGGAACATGCACCAAGCATGTCATAAATGGCCTGGAAAAAAAACCATAATAAAACAATGTGGCTCAAGAAATCAGGTAACAAAACCAATAATTAATTAAATATTGTATTGTATTGTCATTATCTGAATGATGCATACTTATTTTATATAATTTTATGGAGGCATTGCTATTTTATTTTTATTTATTTATAAATCTTGTTCCTTCAATCCCTGCTGAGGAAGGACCTCTGGGATGTGAAATATGTCATGGTTAATACACTTACATACAAGAGGAGTCGTAATCACAGTGAAAACAATTGTATGTTACAAAGACAAATAAAGAGAATGGAAATAAATGTTAATTGTTACAACTGAGGTTTGCTAATGGTCATATTGAATTTTTAAAATTCTTGAATGGGGCAGGAGTTGCCAATAACATAATCTCTCAGTTTTTCTTTAAATATATCTTTATTATCTGCAAACTGTTTTATAGTCTTGGGAAGTTTATTAAACAGGTGTATCCCAGAATAATGAACTCCTTTTTGTACTAATGACAGTGATGTTTGTGTTTTGTACAAGTTATTTCTGTTTCTTGAAATTGTGTACCTTTCAATTAGATGTAAGCAGATCAAAATGTCCTATGACAAAGCACATGAGAATATATATATTGAGAAGTCATTGTAAGAAGATTTAAAAAAAGTTGTGACAACATTAGGTATAGATCTGGACGCCGAAAAAGACACTGTCATAGGCTACCAACAAAACCAAACAAAGATGGGAAAAAGAAAATTCCACTGATAGTCGCAAAATTTCACTCACACAAAACAAAAAATCTTTTCCTAGAAAAGAAGAGGAAACATGGGAAAATCTTTTGTCAAGACATCGCCATAAATGGAAATTCCACAATTTATATAAATGAACATCTGACAAAGAAGAACCAAAACCTGTTCTGGCTAGCAAGAAATGTGAAGAGGACCATGAACTATAAATATACCTGGACCAAAAATGGGAAGATCTACCTAAGGAAAGATGAAAATAGTGCCATCCTACAAATCAAGTCAGCAGCAGATCTACCAGATGCTGACTGCAAACAGAATATGTGAGTGAGTGACTAAATTTAGTTTTTTTTTCTGCTTTTATTTTTTTGGAACACTTTGATATAAAAATGAACAGAGAACTTGAAGACTCTAGGACTGAGTTAGACTCTAGTTTTTGTGAAGGAATTAACACAAACATTGTTAACAGCACAAGTGATTTAAATGATTTGTCTAAGTACTACGCAGGAATACATGTTATGCACATCAACATACGTGGTATCATAACAAATTTTGGAAGTTTTCTGTCTTGATTGACCAGCTTGAACACAAACCAGAAGTCATAGTATTATCAGAAACACAGCTTCTTGTAGATATACCTTTCACTCTGCCAGACTACCATGAATTCTTCATACCTCCAAAACACTCCACCCATGACAGCTTAAAAATATACATACACTCAAAATCCACAAATGATGATGAAATATTAGAAATGAACTCGGTGAAAGCAGCAAACATGTGTCAGATCAATCTAATGTACTGCAAAGAAACATACACAATCCTAGGAATATATAGATCACCCTCTACAAACACCAAGATATTCATTGAAGAACTGAGAAATACTCTTCAGTTACTACCTAAAAATAGACATATTATACTGATAGGAGACACAAATATAAACACTCACAACCATATAACAAATAGCGAGTATATAAATACACTTAGTGGAAATGGTTTCATCTCTTATATAAACTCAGCCACAAGAATAACACCCAACTCTGAAACTTGTATCGATCACATTTATGTAAAACCCCAAAGAAATGCTGAATTTACTTCAGCCATTATGCATGCGGGTATCACTGACCACAGTCCTATTTTTCTTATGCAAAACACATCTAACAAAACCCTAAAAATCAAATAAATGGAAAGTATTATTTCTAAGATTAATTATGAATCACTAACAAATTCTTTGGCAAAAGAAAAATGGGAATCTGTTCTAATACAACAGGATGCTCATAAAGCAACACACTCCTTCATCCAGATACTAACACAGCATATCATAGACCATACCACTTATATAAAGCAGACTAGGTCAAAATTTAAAAAAATTACTCCATGGATCACTGCAGGTCTGATAACCTCTATAAGAATCAGAGACAAATTACACCAAACACTGGTAAAGAGAAAGTCCACAATTCATTCCGTGGCAGAATTGGAAAATCTTACAAAGAGATATAAACTATACAGAAACTGGATAAACAGGCTAATCAAAATTACAAAAGAAAAATACTACACCAAAAACATTATGATGGACCCTAGTAACACAAAAACATTGTGGAAAAACATCAATGAAATAACAGGCAGACAGAAAAATAAAAAGTTACCTATTGAAAAAATTTACATTAATGATTCACAGCAAACATCAGAACCCATCAACATAGCAAACAAATTTATGGAATACTTCAGCAATATAGGCCTACAACTCGCTGAAAACATTAGAAGTACAAATGATAAAACCACAAACAGTATCAGGTACAGTAACATCCCAAAATCCCAGATGCAGTCAGTTTTCTTCCCTCCCATAACAGAAGCAGAAATAGCAAGTCGCATAGCAACACTAAAGAATGAATCTGCAAATGGACATGACAATATCAGTAGTAAAACTCTGAAGACTGTGAATAAATTTATACTGCAGCCACTGAAATATATTTTTAACCTATCTTTAACAGAAGGACAGTTTCCAGATCCATTTAAAATGGCTATCATTATACCAGTCTATAAGCAAGGTGATAGGAAAAAAGTATGCAACTATAGGCCAATTTCTCTAACATCACATCTCTCAAAATTACTAGAAAAATGTATCAAAAGTAGATTAATGAAGTACTTGGAAAAATTTAATATACTTTCAGAAAATCAGTTTGGCTTCAGACCAAATGTAAGCACTCAGGATGCTATATACTCCTTGACAGATCACTTGTGCCAGATGGTCGATAGTTCCAAAAGGACAATCTCAATATTTCTAGACTTAAAAAAAGCATTTGACACTGTTGACCATACTATACTTCTCACAAAACTCGAAAAGGTTGGTATACGAGGAACTCCTCTAAAATTCTTTAATAGTTTCCTCTATAACAGAACACAGATGGTACGAATTGGAAATACCATAAGTGAAGCCGCAGAAGTCAAAGTAGGTGTTCCGCAAGGAACGGTACTAGGCCCAATTCTGTACCTGGTTTACATAAATGACCTCTGTGAACTAAATCTCAATGCAAAAATCACTTCGTATGCTGATGACACAGTTATAACGGCTACAGGTAACACTTGGGAACACAGCTTCAATACAGCCCAGGAAGCTCTAAACACTATTCAGAAATGGTTAAACCATAATCTGCTAACTATAAATGAAAGCAAAACCAAATTCGTCTGCTTTTCACACACTGTAGCTACACAACCACTGGACCATCAAACTCTGATACTCCACAAACCTACATGCTATAGTCAAACAGAATGTAACTGTGTGAAACTACAGAAAACAAAAACCATTATGTATCTAGGCATAGAAATAGACTGTAATTTGAGATGGAATCGCCATGCATCTAACTTAGTTACCAAACTGCAGAAGCTTGTTTATATATTTTTTAGAATAAGAAACACTCTCCCAATAAAAGCCTTAAGAACTCTCTATTTTGCACTAGTCCAAACACACTTACAATATGGTATAAACAGCTGGGGAGGAATACTAGATACACACTTGACTCAGGTCAACAGATGTCAAAATTACATTCTGAAAGTGATGTATAAAATGCCATACACTTTTCCAACTTGTGAGTTGTACAAACAAAGCCAATTGCTAAATGTCCGCCAGCTGTTTATTAAAAAAATAGTCATGTACATAGATGCCAACATAAAAATCTTCAGCACTAGTGACCAACCACACTTAAAAACTAGACTACAAAAAAGAAGTGGAGCATACATCCCTCGCCGGAACACTCTACTAGGGCAAAGACATCCAAGCTGCCTTGGTCCACGTATTTATAATAAATTACCAGAAGATATTATCAATAAGCCGAAAGAAACCATGAAGAAACATATAACTACATGGCTTTTAGACAACCATGACTCGTTAAATGAACTAATAAACTTCCATTACCTGATATAAACAATATTTATATATGTATGTACAAATAAATTTTGTTATGTCAAACCATATCGAACTAATCTTTATAATGATTGTATTACTCACATGTTCCAATGATTGTTATTCACGCACAGTCATGTATAGTATATCTCTTAGATCCTAAGTCACTGTAAATATTTGTATTATAAGAATCAAGCTACCTGCATCCTGAAGCCCACACACAAGTTTTACCTTATGTGGGATTCACAAAATCATCTTATGTACTATAAAATATATTAAAGCTGTATCATTGTCCTTTGTGAATAAAAATAATAATAATAATAATAAAAAGAAGTTCTTGGTTTCCCCCTACAGAGCATCCTAATAGCTTTTTTCTGGGCTATGAAAACTTTTTTACTTTGTGAAGAGTTTCCCTAAAAAATCATGTCATCTGACATAACTGCATGAAAATATGAGAAATACACTTGCTTCGTTAGTTCTAGATCTGTTGTTAGAGAAAACGTTCGTATTGCAAGGGTGGCACTGCTAAACTTCTTCAGTAGTGAAGTGATATGTTCGTGCCAACAGAGTTTCTCATCTATTTTAATGCCAAGGAATTTTATACTATTTATTTCTAAGATTGTGTTATTTTTATAGTTTATATGTAAAATCGGCTGTGCATAATTTTTGTTTTAAATCTAATATAATGCGTTTATCCAAAATTTAAGTTTAATGAATTAGCCTTAAACCAATTTGCCACTTCACTAAGTACTTTATATAAATTAAATTCTAGATTACTGTTTGGCGTTTTTCTCTCAGTCAGGTTAGTGATATCTGCAAATCTAAAATTCTTAACTTTGTTGGACAAGTTTCCAGGAAGGTCATTGATGAATAACAAAACAAGGAGGGGTCCAAGGACAGAGCCTTGTGGAATTCCACATTTTATTTTCTCCCAGTCTGATGAAGCATCTTTACTTATTTTAGAAAAAAAAATGGCCACTTTTTGCATTCAACTTTCCATGTATGATTTAAACCATTTACCTAAGGCTCCATAAATACCATAGTATTCCATTTTTTCAGAAGTAATTCATGATTTACACAGTCAAATGCTTTTGCAAGATACAAAATATTCCTACAGGGCTCATTTTATTATTCAGTTTCTCAAATGTGTTATTTAAATCTAATTAATTTATAGCCATTTCTATGGATGATCCTTTTTAGAACCCAAATTGTGAATCAGAGAGGATATTATAGTGTGTAACATGTTTTAATACTCTATGATACATGACTTTTTCAAAATCTTTAAGAATTCTGAAAGCAATGAAATGGGGCAGTTGTTGCTTCTCCTTTTTTAAATAACGGTTTTACAACTGCATATTTTAGTCTATTTAGAAACAAATCTTGTATTAAGGTCCAGGCATCCAGATTTGGGTTTTCCATGGTTTCCCCAAATCACTCCAGGTGAATGCCGGGATGCTTCCTTCAAAAGGCCATGGCCGAATTCCTTCCCATTCCTTGCCCCCCATCCTTTCCTGTCTTTAAAGACCTAGTTGTTATAGGAGACGTTAAGCAGTTAAAAAAAAAATTGTATTAAGGATTCATTACAAAAGTGTGAAAGTACATGATTAATACAATCTGAACATCTTTTCAGTAATTTACCTGAAATATTGTCATAGCTGGAAGAATTTTTAGATTTTGATTGTTTCACGAGTTTATTTATTTCTGAGACTGTTACTGGTGCTAATTGCATCTCCACAAATCTATTTGGGAAAGCAGTCTAAAGAAGCCTTAAGGCACTATGTGGTGCTTGTATTACAAAAACAGTAATCAGTAGCAAATAAATCATTTTAACTCAAGTTACCAACAGAGGATGGTACAAAATTAACATTAACATGATACAGTATAGTGCAGTATAATATTAATTTGTGTTTAACTGTGTGTCAATAAGAAGAGAAGAGAAGAGATGACATGTCTCATCCGTAGCAACCAAGTGTTCATGTGCTTTGTGACAGTCATTTTATTTTCAAGATGTTAACAAAAGAAGAAAGAATTTTTGATCTAGACACAGTGAATTGAAAGACTGGAAAGAAGATTTGCAGTTTAATCTGCCTTCATGTAGGGCTGTTTATGATGTGATACACAAAGCAGATACTGACATCATTGTAATGCACATTGTAGTGGGTGATCAAGAATAGCACAGACTAAGAAAAGGATATTGCATGTCTGATACATGGGTGGTTGGAAGATGATCCAGGCATATGGCTCAATTTCATGAAATACTGCTAGTTAAATTTTGAGTTACCCAAAGTTCTTTGCTAATCTGGTGTTCAGATGTGGTCAAATTCCAGCATTTGAACATGGAAACTGGCATAACCATATACGCTGGAACAAAAAACTGCCATGGTGTTTTAAAGAAAGAGTCAACCTAGCATAATTTTTGGGGTCCAGTATTGACGCATGGTGTTTGGGGTGTGGTTAAAGATGAAGTACTGTTTACACTGAAGACATCTTCAAGAGTCAAGATATCGAATAGTCATCTATATTTGTATATATGTGTGTAAATAATGTTCTAGATTAACTCACTCTGTTAGGGTATTAATACAAATATTTTGAAATAATTTGTGTATTGAAATTCAATAAATGTATTTGTCTTGCAGAAGGGTTTGTAACTTAGTGCATTCTGGAACCCAGTGATTAGCCAATTAAGAATAACAAGACAGAGCCATCAAGCAAATGTGAGAATGAGCTCCTAATAACAACCAACCTGCTACATCCTGTGTATCCCCACCAGACCTCCCAGCCTAATGACCTTAGCTCTCTACCAAGATGCCAACCCAACCACCTCAGCATGGAGGGGCACTCGGTGCATGTGATTATGATGTTGGAGAAAACAGTTGGCTGGTGACGGCTGTATAAGAGTAAACAATCGAAGAACCTGTCACTTTGCCAGAAGATAAAGTAGGAGTGCGGCTTCGAAACATTGCATCAAATTGATAGTGGGGAGCCCAAGAACTTTTCATACAATTCATTATCTGTTGAAAGGAAAATTAAATGCGGTATGCAACATTTTGATATATTATATAAAGAAGTTTAAAATTATTTTTGTGTAGTGTCATGTATCCATATGCATTTAATTTCAAACATACAGGAATGTGAGCAGATGAAGTGAAATTTTAAAAGAATCGTGCAATCTTTGGGGTTGAGTGACCCACATATGATTGTCTGGTGTAGAGAAGTCATGTTTAAAATGACAATTTTTATAGTGTAATGAAATGTTTGATCCTCAATTTTTACTGAACGGCACCAATCAAGTTAGACTGAAAGGGTTTTACAGCCAAAGTGCAAGTGGGTTTATGTGTGTGACAGTTGTAAGAACAAACCAATGCAAACCTGGCTATTCAGCAGCTAGTAGGACAAGACAAAATTTGCCTATTTTAACATTTTGGTTCAGATTAATCACTTTATATTTCATTTTTACTACTTCTTTTTACATGTTCTTATTTCTTCTTCTCCGTATTATTCCTCTCTTTCCAAATGTTGAATATGTCTCTGAAATGCTGTCAACATCCGTTCAGTCTTTTTTTAATTTTTTTAAATTAATGCCAGATTACAGCAAAAAGAATTATTAATTTCCCACTCCAGCACCAGTGATAAGACATGACACAGATTTTAAGTCTACCTTCGGTTTCAAACTATGAAAATTCAATCAAAATCCACCCAGCAGTTTTTGCATAATGCTGGAGCAAATAGATTCAATCTTATTAGAGTTTTATAACAGTAAAGATAATATCCTATTGACACCAAATCTAATGTCATGACAGAATCAAATTATATTTTTCTTCTTTCCCGTTTTGGCCTCTATGGACCATGTGGTTATTAACTCTGGTGAGCTTTCTTTTTGGGCCAATATTTTTTCATCCTTGCACTGTAGTTGTCTTTTATTTCTTGGGTCCATTTCACCAAGATCCAGGGCATAGCATTTTCACTGTTAGTGTCTATTACTTAACAAATTAAGTTTATTTCTGGATGATCTAAAATGAATATTTTAACTAAATTAAAAGTGTGTAGTTAGTAGAACATTTATGTTTTCAAAACAGTCATTCTTTTGAATGATGAAATATTTTTAACTGATATCTTACAATTTATTTATCCCTTGTCGATGTCGAGGTCATTAGAGGCAGGATGGGACTGGGGACAAGGAACGGGAAGGAATTTGGCCAAGGTTTTTTGAAGGAAGCAACCTGGCATTTGGCTGGAGTAGGGTTGCCAGATGGCCAGGAAGTGTGGGAATGTCCTGGAATTTTGTGTCTGGTCTTGTGTCCAGGAATTAAGTGTTACTGTCCCGGAATTCATGTATACCAGTTTTTTTTCTCAAACTTAAGATACCACGGTGGCCATGCCGTGCTCGCAGTGGGGTGGGAGGTAGAGGAGCGCTCCATCTTACTGATGACCAGAGACAATATAGACAATATATGTAGACTGTTCAACTATAATGTAGTGGTTTTTAACCAAAGTTGAATTAATAATCCTATATATATATATATATGTGTGTGTGTGTGTGTGTAGCATACTTTTTACCTAAAATACAGCTTTTTAATTAATTTTAATATTTGTTCACTCTTTAAACATACCACTAAAATACCTTTTTAACAAAATAATTGTTCCAGAAATTATAATCCTGTATCACTAAAAAACCTTTCTAATCCCAGAAATGTCCCGGAAATTATAATCCTTTATGTGGCAACCCTAGCCTGGAGTGATTTGGGGAACCATGGAAAACGCAAATCTGGATGCCTGGACAGGGATTCGAACCTGAATGCGAGGCCAGAATGTTAACCATTCACTCACCATGCTCGGTATCTTACATTGGAAGTTTTGATTACATAGGATGTATTCTCCTTCTGACAGGTTTTAATCATCAGCAAAAAGAGATATGTAAGGATAAAAAGTGACATCAAACAACTGCTCAAATTATGTCTCTTGAAATGTTTGTGCTATAATGATGTTTATAAACAGCACCTTTCTACTTTTACTGTTTTGAATTTGATTTTAATAATAATAATGTTGTTATAAATAAATTTTATATTAAATATAAACAAGAATTTTTCTTTAGAAAGAAAATATTACAACATAAAGCAAATGACCACATTCAAAAGGAAATGAGGCGATCAATACTAATGTCCAAAGAGCCTGCACCAATGAATCTTATCGAGTGTTTCCTGGAAGATTCGAAGTTAACATTCACTGTCTGGTACTACTCCTTCTAACCACTTTAATTACTTCTGATTCATTAAAGTTTCCAAATTCTATTACTTTATTCGTTATACTTCTACAGTTCACCAGTAACACTCTTTTTATTGGCTTCGTGATATTTTCAGCATTAATCTTCATATTTCCAGTTGTACTCTTGTCTGTTGTTATTTAATCAGCTTCATCTATTTCTTTAGCATTAGTGTTTTTCCCTATCATCAGTATAGCTTTCATTTATTTTTATCTCCACACTAGCAGTTCATAACTTAAAAAAGATACAGTCCTGACCTCATCATAATTGAAAGTGGGCTCCTGTACAGCTTTCTAACAACTAAGAAAGTACTCCCATCCCCCTTCTATTCAAGTGTAGGCCATGCGTCGTGAAAACCTACCTACAATTGGTGTCCACAGACACAATCCCAAAACAGAACTAATACCTTTCCCAAGTAGCACCTCAGTCTCCATGTTTACCCACCTTACAGCCTGGTTCAACTGTGGCTGATCATGGCAACTAAACACCAGCATAATTTCCATCTTAGTATGCTGTGCTCCTTCACCATCTTCCTCAGGTCACTCTATACTAGGGGGCGTCCATTAATTATGTGAGGTGTTTTTTTATTCTCAACATTTTGGACCGCCCCCCCCCCCCACTCTCATGATGGGACTTGATAAGATCTGGTCGGACCACCTCCCCACTTGTATGATGAGGTGAGGAATCTCTCTCTCTCTCTCTCTCCCCCCCCCTTTTCCCTGCTTACAACTTCGTACGTATACAAGACACTTTTTTCTGAGTTCTCCAGTTTTCAAGGACAGTTATAACCCTCTCCCCCTAACATTAGGATAGGCATCTTTTGTAGCCTCCCACCTTTTTTTTTAGCAATACTGTTATGTAAGGAATTAAAAACATGACATGAGATTCCTGTTGATCACTCCCACTCTCCTAGTGAGATTTCTCCAGACCCTCCCCCCTCCTTCACCTCACGTAATTAATAGATGCCTCCCTATAACTAGTGTTCCTGTCAATACTACTGCCCACACCTCTTCCTATCATTACTCTATGCTCCTAACAGAAATACTAACAATGTGATTTCATATCCTCTATTATCTGCCCTAATGTTGTATTGGGTTTTAGAAAACTCATGACCTGGAAGCCTGTGCCTAACTGACCATGCAGAAGAGGGCCTATACCACTCCTATAGCTACTACCTCGCAGCAGAACCCTTTTCTTCCTATACTTATCTACACGTTGCTATTCCTAATGGCCTGCTGCACCTTAGTTACTCCTACATTTAGATGAGGCTCTTCTCCTCCTGAGTCTGGTAAGAAGTCACCTATCACTACTACATACATCTGCATCATAAAGAAATAAGCAATATCTGTGCTTGCAACTCAAAATATGGATCTACTACCATTTCTAGTATTATGGCCCTCTTTCCAACTACTTAATTTTGCTTTTATTACATCAATAACAGTTGGCCTGTTAATTGCTACTGTGTTCAACATTGTTAGAACTTACTTTTCTAAACTTAATTTGTAGAGGGCAAAAGTAGGTGGGTACAGGAAATGAGAAAAGTGGGTGTACATGGAAATTGGCACCAGAGAGTGAGCTCCATCGCAATTAAATTAAATTAAATCTTTAATAATTACTTTCACTATCATGCAGTGCCAGCATTACTTTCAAAAGCTTATATATAACTTAACTGGACAGTTTTTAAATATTTCACTGTCAGATTAATGTCTGCTATTAGAAGTTATACTTTTGGCACAATTTGCATTATGTATTCTAGTAGTTACATTATAAAGTTATTCCATAATGTTGCATTCTAATTTATAGATTGTTGGGTAATTTCATTTTCAAAAAGTGCCCATGATTGGATACATCACACTGATATGGCTTCATTGGTTTAGACAACTATGGGCCAAAAAAATCTTAATTATGCTGTCTTTATTTGTTCACTTCAGTGAACTGAATACTATATTGATAAAAAATAAACCAAAACACGAGTGTATAATTAATCAAAAACAAAAGTTGGAGACTAAATAGTGCTTCTTAAGTTGTAAGCATATTAATGCACAGTCTTTTTTTTTTTTTTTTTTTTTTAAGATGAAAAATCCTTTTATATGCTCCTACTGAAAACAGTCATATGCCGAAGTTGATTTACATATATACAGAAGACAGACCTGCAATGTCTACAACAAAAAGAACATAGGAATCCAATAAAAAATTAGGCATTACAATACAGTTATTAAACCCAACACTCTCTATGTCACAGAAACACTCACGCTAAACTCTATTGGACAAACTAAAACAGAAGAAGGTTACAGACTAAAGTCAAACAAAAGAGTCCCACTCAACATAGCCAACGACATCAGAAAATGCAGACTAAAATCCCACAGTCACATATACAGGATGTCAGATCACAGATTAACTAAGCAGATATTTGACCTCATGCAACCATTAAAAATGCCTGGACAGCTGATTCAATCAAGTAAGACAAGACCTGGAAAAAGCAAATATCAAGAGATCAGAAATCCCAGATCACAGAATCTTCAGACAAAAAATACACAACTGGGTAGTCATGGCAGAAATCAAAGCCAAGAAGACCAGCGCAACTTGGACAGAAGAGAGAAAATTGCCTTCAGTAAATGGATGTGAGAATACTGGAATGGCAAAAGAATCTCAGACAGAAAATAATTAAGTTTTGGGTGAGCTTTATAGGTCTATTTAAATAAAATAATAATAATAATAATAAAAGAGCTAATCATATCCTACATACATTGCACTGACATTTCTTCACAGCTTAAGCTATGTGTCAAAGTCTCTATAAAGAGAAATATTATTAATTTATTTAAAAAATATTGCTATTGATAAAACATTTATCTAGCATTACAGTATACCCACTAAAACTGGACTGGATAATAAACCTAAAACACCTGCAGAAACAATGGAACGGGAAAGTATTAAAAACCAAAAAAAGAAATCTTAATCCACTCCCTTGTCTTTGTTTCTCCATGTGTGAACACACTTCCACCTCTGTCCACACTTTGAACCACCACAGACAGAAGCAGTTTATCCTGAACACCTTGCGCACCTTCTGCTTAAGAACATTTCAATCCTTTATGTGTTTGTGTATTAATTCTCTCCTTCTTTTTATAAATGGTTCTACATTGTTGTGCTTTCATCTTTGGCAAGCAGTAATTTCTTCCTCTAATGTTTCGTGTCCTTACAAAGAACGACACATATTTTTAATCAATTTTTTGGTGAAAGAATAATTGTTACATCGGATGATTGTTGTTGATTGTCATGTGTCAATAATGGTCTGTGGAGAAAGGGAAAAAAACAAACTTGAAATTCTATTAATAGTTTTAAGGAACTTCCAAAAGGATAAATAAAAATGACTAAATACCCCCCTTACAAATGAAAGAAAAAGCTATAAACTTCAGGTTCCCTGGCCTGATTGCACTTCACCTAAAGATTATGACAGAGAGTATCGCCATCGAATTATTGTGTGTTAACAACATTTCCACATAGTTAATTTTACAAGAAGAATATATTAATCTAAGAGACCTTGTTGCACAAAACAGAAAGAAACACATTAAAAACTCAAACAGATGGTAACACATCCAATTTCCCCATTTAAAATGTAACATATCTAATAAGCTGGTAGTAAATGGAGCCTTGCTTTCAAAATACACTCGGCCTCGGGAGAAAATGTGTTGAATGACCGTGACAGTGGAAACATTCAAAAATAACGATGAGTAAAATACCTACACAATTGTAGCAGTAGAAGTAAAAATGTTCTTCACAAGGAATACAAGTTGCCATCATTCATTCAAAAAAGAGTCAAATACATAGGGATACATATTTTCAATAAGACCTCAGTCAAATTCAATGTCTGGCATGCAGTAGGATTAAAAAATTAAAAGGTCTATTATTTGAAAAGTTTTATTCCATATGTCAATTTGTTTCAAAGGTATCTACAAAATAATTAGCAGTATCTTGCATAAATTCAATTGTGATTAATTTACATATTGTTAAGTGACTGCATTTTCTAGTGTATAAATCTGTTTTGTTTGCTGCTAATTTATTCTTTTCATCTCACAAAGTCAGTCTCATATTACTGAATTTTGTGGAAAATGACAGCATTGCATTTGATTTTCTGAATTCAGTGAGTTAGATAGCAGAAGAAAACTGTTACTCTCATTTAAAGAGCAACATGAATTACTTAGGTATAATGGGTTGGTCAATATGATCCTCTGTGTAGTTGGCAGATATGGTAATTGTAAGCAGTTTGGTAGGCATATATTAATGGCAGAGAACAATTTGTCTTGTTATAAAACATTATATTAATAAACTAGAAAGCAATCTCTTGGAGTTAAGCAAAAACATATATCCAGATTCCAGATACTTTTGAATGATGTGAAACTTCAAGAAAGTAAACTAATCACAATATAACAAAGTTTTAACACAAATATTTATGTGAAATGCAAATAATAAGACAAAATGTTCATTAATGTGAGACTAGAACCTTCATACAACAGCATACATGTTATACGATACTATACTTGCCTGAACTATTTTAGTCATTTCCTGAATGTCTATTACGCCATTTCCATCAACATCATACATCCTGAAAGCCCATTTCAGTTTCTCTTCTGGTGTTCCAGAAGATGTTACATCTATTGCCAAGAGAAATTCCTGAAAGAAAACATAAAAATGATGAAATATTTGTAATGTAAATCCACAAACTTATCCAAAAGAAAAGTATTTAGAAGTATCTTAATAACAGGAAACAAGAAGGATATAAAAATCAACACAGAGGGGTAAGAGTTGTGACAGTACAACATGAACACAACATATAAACAATATTTCTGGGGCCTTGACTTCTCGTGTGTTTTCTTACACCATTAACAGCTCAGTTAAAATACAATTTATTTGTTGTGCTTGTATTAGTTTTTGCTATCATGAAGCTTCTGCATTCTGGCAAATGTACAATTTTGAGGGGATGTAAATGAGGGCTGCTAGATTAGTTTGTAACTGGTAAGATAAAGTAGCTGGGTTGGAAGTCACTGGAAAACATACCTGGGAGTGTTTAAGAAATTTATTGACGAGGAAGCCGGGTTGAATTTCGGTAGATGAGTACTCGAAAGAGACAATGACCTTGCATTCGACTTCAGGCATAACAAAGTTGGTAAATTTTCTATTGTAGATTGGGGAATCAGAATAAATTACTGAGGGATATGTTGAATTTTACCTTAAACATCGATGAAATTTGAAGCAAAAATAAGCGAAATGCAAAAGTAGGTGTTTAGTGAAACTGTACACCGACGTAATTAAAATTAACTACACAGCATTGTTCAACATAACTATGAAAGGTGGCGAGTTTGGGGTGGTGGGGGGGGGGGGGAGAATTGTAGGTAGAGTGAAAAAGCATTATTTCTTGAATTTATCACGATTTATCAAACAATTTCTGTAATAGGGGCAAAAATAACTATAGAGTTCAATCATATAGCTTCATGGTATTGTCCGTGCAGAAGTCTGAAGTATATATATTCATATAAACATAAAACAAGACTACCCGTGCGAAAATTTCGCGAATAAAATGCGATGAATAGTGAGGTTGAATATAATGTCACCAAGTTCAGTCATTACTCTTCATACTCCTACTTCATTATCGATTTTGGTTAGAAATCCAGGGAGATAAATGGCTCGAAACACAAAAAACGTATTTTAGAAATATTGACATTTTTGCGCTTTATGGGTCGAATTACGAAAAATTCCTTTCTTAGAATATAATGTTACCACGGCGGAAACCTTAGTCTTTAATACGATATGTCATTTATCTATATCGATTAGATATCAAGGGAAATATAAGGCTCGTGACACAAAAATACGTTGTAGAACAATTTATACTTTTTCCCTTTAATAGTTGAATTCCAAACACTTCTTTCTTAAAATATGATGTCAGCAAAGCTGAGACATTATTCCTCACAATCGTACTTGATTTATCGATTTTGGATAGATATCAAGGGAGATAAGTGGCTCGAGACAAAAAAACGCATTTTAGAAAAATTGACTTTTTTGCCTTTTATGGGTCGAATTACGAAAAATTCCTTTCTTAAAATATAATGTTACCACGGCGGAGACCTTATTCTTTAATATGATACCTCATTTATCTATATCGGTTAGATATCAAGGGAGATAAATCGCCGTGACACAAAAATCGGTATAGAAAAATTTATACTTTTTTCCTTTAAGGGTTGAATTCCAAAAACATTCTTTCTTAAAATATGATGTCACAAAGCTGAGACATTACTCCTCATAATCCTACCTCATTTATCGATTTTGGTTAGATATCCATGGAGATAAATGCTCGAGATACAAAAAACGCATTGTAGAAAAAGTGACATTTTTGCCCTATAAGGGTCGAATTAGAAAAATTCCTTTCTTAAAATATAATGTTACCATGGCGGAGACCTTATTCTTTAATATGATACCTCATTTATCTATATCGGTTAGATATCAAGGGAGATAAATCGCTCGTGACACAAAAACGCATTGCAAAAATATTGATACTTTTGCCTTTAAGGGTCGAATTCCAAAAACTTTCTGGCTTAATATATGACGACACTAAAGCGGAGATCTTAATCTATAAAACGATACTTCATAAAACGGTTTCAGATAGGTATCCAGGGAGATAACTAACTCGTAACACAGAAAACAGCATTTTAGAAAAATTTACATTTTGCCCTTAAGGGTCGAATTCCGAAAACTTTCTTGCTTAAAATACGATTCAACTAAAGTGGAGACCATGAACTTTAAAATGACACCTCATTCATTGATTTCGGTTAAGTATGAAGGAAGATATAGGCTTGTGACAAAAAAATACCTATAGAAATAATATATATGATTTATCTATATTGCTAGCATAAAGAGCAGAACAGACTTACAGTTTACTTTGGTTCAGTAACGGGCAACATACGTGACAGATTTAAATAGCATTAGGATCATGAAACAGGCTTTTATGTTAGCGATTGTAGTAATAATTCAGAAAGGTAATAACTCTATACAAAAGCAGGAAGAACAAACTGCTTCACGAAAACTACGCACACCGTGTGGGCG
>JARYHS010013631.1:99278227-99357256 GCA_031002005.1 Vandiemenella viatica
GCCGTATGGCTCCGCGAAGCCTCAATTGCGGTCCATAAAGCCAGCCGCATCCTCAACTGCGTCCGCTCGCACATTAAGATGTAAGGAAAGCAGGCCGCGCCCAGGGAAATGCGCCACGCAAACCAACCTTCACAAATTAAAACGGACAATGAATGCAGTGATACAGCTCACGTAGTAATGTAGAGCACGAAGAGAGAAATCGGGGAACCAAGTTAAATAATGCTTTAACGTGTGAAAATGTGTTGAGCAAACATTATTCTCTACGATATTAAATTTTCAAACATTAAAGAAATAAATAAACTCTTGTGACAAACATAAGTTGGATTTTCGTAGGTTATCATGTTTTGCAGTTTTCCTAATTTTTATCCCTGTCATCAGAATCTTTACTGGTTTTATGTAGAGCACCATTTCTTCGCATCTTCATTTCAACATATTCTTTATAATTCGCCTCTTCTCTTATCTCCTACGTATTTTCTAACCTTTGTTAACCTATTCAGTTCTTTTCTTGGACTGTATGATCTAACAACATTAACCAATCTTATATGTATTAAAATGTGGCCTGTCATACCGTCCTTATTTCTGAGAGACCAATTACACCTATAATGTTCAAAACAAATTCGTATGGCACTGTATATGTTCACTCGATTTTCAAACACATATAATACCAAAATCTTCAATTTTCCTTTTTTATTGTAAAGTTCATTCTTTAATTTATGTGATTATTGTAGACCATTTCTTCCACAGTTTCCTGTTAAACTAATAATTATTATTTAATAAATACGCCAGTACAACTGTTGTTGGATATTATTTACTTCACGGACGCGTTTCACCTCTCGTCGAGGTATTTTCAACGTACAGTTTTTTTTTTGTAATATGTGATTAGATTTCAACTTTTGAATATAACGATTTTTTACATTTAACGAAATTATTCTTATATAGGAAGCATAATATTACTTATATTTATATATCAGTTTTGAATTAACATTATTTAATTTATAAAATGATGAGCTCATGCAGTTATTTCTGAATTGTAGGGTTAATGTTTTATGTAAAAATAATTCTGCTTTTGAAGGCTCATTTTTCTAATGCGGTTGCGCTTTTAGTTTTGTTCTTGCTTGGGCTATTGATTGTAATTTTACTTCTTGAATAAAATAATTATCTTCTTTTTTTCTATTGAATTTATTTTTAAATTTCATGTACTGTTACTGCTATCACTTCTGTTACATTTGGTGAGTTATATCTTGATTTGTCTATTTTTGTCCAAACTCTAGTACTAGTATTCTATGCCGTTCAGTAATTTTTCAATATCTTCACTCTTTCCCGCTAACAGGTAAAGTTCGATGGCGAGTATTTATTAGACTACCTTGCAAATATAAAAAAGAATTGGAGTAGTCAATTTTTATGATCACATTTCCAGTTCGAGTGTGTTTTGTATGATATATATAGAAAGAACTGGATAATAATATACGAGAAGTTGTGATAAGTGCAGCAAGTTTTGTTGCCCTGTTACAGCTGAAACTAAATGTTATAGTGAACACAAATTCAGGTTGAATAGAATACAATTCCTTATATAAAATATAAAAGAAGGATATACATGGAAACGCAAATCCGCGATGTTGGTATGACATTGTCGATGGGAGTGATGCCAATAATATTCATATACATTGACCACTTCGTTGTTGCATGTGGATGCGTTGTAAATGTTTATCAGCATGAAAGGGAGAAAAAAGGCGAAAGATACCTAGTTAACCATTAGAGTTATGACAACCATTCTACGCACCAATCAATAGTGACTTATGCCCTCACTCCGTGCGCGATTCAGAAAGATTTAGGAATTTATCCCAGGGCTTATACCATCAAGTCTCTTAACCTGATGGCCAAATACTGAGCGCGAAATATTTTTTGTATATTGGTGCTCGAACCATCTAATTCTTGTCGAGCTCCAATAGTGATTATTGCGCTTTAGCGACTTCGGTCAAGAGGCTTCTCAAGACAGTAAGAAATAAAATTTAATTATTTTTATGTTAAGTTTTAAATGTTGTAATACCTTTCTTCATTGTTCCACCTAAAATTTAATTTATTTTCGTTTTGTGTCTGTTTCAGGTTAGTCGTTCGCATTTCAAACTTCTTTGAAGACAACCCAATTCCTGGCTCAAGTGAGTTACACAGCCAGTACATATCATAACAGTGAATTTCTCTACAATGTAGCTGATGCGTTACATCGACATTGAGCGTGCATTAAGCCTTGAATTTAACTTTTGAGTAATGCAGTCACAATGAAACACGAAAACGTTAATTTAATCGTCTTGTGTCGTTAATGTAGTTAGCGACAAAGTGATTATAATAAACAGGCCTCTTGTGGGTATATTTGCCGAAGTCGACAACTGCATTTTCTTGTTTAATTACTTAACAGTCTTGAAGTTGGTCTGTTTTGAGATTTTCTTCGAATATCAATTTAAAAAAATTGAATGTATCCTGTTGGCTTGACCGCAGCCAAGATCGTAGATAAAGACCTACTGCTAATTTGAAGCCCAAGGTTCAAAACAAGAAGAAGCTGAAGATTTGGGCATGATGCTGACCGTCTGTAACGGCCTTCAGAGATCTTTCAGCGTTCTTTTGAATGAATGTTGAATTAACTGGGATCCTCCTTGGCCTGTAAAACGACTGGAAACGTTTACCGACCGCAACATCATTAATGTCCCCAAGACTTATAGGGGATGCCATTCTGTGGTACTACAAGGTTTTCTTTTACTTCTAATGGGTGACAATTGTCACCCATTACCTTACCGTCAGCTCGGGCTGGTTGTTGTTGTTTTTGTGGCTTTAGGGCGCGTCGACAACGAGGTCATTAGCGCCCTTCGGGCGGGTGGCAATGCTTTTGACTACTGTAGTCGATTGACAAAGAAAACCTTAAGCAATAAAAATAAAATACAACAGAAATCACCAGGCAAGAAACTTCAATTCATCATCAGAAAAATAAATAAATAAATAAAAAAATTCTTCGTGCTTATATTGCCATTTAACTCAAAAAAATGTCTTAAAAATAAGCAACACTTACGATCAATATTTTCACAGAAAGAATTTATTCAGAGCTCAACAGTGAATCTTCAAAAACATTAGTTTTTATTTTAGTCGTTGCTCTTTCTACATGTAAAATAAACAGAATCTGGTGTAATAATATCAGAAAACGGTGCTCAATTATTTTTTCACGTTATTTGTTATTGCAGTTCCATAAACGGCTTATAGTAATGGTTTCTCCTAAAGTTATTACGTCTTACGCTTTATCGCAAATTTTCAAATAACAAATAACGGTGCATATGCGAGCCGCGTCTCGAGTAATTAGTGTTCAGTTCTCTAACGACTTTAAAGAGTATGTTAGGCGTTAATGTTTAGCACGTTTTAAGACAAGGGAGTGAATTCCGCTCCACGTCTCCGTCACCGCGCCACGTAGCCGCTCATACCAGTAGTGCAAACGTTCGGTACCAATAAAACTAATCGCAAGTATATTAATATTCAATTAACTCTCAATTCAAAACACACCGAGCGTGGTGGTGTAACGGATAGCGTTCTGGCCTCGCATTTGGGAGGACGGCGGTTCGAATCCCCGTCCGAGCATCCAGATTTGGGTTTTCCATGGTTTCCCAAATCACTCCAGGCAAATGCCGGGATGCTTCCTTCAAAGGGCCATGGCCGAATTCCTTTCCATTCCTTGCCCCCATCCTTTCCCGTCTCTAAAGACCTCGCTGTTGAGAGACGTAAAGCAGTAAACAAAAAAATCAATTCAAAACAGCATTAATAAATGGCAAAATAACCTCAAAATAAAAACTTTTGGTAGTTTTGCTCGAAACACGGAAATTATGTTAGGTGTATGTATTTTTAGCATCTGTCGTTTAAATGCAGGCTATAATTCGTACTGGATAAAAATTTCAAGTTTCTAGGTAACACCATTTTTGAAATAGAGTCGGTAGAAAAAATATAAAAGTATAAAATCAGCAGATATGGCGGCTACTGACATCTTTACTTTTAAAAGGTGTTTTTAAAAAAAAAAAAAAACCTGAAAAGTAATTGTTCTTTACTTAACGAGATTTAATCCTCTATATTTTTCACGTTGGGGCACCGTAAAAAAATTCGGCGTTGGTAGTTGGTATCAAAACCACCTGGATATAATTTAACAAAATTATATCCTTTATTTATTTTCAATTTTTGCATCAAAATAGCCTGAGAAAACTAGAACCCTTCTACTAATTCCCTTTAAGTGCTAGAGAACTATGACATACAGGGGAGCATCAGCAAAAGGGCTACGTTTTCCGTAGGGTGCCTTAAAAAGCAAGTAGATAAAAACTTACTACTCTCTAGCTAGCAGTCTGCCATCTCCCCGTCATGCTCACCAACTACACTCGACAAAAACCTTATTACGAGTATAATCACTTCCATTGCAGGTCGGCCAATCTTGGAACTTACAATGAATTTTCACAAACACAGATATCATTTAAAAGTCGTGAATTTTCTGATTGTACTTTAAATAATTAACACAAAAATTTAACATATTTAATTTACCAAAATACAATATACAGAACTCAAGGAAATGCTTGACTAGAATATTTGTATTTATCTTATCATCTTTCATTTATGTACGATAAGAGCGTTTAAACGTTTCAAATCAAACATGACGCATTGCGCACTAACTTGGAAGTTCAATTTTTCTATATATCTTGAGATACTGAAACTGGATGTATTATTTTTTTGATAGCGAAAATCCTTAAACCCTCATACGTTCTACTATACGTTGATTCGCAGCTTCATGGATCACGTCATCGACGAATGAGAGTAACAGTCATTGCCGTGATTACGGTTCTGTTTTAAAGAATCACAGCTAAAGTGTCAGCTTAGTAACTAAGTTCACTAGGACGTTTTTCCCAACGGCAAGATGTGAACAAGGCTATTAATGGCTTCGCTTTGAGTTCCGGAAAACATGAAATTTCAAGGTCCTTTATCTGGTAACCATGTCTGGCATACGTCAGGAACATTATTCTGAGACCATATAGGACAAACATCTGAAAAAAAATTCTTTCTTAAAATCCCTCGCGAGGATAATCTATCGGAACGTGGTGTTGCCAACACTACTTACACGTTATAGTCAGTGCTTAAGTATTTCGCCAGATACGGGCGGAGTTGTCTGCACCTAATCGTTACATCGACAAAATTACTGCCAGGAATACTTCATGTACTAAAAGCTTTTTACACTCGTAGACGGCATCAAATTGACTACAATTTCCACAGGTCGAATTATTACGCGTCCTAAGACTTATCATTACTTCCTGCGAAGCTTTGCTCGATTCATGTGAAGTATGCCAAGACACATTGTGGTTCAGGTTTCAAGTTTTATTATAGCTCCCTTTACCCAGTAGAAATGCCGAATTAGATTAAGCCACGATATGTTTTTTCCTTACTGCTTTACGCCTCGTCTACAGCTAAGGTCATTAGAGGCAGGATGGGATTGGGGACAAGGAACGGGAAGAAATTCTTCCATGTCCTTTTTGAAGGAAGCATCCCGGAATTCGACTGGAGTGATTTGGGGAAACCATGGAAAACCCAAATCTGGATGCCCGGACGGGAATTCGATCCGGCGTCCTCCCAAATGCGAGGCCAGAACGTTAACCGTTCACCCACCACGCTCGGTGCCACGATATGCCCCAAGTCGAAGTTGTCATAAGTCATGAAGGCCACTAAAGATTTATTTTGTGCTTAAAATTTACTTGAGATTAAAAAACTATCACTTTTCTATCTTTTATTAAAATAGAGCATTCTCTCTGATCATTGAAACAAAACCTTGCATTTCCAGGGATAGTCTCAAAACTTATCAGACTCGATTATGTAATGGAATTTGGAGACCGACCGTGTCTTCGAACAAACAAATTCATTTTACTTGTTATTACCATATTGTGTAGATTAGACTTCTCAGATCAAGGTCTCAGAATTAGCACAAAAATAAAATGCAAATACTGTAAATAAAATAAACAGTTAAGAAACAAACAGTCTGGAGAAATTAATATTCATTACGTTTGCATATAGCCTTCCTATCTTTTTTATTTTTTTTTATTTCGACAATCTAATGGACCACGGTAATAAAATTGCAGCTACTTTCCTTTCTTTAATTATCTTTACCCGCCTCCAAATATTTCTTCGTTTTTCTTCTACTTTTTTCTTTTTTTCTGGAGATGTTGTACTTCATTTTGGAAAACCTCAAATTCCACGGTTGTTTTCATACAGACGTTCCGTACCTGTTCAAGCTTTAAATAACAGGTAAGATGTTTCCATTACTAGATCATCAGTTAGCCGCTACTTACAGCAAACAATCACTGTCATCCCACGCTAAGAACATGATTCCGTACAAATAAACAGCTGAAGCTATAGTTATAGCTCAGAGTGCAGCCTTGGGGAATCAAACGTCTATTTTATCTATTTAGCGGTTTCTCGCTTTTCGGACGGCGTCGCAAGGCCATTACCAACACACAAAGTAGAGACTAAACCACAAAATAGATGCAATTTACGTGCATCTTGTTAGAAATGATACTTCTACGGCTTTAATAGTCCCACGGAGACAACGAGGCCAATGCTGCCTTACCCCAGAAACCGTTTCCGACTATTACTATCGTCTCCAAAAATGATTATGACCTTCAAAGCTGCATACTTATTATAGCACACGAATTAAAAAGAACTACATTAAAAATTCGTATACAACTGTGAAATTTTATTCATTTTCTATTATTTCAAAGTTCGGACATAAAAAGTAACGCATCCAGTCTGTGGTTATTACCTACATTCATGCTCGACTGTTGATATGTGTGGAAAAATAAAACAAAAACACTTCATGTGTATCTGAAGTTGAAAATAAGTTCATACCGTTCTGTATTAAAATTATTGAAGAAGTTTATTTAACGTTTTCAAACAACATGCTACAGCCGTTCATTTAATCTAAATCAAGCATTACGTTTAATATTATTATTTTGGTGACGCTAATTAAAAAGACATATTTTTCCTAAATGGTCACGAAACGTAATGAGTTAAGTGTGTTATATTCTGAGTTTCGTTTGAAATAGACTTAGGTGGTTAAGTAATGAGACTAAAGTAATATAATAGACATAAACTAAAGACCTGAGTATAGCTTCTGTTTCGATTCGAGTTCACCTCTCTACCATCAGGTCAACGAGAGACACGATGCAGCTATGACTGGAATGAACGATGTGCGCTGTCTTGTAATGCAACATGATTCAATATCGCAGCTATTCTGATATTTTAGCATCTTCAATGAGACCCTCCACGATAGTAACTTAAGCAACAGAAAAAGATATGGATAAAGAGATAACTAAGACAGTATACTTATTTCCAGGATAGCTTCTTGGATGACGTAACTTAGTTGGTAGATTGCGTTAGTGTCTAAGCCAAAATAATAATAATAATAAAACACAACTGGAGTGGCAGTAATCCTGAGAATGTTTTATTAACATACAGCCTTATGAAAATAGCCATATTATGTAATTGTTGTACTGTGAGGATGTTGATGGTTTTGTTGAATATTCCCGTATTGGAAAATCGAGAAGCTTCTTAAGGCTATTAAAGACAAAAAGAGACCAACTAATTGCGCACATTTTTCAGCGCGATTGGTTGATGAAGATAGTGACTGAAGCAAATAGAGAAATCACAGAAATATTAAAAGTAGAGTATGCACACATGTTTCGTCCACAATCTCAAACAAGGTTGGATACTGCAGCAAAAGGCGCATTGTGTCAGTGTTTATCAAAAGTAAAACTAACTTAGTCCACAACCCAAAGGTTGTTGGATCCTCCAGAAGGAGGCATACTAAGCCATTATGTCAGAGGTAGGACAGCCAATTCCTTTCCTCTGGGACCTACAGTTTAACGTGTAATCCAAACCACGGAACGACCTGGCATAGCTCATATGATCAAACACCACTCTTAAAAATTCCTGCATCTACCGGGATTTGAACCCGGGACCGGAGCAATGGACTTTTGAAAGCAAGCGCCTTAACCACTGAGCTAAAGGTATAACCACTATTTCCCACACTCTGATTTTTCTCTGTTTTTTAAGCCTCGTCGACGTCGCGGTTGTTAGAGGGGGGGGGGAGAAATGGAAGCCAAGAACGGGAAGGAATTCGGCAATAGCCTTTTTTAAGTAACCATCTAGGAATTTGATTCTAATCCTCATCCGGCTATTCACTTTTCAGCTTTCCACGATTTCCAGGCAGCGTTCTCCCAAACACCAAGGCCGAGGCTCGGTTAATATACAACTGTTATGACTTTGATGAGTGTTGTTGTGTGTTCTCCGTTGCTTTGTGTTACGTGTATGAAAATGAAACACAGGAGTTGATAACATCTGATGCCGGCCAATCAGGCCTATTCTTTCGAAGAACATCCAGCAGGTCTCAAAGTTTTACGTCACCATCCAGCAGTCTAATCACCATCAGTTATGTCAAATGAACTTACTACACTGCGGAGAGGTTTGTGATGTAACCAACAATTACTAGTTTACAATACGGTAATTATGAATCGTGAACCTTCAACTTCGCAAGTTTTCTGGCCAAACATTTTTCCACCACCGGGACTCGAATAAGCTATCTCGGTCACCAGGAACATTAATGAAATATACGAATTAAATAATGAAAGCTATAAATTGTAATTTGTACTACAAGCTGGGGAGAAAAGCAGTCAATTAGAAGAGTGGAGAGCCCTAGCAAATCTTCATGTTTCTTTGTCCGATCACGGGAGGGACATTAGACGTCGAGCGAGTTACCAAGAGCAAAACACCAAGAGCGCCTTTTACAGGAAATCTCCCCTAGTTAATGTATTTGCTTTTTACTGTAGAAGGATCACTGGACCTGTGGAATACTTTCGAAAGCTTTATTCGAGAACGCCCTGAAGAAACGCGGAAACAATTTCGCGTACAGAAACACGAGACTCGGTCTTGCGTGAGTTGGTTGTTTCAGCGCCTTTGTTTGGTGTGAGAATGGCAGTCTGTTCTCGATTCTTGGCACGCTGCAGACAGCGTGGTCAGAGTAGCGGTTGGTTGGCTCTTCGGAACGGTACCGGACAGCAGACGAGAGCACAGTACGCAGCACGCACCGAGCGGGACCGCTACGGCGTGACCTCAGGGCTCAATACTCGGTCCGCGCCACTTTCTGCAACATCTAATGTCAAGACAATGAGTGCGTACAGCGCACGCGGAAAGGCAACAGGGAGACTCAGAACGTTATACCCTGTCCTCGTCAGCACTGAGACAGGACCTAGGCATCCGACTTCATGCAACACTCGTAATACCTATGCTAGAGTATGCTGCAGTCGTCTGGGGTAACACTGCAGCCTCCCACCTTCAACTGCTGCAGGCAATCCAGAACAGGGTCATGAGACATGTATATCACCTGCCACTAGAGATGAGGGTAGATATACTCCAGTAAATAAGTGGCCTACCTCGACTTCGTCAAAGGTTCGAGAAGCTGGCAGCCCAGTTTTACGCCGCAAACCAGAAGTCTACCAACCCACTGATAACAGTTCTAGGAGCTGAACCAATTTATGGCAACACTCTATGGTGGCCAAGAAATCTCCTGGACCACACAAGTAATGAAATAACCAGAATCAGATTATGAAACAGAATACAGGATATTGGCAATCCTGACCGAGACATGGAACTAAGGACAACAACTTAGCAAAATGGAAGAAGATGCGAATTGCCGCAAAAACTTCCCTGCAATCTGGTACACAGGTTTTCCCAGTTGTGATGTCTGTCCAAATTCAAACACGTGCCAATCTATACGTATTATCAATAACAATCCACTGATATATTCAAAAGTACCTCACTTAGATTCCTGGAACTGCCATCCAGAATTCTGTTTTTCTTAACTTTCAGAAAATTATTGAATGCCTTCATAAAAGCCGCCACTAATTTCCTTCCTGTTCCACGTCCGGTTCTAATTACTCCATTAGTCGATGGGCCTTGATGGCATAAATTTAAAAAAAATTTAATCTGTTAAATGAGATTTATGACCACTATAAGATTGATGAGCCATCGTTAACGTGATCTTTCTTGCTTTTATAAAAGTGTTAACGGTGATGTAAGATTTTTTTAGCCAAATTTGTCAAGTAAACATGACTGATATACATTATTCAATTCTCATTCAATTTTCTGTAGCATAGTTTTTGCTACAGTAAATGCCTTTAAATTCTTTATTCAAACAGTACCTATGGTAAGCTGAATATTCAGATGGTTGATTAAGGACAGGGCGACAAGGATAAAATTCCAACAAAGCTTAAGAAAAGCTATGAATTCTATTGAGATTTTCCCCCGGAAGACAGAAGAGGCCTGTGCGTAATGTTGACAATACTATCTCTGATTTAGTGTTGTCTTCATGATCGGTGACATGGGTACTAACTCCGCCAACCGCACCTAATATTAATGAAAGTCCTGGAAAAGCTCTACCTTACTCTTTACGTCAATAACATATCTTAAGAATAAAAATTCACCATCCGTAAGTAATTTTACTATAGTAACCTGTGACTCCTATGAGCATTATGATCAGTAACCATCATTATGGACAAAGCTGGATAGTGCAGGTTGCTGATATTTAAACTAGGTCACATCTTTGGTACTGAAAGAAACTGTTTCACAAGTGATGGAATACGCAGCTTGCGTGGTAGTATCACGGCATCAGAATAATGGTCGGTGAAGAGATCACAGCTCCAAACGTCTTCAACTCTCGCACTACAAGAGAGTCTGGTCAGAAGAAAATAACGGTCAACCCCTGAATCACTCAGATAAATGCTGTACCGCTAAACATAAAACCCCTGTTTCGTTTCCCCAAAATAATCCCCACTCAGATTTTAAATCTGTTCCACTACTGTGTATTCAATGATTATGCACTAAACAGTTCTTTGGCTCATTGCACAAATAATTTAGTATGAACAGTATGTGATGCCCTCATAATACCTTTTTCGCCGTAAATAACATATCTCAATCTGTTATTCTGCAGCGAAAAAAAAAAAAAAAAAAAAAAAAGTTATTGAACAAGGATGTTAACATATATCATAGTTACCATTTCGTTTTAGAGTTACGCAAATAACAATAAATAATCACTAGAAAGTCCAAACTCACAACTACTTCGTATGTATTCCAGTAATACAGCTTCCATTTTTCTACGTATGTTTTGAAATATTTGTGCCATACACCATTTATATTGTGGTTGAAAGATTCTTTTCACACTTTCTTAGCATTTCACGCTCATCCTCTTGAGTCACGTGGTTGCTGCATCATCGTGGTGTCCGTCACCTACCGCTGGGCTAACTGCTTCGAGTGAAGTAGGCAGGCAGGTTAGAAGAGGTGGTAGTGCACAATTCCTCATCACCAGATTGTTTATCTGGGATAAATCCCAAACTTCATTGCACTGGGTGTCTCTGCTGGGTGTGCAGTGACGGCGCGTGATAATTCGTCTGTCGGATGGAAGCATTGATATTCGCGACCCTGGTGCTTTCTGGAAGAAGTGGTCTGAATTTTCCAGCACCTTGTTTCACTCTCCCCTTCTCTCGTCTTTCATTAATTCACAGCGGAAACGGCTCACTACACTTAACACTCATATGGTCATCCACACAATATAGCAGCAATTACATAGGCCTATTATCACTGGGCAAGGGAAGAGGAAAAAACGCTATTTCCCATGATGGTTACCATGGAGACGTAATTCCCACAAAGGGAATCGCAGACCGGTTGCGGTGATCATCATCATCATCTTGAAGTATTCTTCATTCCTTTCAGTAGTTTTCACCAGAAGCTTATTTCTTGAAATTTTACAACCGATAAACGGTTGCTCACTTTCTTCAAAATTTATTTCATGTCATTAGACATATACGAGAAATTATAGCTGCGTTGAATGCAGATAAGTAGCTTCCACAAAGTCTGCCAATCTTCTTTGAAGCATGCAAGTGGGCAGGTGAAGTGTCCACACTGAGACATTTTTCGATATTTTTTTGATATCTGAAATTTTTAATGAACAAAATACTTTTAGCACTAAAATTACTCCAAACTGAATGCTAATTGACTGGCACATGATAGCTTCAAGACGTATTGAGTTATCAGATTTTTAATTAATCTCAAGTTCTAATAATCACACGTAGTTTAACAGTTTCTGACTGTTTTAAATGTAAACTGAAAAAAAAAAAGATTCGCTACTAAATTTGCTCCATAAATATAATTTTTATTTCAGACAATAGAGAAACTTAGAGGAATAAGAATGTAATAAATGCTTTGAAATAAGAAAAGGGAAGGTGTAATAAAGTAATTTACAGCCACTAGAATTTTTTTTATTATTTTTTTACTTATGGCTTTACGCCTCGTTGACGTCATTAGAGGCGGGATGGGAGTGCGAACAAGGAACGGGAAGGAATTCGGCCATGAACTTTTTAAAGAAAGCATCCCGGCATTCGGCTGATTTGGGTAAACCATGGAAAACCCAAATCTGGATGCCCGGGATTCGAACCGGCGTCCTCCCGAATGCGAGGCCAGAGCTTTAACCACTCACCCACCACGCTCGGTCACTAGAACAATGTGTGATTCATTAGATACTGTATAGCTAAAAGCAGTTATTAACACTGAATGTTGCTTCGTTGCCGTAGTAGGTTATTTATAATTTTTGTAGCTTCTAAGAGATTTTGAGTTGGTAAAGAACTAACTTCAATTGTACGCTGTTTACACTATTTGTTCTGAAAAGACAAATACAGTTCCACATTTCCGAGACTAATTCTGGCAAAGAATCAATGTAAATGTATATGATATGACAAAATGACTGACTGCTATGCTGTAAACTTATAAGTTATAACCTTTCTCATCGCATTTTCTTCAGTACTGATGGCAATGATAGTTCATATTTTACGTACCGGTATAAAAGGTAGTATCAGATGGGTTGGGCACTTGCTTACAAAAATTTTTTGTCCACGCAACAAAGCTTACGACAATTTTGAGCAATAAAACATGGGGTAGGAGATACAACCCGCCTTCGTCTGTAGGATGTAGGAAGGAGCCGCATTTGGAATATGTCACTCCTTGGAACTTCACTTGACTGCTCGGTCAAGGTTTGTGTTTAACACACTGAAGACAAAGGTCTGTAACTGCTGGTTTGTCCTGCTCGTGAGCCTGGGAACAATGAGCACGACATCGTGCGAAAACCAGGCGGCATGAAGATTATTTTTGTCGAGCTGCTTTTAATTCAAGCATCTCTTTATCTCTGACTCATGGTTATTTCTCTGTGAATACATCCTTATTATAATTGCCAAGGTCAAAAGTCCAGTCGGAGTGACTGTACTATCTGTAACTTCCATGCATGCTTTGCAATGAAATAAGAAGATGAACTAAAAAAAATATTTATAATGTTTTATGGAGATCAGTTGTGAAATATTACGAATGACTCTCGCCTAATAAATCTGAAAACAATCTTAGGATTATAAAAATAGTTTTAATGTATCACAAGATTGAAGACATAAAACGCTTGTGGGCCTGAAGTTAAAATAACAGTACCAGTATACTTAGAAGTTCATTAAGTGCTATCGCAGATGAAAAAAAGTTACTAACAATAGTGGACATATTAAGGTTTGCTGTTACGTTATGATGTCTGGATGTAAACAGGACGAAACTGTTACTGCATCACAGAGGATGTTACTATGACCAACTCCACACTTCATTTTTATTATTTTATGCGCATGGACCTCTACAGATTACGCAAAATATAGTCATTTTCTGTCTGAGTTTCTTTTGCCATTCCAGTATTCTCGCATACGTTTACTCAATGCAGGTTTTCTCTCTTCTGTCCATGTTGTGCCGGTCTTCTTGGCTTTGGTTTCTGGCACGACAACCCAGTCATGTATTTTTTGTCTGAAGATTTTGCGATCTAGAATTTCTGAGCTCTTGATTTTAGCTTTTTCTAGGTCTTGTCTTACTTGTTCGAACCAACTGTTAGGCATTTTTAATGGTTGCATGAGTTTGAATATCTGCTTAGTTAATCTGTGATCTGGCATCCTGTAGATGTGACCGTAGAATTCTAGTCTGCTTTTTCTGATGTCGTTGGCTATGTTTGAGTGGGACTCTACTGTTTTGTTTGACTTTAGTCTGTAGCCTTCTTTTGTTTTGGTTGGTACAGTAATTTTCCTGATTATTCTTCGTTCTTGTTTTTGGATGTTGTCGATATCCCTCTTAGAGTTTAGTGTGAGTGTTTCTGTGGCGTAGAGAGCGTTGGGTTTAATAACTGTAATATAGTGTCTAATTTTTGATTGAATTCCTATGTTCTTTTTGTTATAGATGTTGCAGGTCTGTCCGAAAGCCTTTTTCATTTTGTTGAGTCTGTTTTGCTGAGCCTTCTGTTCGAGTCCTGTTGGACTGACAATTTAAACTCGGTGACTCTGTTTATTTTTCCATATTTTGTGTCCAGTATTTTATTTTCAGTTTGTGTGCCGAGAAAAACAGTTTTCTCAAAGGAGATTTTTAGTACAATTTTTTCTGCTAATTCTATGAGGGATTCTGTTTGTTTGATGGCTTGTTGTTCACTTTCTGACAGAATAGCCAGATCATCTGCGATTCTGCCTAGTTTTACTGGGGTGTTCGTTTTCTCCCATTCTCTAATGACTTTGTCCAGGGCTATATTAAACAAGATTGGTGAGTGACCGTCATCCTGTCTAACGCCAGTTTTTGTCTCGAATTCTCTGGAGAGTTCTCCCATGAATTTTACTTTGTTTGTGGTGTTGGTGAGTGTCTGATTGATTAATTCTCTTGATTTACTGTCCAGACCATATTCCATTTTTATTTATAGAGAAACAATCTCCTCTTTACAGCTCTATATCCAGTATTATTTCTACATCTACATATATACTTTGCAATTCACAAAATTGTGGGTGGCAGAGGGTGCTCAGCACCAAAGCTAATGTCTTTGCTGTGCATTCTAATCCCTAATGGTACGAGGGAATTTGTATCATTGATTTTAACTCCACTTCAAAGGAATTTCATCTCAGGAACGATATTCGTGTAAATGAAGAACCAGGCAAGACAGATATTCAATTTACATTTTTTATGTCCGAGGCGTGATTATATCCGAAAGACAGCTAGAGCTAATCTACTCAAACAATCAGGCCGGTTTTCCCACATTAATCAGGAAAACCAACCAAATGGCCATGAGATTGTTCCACAAAGGTGGAGCGAACAACATGATAGGGACAACTTTCCTATGTTAAAATATGGAATGTTCCTTTGATAGCATAAATGCTACATTAAATTGTGGAAACGACCAAGAGACAGCTGATGAGCACAAGCATCCTTTCTTTTCTGTTTTCATTCTTTATATAGCTACTGCTCTCGTCACATCAGCAAAACGAAGTAGTTATAACACCGTTTATTCCGTTAAAATGTGCAAGGAAACTATCAAAACTGAACCTGATCTTGAATGTTATATATAATGCATCCACCGTCGCATTCGTTCAATAAATTTGACATTGCTCATTCTTTATTCTGATTCTGCCAATGTTGTCTTCTTACTGCGGCTATTATAGCCATAATCTTTAACTTTGAAATGTTACCTTACGCTATGATATCTGTAATTCAGTTAGAATTAATTTGTTTATATTTTGCCTGCTGACCACCTATATCATTTTCGTGAAGCACAAGTTATCTGCGGACCGTAGGATGAGAATGAATAGCATTGGTGTCAATACACTACCCTGTGGTACTCTTATTCTCTCTTTCATATACTTTGATATTCATTTCCTATCCTTATTCTTTGCTTCTAATTTCTCCAGAAATTCGTCCATACAGAAAAGGCCTTCTAATTAACTCCAATGGTTACAATCCAATTTACCACATTACTATGGTTCACCACGCGGAGCATCCCTTTGATTTAAATGATTTGTTTAGGGCTATAACTGACTTAAGTGAATACCTTGTCCTAAGCCGATGTTTCTACAGTCCGCATTCTTTCCTGACGGTCTGAATGGGGTTGGATATCAAGCTACCTCTGAAGTTAAATGAATCGCTTTATAGTTCTCAAACTTAATTATCTCCCTAACAAGGGAGCGTCCATAAACCACGTGGCTTGGTCTAGGGGGGAGGGGGAGGGGGTTGGCTGGAAAGCTACGTTGGGCTACGTGGGGGAAGGGGGGGAAGAGGGGGAAGAGGGGGTTCCGAGGCAGGCCACGTAGCTTTTTATTCATATTATTTGCCACAGTTAAAATGAGGTACAGAACACACAACAGCATGTGAATATTTATTTCCGTCATTTACTTATCTCCGTATGTAATTAACGATAGTCTGACAAGAGAAAACAGTGAAAAATGTCTTCTGGAATCAATAGGGATAAAAACTACGTGCTACGTGGGGGTAGGGGGTTAGAGAGAAAAGTCACATCAGGCTACATGGGGGTGAGGGGAGGTTCCCAGGAGGCAAAAATGTAGCTACGTGGTTTATGGACGCTCCCTAACTGGTACAAGTACGACACATTCATACCAGTCAGCTAGTTTCCAAACTCAATTTAGATAACAGTTCTACAAATGTTTCGATTTCCTATCGACCTGTCCTCAACACGTGTGCGGTAATATTATCAACACCAGCCACTTTACATTTCTGTCATGTACCTATTCCGTCAGTCTCGGGGCTTATACTTCCCTATCTGGCAGACTTGAGTTTGTCAAAGTAGTTCAAGGTCGTCAGATAAGTGTTGTAAGATGCGGCCAGAATGAAAGCTGTGACTCCAGTTGGCTGTTGCACTCGGTCGGTGAAACCGTGCCCCCAGGCGGCAGGTGTACTCGCGACGACACATCGCAAAAACTGGAGCGCACGAGGAAACTGTCCAACTTTCTTCTGGCGACAGGAACACAATCTGCAGTCGTGCCCTAGTCACCCAGGGACCTGAGAGAGGAGAGAGTCTATCAAACTCAAATAAAATTTACAACAGTGGTTTGGTCATGTGAATAGAATTGGAGAGTAGAAGATACCAAAGAAGACGCCGAAAGCAAAAAAGGCCTAGAGGAAGACCGAGGGACAGATGAGTGAGTAGTATTAAAAAGTGTGCCTAGGAAAGAGCAAAGAATTGGATGACAGAAAAAGAGGGATGGTGGAAGCGCTGGAGAAGCTTTTGTTTCAAGCAGACCCAGCCAGCTGTTGGAAGCTGCTCAAGATGATGATTATGATTAACACATCATGGGATGAAAATGAAATTTGCTTTGCGTTTCATGAGGCATCATCAGAAATTAAACGTTTAAAAAAAGTTATTTTCCATCATACAGCAGTGCAATACTTAAAACATTTATGTCGCAATTTTTATATTATTTTATACTAAAATAGTCATTTGCGATTAAATTTACCGTAGGTACTTTAGGACGCAATGCACTGAAGAGCACGGTCAGTGTAATATGTGACAAAGACCCGCCAGTGTGGCTGCACGTGTTTAAGCGCCACCACATTTGATGTGGGAGGCACAACGAGACCAGGTTCGAATTTTTAGGCGGTTTCCTACAATCATCTAGGAAAATGCTGGAGCGGTTCCAAATCTCCGCCTCATAAACTACACATTTCACAAATAAAAATACACATATCATACAGAATACAATAAGTTACGCGTTTCACAGAATGATGGCAACACAAGATTTTCCTTCTCTAGGTTAAATAAGTTGTGTCTAACAAACACGATTTGAGATCAGGCAAGACAGAAGCCTTTCTCCCTCTCTCATGGCTCACACTCGCCACCTGTGTGAAACAGGATGCCTCAAAATACAAACTTCTGCTTGTCTGGTTCCTTCTTTTTTGCTTGGGCTTTACGCCTCGTCAACAGCGAGGTTATTAGAGGCGGGATGGGACTGAGGCAAGGAACGGGAAGGAATTCGGCCATGGCATTTTTGAAGGAAGCAACCCGGCATTCGCCTCGAGTGATTTGGGGAAACAATGGAAAACCCAAATCTGGATGCCCGGACGGGGATTCGAATCCGCATCCTCCCAAATGCGAGGGCACAACGTTAACCGTTCACTCACCACGCTTGGTGTTTGGTTCCCAGCTAACGAAGTGTATTTAGACGTAAGAATTTTTAGTATTTCTCGTTTAAATACAGAGCATGGTTGATATTTGGAGAAAATTTCTAGTACCTAGGTAATATCATTTATGAAATAGACGTGGTAACGAAAATATTCAAAAATTTTCCACTTCGTCCGTAGCTCGCGTCTTCAGTTTCAACTAAAAGAAAGTGCAAGTTCTCATTTGACGAGCACTTAACATCAAAAACACCACACGCTTTTTTTCTATTTAACCCTTCATCCCTCCTAGGATACAATTTTTAAAACTCGTAAATATTATATTCGGTTTCGCCTTAACGAAACACAGAGCTTGTGTAAATTTTGAATCTGGAACGTGTCCCGTTTGCGAGCTAGGGGTCTTTGACAGACTGCGGAACAACAATAATACTTGTAGCAATCCGTTTCCTAAAGCTAACTTAGTCCATAACATGGAGATTGGTTGGATCCTGCCGAAGTAGGCATGTTAAGTGATTGAGCCAGAGGTAAGATGGCCAATTTCTTTCATTTGGAACCTGCAGTTTAATTTGAACCACGGAACATCCTAGCTGAGCTCATATGATCAAACACAACTCTTAAAATCTCCTGGCCCCACCGGGATATGAAAACGGGACCAGACGCCGAAATTTGAAGGCAAGCACCTTAACACTGAGCTACTATACCACCATTCCATTTGGATACGAAATCCTAAAAACGAAGATATTAACTGAAGTAACGGGCTCACACAATAGAGACATGTTGTACTACTCCATGTTGACCAGACATATTTGTTTTGTGTCCGCTCTTAGCAATAACGAAACATCTAAACTCTGTCGTGAAATTACAGCTTGTCGTTGGCAGTCCTCATCGTATTACCTTTATAGCGTAATGGCAGTAATTTTATAATACTGTATTGGTACATAAGACTGGAATATAACATTTACTATTAAAAGTCGGTACACGTAAGTCTTTCACAAAAATTACAACTGGCGTGTCGTATCCAAGATTTGGAAGCCCTGTGTAGGTGTCGTTGTGATATGGACCGATGTTGTGGTGTACAGACGTTTGCATATCTTCAAGCAGGTGACATTTAAAATGGTAATTCGTGATGATATAGAATGCGCATGTCTTCAAAACTAAAGGTCAGCTGTTCGAATCCCGGTTGAGCCTAGAATCTGAATAATCTCTTAAACTGGCCTTTACCAGCAGTTTACCTAAGCTTGCTTGATGTATGTGAATTACGCAAGGACGTTCCGTGTTTCGGATCCCACATAAGACTGCAAATCCTGCCATGAGGGACAGAATGCGTGGCAACTTGAAACTCTGTCGTCAGATGTTTGATCGCAGTAATTTACTGTAATAGATACTTCAGTTTGGGGAGTTCAAAATAATCCTATGGAGTACGTGTCACAAACAGTATATTAGATGGTGTGAATTCATTAGAAGATAGGACAAACTAGCTTCGAATTCCGAAGGACGTGGCTCGAATCCTAATCCAGCCATGCAGAATTCGCTTTTCCATGATTTTCCGATATAACTACAGGTTGGCACTTGATTACAGCCATAAGGGAGTGGAGGACTGGAACAAGTTACCAGAAACACCGAAAGAATTTGAAATTATAATTCGCAAAGGGAAGAAATAGTTGGGTGGTATTATTACAATTTAGGGAAATTGCCACCGGAGCATGTGCTCCAGTGCAAATAAACATGCAACTCCTGACCTGTAAAGCATAACGTTATATTTTCCATCATGACTGTCGTTTTATGCATTAATTTATGCCTTACTGATGTCATTGTTTTTTTATATAATTTATTTCAATCGTCACCAGAACAAAATCGCTATATAATTCCATGACAGTGGAATCTGTTAGTGTTAGCTCGTACATACATAACATACGAAGATCGTCCAAGTACATTTAGTAGAAAGGAACGAAAAAACTCTAAGAGTATCTATGCCACCCGTAACTCCAAAACCCAGTCTCAAAGTGATCACGTAATCACAAAGAGATCGGTTGAGTGTCGACCGCAGCAGCAAAGCAGTCAGTACATTATGAGCCTTTGGTTGCAGGTATCATTGATACGAATCTGTCCGCCGGAAGACGCACTCTTAAATAAGAGTTGTATCGGTCCCTTCTGCAGTAAGAAAATACTGGGATGCATAAACATACTTTGCTAGAACAGAAAATAATACGATGGCTGCCCGTCTGACCTTAGCAGTCAAACATCTCTTTTTTTTTGGAAAAAAATAATAAAAATGTTAGCTCATTAAGACGCTAGTTTTCGTTTTCGCTGCGGGACTTAGGGTTTGACGATTTGTCGATAGCTTATTCATTACAGCTGGGATATAGCAGTACTAAGAAAACCAGCTTAAAAGTAAGCTGCACATAGTTACAACTTTCGATGACTTTTGGTGACAACACTGAAGTTCAATTTTTATTAACCGATAACGATTGAGATCATGAGCAATCAACTGTAGCTGGTGGCAACAGCTAAAGCTGATTCGTCCAAACTAGAAATATGTGCTATGATTGGACTTTTATGCTTAAAACAAGTGGTGTGATATGTTTAAGAACGGTCGCACAGATAACATCGAGGGGAGTGGGAACACCAAGCACATAAACAACATCTTACAACATTAAGCATATTAAAGACCTGACTCAATCAAATCAAGGAATAAAGAGTGAAGCAGTGTTGGTATTTTTCCCCTCCGTGCTCAAAAATCCCTGATCGTAAACTTACGTGAGAAGGACACAATGAAAACAAAAATGCTGAAAATAGTTGTGGCGAAACTAAGTTTAAGCGTCTTTGAAACAGGAATTTCGCGATATTGCAATACTTTCTCTCTGTTGTAGTGAGTGGAGAAAGAAAAATATCACTTCAATGGAGATTTTTTTAAAATTATTTCTTTATCGTTTTCTTAAGTTCTTGAACCGATTCCATAAAACTCAAGCCTCGTATTCGGGAGGACGCAGGTTCGAATTCTCGTCCGGGCATCCAGCTTTCACTTTTCTATGGATTACATAAATCACTGCAGGCGAAAGCAGGGATGGTTCCTTCAAAAGGCCGTAGTCGAATTTCTTCTCGCTCCTAGCCTCCATTCCTCTGCCGCGTCTAATGATGTCGACGGTTGACGAGACGTAAGTTCATAAAAAAAAATGACTGAGTCTCATATATTACTGTAGTGATATTGAAATGCCATAGTAAACTGCTTAATAGAGTTTCTCTCATACGTTATTCCATTACTGGCCTGTTGATACTTTATCTTGTTTATCAGATAATTTCATCACAAACTATGTGTGGTCGTTAAGATAAGCGTACTTCACTGGTATTAAATTTCGTGGGTGTTAAGGGGGATTGGTCGCATTAAAAAAAACACAAAAAATACTTCGAAACAGCATTCTAAACGATACTTGTTATCTTAAAATCTTTGCTACGGGACAATGGAAATTCCTTTGCGCCAAAAGATTGTATTACTACATCAAGGACAGCGTACAGCTATATCTGATTACCATTTGCTTTCCAACTCTTTTTCTTTCGCAAAGGAACCTGTGATTTGATTACAAGGTAACATCAACTGGATAAAGAGTAAACAATATTTACAGTTATACGTAAAACAAAATGTTACAATTTAATTTATATTACGCTTCACCCATACCAAGGGCAAGTATTATTTCATAACCTCATACCATTAGCAGTTTCGTCATTTCGAAGGATCAAAGTTCGATTCTCACTGTTCATCCGTTTACATTTCGTTTTTCCATAGTTTCACAGAATTAAAACTGGTACGATTAATTCATAAACATCATGGGCGATTTCCTTTTCATTCGTTGCTCACAATCAACTCTCCTCTGCAAGACTGCTACAGTAGATATTACCAGGTTCAATTCCCATCATACGAGGGGGTACCAAAAAATAACCGGAATAGCATTGCCGTGGAGGGAGCTAGTGAACGCGTTTCTGCCTCTAGGCGATTATAGCGTAACTCATTGTCAGTTCAGTGCCGCCTGAGTTGCCGACCTGGCTTTTTCTGTTAATCTGCAGTGATTGTTTTTGATAGCGCTGTTTTGTTATTGTTTCGTTTTTGATGATGGCAAGTTTAAGTGAACAACGTGCAGCTGGTCACCACATTATTACCAAATTCCCTACCATTGTCAGACTGTAATATAGATGGCGTTCCAAGCAACGAGATTATGTGCAGTAGTTGACGTAAGAGACTTAAGAATCACAAATTTTGTGAGATGATCTTGGTACACCATAATAAATTTGTATTCTCTATCTGGCTGAGACTGAAAGTCAATATGATATACCTGACAAAACGGGGAATTAAATTCGGAAAAAATATAATACCCTTTTGTTTTTTTCTGGTGGATGTACAGTTCAATACAATGACTTGTTACGTTTTTATATTTGGTTCAAAGTTCAACATTCTGCCACGTCTTCCATGTCCAGTTCCCATGAAGTACGTGAAATAATTCTGATTCCGTGACGTAATACTGTATAGTATTTGTTTTGTTTCAATGGCTTTCGGCATCTTAGGCCATACAGCACCTCGACAGTAATTATACGTCACTCAGTGCTTTCAGTATCTACAGTGTGAAGTTTTCCCAGCTAATTAGACACACGACAGGACATACATTACATTCACAGATGCAGCACTTAAACACTCATGCCCACTGCCGGACTCGAACCGGCGACCTTCGGCACGCGGAGCTAGCGCTCTAGCCTCAAGGCTACCGAGGTCGGCTGTACAGTACTGATGTCTTCTTTCACAATATAAATGAATTTTCTTTTGTTCCCTACAATCATCACATCATAGCGATTCAGCAACCAATAGTCCTTGGGTTCCTTCTTAATAGACATTTTGGCTTTTTATACATCATTTATTAACTTCAGGTAAGTAGTTTCTAAGAAAATACGGTTTTTTGCAGCATTAACTCGAATTTTTGACAGTTCATCGTCGAATCGTTGTTTCATGTCTATAGACAATAACTCCTTCTCCAACACTCAACTTGATCCTCCATTTTCATGGAGCACAGTAAAAAAGTAATTTTTTGTTTTAACAAATTTAAGTAGTTGATTTAGAAAAAGGTTCGATAATGTTAGGTGGGACAAGATGTTCAAAATTTTAAGGAAATCAGGTCTAAAGTATCGAGATAGAAGAATACTCTATAAACTATATAAGAATCAAGTGGCTGTAATAAAAGTAGAGAATCACGAGAGACATGCATCGGTTAAAAAGGGTGTGAGACAAGGTTGTAGTCTATCCCCGTTAATATTCAACTTGTATGTAGAAGAAGCAATGAAGAAAGTCAAAGAAAAATTTCCATGCGGCATAAGTTTTCAGGGAGAAAAAATCAGTATGCTACGATTTGCTGATGACATTGTCTTGTTAGCAGAGAGGGCTGAGGATATTGAGAAGTTATTGAATGGCATGAACAAAATACTGAAGGAAGATTTCGGACTGAATATAAATCAAAGTAAGACAAAAGTGATTAAATGTAGCAGAAATGATACCAATAGTAGCAGATTAAATATAAAAATAGGATCGGATGCTATAGGAGAAGTGAGTGAGTTCTGTTACTTGGGAAGCAAAATTACAACCGATGGCCGAAGCAGGAATGATGTTAAAAGCAGAATAGCGCTAGCAAAAAGAGCCTTCATGAAAAAGATAAACCTTTTAGTTTCAAATATTGATCTAGGAATTAGAAAGAACTTTTTAAAACTCTATGTGTGGAGCACAGCACTTTACGGTAGCGAAACATGGACTTTAGGAATACCGGAAAGAAATAAACTTGAAGCATTTGAAATGTGGTGCTACAGAAGAATGCTAAAAATTAGGTGGACAGACAAAGTAAGAAATGAACGAGTTTTGGAAATGATGGGTGAGAAAAGAAGTTTATGGAAGAAGCTTACAGGAAGAAGAGACAGGCTTTTAGGTAATATTTTGAGACATGCTGGATTGGTTAATTTGTTAGTAGAGGGAACAGTCGAAGGTAAGACTGACGACAGCAAAAAAAAAAAAAAAAAAAAAAAAAAAAAAAAAAAAAAAAAAAAAAAAAAAAAAAGCATATCTACACACTCTCTAGCAAACCGCAAAGTGCAACTGACATATTCTAAGCCTGAGGTGCGCGCTGCAAGTCGCGTTCCTTGCCACGTGATATTCAAAACGAATCAGAAATGTATTTCATACTTTGACGGTTTCTCATTTGGCATTCTATTGAATGCCTAGGAAATATGAACCATTTGTGATTGTGGTCGCCGAAATATCGTGTGATAACACGTCGTTAACTCGGCTAGTTATCCGAGAGCATTTTATATTATAAAAGATTTGTTTTGAAAAAAAGAAACACTGTATACCATTCTTTGACTGTATGGCCTACAGACCAAGAGTTGAATAAATAAATCAAGAAAGAAAATCTAATAAAAGCATTCAAAAGTACTTCTTGCGTCGTGAATACCACTGAAAGAACCGTGTAGAGATCAGAATGAACTCACCGCTGTCTTGTTAAGGCAAGCTGACGGATTGTGTTCCTGAAACAAGTGCCTCTCCCACACAGGAACGCAATTCATCTGATGAAGGCTATTGTGTTACACTTGCGGAGTGGCTGGTTTATTAGAGTTGTCGGCTTGGTGAAGGTCAGCCTTGACGGCACGCTACTCCAGGAAGTCCGCCGACCTCTGGTCAACTCGGGCGTGGCTGATCTCAACTCACCATGCCACCAAGTCTGTCCAGCATCTTTGTAGTTTTCGCTTCTGACCGCCACAAGAAGATATTTTAAAGCTGATTTACAGTCTTATCTGCCGAATGTCTGTCATCCAGCCTTCTGTAATAAGCGACCATTGGTCCGAAAGACCGAACCCGGCGAAGAAAGGCTAAGACTCGGGCCTCACACCGAGCGTGGTGGGTGAACGGTTAGCGTTCTGGCCTCGCATTCGGGAGGACGCGGGTTCGAATCCAAGTCCGGGCATCCAGATTTGAGTTTCCCATGGTTTCCCCAAATCACTCCACGCGAATACCGGGATGCTTCCTTCAAAATGGCCATGGCCGTATTCCTTCCTGTTCCTTGTCCCCCAGTCCCATCCCGCCTCTAATGACCTCAGCCGTCAACGAGGCGTAAAACAATAAGAAAAAAAATCGGGCCTCGCATTCGGGAGGACGCGGTTCCGGTCCTCCAGCCATCCATATTTTGGTTTCCAATCATTTCCTGAAATAACACCAGGCGTATGATAGCATGGTTCCTTAAAAACGCCATTGCCAAATTCCTTCCATTCCTTGACCACTATTCTCTCCCGGCTCTACTGATTTAACTGCCGATGAGTCTGTCTAAAGTACTTTTTCTGCTTTCGCTTATACCTATACGCATCGTCGACGTCGAGGTTATTAAAGCCAGGAAAGGATTGAGGGCAAGGAAAAGGGAGGAATTTGGTCTTGGCATTTTGAAGGAAACATCCCGGAATTTGTCATGAATGATTTCGAGAAATCATGTAAAACCGAATTTTGGGTGGTTGGACTGGGATTCTAACCCGCCGTAAAATCGTTATTCGACGAAAATGGGTCAAGAACCTCACTCTAACTGTTCCCCAAACTCGATAAACAGCTGCAGACTTCCTTCAGTTCCCCCCAAATTTATTTTGAGATATTTGACGCCATTGAGGAAAATTTCTTACGCAAGATGTTGCAGGAAATGTTTTCTTTTATAATAGAAACGTTGTTTCCGTTCACAGTACAATAATTATCTAATAATCATTAATAAAGTATAACGTGCTATTAAATGTTAGCTCATGCCTCATAGCAGCTATAATGTAATGACAAGGAGATATTTTAAATTTCAAAACTGATTCGGTCTTCCAAATCACTGTTGCGGATTAATTTACAGTAATAGCGTAGCTGCAAAATCTGAAACTGTAACAATAGTATTAGGGGCCATCCATAAATTACGTCACACCTTGAAAAGAGGGGGGGGAGGAGGGTGTCAACAAAGTATGACATCGTGTGACCAGGGGACGGAACATGCGTAGTTTGTATCACTTTTTGGCTCGTGGCGGAAGATGAAGATGATGTTGACTCATCGAATGTTCCCAACACTATCGAAATCAAGAATGAAATGACTATTATGCCAATATAAACAGTATCAAGGAATGGGTTCGAAATCCATGGACACATGATGACTCAATTTTGTATCATTAATTCAATTTTCATCTTTTTTTAACATTTTCTTAAATTTTTGATTTATTGTTGATATGATTTTTTAACTAGAAATACATAAATCATTTTGGAAGTGCTGTTTTAATTTATAAATTTAGAATATGTGACGTCACACCAGGGTAGGAGGGGGAGGGGTCCCACAAGTGTGAAATCTGTGACATGTGGGGAGGGAGAGATCCAAAAATCATGAAATTCGTGTGACGTAATTTGTGGATACCCCCTGAACAGCTTACTGCAGCATTGTACTACTCCTACAACAGCTCGTAATTCTACCCTCTGTAGTTTACGCTTCATCTTTTTATACTAAAATACAGCAGCAATTACAACTAATTTTCTTTTCATTTCCACAAAACTTTGTTTCATCACAGTATACGCTGCATGTTCTGTATCTACTTGTCCGCACTTAGATATCTTATTATAGTTACTGTATCTACTAAAAAAAATGAGTGACTCCTACAAGAGAGAATTAAGTGGTTACAGTAGTAAAATTTTCCCAGTTTAAAGGAGTAATTTAGGAAATGTATCACTCGAAACAATCTATATGCACTGTCTAGACCTGTAACAAAAGATCTGATGAATTCCCGAACAGACTTCGGTCTTGAAACTTGACTCTGTGGTCAGTGCGGTTGAAACTCGATCCAGACACTGACAGCATGTTGTCACCATGGTCACTACAGAATATGGCAGATCCACTGGACTGTGCTGACAACTCACAAGAATAGGGTTGATAAACCAGCCCGCTATTATTACTAAATATTTTAAACGCCCATCGAAACTGACGGGCATCACCTGTAGTGATAGTAGGAATTTGTTTCGGAGAAGTTCCTAAGGATGAACGAACAACGAATAATTGTTATCTTTTTTACTGATTTTTTTCGGGATGGAAAGTAAGCGTTTCCGGACACATGTCCACATAACATATTTTCTTTGTTTGTGTGTGAGGAATGTTTCCTAAAAGTTTGGCCGTAACTTTTTGTAACACCCTGTATATATATATATATATATATATATATATATATGTCTCGCATTATAATTTTTCATCTCTGCTACACAAAAGACATTTACCATCGAAATTACACTCTTAACTATGTAAGTTTAAATAAAATAAAGTTCCATTATTTATTTGAAATTTATATTTCCTTTTAACAGTATAAACGGAAATAAAGTCAATACAGTTATTCATTTGAATTTTGCTGATTAGTCAAGCAGCTCTGTGGTGGCAGTCGGTTTAACTAACACTTCGGGCACTATCGAGACTGTCCGAAGTTTGCTGTTCTATTGAGGCGCGCAGTCTCCAGGTTCAACTCATTTTATTTAAGTGGATAATTATACGTGGCTTTAACGACCTGGTGACAGTTTCATAAAAATTTGAGTTGTGCATACATTTGGTCTAGCCTAACACCGTATTTTTTCCTCTGTAAAAAAAAGCATAAGAAGGATTAGGAATTACAGTCATTCGTTATATTCCCAGCTCTTTGCACTTTTAGAATCTTTTGTGATGTTACGTTGATCTTCAGAGGTGAAGATCAGGATAAACAGACTCGATCATAACTGGAAACTGCGAATAATAGCATTTATTTTTATCTCGTAATCTGTAAACAGTTATCTCACGCGATACTGTAATGAAATTCATTAGAATAAATCAAATAATACAAGGAACATAATTTCAGTGTAGCGATCTGAGTACCTCACAGTATTTATTAACTGTTGGTTGAATCAATGTTTCATATATTAATAGTTAAACTGCTAACAAATGTTACTAAATCCCTGAAAAATTTAGTGACTCTCTCAAAATAAGTTCAACAAAGCTTGATATAGATCTGAATAGCAATGTTTGCAGTTTTCACAAACAATAAGCCACTTCTTTCTTCATTTTTTTTAACTGAGTATTATTAGCCTACTATTCCAGTCATATGCTGAAAATAATATATAGCATTCTACGAGACGTAAGACAAGCGAGTTTACTTCCTAAAACTGATCATTACCGACTCATTCAATATGAAGCAGAAACTAATTCACAAATCGATGGGAAATTTGTGAGAACTTCTTTAGTGTTGCGTCCTCCGCGAAATGTTGTCACTACCGACATATCTAATGTCTTGTTCAAAATTTTATGGATGTCCTTTGCGTAGCCATTAAAAAATGCTTTGATATTGTTGTTTTAGCCCTATCTATAAGGAAAAATGAACACGGCAATAACAAAGATTGTATTTTCATTTACAGTGGTGAACAAATGAAATCGAGTGCAATGTCATCGCTTCATCTTAGATGTTGTCGAGCATTCAGTGATCATCGAAATAAATCCAGCCTTTCATTAAAGGAAAGTTGCAGTGCTACTTCCATTTGAAATGCTGGCCCACTTTCTGTTCACTACACATAGAGTATTCAATGGATCAAACGAAAGTGTATAAATGCGATTCAGTCCCTCAGAAAAAGGTTCCAAGGTTGCATGGAAGACCTTGAAACAGCAAGTCTTTATTAGAAACGATTCAGCGCTATTTCTCGCGAGTACAAAGAGCGGATGTGAAGCATTAGCTTGATTCTAGTAATAAACAGGTTGAATCTAGTAAACTACCTACCATACTAGCTCCAGAGACAGTAAAAATACTACTTTTTTTTATTGTATTTACGTCTCTCAACAGCGAGGTCTTTAGAGACGGGAAAGGATGGGGGGCAAGGATGGGGGCAAGGAATGGGAAGGAATTCGGCCATGGCCTTTTGAAGGAAGCATCCCGGCATTTGCCTGGAGTGATTTGGGAAACCATGGAAAACCCAAATCTGGATGCCCGGAAGGGGATCGAACCGCCGTCCTCCCGAATGCGAGGAAAAAAAAAAAAAAAAATACTACAGTTGAGAAACGAAATGTTCTTCTAAGCAAAATATCCAAATGTACACCGTGCATGTAGCATAACTGTTGATAACAGAAGGATCTTTGCACTAAAACTGACCTCTTTTCAAATTACTAACAGCATGAAGGAAGAAAGAATATATACAAGCGTCAATACACCAGCTAATTTATCTGAACTTATCTCTCCTTTCAGTGCGACGAAAATACTTTGGGTGCAGGGTGAAATATTAAATTGCTATTGTAAATAAAACAGATAACTGATCGTGACAGTTCTTCAAAGCTTGACTGTAAATTGCAGTCTAGAATTTATATCTTAACAGCTGGTCTTCGTTTAGTAAAAATTTCAGTTAGAGTGTGTCAAATAGCTTTATATTACTGTATTTCTAAAAGGCAATTTTTCGTTACAAACCCCTTCTCCCTCTACATACGTAACAAAAATAGATGAATTAGCCATCATTTTAAAGAATTAGTTCTAAGTCTCTAATGAATTGTTACAGACGAATTGAACACTGAATAATCTGTTTATAATTTGTACTTTTCTCCCAGTTTACTATCAATATGCTGTTAATTGAGAGGAAATCCGACAGATGGTAGCCTATGGCTGTGATTCCATATTCATGGCTATTTGTCTAACTATTAGTTACAGATCAAACCAGCAACTGATCGCCGCTCCCCCTAGTGACTTGATCACATATGCTACACTTTTAAATTATTGAATCTCGATGCTGAATTTTAAAACTTCAGCCATCTTAATTTATTAGCAAGGATAACGCAGAATAAACATTCATTCGCATTTAGATGCACCATTTCTCCGAAGTGCTGAATTTCCACACGGATCCTTTCAAAAATTAAAAACATCCACTTTAATTAATTGAAATACTAGATGGAAAAATCTATATTTTATATATATTTAACTAAATGATCATCTATGTGATCGGACTACGAATTACATTTATTACCAGAATAGTTACAACAATTTCAAGTCCTAAGGCAACAATTGTGCTCAACACATAATTCTGTCAACACAATTCATCGGCGGGATGAAGAAAACGATCTATCAGCATGGCCTGAAGAGTGTCTGTCTTAACCATCGTCGTCCACAAGCAATGAAACACAAAATTTCACAATTTTTTTTCATGATTATTACACTCTAAAAAGTAATATGACTCTACTGAAGTTCTGTTCATTTATTTGTCAAAACAATATAGAATGCTGCATGGAGTAATGGACGATTGAGTGTACGAGTGTTCTGAATGCTTTCTTAGTATAAAATAGTTGCAAAAATAATAAGACGTTTAGTCAAATATTTCTTTGTATCACTGTATTTACTCAGCCTCACTTTCATTAAGCGATTTTATTGAAAATCAGATGGAATATAAATGGGGAGAACCACGTACTATGCAAAAAAAGGAACTATGGAACTAGAAGCCCACCGATCATGTAGTGAATTGTAGCTCGTGCTACCGGATTTAACTACACGACCGTCATAGCCAGACAATGCAATGATTTTATTTTCTTCTTCACTTATAGTAAGACTAGTGTACTAAGCGCGGATTATCTCAGCTACAAACATCGTATGCCACGAAATACTTTCTTATGATCATAAACATCGGACATAGAAGTTACGAGGCACCAACTTCTGTGTAATACGTACAAACTGAAGTAAATAATAAATTAATTCTACGAGAGGTAAAATTTGTGCACATAATGCTATCACATTCGGTTGTAAACCAAGACTGAAAGCGTGTCTACTCTTTATCTTAAAGCAATAGACACGATTATACTCTCTTGTTTTTATGAAAGCTAAAATAAATCTGAGTTCGAAGAGTTTCACTCACCTCAAACTGCAATTAACACAAACTTCCGAATCATTTATATTCTCTGTACCAGGGAACTAAACGTAAGAGTGCTAAGCGTATGTATGTGTATTACAATGAGTATAAAATTAATTAATTCTGCATTGAATTAAAGACAGTGAAATGACCGGTGCAAAGAAATCTGTAATGTCACGGAATAATAAAAGACGGATTAAAGAAGGGACAGAGGATTGTGTACTTCTATTATAGAAAAAGAGGTAAAGGTGTTAACAAAAAGTGTGGAAACATAATTTCTTTATAATTAAAAGGGTAAAAATAAAACCTTGTTCTGAAAATAAACAGAAATTTGAATTCTGTGTAAGCAGTAAACAAAGGAGTTCTACTGGCGTGTTGGATTTTAATCGAAGGAGAAATTGATTTATTTACAGGTTAATGTGATTAGTGACGGATGTACGGTAAGAACTATCTTTGGCCCTTTTAGTCGAAATTGAAATGCGAAATTCGGCTCTAATAAATGAAGAATCTAGAACTAAATGAGGGTAAGGTGTAATTTAATAACTTACCTTCCAAACGGATAGCAACAGAGAAAGACTCCTGTAACTGGAACAAGATATAAAAATAAGCTTGGATATACTGTAATTTATTTTCAGTTGGTGTATGTTATTTATCCATTGACGAACAGAAAAAGGGAGACAATGAACCTTTGATAATTATAACGAAAATAATAATATTAAAAATAGGGGTAATGTTGCAAAGCAGAAATAACATTACAAGGTGGCGTCCATCAATAGTGAATTTAGTTGTCTAAACGATGAAATTTTCAATTCGCAATCTTAAATGATGACGTTAGTATTTTCTTTAAACACAGGTTGGTGAATTACTCGCGAAATATCGGTAGGTTCATACGTGAGATTATCAGGGCATAACCATGCTTTACAACATTATAAATCATGACTCTAGTACTGGCGGCGAACTTAATTTATTGCCGCCCGTAGTAAGAGATAGGTCAGGTATCAGCTTTCTCACCCGTTGCTGTATTTCGTAGCCAACATCTGGAACACGTTGCGCAACATCCAGCGGTCTGCCAGAACTTGCCTTTATTGTTTCCGTGTGTTCTTCTTTTGTGTTTTGCTTCTGAAGTTCCTGTCCATACCCACCATTGAAATCTCCGCCATAGTAGGCAGCCAGCCGTAACAGTGTTTTATGGACGTTGCTATTCTCGCTTTGCAACATCATCCGGCCAGAAGGAAGATGGACTCCATAGGTGTTAACCGTTTTTCTTGCGGCTGAGCAGTTCCGCCCTTGTTTATAGATATTACTGATTTAAAAAAAATACTAACGGCTATTCTGTCAGAAAGTGAACTACAAGCCACCAAACAATTAGAATCCCTCAAAGAATTAGCAGAAAAAAATGGATTAAAAATCTCCTTTGAGAAAATGGGTTTTTTGGTGGGGGACATAAACTGAACATAAAACACTGGACACAAAATATGGGAAAATAACAGAGTTATCGAGTGTAAATACTTAGGCGAAATGATTAATCCAACAGGACTCGAAAAGAAGGTACAGCAAAACAGACTCAACAAGATGAAAAAAGTATTAGGAAAGACTTGCAACATCTAAAACAAAAAGAACATAGGGATCCAATCAATAATTAGGCTCTACAGTACAGGTATTAAATCCAACGCTCTCTACGCCACAGAAACACTCACACTAAACTCTAATAGGGGCATCAAGAACATCCAAAAAGAAGAACGAACAATCATCAGGAAACCAACCAAAACGGAAGAAGGCGACAGGCTAAGGTCAAACAAAACAGTAGAATTCAACTCAAACATAGCCAATGGTATCAGAAAACGCAGACTAAAATTCTACGGTCACATCTACAGGATGCCAGATCACAGATTAACTAATCAGGTATTCGACCTCATGCTACCATTAAAAATGCCTAACAGCTGGTTCGATCAAGTAAGACAAGACCTAGCAAATATCAATATATCAGAAATCCTAGATCGCAAAAACAATACACAATACACAACTGGGTAGTCATGCCAGAAACCAAAGCCAAGAAGAATGCGTAACTTGAACAGAAGAGAGAAAACTTGCCTTTAGTAAACGGATGCGAGAATACTGGAATGGCAAAAGAAACTCAAATAGAAAATGACTGAGTTTTGCGTGATCTGTATAGGTGTAATTCCATAATACAGGGCGTTCGCCGGGAAACGCAACCCACTGTTAGTGCTACAAGGAAGAAACTGCTCCTGGCGAGCGAGCGGTCAGTTTCCGGCATTGTTCGACCGTCGGCCGCGGACTATTTCATAATAATTACGCTTCATAAACTTCATAAACTTGTGTGCTAAGCATTTAAATGTGACGTAATTCATTAGCTTACCTTATAAAAGATGCTGGAAGTGTTGACCCTCTTGTGTAATGCACATTTCACATCTTCTGAACATATTTCGAGACACACGCTGCCCTAACTGACTTAATGATTTTTTGGGTGACTGTTCTAGTCGAAAAGCGATATCGTCAATTTTCTCCTCTGTGAGAATACGGTTGACCGACAGTCTCTTTTTGTTAAAAAATGAACCCGTTTCTCTTACTTTTTTAACCAGACGCAGAATTGTTGATTTAGCTGGCAGTAAAGCGCCAGGAAATTCGCGACGAAATTTACTGCGACACTTTTTAAACGACTTCTTCTTCACATATGTATCTTAGAGAAATATTCTTTGTTGCAAACTGTAACGTACCATAATTTTACTAACACTCAAACACGGTACAGATTAATAAGAGTATGAAGCCCCAAACCAGCCAAACCGCAAAGAAACGTTTATTCACAACACTGATTAATAAGAGACTGAAGTCACAAACTATCTACAATGCAAATAAACCGTTCTTAACAATGTAAGGGTCACTGCACTGCACTGTTGGGGCAGCGGAGGTGTTAAACAGTGCGGTGATTCACGGTGCCGCGTGGCCGAAACTGCTGGCTGGACTGACCGAGGAAGTTGCCGACGGCAACAGACTGGGAGGGTAGCGTTTTCCGGCGAACGCCCTGTATATTAATAATAAATTGCATGTTCAATGTGTACATTTCCAAGAAGTGAAGCTTCTATGGGCCTTACAAACTCTTTGCTGTGTATTTTTCTTGTGTATTCTTTTCTGATTTTTTTATGTTTCTTTCGTACTAGAGTGGATGATCGATATTATTTTTATAGCATTTGTGCAGTAAACAGAAACTTTGTCCAAGTTATTCTCGTAAATAAATGAAAATTATCAAAAAGGTAAACCGCCTGTAGGTAGATTAGTAGTGCCTTAGTCTGTGTTTTGTGTTTAGAAACTTTATATTGGAGAATGACTTGGACAATATTATCTGATAATCACTCTTAAAATCAATAGGATGCAAAAGACAACAGCAATATAAATTTTTTATTTGAAACAATTAAAAAATATTTTACTGCATGGATATTTACAAATAGTAAGTTGATTATTATTATTGATATTAATTTATATTACTACTTATTACCATTATTATTCTTTTTCTTCCGTTGTATTTGGGAAATTTTTATCATATACTTTGGATTAAACGATTTTTGGAAATATATGTATTACATTTAATATGATCCACAGTTTAGCATAGTTTTAAATGACAGTGGATACTATCTCAGCTGCTTACATGAAATTAGCATTAAGTGCGCATTCGTAGTACCTTAAGTAGGCATGTGGAGAACGTTGCAGCGTAACGCTGATATGTTTTCCCGTACCATGCCCAAAAAGTATAATTTAAAAGAAAAAAAAATGTCCTATTTATTAAGTATAATGTTTTTACCAGTATTGCAACGTATCATTAAAGTAATGATAAATACTTAGACTCAGACAGTCTATGTATTCACCGGAAGTTTATTATTTTGAGTATATGAATAGTATCTTCATAATGAAGAATAAGTAGGTAGGTAAGGAGTTTCATTCAATAAGTAATAGATATAAAAGATCATACATAAAATTAGTTTCATTTTTCATTTCCCATGAAAAACACTGCAGGACTGGGATAAAACTCGCTCTCTCCCAAATGATACCGTTTGACATCCTGCTTGCTGTCTCCGGAATTATCTCGGTTAATGCAGAAATAAATACTCTTACAGTTAAACAAAAAACATAAACAAAAACAAAAAACAAAAAACCCAACAACAGCAGCAACAACAACAAAAGATTAACAGCTACAGCAGCAGCAGCAATCAGCAACCGCAACAGCAACTAGTACCACTAAAACCACATTAGTAGCAACATCAGTATCAAACAACAACAGCAGCAGAAAATAGCAACAACAACAAAAGCAGCAGCAGCAGGCAACTGGCAACCGCCAAAACGTAAACGGAAACCACGACAACAAACGGCAACGACATACGGCAACAACAACAGCAACTACGACAGCAAAATTTAGATGAAAAAACGTGTATTAGTGTCCAAAATTCCCTGTTAGATGCTGTCTGCCTTTACCCGTTATTAATACACGTTTTACTCATCCGAGACCATGGGTGATCTATGAAACTTGTCTGCTGTGTAGTCACATACAGCTGTAAGACATGAACAACGGAATGTGACAGCCAGCTCGGCTCGTCTGCGTAAGGAGGCCACAGCTGGGCTTGTCAGCGGCCTTGAACCAGGGTCACCAACAATAAAACTACTTGTCTGTACGCCGACCGCAACTCGCTGCAGGAAATGAAAATCTAGGTTAGTTCGCTTATAAAACAGCTGTGAATTTAAACTAAAATTCTGGATTTAGAATAAAGTATTTTGTATCAGTAAAAATATGAAGTTTGAAATAACTGAAACAAAGTCTAAAAAAAGGAGCAATCGGAATCATATGACCAGCTGAGATTCAGACATTTTACTGTCCATCTCAGCACTGAAATTCACAAAACACTTCTAGACATCTGCCTAATGCTTAGCCGCAACAATATACAGATTTGCAACACCACTAAGGTTAAGTTTTTCACGTTAAAACACATCTTCCAGAGTGTAGATAAATAAATCTTCCAGAGGTTGCAGAGTGTAAATGCACATTCAAACAGAACCTTGGAAGTGCTACTTCGAATCCTAACATGAGCATAACGGTATGAGTGGTAATGGTTTTTAATTGGGTTTCGTTTGCTGTCTACCCGTTAGATGAATGAGTCCCCGTTTTATTTCTAGTAAAATTCAGAGTATATAATGATAGAACATTGACAACGGTGACATTCCGGTATCATAAGTATACTTTATTAATAACAACAGTGAACAGGGTTTATTATTATTGATTCAAGTTCACTATGGTGCGCTTACGACTATCTTTTTTTTGGCTGCCTGCTTTCGTTTCCAATACTCTTGAGCACAGCTAATAATTTTTTCTTTCTCTCTGCTGAGACGGGTTTCCGAGGTTCAATAACTTCTGGTGGAGGGAGCCAGGAGTTAATAATTTTACAAAATTTTGAGTGGTCTGCAACATCAATATCGGAAATCCCAAAGGAATCCAAGTCTTTTTCTACCTCATTTAACCACATGCTTCCTGTCTGATAATTTTTGAAGGACAGAGTTTAATACAGTGTAAGATTATTTTTTTTTAATTTGGATGAGATGAAACACTAGATTAGGTGGCTGGGCGGTAACGCTTAAACCAGGCATCTGGCAGGACACGGGCTCAAATCCATGCCCAGCCATCCAGATTGCTGTTTTCCTTTGGTTTTCTGAAATTACTTCAGGCAAATGCCAGGGTGGTTCCTCCAAAAAAGGCCATGGCCGAATTTCCTCCCGTTCCTCCTCCCCAGTTGTTTCCAGCCTTTACTAACGTCGACGACTACGGGGCAAAAATACATAAAAAAAAGATGAAAACTGTGGATTTTTTTCTTCTTCTCGAGTCAATGACAGCTTCAAATACAAAGTAGTTTAGCATTGTAAATGCTGTCACCGTGCTGCTAGATTTAACAAAACAGCACAGTTGTCTTTCGATATTAGGCTACTTGAGTTAATATCGGAGGAAACTAATATATATGCTTGCATCCTTTCATGGAAATGGTCTCCACCTCTAATTGTTATCATAATATGTTGATATTCTGATTCTAATAGCAATTTTTCTAATAGACAGTAATAAGATATTTCTCGTTCCTAGTAGTCTACGGGGTCTACTTTGGTCTTCAAGTTAATATTCTCGTACATGAGATTTATGTAACAAGGTGGATTTTTCTTTTTCGTCTCTTCGTCCAGTCTCAGGCGAGATTATTTCTTTACGCTATGAATTAAGTTTCCTCAGCTGTTTCGTGTTTTTAAACAACAGTTACAACCATGAATCAAATAAGTAGTTCATGATAACTTTAATGGAGGCGTACTATTGTCTAAGTGACCAAGTGCGTAAGTTCTTTTTTTAAAACAGTATAATTGTGGTTTTTTTTGCGCTCGTTTTTCTCCTTATGCACTTACATATCATCGACGTTATTAGAGGAAGAAGAGCATTGAGAACAAGGGACAAGAAGGTTTTTTCTTCATTTTTTGTTATGGATTTGCTTCTCATCGAATTCAGGGTCATTAGAGGCGGGAAAGGACTGGTAACAAGAAGATTTCAGAAAACCATTGAAAACCGGAGGTGGATGAAACCTCCTTCTGCCGAATGAAAGGCCACAGTGTGAATTTATGAGGTTTTGCAAAACGACACTTTCGTGACGGACTTTCCAGCATTGGTTAAAACTTTAAAAGCAAATTTAGTTTATTAATATTCTATGGCTTCGAGCAAAACGTCTGTGTAAACAAACTCTTTAAGAAACTTCGTTACAACCTGGAGATACTCATCAGCCAATTTTAATTTCTTTTAATCAGAGAAATGATTAATTAGAAAATCAATTAGCACTCGCTATACGCACAAGAGATTTTAAAGTTATTAATTGAATTTGAGAAGTTGATCATAATTTGGAACTACATACATAACAAAACCATTTTTATACAATTGACTTCAAACCGAATACTTGACCATAAGCAGTAATTCATTTATAGTACCTCGATCCTGCATCGAGTAGCAAGGACTGTACTTCTCCTGGGTCTTCCTTGGTTTTGGATGAACACTCGTTGTTACAGCAGTTTGGATTTGATCTATATATCTACAAAGCTGCATATTCCCAGAATAAATTCAGCCGGAGCAACATAAAATAATCAGAGTGCCTGCCATACCAACTCTCTCTGGCGTCGGCTATTACAATTGAGGGTATTTAATCTCCTGTAACAATTCCACGGGGAAATTTAATTCAGGTAGTTCATCGCTGCTTTCCCGGGTACGTTTGATATTAATTGGTATTAATTCGTGTTTAGATTGTGATTGGTATATAAGTGAAATGGTGATCTTGTACATAAAACCCGAAAGAGGGCAGCAAGTTACGCCCGTTGCGGCTCATTCAGACCTGCTTTTCAGAAAGACACAATATTGGCGAAGAAGTTTAACATCCCTATCCGACAACGATAACCATTGTTCCAGCCACAGTTGTGAAATAATGATAGGCATACCAATCTTATCAGTAGTCAGGATGGTTGTATATGCAATTATTTTTTCCACGAAAATTCCTGCACTGTTCTTCTTTCCGAACTAGTAGTGACAATGTTTCGTCACTATCTACACAACAAGTCCCTTATTTTGCGTGGAGTCTTTCAGCGCTGCAAGATTCCTGTTGACAGCTGGGGTTTCACATTTTAAACACTTGTTTCTACATGGCATTTCTATCTTGACAAATTTAAAACTAATGACAGCCTTATATTTAATTGTTGGATTGTATATATTTCTAGGATGTCTTTACTCATTTGGATTACAAGCTAGCAGGCTCGGTTCTCTAACAAGTACAGAGGTAAACAACTTCATAAAACACAGTATTGTTGGCAATTTTACGTTGGTCGTAAACATTCAAAAGACTGTGGTGTCCCACAACAAGTGGCTCTCCGAAAATTGTTTGCGGTGGTCTGATTATCCTCTTCACGTGCGCCCTGGATTCGGACCAGCGAATCTCTCGAGTTGAAGATCCTCGTTCCGATTCAGAACATCCAAAGGACAGGACGCTACCGTGACGCCTAGATTTAGACGGTCAAGTTGATGCTACTACCTTGGACTATCTTCATCTGATGTACACTGATGAGTCAAAACATAATGACAACTAACCACCGCGAGATTGAATGCCATCTGATGACGTACGGTAAGGAAAGTCTATAAGCGGAGCAGAGACGCATGGTGACTCATACATGTAGATACATGTAGAAAACGGTGAAATCCAATAGCTGAAGGCTTTTTGCACATGAGAAAGAGCATCTCGAAAACGACGAGGCTGGTTGAGTGTTCACGTGCTACTGCAGTGAGCATCTGGGAACAGTGGTTGAAGTACGATGAAACTAGTAGGCGACAAGGTGGTGGACGTCCATGCATCACAGAATTTACTCGCTGTGTAAAGCAGGATAGGGGGCAATCTGTCGCAGATGTGATGTCAGAGTACAATGCTGGTGCAAGCATAACTGTTTCGGCGCACATCGTCCAGCGTACGTTGTTGAACATGGGGCTCTGCAGCAGACGTCCCTTAAGTGTTCCCATGACGACCCAATGAAATCTTCAATTACGATTGCAGTGGTCACGAAATCTTCAAGATTGGACCATGGATGAATGTGACTCCTGGGCGGAAGAATCATGTTTCTTCCTATAGCAGATAGATGGTCGTTTCCATACACGCCGTCACCCACGCGAATGGATGCTCGATACATGCAACACCCCGTGGATGCATACTGGTGGGGGTGATATAGAGATGTGGAGGAACATTCACTTGGGCTTCCATGAGACCTATGGTAGTGATCGATGCACCATGTCACCTGGGGACTGCGTGAAAATAATTGTGAACCACCTGCATCACTTCATGCTACATGTCTCTTCCACGACGGCAATGACATCTTCCAGCAGGATCGCTGTCGTTGCCAGAATCGTGCAACAGTGGTTTGAGAAGAATGTAAGTGAAAACACGTTGATTACTTAGCAACCAAAGTCACCTGATCTCAAAACGGTAGTAAACATCTGGGACGCTATCGGTCGTCAGTTCCGCGGCCACAAACCACCGTTACATAATTTGTGTGACCTTTGCGCAGATATCTGGTGTAAGAAACCCCCGGAAACCTATTAAGGACTTATCGAATCTATCGCTGCTGTACTGTATTCCTGAGGTGGATCAACATACTACTAAGCAGCCGAGAACAGTGTTTTGGCTCATCAGTATATAAGCAGGGAGCTTCGTCATTAAGCACGCAGGGTTATATCCCTACCCTTTTTGTGAATTATTTATTAACCAATTTAACCAGTAAGTGAAATTTTAGAATTATAAACTGAAGAAAAGGTGTGATGTGGTTAGAACAGGTTATCTGAGGTTTTCTCTTCCTTTTCAGTGAACTCCTCGGGCGAATTAGTAAATTCTGGCATCTGTCATATAGTAGATAATGGTATGAAAGACAGATATACTATAATATGAGACAGTCCGTTATCTTACTTTTTGACGGCGCATACCTTGGCAGTTTCTCTAAAAATATAGCACAGTTCTTATATCATGGGTTATGTTAAGGAAGATGTGTTGTTTCTTTGTGCAATGGAATATTATTCTCCACGTAAAATCTTGTCATGTGAATGCAGAAGGGGAAATATAAAAATATACCACCCTCTAAACTAGGGGGTTGCTACAACTATTAAGAATTTTTTGTTATTCTCTATAAATCTACTCCTTTTAATGGTCACGAGTCAAAATGTAAGTGTACGATGACAAGTACAAATACAGATAAAATTAACTTGAAGACTTCGTTAGAATCATCAATAAATTTGGGGTAATACCTTTGAAAGTAGTACGATGATTTTTTTTTTTTTTTTTTTTTTTTTTTTTAGAAGTTAATTGATTTTGGTGTACGAAAAGAAAGGAAGAAACGAAGGAATTTATGGTGATAAATCAGAATATTTTAATCATGGATATTTTCTATACCGTTTACGACCTATTTCTTCAGTGATCTGCTTTATGTAAGCTATAGTTCGTAAGTCTCTAGGGTTCTCTCCATCAATTATACCCTCTGCCAATAGTATAAACTCCAATATGTATCAGGGAATACCTTGTTCACCCATTTTCGAAGATTGTTCATTTCGTACTTTATCGGTCCACTAACATATTAAGATATTTCTAAAGCGTAAGTACTGGAAACAAGACCTTTTGATACTCTTCTTTCATATGGCCATTCTCCGTACTAGCATATGATAATGAATTATATGCATCGAACAAATTAAGAGCGCAGTAGGGACTGAAGACACAAAGTCACAAATTATGTACCTTTACTGCCGAGACAATCGATCAGCTCTCTAAATCATTCCAGTTGCTTAAGAAATCTCGAGTGTCACGCTATGCTCACATTTATGCGCTTTCAGTTGGTGCAGATGTTTTGAATATGCTTCTACTAACCGAATCGCATATAATTTTTTTTTTTTTTTTTGTATCGAAGCAATCTTTCGTGCGTGAATACTAACAAAGTAAAGAGACTGGTTTACCTACATCCTCTAATACGCTCATGCTCTGATGGTAAAGAGGATGTCATATTCAAGGAGCGTGAATTTTAAATTGCGTGGCATATGACACAAATATGTTTGAATGCTTACTGCCACAAAAGATTACCGACCGAGATTTAAAATGACACAATGTTAACAAAGATATAACTTTATTACTTAAACCACGTCTGCGGAAACAATGTTTCGTGTTGCTGGGTTAACAGTTGCTGGGTTCAGTGTTCTGTATGACTACACATATATATGACAACCTTTCCATTTACTCCAATGATTCTGAAATAAATAATACTTATTTCGCTTTTGACTATGGCGATATAATACATAAGAAATAAACTTGATCTCAACATGCGATTAAAGTTGATTGGTATGATGACTAATTTAAATTTGACCTGAGAAGACAAGACAAACAACGAAGTGCTCCAGCTCAGTGAGGCGATGATTACAAGAAAAGCACCGTCACGGCTGGTGACTTCAACGCACGGTTGGAGCAGCAACGTCGGCCACAGCAGTCGTCACGCTGGGTGAATACTATTCACAACTCCGCTTGCTGTGGCCGCATAAATGCAGAGCTGCTTCTTCAAGAAGAAATCTTTACAACAAACAGACTTTCTGGAACTAAATGTTCATTCTACTCAAATCTCTCCAGGTTTGAACATAAGAAAAATACACATCATAAAAACCCTCTCTATCAAGAACTAAAACGTATGAATGAAATTGGATGTTTTTTATCCATACTAACTACCAAAATTGATTTTTTTCTTCGCTCAGATTTCTTTGACCGAAGCTATACTTTCAATTGTGTCACTGGTTGACTTGATCTTTTTTCTCCACAACTCTTTGGCTCGATGGAAATGGACGCTGCTGCTTGGTCTGAATCCAGTCTTGGATATCGTTTTTAAAATAAGTATTTTCGAATTTCTTATTTTAAGAATTCATCTAATGGAGGCCTCGAGGCATTATACAAATAGAGGCTGGTCCATACCCAGATGTGAATCAAAACTTATATGGCATCACAAAGGATGTAATAGTCAAAATTACGAAGCAGGAATAATTGGAATAACTATCTATAGTAAGGGCAACGAACGTTTCAAACAATCATTGCAGAAAATAAATCGCCAATAGATTTTTAATCTTCGAACCAATAGTCAGCCAATCACCAGTTTTAATACCATCTCCATCGACAGAAGATTCGCGAATAGTGTGCGTTCGAATCTTGCTCTTGTTGCTTTTAACTGGAAGAATATCAGTCATTATCTAAGCAGATGCGTCGTTTTTCCAACCAGAATATCTCGGAATGTGCTGTCACTTAGATGTTAGTCAGGCGGCAACAATATACACGTACATATCAAAATATTCTTTGAAATGATTTATAAATTTAATATCTCCCTGTATACTCATACGCGTTTCCTTCAAGTCTTATGTGGTAAATAAGAAGATATAATCGTAGTAACTACTTACAGTAATATTGTACAACCAGACGACCCGTGCGAAAATTTCGCGAATAAAATGCGATGAATAGTGAGGTTGAATATGATGTCACTCTTCATACTCCTACTTCATTTATCGATTTTGGTTAGATATCCAGTGAGATAACTGGCTCGATATACAAAAAAAGCATTTTAGAAAAATTAACATTTTTTTCCCTTTAATGGTCGAATTAGGAAAAATTCCTTTTTTGAAATATAATGTTACCACGGCGGAGACCTTATTTTTTAATATGTTACCTCATTTATCTATATCGGTTAGATATTAAGGGAGATAAATCGCTCGTGACACAAAAATGCGTTATAAATAAATTTATACTTTTTCCCTTTAAGGCTTGAATTCCAAAAACATTTTTTCTTAAAATATGATGTCACAAAGCTGAGACATTACTCTTCATGATTCTATTTCATTATAGATTTTGGTTAGATATCCAGGGAGATAAATGGTTCTAGATACAAAAAACGCATTTTAGAAAAATTAACATTTTTGCCCTTTAAGGGTCGAATTACAAAAAATTCCTTTCTTAAAATATAATGTTACGACGGTGGAGACCTTATTCTTTAATATGATATCTCATTTACCTATATCGGTTAGATATCAAGAGAGATAAATAGCTCGTGACACAAAAATGCGTTATAGAAAAATGTATACTTTTTCCCTTTAAGGGCTGAATTTCAAAAACATTCTTTCTTAAAATATTATGCCACAAAGCTGAGACATTACTCCTCATAATTCTACTTCATTTATCGATTTTGGTTAGATATCCAGGGAGATAAATGGTTCTAGATACAAAAAACGCATTTTAGAAAAATTAACATTTTTGCCCTTTAAGGGTCGAATTACAAAAAATTCCTTTCTTAAAATATAACGTTACCACGGCGGAGACCTTAGTCTTTAATATGATATCTCATTTATCTATATCGGTTAGGTATTAAGGGAGATAAATCACTCGAGACACAAAAACGAATTTCAAAAATATTGGTACTTTTGCCCTTTAAGGGTCGAATTCCGAAAAATTTCTGTCTTAATATATGACCTCACTAAAGCGGAGATCTTAATCTTTAAAATGATACTTCATTTTACGATTTCAGATATGTATCTAGGGAGATAAATGACTCGTAACACAGAAAACAGCATTTTAGAAATATTGACATTTTCGCCATTTAAGGGTCGAATTCCGGAAACTTCATTTCCTAAAATATGATGTGACCAAAGTGAAGACCATAAGCTTTAAAATGACACCTCATTCATTGATTTCGGTTAAGTATGAAGGCAGATACAGGCTTGTGACAAAAAAATACCTTATAGAAATAATATATATGATGTAGGATTACTACGGAGTTTTTGGAGTTTATTATATTTTACTCTAACATACATGACCAGTAAAAATACGTACCATCCGATATGTGAGGTGACTTTCACAAAATATACCAAGGTTAACAATGTGCATTCAAACACAAAGAATAGTATTGACTTCCGGTATTAATAAATCCATGATACTTTTATTTGCTGGAATATTTTACTTTTCGTAATAGGAGAAATCTGCGAGTGACTTCATAGCCTTGGCATGAAACCTGAGTATTGAGTGCTCCTGAATTTTCATCTAATATTCTTTCATTGCAGAAAATTAACGTGTCATTGATTCAGCGTCCCAGACAATACAATGAATAAGCAAATATTTTTCTTATTAACGAACAATATTAATTTTGTTCGTTGAAACTAATATGCTACTCTGTTGAAACAATATAATCCCTTTACGCAAAACAAGTGGGAAAGCACATATTTCAGGATTTTCAGTACCAGAATTTCCTTCCCACAAAAAATTTGTTTGTCATATAGCTTATTATCACCTCTTCACTGATTGAAAGTCTCCGATACATTCAGAAAGTGACAATATAAAATCACACTTCGTGATTACCTAACGACTAATAAATGTTTTTTCTTTGTTTCAGGTACGCAGTAGGGTGTCCTCTAATTTCTCTTGGATAGAAGTATACGTTAAGGTAAATTAACCGTTTTCTATGGTAAGTGCGCTATGGGAAACCAATTGAAATGGAAAGAGTCAGAACTAAAATATTCACTGGGAGATGGCATTTAAAATAATGAATTACACAGAACCAGATAAATGCGTTCATGTTAAGTTTTTATGTTCTTTTGTGAAGGAGTGCTGCCCAATACACAAATGTGCGAACACCGAAATTTTTCAGTAATGTACCAAACTTGAATTTTCTGTCACGTATCTTCTTCTAAGATTATTACAAATACAATATTTTTAGCTGAAGGTAGTTAATTTAAAAATTTAAGGAGTCATATCAAATTACGTAGAGCAATATTTCAGCAAGTTTATATTAGAATTAATTGAAATGTATAATACTAGTAATTTAATTGAACTGTCCTATTTACAGAAATTTCTGTTCAAATACAGGATATCGATGCAACAGAATAAGTAGACAGAAGGAACTACAATAAATTTGGATTCTAAATTTCTGTGGATATATCAGCTTCTACAACGTAGCATGCGTATATATTATCACTTTTAACGAAAAATTATCTTCAGAATATATAACTGCATAGAATAAAGAGTTGCAAAATTAGATCACATTTATTTCCAAAACTACAATGAACATTGAACCTGTGTAATGGATAATACAGAATCAGTTTAGTTATACTTTAATACTTTTTTCTTATTAGCAATACAGGTTAAAGGAAGAATGAACAAAAGTCAGATGAACATAGAGTAGTCAAGAAAGCAAGAACATAGATATTGAAAGTGGATATTCTACTTTAAAGCGACTAAACCGTAGCGAATAATATGCTGGGTGAGGAAATATTTCTTCACTGATGAAATCGTCTCGGGTTGGGATATTACATGCCATTATAGAGGCAGAGTTCTACTTTATGGCGACATAAATTACAGGAGTGTAAATCAGGTAACAGTTGTCACGAAGATAAAGTTCGCTCCTGGCGAACGCTCGTTATTCACTTTCGGCTGCGACGCTGCTCCAGTTCAGCTGCCGTATAGCTTCTTTTACAGTACTACCATCTCTGGTTCCAGTTCTACTTTTTTTCTTCTTCACGCGCGATTTTACAGAGAATTCGAATAAAGTTGAGTTGGAAATTATTCCATGCTAGCTACATAGCGTGCGGCATTGACGATCCCAGAAAATTTCCTCACATTCTACTTCCGTCATTGCTTGAAGTAACGGGGTAGTGCTGAAGAAAAGGTAAACCTGAAGCAAACACGAAATTCGGATCACGTAGCATTAGTAGCGTCATCCTTAGTTGAGAAAGGAGAGGGTCAGGTTACGGGAATTAAAAACATTGAGCAACATAGGGAATCAATCCTAGAACCTGTAGATCAACAGTCAACAATTTTCTATTGATAAATAACTGATTAAGATAACTAGAAACTATGGGAAAGTATAATATTTTCCTTTTCCATTTTTCAGCATGAGTCTATACACAGATAGTTCTAGCAGGCATCGTAATTCATCGTACAACGTTCCTCTGAAATTTGCACCAATCATTGTTCCACATTCTTTAAAACATGTGTATAATTTTTTCGGAGTTTCTGTCAATGCTGAAAATTAAGATTTGCCAATCGGTTATTTGAAATCAACGTAGTGCTCGTGCAAACAAGCTAATAGTAATTTGTTGTTATGATTTTAATTTTATCACAGAGGAGTCTTAAAATATGTGACAGGCACTCCGAAGTCGACTATATCAGCAAGAGTTCCTTCAATTTCACAATAGCTAGGAACTTTTACACGAAATCGAATTACATTTCTTAAGATTCAAGCTCAATGATCGTCTGTATATAGTAGAATTAATCGACATAGATGAAGTCAGACGGCAAATATCGCACCAGAGGATGGAAGCATTTATTTTCTGTTTTCCAACGATCATATAGGCTCCCTATCAACTCGACAGCACCCAGCAAACGGTATTAAACGCGTTCCGCACAGTGACTGAATAGCTCTGGGTAGTCTGGGCAACTACTCTTAAGGTTGCTACTTGCTTGTTCTGTACGTTGTGTGTTCCATTAATTACGCGAGGTGCTTTTTCAGGAATTCGGGGGTTCCCCCTTCCGCCTCTCTGGTGAGATTTGGTGAGATCTGGTCTCCCCTCCCCCTCTGAAATAACGTGAGATTTTGACCGAGATGCCCTCTCCCCCCCCCCCCCTCCGGTAATCGCTAACCGTCCACATAGTTTTTTGAGACCTTTTTTTTAGCTCCAATGCTTCCAATGGCGGTTATACCCCCCCCCCCCCCTGTAGGGTCGGTTTCCACGCGTCGTTCCTACACCATATACCCCCCTAAAGTCGACATTCGCGTCATTTGTAGACTTTTTTTGTTTTTTTTGTTTTAGCTCTATCATCCTTCAAGATTTTCAAATCCTTATGTGAGATTTCCGTTGACCTTCCCTGCACCTTGGTGAGATTTCGCCAAACCCACCCCCCTTTTTCACCTCACATTATTAATGGCCGCCCCCTTAATTAAAATACCAAGAAACTGTTTTAAAAAAAAATAAACAAAAAAAAACCCACAACAAACGCTGGTTGGTTGCATCATTGACAGAGTTCATATTATGTCTCCGTTGGACGTTACTTCTCCTTTACCAGGAGGCCAGGGGAACATGACGTTGAGCCACCAGTTCGGAGTAAACAGTGTACAGAGGAGATTTTTAGTAAATAGTGTGAAACGCATACAGAGAATAAAAGTAAACAACTGAGTTGCATTGGTTGTATGCATAATGTGTATCGATATAACTGATTGCTGTGTAAATAAGCAGATTTTCTCAAGGCTACCTTTGTTCCACTCGCTTTACTTTTCGTTAATTCCTGCTAATGAAATAATTAATAATATAATAATAGATATTGGTTATATTGATGGGCAATGGATGCTATCAAACCAAATCCATCTTTTGGGAAAATAAGATAGTAGTATGCGCCAGGCGTTTAAAAATAAACATAAAGGAACGCCATTTGAATACTATTTGGCTGATGTAACAATGTTTATACGAAACTTTTAATAAAAATTATATGTTTGAGAGGTTATAATTTTTTTCCTAGGATACTCTGAGCAGCATAACTAATCAACAACTGAGATATTTGAATTATGCAATTAAAGTACTATCTAATTTTTCCGACGAGATACTACCTGGCCGACTACAAATCCACTGTTCTGTGCATATCAATAATCGTAGTTACACTTATTGGGCTGTTTTTACCATCCTGTAAACAAACTTTCGTAAATTTCATATATTTTCCAAATGCATAGATTTTATTTATTTATTTATTGCTTCGTACGTTATGGCTCGTCGACGTCGAAGTCATCAGAGCTGGCAGTATACAGGGAGCATGGAATGATATGTTTCGACCATGGCCTTGTGAAAGAACCATTTCGGCATTCACCTGGAGTGATTTCGGAAAACGATTGAAAACCGAAATCTGAATTGCTGGACATGGATTTGAACTAGAGTCCTTTACGGTGCCAGGTCCGAGTTTTACCCCTCACCCACCATGATCGGTTTAAATGTTCAGTAACATATCAAACGGCGATAGAAGAAGAAGCAGTGAACCTTGATGTACCGGCCTCGGTAGCGTAGGGGCTAGAGCGCTAGCTCCACGTGCCGAAGGTCGCCGGTTCGAGTGCGACCGCGCGCATGGGTGTTTAAGTGTTGTGTCTGTGAATGTAATGTCTGTCCTGTGGTGTGTCTAATTAACTGGAAAAATTTCGAGTGACATAATTACTATCCAGTTGGCTGTATGGTCTGAGATGCGGAAATCCATTGGGAAAAAGAAAAAAAAAAACTCGATGTCAATAATACGCCCAGTCTGTAGCTGAAGAAAAAATTAGGTTACAGTCTTAGATAACACAAAGTAAATTATCTCCTCAAAAATGAAACATTAAACACATGAGATTTGCTCCGTACGAATCTGAAAGAACACTCCACTGCCAGAGCGAATGGTATATTTACAGTGTGTGTTCCGCGGCCAGTTTATGAGAGTTGACCCCCAACTGTGGCCTGGCTTCGCTTTCACTGGCGGCTTGCTCCGTGTTATTGGGTCAACAGAGCCACCCGGACAACAAGCAGTCGACCGGTTCGTTTGGACCATCAGACCAGACAAATTGTACTGCAGCTCACTGGACACATCAAGAAGATGCCTGCTGCACGTGTGTCGAGCTGGCTATGTCGGGTAGATGGACTGAAATGCACAGTTATCCTTCTCTACAGGGTTCCAATGTATACAATCCTACAGCCACGAAACCATAGTTTTTACACACATTGCAGCAGGAATGCAGGGGACGCTCCTTAAGTTGTGGCAACCACGTTATTTCTTCCAAACAAGTTAACTGAAATCCAGCATACTCATTTGAAACTCTATCGACAGATGTAGTCAGTTTGTAATGGTTTCCTGGTTACGGCACTGCCGGCTGTGCATGAAGATGATCGTTGGTGATTGAAAGCTTTACAATGCTGCCCTAAGCATCCGATCTTAGTCCATGAAACTATCATTTCATTCTGAAACTCGAGTAGATTTTGCTCGGAAAACGTTTTGCAAACTCGACAGCACCCAGCAAACGGTATTAAACGCGTTCCGCACAGTGACTGAAGAGCTCTGGGTCGTCTGGGCAAATACTCGTAAGGCTGCAACTTGTTTGTTCTGTACGTTGTGTGTTCACTTTTAACAATGTTTATTTTACTACAAATCTGAAACAGAGCTGGTTCTATTCTTTCTATAAGATTTGAATATTGGGGTTCTAAGACCTATAAAGAGCTGTAATGTAGCGAAGCAATTGCAACTACAATAGTGACTGCAGTTCGGAGGAAACAACGTATAAAAACGATAACCAAAAAAAATATAAATTACTTACAGATAACCCTGAGGCAACATAGAGAAATAAAAAGTGTATTGTGTTATTCACAACGTAACTTAGTCCGTTGGTGGTGTAATAGTCTGTTCGTCTTCGACTGGCGTTTTTTTTTTTTTTTTACTTTCCTATTTATTGGTTACAAAATTCAGAGATGTATGGTACTAGGTATCAAGGTATCAATGCCAGTTACAAGATACAAGACACAAGATCAAAGTGTGGTGCAAATACAAAGATTTAAGATACAGACTTCTTGGATGTGAGATACGAAGATACATGCTGCTGTTAAATTCATCATTCACAATGTTTACTTCTTGTGGGCTTGCAGCGTGGTCGTTCGGTGAGTTTTGTTTTCTTCGGCAGCTGTCTTCTGCTGCGCTCTTCCGGGTTGGCACCCCTGTGTGTGTTGTTACGGAATGCTTGGGTGTCCGCCCATTACGAGGGACTGCAGTGCGTTGCCGTATGAGCTGACATAATGGGGAGAAGTGGTCGCCTTAGCGAATTCTCTCTCCATGAAGGAGATGTAATTGGTGTATTCTTTGTCATGGTGTAGGCAAACATATAGTGCTGTATGGCGGTTGAAGGTCATGTTCCCCTTGCCACGTTCATGACCTCACCTTCCCCTCGCCTTGTCCACCCCTCTCACCCCCAGGCAGACGATTTGTAAATTGGACAGTGGGCACTCTTTCCCCTTCGCATGTAGGGATAAAGATAGCGCAGAATGACCTTAAGCATCTTCTGATACCTGAACACACTATAATGCTACTCGCTCAATAGTGATGCTGAAAAGTGATGTTTCGTGAGTAAAAAAATTGCACCAACAAATTACGATAAAAAAATAAAAAACAAAAACAAAAAGCAGTAACAACCACAAATAACAACAAAACAGTCAACAATAATAAATAAAATAATCAAATACAAATTCAAAAGGCAAAAAAAGCAAATTCATTATAAGAATGAATTTACAGAATTTAAAACAAAGTTTAAAATTAATTTAGGTTCATGTCTGTAGAAAACTGTTAACATACATCGTATGTAATAGAATTCATTATAGAGTTTACTGTTGTAGTTTAATAACCAAAATATATTTCTTCAGTTAACTACACACACTGAAACGAAGAAAAATGGAATGATGTAAACTTATAAGATGAAAATTATAATCTGTGAGCTGTGCCCGCGACTTCGTGCACGTAGAATTTAAAATGTGAGCTGTCAATACGTAGATAAACTATCAAAGAAATACCTTGCATACGAAAAAGGGAGAGGAGAGGCCCTCTTCTTCCCTCTGTCTTGGATCTCCTACTCTCCTTCTGAATTCAGGTTGTACTTTTATTTAATGGCATTCGGCAACGAAGGCCATACAGCCAGCTCAGTGTGATTATCGTAGCTTCTGAGTATGGGCACCACAGGACGGACAGGACATTCACACTAACATACAACACTTAAACACCCATGCCCTCGGCCGGACTCGAACCGGCGACCATCGGGACGCGGGGCCAGTACTCTAGCCCCTACGCTACCGAGGCCGGCTAGGTTGCACTTAAATGTTTTAATCACGTGCAGCACGTCTTTCGTATCTAGAACCCCTCGAAACGCCAACTAATACGGAAGATTTTGCGGTAGATCGTGACAATTTAGTATTGTTCGCATAGCGTGTGTACGGACAGATTGTTTATTCGCATTTACATAAATGCATATACTCTATTATTGTAAGTTGGAGCCACTTTTATAATTTCACGTGTCGTCACATCCAAACATCACGTTATCTATCACTAACGTGAACTGAGCTACCACTATGTAAAGTTTCGTTGAAAAGTTTGACTACTGCTTGATCCGTGCACACATGTACAAAAATTCTAAAATTTACCACTTTGACCTCTGTATCACGGACGAAATATGTTTTTAATAAGCCATCAACATGTGTAGTTACACTAAAATCCAGTCATTATTTTAGTGTGAGACGCACGCACATTGACAAAAATTCCAAATTTTATAATTTTCGCTTCCGTATCATCATGAACTACGTTACAAATTTAGGTAAAACGTATCCTGGCTGTTAATGGATCACACATGCCATCGCTATGTGAAGTTTTTTTGAAATGGGTTCATTAGTTTTTGCGAGATACGCGCATAAACAAACAAAAATTACCAAATATACGATTTTGTTCTACTTGTGTTACGAATCTGAATAAAAAGTATCCTGTATGTTACCCCTTTAGTAAGCTATCAATATGTGTAGTTTAGTTAAAACTCATAGATTAATTCGCCAACAGATACTAAAATTTTAAAATTTTCTGTTTTGGGTTGTTTTAACGTCTGTATCATCATGACGTACGTTATTAGTCTCGATAAAAAAAAAAAAAAAAAAAAGTATTGTATATTATAACCAGGGACATAAGCCATTATAATGTGCAGTTTGGGCTAGAATACATTGATTAATTTTTACTTGTTGCGGCAAAATAGACAAAATATTCCAAATTTGCTGTTTTGAACAGTTTTGGTTTCTGTGTCATTTAACCTGGTTGGATCCTATATTGCGACCAGTGACATAAGCTATCACTGTTTGTAGCTTCGTTCATTAGATTTTGTGCAACGTCCTAAAATACAGAAAGACAGATAACGTGTGTAGGTATGTGTAAAGTTATATCGGTTGTATTGTGAACAGTTCCACAACAAGCTATGTTTCTCTCACAGGCAGTTTGTTTATAGTTAGAATATAAATAATAAGCAAGATACTTTCCTATTTTAATTAAACCAAATGCTTCTGATGTATAAATCTTCATCAATTTAGTTAATTCATTCTGACAACCAATGAGTAAAATTCTGAAATCTCAAATAAAGCATTGATGTATAATTAATTTTTTCCAGCACCAAATATATTTGTGTTATAGAGTGTATGAATGTGTGTGATTGTGTGTATATGCAAGACAAGCATATGCAAAAAATAATAATAACTAAGGCATAAGGCTCAAAAGAAATGAAATATTAAAATAAAAAAATTACATTACTAATAGTAGAAAAGAAGGTGCTAACAAAAGGACTTCTATCCTGAATTCCTGAGCTCAAGGGCTCAGGGAGAGCAAACGAGCTTGTTAACGTTTGTAACACAGAACTGTATTGACGCCAAATTATAGTCTATGATATTTATGAGAATGTATGCCAAACATGCTTAAAAAGTCGATAACATTTATATTTACCGCTGGCGTCCTAATAAGATTGTGTGATTTGGAATAGATAATAACGACCCATAACAAAATAAATGTGTTAAAAAAAAAAAAAAAAAAAAAAAACCAGCGATGTCTTTAGAGACGGGAAAAGATGGGGGGCAAGGAATGAGAAGGAATTTGGCGACTCGAAAATCAGTTAACTTGTAGTGAAAGCTTTACCACTTCTCTCAAGATCTTTATTTAAAACCTTCGAAGAGGTCGATATTTACTCGGTTGAATTACAAAATAAAAAACACAGAACACTAAATACATCAAAACATTTGCCTGAACACTAGAGGTGTCCAAGCCAGAGGAACAAGGTAGCAAAAAAATCATTTTTCCCCACAATATAAATCAATGTTGTAATCTCAAAACGAAAATTTATAACAATTGATCAGAAATCTACGTAGCGCATAGAGAGTGAAGGAAAACGTCAATAATAAGTGATTCGTCCCTCAAATGAGAAAGTTTGCAAAGAGTATGATTTAAGTGTCAATAACTAGATTTTACTCTCCACTCACAAAAAGTTAAATCTACTTGTTAGTACGCATTCATTATAATATCCAAGAAGTACACGATAATGGTACAACTTGTAGTAAAAGAAGTAATCACCCACCATTAATGATATATGTTCAGTACTCGAGTAGCCCCACAACTCTTCTGAATTCTCCATTCCATTCCGAGAAGAGGAAACCATAGATGCAACCAAGCATATGAAACTTTGAAAAGCAGCTGGATTTGATGGTATATATCCAGAATTTTCGGCACACTGTGGACCAGCTACAGATTGATGGCTTACCAACTTGTTCTCAAATATCGTAGAAACTGTAAACCTCCGACCGTTGTTGAAGAAAATAAAAGTATTAGCCATATTGAAACCAACAAGGACCATAAAAAGTAGAAAACTATCGACTTCTATGTGTCAAATACAAACTCCTTGAGTGTCTGATCAACAATAGAATTTCTGAAGTAATCAATAACTACATCCTATAGAACAAGCAGGATTTAGACCCGGGAGAAGTTGTAATGACCTGGTATTCACTCTCACCTCTCATACTGGAAATGGATTTAAGAAGAAATTAGTAAGCGTTGCTGCCTTTTTGGATCTATCAGCTGGCTGTAACACTGTCTGACGAGAAGGACTTCTGAAATTCGTGAGTATTATCCCATGTCAAAAACTTACGGACCTACTTAGCAACATGTTGAGCAGATATACTCTGATAATGGTAGAAGCAGAATATTTAAACTAAATGACGGGTTACCTCAAGCATCTGTTTTGGCTCCCCTCCTATTCAATTTTTATACTCATGATTTACTAGAAACATCTTCAAGAAAATTTATTTATGCTGATGACATCGATTTGGTGAACCACAACTCCAACTTTTCTGATGCAGAAATAATTTTATCCACTGGCCTGGAAACGCTAGATGTATACATCAAGAAATGTTACCTTCACCTAAATCCTCAGAAAACAGTTATATACAGTTATATCGTCTTTTCGTTTACGCGACAGACAAATACACTATAAACCAGAAGTCAAATTCAGAGGCCGATCCTTCCATATTGCAGCATACCAATATATCTGGGTATAACCCTGGTCAGAACTCTGACTATTAAGCAGCATCTCCCAAATGTGGCTGCTAAAGTCGAAACAAGAAATAATATTCTTGAGAAGCTTGTAGGTATAGTACCTCACGGGGAGCCAGTGCTTATATTCTAAGATCCACAGCCTTAACTCTGTCATACTCTGCTGCTGAATACTGCTGTCCGACATGGATCAATAGTTTCCTGCATTACTTCACAGCGGCCAAGAAGCGAAGAGAATGTCCACAGTAACAGCAAACAAAGGCTCCAGCGCCAAAGGGGAAAAAGAGCGACTTGCCTCAGACGTAACTAAAATACTGGAGACAGAAGGCCACTTCTATCTTAGTATCTTTCATTTTTTTACTACCTACAAGAAACGATTCTAACTCACGTTGCATGGTCCCTTTTAAAAGGGAAAGGAGGCCAAGTGCTGAATATAACGGGTAGAAAGGTACATATAACAACAGAATGATTCATTCAATTGATCACGGAGCAACACCTATAAATGTTTATAATACCGAGAGAATAGAATAGGGAGTAGATAAGTGAACATAAACTTTTTAAAAGGAAACAATTTATGTATTCGGCTGGTGTGAAAAGTTCTAGATCTTGACTATTGATTATTCTACGCACAATTCGATCTTGTGACGCTTACTGAAGTTATGTACTGTAGTAAAACACATATTTTTCTGAATTTACTTGTAATTTCGTTTTCTATAGTTTTCCGATAATATCGACATTTATATACTTTTCCTGGTCGAGATTTCTGAAAAGCCATGACTGTGCCTGGCGCTTGACGAAGGGGTCAGCTGGTTCGAACTTAGTTGGTGGGGGAGGGGGGGGGGAATCATAATTCGGGACTGGGATAGCAGAACAGCAGAGGTCGTATTATACGATTTCATGTGAACCTAGGGCATATGTTAAGCCCCTACAAAGGGTGAACTGATAGAGGGTTTGCGACACTAATGACTGATTCGCCGTCGGATGGGATACTTTAAAATTCGCTGCCCGAGTTGGTGACTTTCGCAGGAGTAGATTTGAACGAGGAGGCAGCAAGTTTCTTCCTCTCGCATCTTTCCCTTTATTCCATTACACTATGAACACTACTCTGGACGTACACATAATTACAGTCATCTGCACATTCACTAACACTGCGGGAGGCAACGAGAAATCATCCCAGCAATTTCTCCCTGGTAAATTGATGTTAAATGATTACATACATACTTCTACACTAATCCCCAATGCACAGACACTAGGATATAGCACGCAGTTTAACTTTTTGATCTGCTTTTATGGCCAAAAAGGAGGAAACGTTCGAGGTTTATATATGTATTTTTACTCAAGTGCAACTAGTGAACTGTATAAGGAATCGCATGTAAAAAACAAGTTTATTAGCCTCTACCTACCTTTGAGCTTGTGGCCCAATTCTTTCGAAGAATACAAGACTATTTGTGCAACTTGACGTACCAAGTGGAGGTTGTCATTCAGTGATGGGACAAGAAATAAATTCCACACGCAGCAGAAAGGAGTTATACTGACAAGTGCTGGTGCATTGATGAAAAATTTTACTGCTCCGAAATTCATGCAGATATTGCGTGTTTCGTGCATGGTCCGAAGGATGGTTGGGTAATAGACTAGTGTTTTCCAGATTCTTTGCCTGTTGTGTACAAGTGCTCAGGGCCGCATTTAAGCATAGGCTACATAGGCTGTAGCCTAGGGGCCCGCACCCAAAGGGGGGCCCGCACCACAAAAAGAGGGGCCCCTCACCACAACCCTCACCCAACCCTCGCCTGGGCAGGTAGAAGAGCTACAAAAATAAAAAATAAATAAAAAAAAAATAAAAAAAGGTCGCCCATAAATTTTTTAGGTCGAATTTCGAAATTTAAGAATCCAGCCACTGGGGGCACGCACCACATGTATAGCCTAGGGGCCCACAGAGCCTAAATGCGGCCCTCCAAGTGCTATGAGTATTGTTAAGTGTAATGTGTTGTTATGTGATGAAAATGAAAGAAGAGAGAGTGCGAAACCCGGTAACACCACATTCAGACCTGATCATTCGAAAAATACCACGGGCACTCCACTTCATTGTCATAAGCCGATGAACGATCAAGTCACCATCAACATTTCTGTATGCCGTCATTCCATACGCCATACTGAGATGTTTTGGATTTAAACCAGGACTTCGGTAAACAATCTGCTGACTTGGACTCGAGCACCACCTCTCCTAACACGTTTGGGAGGTTCCGAAGAATGAAAAACCTTTCTCCATTCGGGGCTCGAACGAACTAAACCCATATTGAGCTCCAGACACCGTCATGGTAACACAGCGACCTCGTGCACAAAACTAGTATTTTTATCTTTTCAACGTAACTCCATTATATTTTCGGTAGATTAAATTTTGATTCAGAAAACATCTTTCTGTTTTCATATTTCCGAACGTCCAAGAGTTTCGTTCGTTTTTTCGGTCATCTCTGAAAGCCTTCTTCTCCTAACTATCTTTACATCTTTCACAAGTTGCTGATAGTGTCACACCTTCTGCTGAAAGAAATTTCATAATACTCTGTCATTCCACACTTGGACACACTTATACTTCAGAGGTACCTTTTTTTTCTGTCATCAGTCTTTCGACTTGTTTGATGCAATCCTCCATCCGTTCCCATCTTGTGCTAACCTCACCATCTCCACATATCCCTTACAACCCACGTCCTCAATTATCTGCTTCATATATTCTAACTCTGTCTTCCTCTATAGTTCTTACCTTTGACTGTTCCCTCCACCAGCAAATTAACCAAGTCTCAAAATATGACCTACCAGCCTGTCTCTTCTTTCGGTAAGCTTATTCCACAAACTTCTTTCCTCGCCCATCATTTCCAAAACTCGTTCATTTCTTACTTTGTCTGTCCACTTAATTTTCAGCATTCTTCTGTAGCACCACATTTCAAATGCTTCAGTCTTACTTCTTTCCGGTTTTCCTATTGATCAGATAACTCTGCATTGGTACAATTTTTCAAGTCGTCGGACTTCGGCTTTGTTTATTTCATTAGGTGCTACATTCTAATTTTTATTTGCACCAGAATGCCTCTCTTAATCCCAAATAATTAAAGAGCTAAGAGACGAACTTACTACTCTGCTTTTACCCTCAGCCCTACACTAAAGGCGGGATGGGATTGGGGATTAGAACCCGCGTCCTCCCGAATGCGAGGCCAGAGCGTTACCACTCACCCACCGCGCTTGGTCCGACACTTGCTCTCCAACGACGAACAGTGTGGGACTACGTATCTGATAACTACTTGCATAGCTGCAATGTTAGGAGCCGAGTCTGAGAACTCAACATCCTTACAGCACTGTTTCACATGACCTTTTACTCAAGATTAACAACTGACAGATGTGACGCAACGCTTAATAACTCTGTTACGACTCCACGCCCAGCCCACGCTAATCATTTTGAGTACTGTTATGCGAATCTGAATGTCAGGATCGTTCTCTAGAGCATCTAGTCGTCCTGTTATCCTTAATTTTAGCTATTAATTTTGCAACTCTGAGATTAGGCTTCTTCTAGGTAGCAGTAATTTTAACAATTTTCACACTCCGAACCCTAGCAAATTATTAAAGAAAAAATTAATCAATTCAACATGGGACTAAGAAAAATACTTACTTCATTTTTTTGCACTTTATTTACTCCACTATTTTCAGATAAAAGATTATGAATTGTTTGGTTTAATAAGTTACATTAAACTACTGTTCTGTTTCGAAACTAAACATTTTGTAGTCTGTTTTTTGCAGGTGCTCGATTTTTCGTAGTGGTCACATATCCCAAAACAATTTTTACCTGTAGAGTACCCCTAAAGTAGAAAACTCCTGTTTCTCCGAATTCGAGTAAGACAATCAGTCTTTCTATGTGAGTGTGTGAAACAATTTCCTACATATAGCTTTATACTAATGTAGTTTTTAGTTAACGTAGCCAAAATACGAATCATTATAAAGAAGATACCGACTGCTACCTTTTACATCGTGCAGTCGTCTTCTTAAAGAAATTCCCAAACAGCGATCGAGTACCACATTTGTAGGACTAAATGGTGAAGACAGCATTTTGTGCAAGACATCAAAGTTTATACCAAAACTCAACATTGTACACACTAGCTGGCTACTATCAAAAAGTTTTTTTTTTTTTTTTTTTTTTTTTTTTTTTTTTTTTTTTTTACTGTTTAACGTCTCCTATAACAACTAGGTCTTTAGAGACGGGAAAGGATGGGGGGCAAGGAATGGGAAGGAATTCGGCCATGGCCTTTTGAAGGAAGCATCCCGGCATTCACCTGGAGTGATTTGGGGAAACCATGGAAAACCCAAATCTGGATGCTCGGACGGGGATTCGAACCGCCGTCCTCCCGAATGCGAGGCCAGAACGCTAGCCGTTACACCACCACGCTCGGTCTATCAAAAAGGTTACTGCGTATGCTATACGAATGTGCTAATGGCCGGCTGTAGGCCTGTTTGAAAACTGTAGTAAAGTTGGTGTGAAACCAGACTTGCCTGCCAAGACACATGAGAAGTTATTCATCACGGAACTCTTTCGAAGGAAAGCGAGTTCATTAGCAAATCACTTTGCAGAATTTCATAGAACCATCGAGAACTTTACAATGCCTAAGTCGAGTGGCCAAAGATCCAACATTTTTTTTTTTTTTTTTTTAATGGCTTTTGGCAGCTGAGGCCATACAGCCAGCTCAATGTGTTATATATGGAAGCTTCCAGTGAATCAGTTAAATCCAGTGTTTATATAGTCTTCAAAGTGCGGACGCCACAGGACGGACAGGACACACACACAGACACACAACACTTAACATCCATGCCCGCGGCCGGATTCGAACCGGCGACCTTCGGCACGTGGAGCTAGCACTCTAGCCCCTACGCTACCGAGGCCGGCGATCCAACATTTTTAATCGGCTTATTAGCAATCCGGAAATACAAATGATTTCAAATACCGTTCAAAAGTGATTTAGAATACCGAAGAAAGTAATTATTAGCCATTAACATCAGTTTAAACTTCACATTTTGTGTGTTATACAATCGAACAGATCTGTATTACCCTGACGCTGTGGCTAGCAGTAAATATTGATGCTACACAGATTTATTCGGTAATAGTCCTAAATAAAAAGTCACTGTATGAATAAAAGTAATCACTAAAATTCAGTCCGGTTGACTAATCACAAAGAACACCTGTATATCTTTCACTGTTAGATGAAAGTTGAAGATATAGCGTTTCAATCAGTTGGAACCACGATACAAATGCGGCCAATAATAATTAAATTGTAAAGAACCGCCACCTCAGTGGGTCGGGGAGGGACCTATTCCCCACCTACCAGCTGTCCTTATGGCGGTTTTAGGTGGTTTTCCGCAGTCACTTAGGCGAAAGTTGGGACGGTTACAATTTCAGCTTCGTAAACTACATAAAAATACATCTACCATAGAGAACATAAGTCTTATGAATCGCAGACAGATGGCAACTCTTGAGCTCTCCCAATTGCTCCAGGAACTGATAATCCTTGGCTCCAACTACCCAGTGGAAACATTTGACAAATTCTTAATTACAAGCCAAGATAAGGATCAAAGCGTTACGCGATCCGATAAGGTCCATTTGCACATAATAATAATAATAATAATTAATTTGTAAAATGGAATCTTTTCAGCTGCTAAAACAGAGCCGTCTCGTCGCAGAAGTCACTAACTATAAGCCATAGTAATTCTCTTTGATTTTCTGTTGGACGAAGTAATTCCATCATCCGGTATTTTCCCGGCGGGTTAGTGGGAAGTGAAATGGTTTAGATTCCGTAGCAAACCCTTCAAAACATTTTGAATCATCCTTGTGATTTATAAAAGATTTTGTTGTTTTCGCAGCTGTCATATTAATATAAATTGCTTACGGGATTCACGCTGTGTTGAAATACTCCTGCTTCTTCTTCGTCTTCCCGATGTTTCGACCAAGGCTTAGGTTTTCTTCAGATTCGGTAGACGGCCCCTGAAAAAGACGTAAGCCTTGGTCGAAACGTCGGTAAGATGAAGAAGAAGCAGGAGTATTTCAACGCAGCGTGAATCCCGTAAGCAGTTTATATCTTTGTGATTTAATAGTTAAGCCTTGTATTGATTTTTTTATCTTCCGCTAGGAATGGGCTGAAGTCCAAGGAGAATGATTTTTACCTTATGTTGTTCCATCCTCAAGCAGACCACTTTACTAAACTAGATTTAACGTAGACTGATCAACGTATATACAACATAAGCCACCTGAAAGAAAAGAACTGGGCGCCCATTCCCTCCATCATTAACTTCGTGAAACTCCTACGGGACTATGATATTTGTGTTAAGCCAAATCTCCTCTCAAAAAAAAGACAACAACCTGAGAAATGCTAAAAACAACATTAATTGCTAACTGCGTGTTATGATTTGTTTAAATCAAATTTTAGGAGTCGGTTAAACTATTTAATTAATGCATCAGAAGAGAAATGAATGAAAGCACCAGTTTCTGGTTTCGTTAGTGCAGTACGTATGTAATGAGTATATGTTCTGTCAGCTTTCACAAATATCATTATAAGTCTAATGGAGGTAAAACTTAATCCATCTGAAGCGTATCCTATCGTCAAGTGAAACTCGAAACATCTGCATCGGGAATGAAAGCGTGCCGGCAGGGAGAATGATGTCGCCAATCAACAGCTGCCTAGCGAGGCGTGTTGGCTATTCCCAGCTTCATCAAAGGCCAACAGCTGACTCTGGTTCTCCACCGGTCTAACTTACCGGGCACTTTCCTGAATGCAGACCAGCAACATTAATCTACACTCTGCAATTGACAAAACCAAAGTGGACGAACGAATGTTTGACAGTAAATTAGAAAGCGTTCATAAACTTCGTAGCCCATTTTAGCCTCCTCTGAACCCCCTCCCCCCCCACCCCTCCACGTAGCCTGACGTGGCTTTTGCCTCTACGCCTCCCTCCCCTCGCGTGGCACGTAGCTTTTCTCTATTGATTCCAGAGGACATTTTGCACGGTTTTCTCTTGTCAGTCTATCGTGAATTACATACAGAGGTGATCAATTGACGGAAATAAATACCCACATGTTGTTGTGTATTCTGTACCTTATTTTAAATATGACAAATAATATGAATGAAAATCTACGAGGCCTGGCTCCTAAACACCCACCTCTCCCTCCCTCCCCCCAAGTAGCCCAGCATAGCTATCTACCCAACCCCACCCCTCCCCTCCTCTAGACCAAGACTCGTAGTTCATGGACGCCCCCTCGTAGCATAAATTGCATAATCCGTCTGGTAGGCAATTCCAGCCCAGCTTCCGTATCAATTGTATAACATTTTCGCAAACACTATGACAATGTTGAAACCAAAAACTTCTTTGTATTTATTTATAAATATAATAATGTAACCGGGCAAAAGTCTGTACGTAGAAGATATTTTTGAAGAAAAGAAATAAGAATGCGGCATTGTTAATGGCCTATAAAAAACGAATGAACTGTTTTTAAAATTTTCTGTCTGTCTGGTTGGAAGAACCTGGATTCACGGAAAAATCACTAATTGGATTTAGATGAAGTTTTGAATAATGTACAGCCCCTGGTCCTGGAAATAAAATAGGCTACGATTCATTTTGACGAGAAATTTAGGATATAATTACAAACAAATGAATATCTGTTTTCGAACATATCTTTTTTATAGTTTAACCAATTTTTATAATGGTAGCCCGCTGGGAATGACATATGGCCCAAACGATGTCATTACACGCGGATTTTGCTATCGCCTCAATTGAAATCTAAAATATAACTTTAAAGAATAATTCAAGGTAGTTTCTTCACGCAACACAAACACGACAAATCTGTGCGTTAACTCACATTTTAATATCTCGAAGAATCACAATGACCAATAATTACACTGACTTTCACACACTACTAATCAAATAGAACCATTAATTGTCCACTCTCCTCTAAACCTAACAAACACCTTATCCATTACAGACCTTCCTTCTTGTCGTTTGCAAACTTCATTCTCCTCTTTTACAATACTACCAACCTTGAAAAACTTAACTGCTGAAAAGTACTTAAAATGGCCCCTGTTATACTACACACACTACTACTTTGCTGTGAAGCCTTATATTATAAATTTATATTCACAATGTCATATTCCAATGACGGATGAAGTGGGAACTCACAAGTTGTACGGGATTCAAACAAAAACCAGAAGTTAGTTTTTGATGAGGGTTCGAAAAAAGTACAGCTTGCGCACTGGGGAAGAAAAGGTATGTTTCATTTTGACGTGAATTTGTAAAGCTGAGAAATCCAGAATAAAAGGATAAACATATGGGTATCAATTTTTCGTTGAACGGGATACTTACAAAAGTCACTGATCGGGTTTCCAATAACGTACAGCCCATGGTTGCGTGTGCAAAATAAGGTACGGTATGTTTCATTCTGATGTGAAGTCCGAAAGCTGATTAATTTAAGATTAAAGTGTCCACAACTTTATCAGTTTCAACACATTACGTTTAAATCACCTGCGTAGCTCAGGCGGTACAGCGTATGCCTAAGATCCATACGACCGAGGTTCCATCCGTGATGAACGAGAATTGTTTTTTCGAAGGTGAACGTCTGAAGCCACTCCCCAGGCCCACTCGCACTGCTGTCTAAAGGTGACTTCCACGGCCCATGCATTTGCCGGCCACGTCGGTCGAGCTATCAACAGCGAGCGGGCCTTTGGAAGGGAGCAGCCTCATGCGGCAGGGATGGTGCGCCTCTATTCGTCGCCCATTCGGTAAACATCAAAAGCCCGGGTAGCTGAAACGACACTAGGTAACGTGATGGGGAGGTGGCTGCGAGGCGGTGTAAGCTAGCCTGTGGCGCGTGTTGATCCGCACAATTCGGCTGCATGACGCGGCTTACAAAACCACGGCCCGTGGGAACCCACCATAACCTCTACCTTGCGATTCACATAAGGGGCATCCATAAATTACGTGAGGTGAAATAGGGGGGGGGGTCCGGCGAAATCTCACCAGATCTCACCAGGGGGGACGGGGGGGTCTACGAAAATCTCAAGTGAGATTTTGCGAAAAATTTGGGGACAGTAGAGCCAAAAAAAAGGTCTACAATTTGTGCCAAAGTCGATTTTAGGAGGGTATTTCGTCAAAAAAGTTAGGGTGTGACCTAAAAAAAAAAAAAAGAAAGAGAAAGAAGAAAAAAAAAGTCTACAAAAGTTTCTAGGGGGGGGGGGGGCGGGTTCTCACGGACCAGATCTCACCAGAGGGGCGGGGGTCCGGTCAGATCTCACGAAATCTCACCAGGGGGGAGGGGGGGTCCAGAAATCTGGAAAAACACCTCACGTAATTTGTAGATGCCCCCTAAGAGTTACTTCTAATGTCTGACTCCCATAACGTGATTTTAGTGTGCTAAAGATTTTTTTTTTCTTTTTTTTTTTTGCTAGTGATGTGTTGACTGTTGCAATATCAGTTTATTCCGTACATTAATAGTCCAAGAGTAAATGATGTTTCGGAGAACACAACAACTAATATTTAATAAATTTAGAAATAAATACACGATTTCTCGATAGCCCTCGGCAACAGCCATAAAAAGGAATTCAGAAAGGATGTGGGTTAGCATATCTCAGAAAACCATATAATCGGAAGCACTTCCCTTTTTCACCTAAAGAGGTGTACTGTTGTACAGATTTCGGTTTTCCATTATTTCCTTAAATCACTCTAAGCGAATGCTGAGGTGGTTCCCTCAAAAGGTCATGTCCGAATTCCTTCCCGATAGGGCTCTAACGATCTCAACGTCGACGAGCCGTATGGCCTAAATTTAAAAAAATAATAATAGTAATAAAATAAAGGTCCAAGAACCCAACATCATCTCCCCACTAACCAGTGTTGCCAACTAAAATCGCATACTTAGATAATAATAATAATTTTCAGAAGAGATGATGAACCAAAACTACAATAAACATTTTAAGTAACAAAGTGAGCAGGGTACAATCTTTAAATCACAATTACAATAATTTAGATATGAAGAATACATTTTTGAGAAGGTACTAAATGACTAATTGAGTTAAACCATCACGTATAAACCTTGCGTAGTGATAAAAAAGAAACTGATCTCTTCTCGGGTGGAAAGACAAAATGCAGTTAAATGTTACCTTATGGAAGCTACAGGGGATAAGCTTGTAGTACCAGCGATTTGACTACACACCTATTTTCCCATTTCATGTTTTGAGTGCATTAGGTGCTATCCTCCGACTTTTGTCCCTAAGAATTTTAATTTTAAATTCGTGTAGTGCTTCTGACAAATTGTTCAACATTTTACTTTGTATTTTATTCTAATCCCTGATTCCCTTACCTAAAATGGAAAATTTTCCCACTCCCCATTTCGTTCCTTCCGTGTACTACTGATAACAGAAAACAAAATGAAACCTTTAATAAGAAAAAAAAATTAAGAAATTAGATTAGAAATTAAATAAAATTTCATTTTTAACATAAACATCAAATATCTGGATGTTGTGGATCATTTTCCTCAATTGCTGGTAATATTGATGAAATAATTAACGCAAAAGCTATTGAATTTTTGAGTATTTATTGGACTCCCGAACGCGTTTCACTTCCTTTGCAGGAGCATCTTCAGCGGGTTCTCCTGTTAATTACGTACATATGTTACAAAACCAATTTGTAACATTTGTACGTAATTACCATGAGAACCCGCTGAAGATGCTTCTGCAAAAGAAGTGAAACGCGTTCGGGAGTTCAATAAATACTCAAACATTCAATTTGCTTTTGCGTTATTTATTCATCAATATAACCATCAAATGGTCTTTGTCAGGAATTTGACAACTGTTACTGCATTATCTTCAGCCTTGACTATTTCCCCTCATCACATCATATCGAGCACATGCTTCATGGATTTGCTTTCTCAACTATTGTATGAAACGAATTCTTTTGCATGTTTCCACTTTAGCATCTATTCCTTGGTTTTTTCTGTCATCAGTTGTCACTCCTTCAACAACTTCAAGGTAGCCGTTTCTATATTACTTCCAGGTGGTAAACATTCGCAAGATTTCATCTTCGCTTAACCAATCCTTGCTGCCCGCATTTCTTCTGCAGGTATCCATTGTTGTAGTTTAAGGATTGGCAATGTAGCTAGAAACATTCTCGTTGATTTATTTCAAATGTAGTTTTTGTGGTTCATAACTGTGCAGTGAGTGCGATTCAATTTCTTCAACCTTCTTCCTATCAACACCTGCAAAAACTTTTCGACGGATGTCAGGAGTTGCAATATATCTTATCTACAGGTGTACATTGTTTCATATAGAGACATATCGACCTTCAATGCACGAACTTACCTATACAAAAGTGGAGTCAGTTAACTGTATTATCGTTTCCGATATATCATTTCTGGCCGGTAATGGTTTTATACAAACCTCTATCACACTCGAAGAGTGAACAGACTTTTCAGAGCGTGTCTCAGATGTGATACAAGGAAAACGCGTTTGGGGAGAAATCAGCCGCCTTGCATAATGCGACATTTTTTTTTTACGTTTATCTGATAGCAGTACGGTCCGTGGTCGCCAGAGAACTTTCTCGACACAACATAACGACACGACGCGGGTTCTGTCGCAAGGCAGAGAGCAGGTCTTCTGTGGGTTCTTCCGCTGATGGCAAATCGGCACTTAAGTTAGACGGAAACACCCTAACAGTAAATCTCTTTATAACCTCAAAATTCCGGAATGATTTCTGGTTCCATGTTGACCAAAACCGACCGTAGAGAGTAAATGGTAACGTTCACCCTAGCGTTCGGGAGGCTACGGCTTCGATTCCTGAATCGGCCAACAGAATTTACGTTTCCCGTGATGTTCCTACCAGTCAGTTTTGTCGTGCGCCTAAATCACCTCATTATTGGACGACTGGTCCACTATCAAATATTGCGCCTCACGTTACTGCGTACACATTACGGTTTATAAGGGATTTTCCCAAATCTGCTTCAATATTCCTTGACCATTCGCAAGTTATGTCTCAGAAATGACAAAATATGCGAATAATTAACATTTATAGTTCAAAATACAGCATACAGAGTTTACATTAAGGTGGTGAAAAGTATGTTTCTGCATCAGTAGATAAATTCCCACAGAGGGAAAAGGGCTAACTATTACTGTATTCGTACCTAGGATACAATTATGAGAAGTTCTTTACAAGTGGGTGGCAAAGTTGGAAAAAATCCTATATATCACAAAACATTGTTTCCCTAAACCAGTCCAGGTTCATTCTCAATTCCCCGATTTCCCTCCCCTTACTTGTTTACAGCTCACTCACCACCGATTCATAGTTAACGCACCGAAAGCATCTCGTTTTCTTTTCTTTTTTTATTATTGATTTTTGTAGTGGAAAAAAATACTATCCGTCACTGATACGGGAAGCACAAAGAAAGTACGAATTGTGGGCGTTAAAGAATCTATTGAGGGGGAGTATTTTGAAAACTGAAATATTTGAAATTTTCTTTACATATTTTGTAGGATTCGACAGACGTTACATTTCCAGCTGTATTTTTTTTCCTTTCTTTTTATTCTTATTTATTTGCATATGGCTTTACGCTTCTTCGACGTCGAGGTCATTAGAGACGGGAAACGAATGGTGGAAAGGAACTAGAAGGAATTCGACCATGGCCTTTTGAAGGAACTATCCCTGCAGTCACTTGGAATGATTTCGGGAAACCAGGGAAAACCGAAATCTCCAGCCACCACGTTCGGTTTGGTATATTAACTTCTCTCCATACTGGATATGAGAAGGTACAACGGCACCTAGTTCAAATCTCGGTACATATTTCGACCGCTGTTCTGCGATCATCTTCAGGTGAAGGTGATCTATGAAGTTTCAAAAAAAAAAATCAGTACAATAGCTGCCAGTACCAGAATATGGTCGAAATGTTGTGCTTAGAAAGCAGAATTCGACTGTATATCCGCGGAGATTTCCATGCGCTACTTACGATTTTTTGACAGTTTTCCGTAATCACCAAGGTAAATGTCGGGATTTCCACAGTTTCCGCTTCAAAACAGCAGGTGACAGAGACAGGATAACACACTTAAGCGTGGTTTTGAGACCTTGCTGAAAGTTCAATTAACTAACACCGCTTGGCACCATGCATTTAGCAAATATGCTCAAGAAGAATTGCAACTGTAGGGGTGTTATTCAGGTTGGCGCAGCCATCAAGGAATGGGTAAGTTACGATCATTATCGATTACAAAATGGAATGTTTCCAATAATTGAAATAATCACTTATTATTTTCCAGTAGAACAGAGCTTAAATGAAACAAGTTGAATATGACATGCACCATGCAGTCTGGAAAATAAGATGGCTGTGTGCAGCTTTGAAATGAAATAGATGCTTGGTATGTCAGGACCTACGAGTTATGGGGAAGATCTTGTATCGTGGGCTAAGTGTATTTTTCAAAAACTGTATTGTACACTTAAACATCTGAGACGATATTGTTCAATAATTATAGAATACGATTGACCTTAGTTTTTATGCTCATAGATGTAGAAAAGCTATCCATGAAGCGATCTAAAAAAATATTCGAATCGAGAATAATAAAGAAACTACCTCATTAAGTTGTATATTTGTAATGTTAGAGGTTACAAAGCACAACAGCTGTAGAGGAATCTTGGTCTAAAAACAATGTTTACAAACCGCGCCAACCATGAATTAGTTTATATTTCACGAACAGACGTTACAATTTTAACGATACCTGTCTGAGGACATTAGACGCTAGACAGGACTGGGAAAAAGAAATGGGAAGGAATTCAGTAATGACTGTTTTGAAAGAACTCTCCTGATTTCAGGAAACTATAAAAAAACGAAATCTGGAAGGGGATTCGAACTCTCGTCCTCCCGAATGCCACACCCGAACGTTACCACTCACCCACCAAGGAGTACCTGGATCATGACATAAAAAATGTTTACAGCGGGTGTTCAGTCTTTGGCTTTGCTGACGCTTTTAATAAAATACTAGTTTAAACACCCGTTAAAAATGACGTATATCACTTATAGGGGTTCTGGAAAAGTTTTTAAGGAAAAATGAAGAACGATTAATTATTTTATTTTTATTGAAATTTTTCGTGAAATGAGTAAACTTCTCTGATTAGATTTTCGGAGTATTTAGCTAGGATGTTTTTAAATAGCTGTATTTGATTTTAAATTACGGCAACTTTTTTGTTATGAAAAAGTTTCCAAGTAAAAGAATAGTTTCAGAAAAATATTTATGTGATTGATATATTTAGTTTTTACCTACGTTTTATGTAAACTTTCTTTGAGTTTTTAATGAACTTAACTGTTTATCATCCGACAAAAAAAAAAAAAAAAAAAAAAAAAAAAAAAAAAAAAAAAAAAAAAAAAAATTGGTTATGTTGTCACTTGGTTCAAGTAACTGCTACAGAAAATAATGCGTAAACATCAGCTGCTCCTCTCCTTACATGTATTTCTACAACCAGTCATCGCAAATAAACAAAACAAAAACACGTTAATTTTATCGAACGCCGCTTTATAATTTTTTATATCTCTGCCTCATATATATATTTTTTTATCTCTGCTACACTTCCTGTTAATAATATAAGGGAAAATAAAATACAATCATTTATTTGAGAGTTAGACTTCCTCCCAACAATATAAGCGCAAAATAAAACCAACACAGATATTTATCTGAAATTTGTGGCTTAGCTAAACAGCGCTGTGGTGGCGACGAGTATAACTAACACCTCTGGGATCGTCGGACTCGCCGAAAGTTGCCGAGCTATAGAGATGACGTCCAGTTTCCAGTCGAAACACACTTTATTAAAGTGGATATTTAATGCTCATTTCTCTTGTTTTAAATTTATTCTCTTTCTATGACATTCCTATCTACAATCTACGGAACAAAACAATCCACAACACGTTTGACGATTACCACTTTTTAAAAATGAACTCCAGTATCTTGTGACGTTTTGTAAATTTAATTTTAATATTAAAACACGATAATCCACATAAATTATAACGTATGGAAGAAGATAATTGTTTAGACCACCCTTCGTACGATAAACCGACGCATTGCACACTCTGTATGTCACGAAACGACGAAGGTAGTGGCGAGTCTTTAATGTATTAGTTACAAAGATCCCTGATGAGAGTCTTTCTCGCATGTTTTAGTGGTTACCTCATTCGCACAGTGGAGGGCGTTCCAACCGCAGTAGACACCTGTAGTAAACAGTCTAGCAGATTTGCACTCAGGAAGATCAGACGCGGCCTCAGATTTACCTTTCCTTCAGTTTGAATAGTCCAAGATCCGGCTACATGATTTCCACGTCCATCTGTAATATGATTGAAATGAAATTTTCATGTATGATTATTAGTAGCAGAATACGATTCTGCCGGGTAGCCTATCAAAATATGGTCGCAAGTATTTTTTAACTAGCGGGCTTGCCCGCTAGCTTAGCGAATGAAATATTATTTAAGTTTTCCTTTTCTAGGAGGTGTGTGGTGTTGAATTTGCAAGAAATAGCACTGGTCTATGATTAGCCAACCCAGTCGCTTGTAAAGCGAGGCTTGACTACGTAATATCCACAGCGCCGGCATAGTGACGTAAAGAAATCCGAATATAATTTGTAGAATATGGTAGAAAGCTCCTTAAGTTGTACAAAAGTTTCTAACTTTAAACTTTATGGAACCTTGTTGACCTGTGTAGAAACTTATACACAATTCTACAAAGTTCGACCCGATCCCAGAAAAATGAAAATATTGCTTTAAGTTCAAAGGTACTGTGGGTGGGAATATCCTTTGCCAGAGAATAGATGGATGGTATAGAACGCACTGGAAAGTTGAAGAAAAGTGAGTTAAATAACTGTAGTCGCTGGGACGAAGATTCTAATCCAATCTGCACAGATGACAGCCGCGCGCGGTACCGCTGAACTAAAGCGCCAACTGCTTGGCGAAGTGGAGAGAGGGCTACTTAGGCTGAGCCCTGCTCGGCTGGAGTAGAGACGCGCCCACTGAGGCACGCGGAGTGTTGTCGGTTGTGGTGGCATACTGAGGAGTATCGACACAATATGCGCTAACTTTAACAGCTGACAATCCCTACTTGCGACCACTTTTACATAGGCAACCCAAACTTTTTATGTTTTACATGTCTCTCTTTGAAATTAAATATAATTTATTAAATAAAAAAACAAGTGAAAGAATTTTTTAATTTTTATTTGTTTTTTTTTTAATTTAATTAAAAATACTTGCGGACATATTTTGATAGGCAACCCTGCAGAATCGTATTCTGCCACTAACAATTACATATAAAATTACGCTTCAGTCAAATAACAGATGGACGTAGAAATCATGTAGCTTAGGCTTGAACTTGAGGTGTAAAAACACCCATTGTAGGTAAATTATGAATTAGATTACTTAAACTTTTAATTGAATTTACTATCAAAAATTAGATTTTGTAAAAAAAAAAAAATCGCAAGTAAGACAATATAAATTTCTATTTACCATTTACTGTAGATAATTGACAAGTTATAGAAAATAAAATAGATATCAAAGATAAGCATTATGATCTCAATTCAGCTGTTACACCACAGAAAACTAATAATGTTGCAAATACACTTCTATTTTTTTTATTTTATTTTATTATTATTATTTATTTATTTATTTATTTATTTATTTATTTATTTATTTATTTTTTTTATTTTTTTTTTACAATTTTAGTATGTGTGGTATCAGTCTGAAAACCTAGCATTCCTACAGTAAAAGAACGGATATATGATTTCAAAAATACTTTTCGTTTTCAAGATATATTTCATTCCGCTAAGTTCCCAGGTTGCTATCTTGCTCTTGAAGTGGTTAATCCTATAAAGCTGAAATAGTTCTTGATTCCATGTATGTACAACGCTGGACGAGGAGCGTAAAATTAATTCAATATATGCAATATGAGGAATATATTAGTTGTTACATCAATTCTTAGTCAAAATCCTGAAATTTTTCCATAGCCATAATGCTTTTGCTACCACATGTATTGTCATCATTAAATTAGATTTTTTATTGCAAAAACAGCGTCTTTCCTGGCACACATTTTAAAATATTTTACCCCTAATGATCGAAATAACTTTTTTCGCTTAGTTGATGATATTGAATAAATAAGTTGATTTTTTCATTCCAAAACCCAATGTCATCAGCTCTCCGATGTTACAATTCCAACTTGCAATAGTGAATAAAGTATCAACATCAATTGCTCACGAACTCAGATTTTGTTTCCGGTTGAAACATTCTCAACACTATTAAAATATGTTTCCATGTGAATGGGTTTCTGACCTGCTGTTGTCATATTACGAAAACCATAGAAAACCAAAAACCGGAAGACCGGGCCGTGGATCGATCCCGAATCCTTCTGAGTTTTAGGCATTAATTCCAACTTCTAATCCGCAATTATCGAATTAACTAAATAGAGTAGCAAACATTTAATACAAACAACGTCATTACATGGTTCATTACATAGCATAACATAGTTCTTGCTAACCATCGTTGGAAACTCTCATGGTTATCATGGAGAAAATCGTGAGGTTTACTCACATTTAATAGTTCAGGAACTTCCTTCCCCTTTAAATTAGGAGCGGTATATTTTTATAGCCGCCTCCGTTCTGTTTGCCTCCAATTGTTTACTAACTCCATAGAGTGGCTCCGTTCACACCCGTCAGCAAACACAGCCGCCGCGGTCCAGTCCGAACAAAGCTCTGTTTGGACAACGGATTTGTCACACCCTCCACAATGTGTGCTGGGACACGTTACTGTCAGCACACAATACGACCTCCATTAGACACCCAAAATAAGATCTCTTTCATGCAAGCTGTATATTCTAAAGTTACGTCCACACTAAGAGACAAAGTTTCGCGATTTCCTACATACGGTCTTATGAACGGTATCTAGACGTTGTCTAGAGAAAAGGTACCGACACGCGTGTCAACATCTAATGCACGTCTGGAATCGCTATGTTGCTATGCTGTGTTGAAATCAGTAGGCCAGTTATATGTCAGCATAATATTTTTCAGTTCTTTATTTAAAAAGTAGATCAGGCAAGAGAAATATAATTTTTTACGGCAACTGCATTTACTTATTATAAGTCTATTGAAAAATATTATAAGTGACAATAGGGACTCCAGTTAAAAAGTAGCGTTTGCATGGACCGGTTATATCTCAGGAGAGCAATTAGATTCCACTTTTCTGAATGAATGATTCACGAGTCTGGAAACCCGTAGCAAAAACTTTCGGCCTTTGCATGACATTAAAAAACCCAAGGAAAAAGTTGAAAAATCATTGTAAAATTATTGTACAAGTATTTAGTCAGTAATCTTGGTAGAGCAAGAATTGGATAGAAATGTAAATGATCTTCAAAAAGAGTTATTTGATGTATCCCAGAATGCATTGTCTTAAAACCTTTGGATGTTTTATATCATTTATGTTAAAATAACTTAATTACTTTGGGTTTGAATACAATTGCAGCTTTCCCTCTCTCCGGAGCTAGTAGGGAAAGATCCCAAATAATATCTGTTAAACGCTAGGTACTTAAGAAATTCAATAAGCTAAATCTTTTAAATCTGTTATTAATTTGTATTCAGTCTGTATTGGCTGCCATCGAAGGATAAAACTGTAGTAGATCGTTGTAGTTGATATCATTATTATAAAGTAGTTTATGTTTTCAAAATAAAAATAATATTCATAAGTTTTATGGAGCATTTTTTAAAAAATATACAGTTGAATGTTACTTTGAAACAAATACGTTTATAGATTGGCATTTCAAAGACTTGCATCATACTGTGAACATCTATTGCACGGCCTTGATAATAGAAATCCCACAATACAACATACTGCGTATAGGGATTATCTCAGGTCTACATTTTAAAACGTAAGACAGAAGATATGCGATTTTTGCCCCAATAGTTTTCAGGACACTCCATTTGTCTCCCAGGTGTCGCCACAATGAGTAGAGATAATCGGTATATTTTGTCTCCGCGACAGAAATTGAGCGACCGAGCGTGATGAGTGAGCGGTTAACGCTCTGGCCTCGCATTCGGGATGACGCAGGTTCGAATCCCCCGTCCTGGCATCCAGATTTGCGTTTTCCATGCTTCCTTCGAAAGACCATGGCCGAATTCCTCGTTGAGTATTTACTGAGATAATGTGACCACATTAGTAATACATAAGGCAGAAGCAATACATGAATTTTTGATCCGAATAGTGTGTGTGATAAATCAACCAACCTTCACTCCAACTTCTTTCCCCTGCGACTAATAATACTCCACAAATTGAAGTTACCTTGAAATTCCGCCTATTTCAGTGTAATGAAGATATACAGAGTTACGACGTTGCTTCTGTAGGCCAGTCCTCAGGAAGAAGGATAGATAGAGGTCGTCTCAGTATTTACTACGTAGTGCAGCTCCCTGTACTAATGCACGAAGGATATACGAGATTATCCTTTTTCGTATACAGTAATTAGGCCTGTTGATACGCTCTGCCTTCAAGGACTATTATCATCTTTTCATTGGTCTACCTTTTCCTTTTCTACCTTTCGGTTTATATTGGTTTAGTATTCATGAATCGTGTTTCACACATTCTGTATAGGGGGTCTCTACATTTTTTTTCCTGTGTTTCTCTGATTTGTTATTTATATATTATATTTTTCACTGTTTTCTTATATATTTACTTTTTAATAGACATTGATCTTTATATCCTTTCACAGTTTTTTCCATTGCTCGAATGCAGTAATTGTCTTTTCTCTTTATTTTCAATGATTTAATATACTGTAATAAAATACAGTATATTCGAGTCTGTTCTATAAAGATGTTGCTTTATGTAACGGCAAGACTGTGTTTATGGCACCAAGCGTGATGGGCGAGTTGTAACACTCTGGTCTTGCATTCAGGAGAATGTTGGTTCGAATCCCCATCCGCCCATCCAGATTTGTGTTTTCCATGGTTTCCCCAAATCACTCCAGCAAATGCCAGGATAGTTCATTCAAAAGGATATGGCCGAATTCCTTCCCACTCCTTACCCCTGTTCTTTCCCGACTCCAATGTCCTCGAGTTGACGAGGTGAAAAGCCAGAAACGAAAAAAAGTACATAAGAACGAAGTTACCCTCGGCGTTGAGAATTTATAAAATGTCTCGGGTAACTAGTTGAGTCAACGAAGTGTTATCACACGATATTTCAGCGATCACATTCAGAAGATGGTGACAGAGCTGTGATCGCCGAAATATCGTGTGATAACACTTCGTTGACTCAGTTAGTTACCCGAGAACATTTTATAAAACAAAAAAAGGGTTTATGGTTAAAATAATACTTCAGTTTTTATATCACCGTCGTGAATGATGGACAATTTAATGGAATTTTACACTGTATACTTCGATGCTTGTCAGATATGATTCAATTCACGAAATTCGTAACGTATAAAACTATAAGAAAAAGCCTGAACTTCTTCACTTCCTGCTGTTACCTGCTTTTACAGGGATTGCACACAGAAACATCGATATTCTGTTCGTAGGAGCTACCGAAGTTTTGTATGCTACCCTGATTGTATTTCTATCGCAGTTATTTAAAACCCCTATGAGGTGCGTTATATTGAAATTAAGTAAATAACACATCCCAAATAGCTCAAATACTTTTTGCCCAGATATATAGCGAACATGAAAGTTTTCTGCAAGATAATTGCCGCTGTGGTGTCAAAGATTCGTTATGGAATTACTAAATATTACGTCAACCTATTTTCATGCCGAAAATAAAATTGGGATAATGTAACTCGTAAAAATTTAATAGATACTTGATGCCGGATTTTTCACTATAGGATCTTAAAAGCTCGTCGGCAAAGCGGTAACTAATGCAGAGAAGAATATCGCCCATCGAATTTATGAAGGCATTATCTTACATACGCCTGGAGTGATTTTGCAGAACTAGTGAAAATTGAATAGTAAAAACTGGAACGGATCCTCCTGAATGTAAGGACTAGACGTTATCGCTCATCCTACAAAACTGGTCATCTTCTCGCAATCTAGTGCTTATTTAGGCAATACGGCAGTGGTAAGTAAATTATTTACAATAATCGCAAAATGTATATGGTTTCTTATTTTAAGTCCATTAAGTCTGTAAATTTCTGGGGGAACAGAGTTGATCATCTGACATCGGTGATAAAAAATTTAGTAAAGCCATTAGGTAACAATCATGTGGAATCTGAAGATGTCATTGTGGGAGAATTTTGTCAATTGACGCTATCAGGTGGAAAATTTGGAGCTGAAACATTTTTATTTGTTTCCTAAGCAAATTCTTCTCGATCTCGCGGTAAGTAGAATATCACCCTTAAGGTCGATTTTGTAACTACAGAAGGAGTAATTGCGTTGGCGAACCCATTAGTGTCAGACAAACAACAGGGATTAAACATGGCACGGTCAAGCAAATAGCGATAGTAACCAACGAATTTCGGGGAACACAATCAATTAAACAAAATGTTTACATCAATCAAAAGCTTTCAGACTAAACAAACAGGATTCGCATTGTAAATGCTGTGTATACAAACGGTAACCAACACTGAACAAAGAGTGGCGTAAATTATCATCAAACGTTTTGTTGATATATGAACATGAAAGTTAATGATGGCTATGCTTCTGAAATAATAACTTAGCTTTATACACAAATAAAAGCTTTGTTTCTGAAAAGTTTACCGTACTGATGTGCTATCTGACTAATTACAGCCAAGCAAAGAAAAATGTCATAAATTGGTTGGCACAACAAATAAATTGTTCTTCAAAAGCAGAAAATGTATGGTATCATATATTAACCTAAATACAAAAGAGTTTTATTAGGCTGTATGGTTGGAACACATCGCTTTATAGAAGTAAAGGTTGGATATAGCCTCGATAGCGCGGGGCTAGCGAGATGGCCTCACGTTCCCGGGGTCGCCGATTCAAGTCCAGCCCAGGGTATTGGTGGTCTTAATCAAGTGCTGTAATGTCACTTGTGATTGTCGTTAACACAAGAAGAGTCTAATACAGTTGACGAAAATGAAATAAACGCATGCCACATCAATAATAATAATAAAAAGCTTGGACCTAGAGAACATGAGAGAGAAGGAAAATTGCAATATTCGACATGTGATTCAATAGAAAGACATTGATACTAAGTGGAAGATAAGTCACGAAAAGTACATTTTCTGGAAATATGGGTAAAGAAAAGGATTTTTTTAACGTATAGAAAAGACAGTCAGAGCATAGAATCATATTTTAATACATACGGGACTAATCATTTTGCTGTTTTGGATAGAAAGAACTAAAACAGTGCACAGTTAGAAATTTCTTAGTTAAAGGGTCCAGAAATTATGAGCCTCTGACAGACAGACAGAAAAACAGGCGAACAAAGAAGTGATACAATAACGGCTCAGCCTATCATTCAGAAAGTATGGAACCCTATAAAAGACGTGGGTTTAAACGTGCATTCCAGCATTGATGACTCATGAAGTACATTCAGAAAGTGTAATATCACCATCTATTCATTAAATAAATACGTGATAGACTAACATAATTACGAGGACTTAAAGTTCGTTAGATTGCAAGTGGCTACAGGTATTTCGAAAGAATATACTCACCATAAAATCTTTTTTATATATATAAGAGTGCTTGCTTACTAATAACTTTTACAGCACACAATGTGGAAATAAACAAATCAATTTAGGTGGATGCAGGTTCGAATCCTGACTTCGGTTTTACATATTTTCCCTACATCACTTCAAGTGATGATTCCTTGAAAAATCTATGGCCAGATTTTTTCATGATTATGGTCCCGAGTTCTTTTCTGCCTCTAATGATCTCAATGTCGACGAGACGTAAGTTCATACGAGGAAAAAAGAAATAAATGGAATCAGTGCATCTGAATCTCAAACTAGCCACGTGTAATTATGCGGTAATATTGCAGAAAGTTTGATGATTGCAATGCACAGATAGTGAAATCGTTGTAAATAGAAGTGTTGGAATTTATGTAAACCAAAATATAATATCACTGTCAATGACTGAGCAACAAAACATGCTATTCCTGACCAAGATATAATCGTTGCTAATATATTTCCACTGATAATGTCCCATACTATAATGGCGAAAACGATCATAGGAATAAACACCGAGCGTGGTGGTGTAACGGCTAGCGTTCTGGCCTCGCATTCGGGAGGACGGCGGTTCGAATCCCCGTCCGGGCATCCAGATTTGGGTTTTCCATGGTTTCCCCAAATCACTCCAGGTGAATGCCGGGATGCTTCCTTCAAAAGGCCATGGCCGAATTCCTTCCCATTCCTTGCCCCCATCCTTTCCCGTCTCTAAAGACCTAGTTGTTATAGGAGATGTTAAGAGGTAAAAAAAAAAAAAAAAAAATAGGAATAAACAAATGGTTTTAAGATTTTAGGGGGGCTACTAGTTTGATTCCTTAAAAGCAACTGCAGAAAAATGGTTAACAACCAAGTTGTTACCCGTCAAAAGAGTGTATAAATAGCAGGTTGAACAGCACTAAAAAGTCAAGGTGATACACATGGGAGTAAACAGTCTTCTTTTTTTATACAAAAAATTCAACATCCGTTTGTTTGTGCTCGCAAAACTCAAAACGTAGTTTGTAGATTGACTTGAAATTTTTGGAGAATGTGGTGGGTGGTACGAAGAAGATTTTTAAAAGAGAAAAATCCAAATACCACCTCCATTCCCCGTTTATACCACTTAATTTATATACAAAAACCACATATTTTATCCGATTTCGATGGAACTTTGGACACATACTTTTTTAAAAAAATGCTGTCATCATTTAATTTGGCAAAAGCCCATTCCCTTTCCCCCTTACCACCCCTTAATTTTTTTTACATACCCACAGTTTTTATCAGAGATCAATGGCACTTTGCACACGTATACCTAAAACCAAACAAAAAATACTGTCCACATTTGGTTTTCAGAAATCCAACAACTCTCCCTCTTTCCACTCCCTAATTTTTTCCAGTGTTCTTTATACAAAGCTACAGTTTCTATCCGATTTGGAAATAACTTTGAACACGTATACTTTAAAGCAAACAGAAAAGTTCTGTCTACATTTGGTTTACAAAACACGAACCCCTGTAGTATATTGAGATATTTTAACTATAATATGTTCTAACTTTTGTTCGGGATAATTTTTCTCAAGCTGCAGCCTATGTAATGTAATCCCACCCAACGAAGCAGAGCTCAAGGTTGGGCAAAGTCACTTCCCGTGGGAAGCGGTCCCCCTACCAGGGTAACTACGAAAGCCCTTAGCCAGGGATTTTAGACGAA
>JARYHS010013631.1:99358256-99377153 GCA_031002005.1 Vandiemenella viatica
GTCGTTGTCGATGTTTTCCTGGTTCACCGGGAGTTATTGAAACCCTACCTCCCAACCATCTTGCTGTGGCTTTCTTCTGACATTACAGTCCGCTGAAGAAAACCACAGTAAATCGACCCGGAGAAAGAAGGAAACATCCAGGAAATATTGTCAACAATGTCCTTACCCTACACGCACATATAGGATTTTGTACGGCTTGAGTATTAAAAGTCATGCACTCACACCTGACATGATCACTTTTTTTTTTTTTTTTTTTTTTTTTTTTTTTTTTTTTTTTTTTTTTTTTTTTTTTTTTTTTGTCGTCAGTCTTTCGACTGGTTTGATCTTTCCTATCCTGTGCTAACCTCTTCATTTCTACATACCCCTTACAGCCCACGTCATCAATTATCTGTTTCATATATTCTAATCTCTGTCTTCCTCTACAGTTCTTACCTTCGACTGTTCCCTCCACTAACAAGTTAACCAATCCAGCATGTCTCAAAATATGACCTACCAGCTTGTCTCTTCTTTCTGTAAGCTTCTTCCATAAACTTCTTTTCTCACCCATCATTTCCAAAACTCGTTCATTTCTTACTTTGTCTGTCCACTTAATTTTCAGTATTCTTCTGTAACACCACATTTCAAATGCTTCAATTTTCTTTCTTTCCGGTATTCCTAAAGTCCACGTTTCGCTACCATAAAGAGCTGTGCTCCACACAAAGAGTTTCAAAAAGTTCTTTCTAGTTCCTAGATCAATATTTGAAACTAAAAGGTTTCTCTTTTTCATGAAAGCTGCTTTTGACATCATTCTTGCTTCGGCCATCGGTTGTAATTTTACTTCCCAAGTAACAGAATTCGCTTACTTTCCCTATTGCATCCGATCCTATTTTTATATTTAATCTAGTATTGGTATCATTTCTGCTACATTTCATCACTTTTGTCTTGCTTTGATTTATATTCAGTCCAAAATCTTCCTTCAGTATTTTGTTCATGCCATTCAGTAACTTCTCAATATCCTCAGCCCTCTCTGCTAACAAGACAATGTCATCAGCAAAACGTAGCATACTGATTTTTTTTCTCCCTGAAAACTTATGCCACATGGACATTTTTTCTTGACTTTCTTTATTGCTGCCTGTACATACAAGTTGAATATTAACGGGGATAGACTACAACCTTGTCTCACACCCTTTTTAACTGATGCATGTCTCTCGTGATTCTCTACTTTTATTACCGCCACTTGATTCTTATATAGTTCATAGAGTATTCTTCTATCTCGATACTTTAGACCTGACTTCTTTAAAATTTTGAACATCTTGTCCCACCTAACATTATCAAAAGCTTTTTCTAAATCAACAAATGCCATAAAAGTATCTTTGTTTTTCTTGATCCGCCCTTCAAGTATTAATCTAAAGATAGAATTGCTTCCCTTGTACCGCGATTTTTCCTAAACCCAAACTGATCTTCACCTACTATCTCTTCTACTACCCTTTCCATCCTTCTGTATATTATTCTGGTCAGTAATTTTGAAGCATGTGATGTTAGACTAATGGTGCAATAATTCTCACATTTGTCGGCTTGTGCTTTCTTTGGAAGTGTGAACATGATATTTTTATTAAAATCAGTTGGAATTTCTCCTGTTTCATAACTTTTGGATATCAGCTTGAATAATCTTTCGATTCCTTCCTCTCCTAGGGATTTAAGAAGTTCTGCAGGGATCTCATCAATTCCAACTGCCTTATTTGCTTTTAAGTCATTCAGAGCTTTATTAAATTCTGTCCTCAAAACAGGATCCCCTAAGTCATCAATGTCAACATCATCTTCCTTTTCCATTACACTATTGTTCAAGTCGTCCCCATCATAAAGTTTCTCAATGTATTCTTTCCATCGGTTAGCTCTATCTTCTGAGCTTAAAAGAGGTTTCCCATCGGCAGCTTTAATGTTCATACCTCTTTTCTTCATTTCTCCAAAATTCTGTTTGATCTTTCTGTAGGCAACATCTACTTTACCTACGACCATTTCCTTTTCTACTTCTTCACACTTTTGTTGTAGCAATTTTTCTTTTGCTATTTTGCATTTCCTATTTATTTGATTTCTAAATTGCCTGTACTGCTCTCTTCCTGCTCATCCTGAGCATTTTTGTACCTTCTCCAAAAATGCTCAGGATGATCACTACCAAAATCTATTCCACCAGTGGGACTCGGCCATTTATAGTCAGGTAAAGCGCAGTCAATGTACTGTTTGGTAGCAAGGCCTGGTATTAACAAGTGGTGCGCTATTCTTCGGCCGATATGTAGAGTGGAGTCACTTCCTGCCGGTCGCGACCCGCGCCGTTAAATATCAAGGCTGTAGTGGTGGGCGCTTTCTACGAGATCGCACGGCCTTGGTGTTGCTGCGGTACTCACCGATTCAGGCAAAATACTCACTGCTCTAGCTTTCGTCACGTTTCTTCTGGCTCACAAAGCCATATATATTGAGGATATTTTTTATTCCTCATTTATCGAGGTGAATGAAGAAAACATTGACTGCGCAGTTTGATCAACCGTTACCATATTGCACATTGAAAGGTACGACAGGTGTGGACTGGATTCTCTTGGCATGCGTAACAGCCGTCCTGTTACTTAGGCTCTTTTTCACAACTATTTGGGTGAGTCCTGTGTCCGTACTGTGATACACCGTTTATTAAGACAACAAGAGCGAATATTTCCACTACCGCCCTGGTCTTTCCTATAGAGACAGATAGTCGTCCATATGGCCAGCTGTTTCGATATTCTCGACTTCCGGGATCACGGGAATTTAAATCTCAGGTCTCAGCGTGCGTCACTAACCTTCGAGTGATAGCAAACAGAGCATCAGAAAATTAGCATTTTGGAGCGCTCTCTTCCATTACAGATGTTAGGGGCTGAGCTGATGGGGGTGAGTTTGTTAGTGTTAGTGTAGTATGGAATTTGTACAATCTCTTTTGAGATTGGTTTTGATATCGTCTGTATTGTGGACTAATTAATGATGTTAATATTTCAGGATCTGACTGCATTGCATTATTACGACGGGGAACGAGGATAGAGAGTGCTAGAATCTCAGATGACTTGGGACAAGGAATGGGAAGGAAATCGGGCGTGACCTTTGGCGTAATACATTGCAGAGGTAGCACACTACGTCAAAGATACCAAAGATTCTTAATATAATTCAGAGATTCACACTACGTTAGAATTTTTTTTATATATATTTCAAGAAACCGTTAGAATAAATCATAAGTTTTTAGGGGAAAGAATTTTTTTCTTTGTGCTTAATCGTTTACGCCAAATCTAATCTAACCTTTTCTTTAGAAAATTTATTAGAGAAAAAAGTTGATACAAAGTGATGTAAATAAATTGTATGATTCACAAGTAGGAATACGAAAATGAGCAGAAACGCACATAAGCTTAGTAAATTATAACGTTATTACCAGTATTCTCGTTATAATAGTCACAAAAATTTACGGAGACACAGATGCCGTAAAATATTGGTCGAGGTAGCTCGAGAACTTATCGATCTCTAACACAGGTAACACCATTGTCTCGCGTTTTGGATGACGCGGATTCAATTCCCATCCAGTCATCTAGATTTCGGTATTCCATTGTTTTCCCCAAATCACTCCAGGTGAATGCCGGACTAGTTCCTTCAAAATGTCATTCCTTCCGTTCTTTGCCAGATTCTCTCCGGCCTCTAAAGACTTTGTTGACAAGGTATAAACCCATAAAAAAATATGGAACAGTAATAACGTCCATTGCCACTACGACTACGAAATGACATTTGTGTAACGTAGTGGCTTGATTTTTTTTGTTGTTGTCTAGCTCAACAGCCGGAATCCAGTAGCACTAAGTATGTATGACACTCTGCCTAGAAGTCGCTCGAAACTTCGGCAAGATGAACCAACTTGACATCCGAAGAATAAAATTTACAACATGACTTTAAAAACTTATTATTGTCTGTAGGACGTGATGATCGTCATATTATAGTAGAACTGCATTTTTTTATATAGGTTTTTATATTGGTTGCTTGCCTTATCAAGCTGTTTCGAAATAAGAACTTTTCATACTTCCCTACTAGTTAAAGAGTTTTTGGTAAATTGCATACATACAAATTTAACCTGTTAAGTACGTGAAACAAAACGAAATGCTGAGAATAATTGATAATGATTCAGTGCACGGCTGTGGCCTTCGCAACTGAAGTAAATTTAACATAATCACGGGTCTGGCAGCAGGAAAGCAATAATTTCGTCAGAACAGGTGACGTAGTTACCGTGGCGCCACGCTAAACAGAGCACAATGTTTAAGTGTGTGTGTGTTACATAACTAAAGTGTCTTGTTAGCGACGTCCTCGGACGAATCTCCTGTTCCGTTATTTTCTTGTAACGTGAGGTCGTTTTCTCCCTCATATCGTGCGCTGGTGACATTATTTTATACTGAACTGCGACACCGACACATATAATTGTCAGAGCTAAAACTCAGATTTATGTCGATTTATCAAAATGGAAATATGTAAAATATAACAGCTGTCTTGTTTCCAAATCGGCTAATGACACGTTACAGAACTCTAGGTTTCTACAGTTACAGAACTTTATTTCTTAGATTTTTTTTTGTGAGTATGACTTTTCGTGTGTTGCATGTGGTCCATTTATATATACAGGAGCGATCGGGTTACCCCATGAAATATGTTTGTGTGTGTGCACGCATGCATTTGTTTGTTTGTGTTCATGTACTTTTATGTTTTCAGAGTGTTTTTCATGTGTGTTTTGTGTGTGTGTGATTTTCATTCAAAAACCGGAAATTTGGTTTGATCCTTGCTAAAAAGCCACATTTGTCCAACATTCGTCAGAGTAGGATTGTCATTTCTTTCCTCCGTTTGAGCAAGTATGTGTCTAGATGACTGTGATGAATAGTGTTGTTTTATGCTGCGTGTATGAAACTGAAAGTAAGGAGAACCAAGTGCAATAAAATTTGAGTCTACTCTTCCAAATAACACAAAGTGGCCACACAGTTTTGCTAGTTACCATTAACAGGATCCTATGGCGTCACTCTATAGGCTTGGGGAGAGTTCTGGGATTTAACCGAGGAATTTGTTACAAAATATGGTGATAAGTAATTGTGAACCACAACCTCTATTGCCCTGTTGTCAAAGCCCCAAATGATGAAAATTTCCTCCATCACCGGATCTATAAGCAGGGTACTCGATGTCCAGCTCCATACACACCCCAATAGATATTAGTGGCCATGGAGAAAACATGTTATTTTTTTTTTCAGTAAAAATACCAGCTTTTTCCTGTAGATGTTCCCGCAGTATTAACTCAGAGTAGCAATATGGGACATATTTACAAATGTCTAGCAACAGAAATGTACTAAAATAATGTCACGTAAGAAGTTTCATGGCCACTAGTTAAAATAATTCAAAACCACTCCATAGTGCAAATTTTAAATTCCGTTATTACGCAAAGCCAAAGTTTAATCCAGACAATATTTGTAAAAATTAATTTGTAACCCTAAAAACAGCGAACATTAGTAAAAACAAAACAAAATTTTTAAAGTGGGGATCGGACCTACGATCGTCAGCATGAGAACACGGTGGCTTAATGCTCGCATCTCTTCAGCCACTATTGAATGAATGGCACTTCAACAGGTATGTACTTAGCATGCACAATTTTTAACCCTCGATTTCTCATGAACGGATACTAAACTGGACGAACAGTATTACGGTGAGATACCTGAGGTGTTATACTACTCATTCGCCTTTGTCCGCCCTCCAGACTTCCCAGAGCGTGGCAGGTGAGTTATTAAACCTCTGGCCTCGTATTCGGGAGGACGGCGGTTCGAATCACCGTCCGGGCTTCCAGGTTTGGGTTTTCCATGGTTTCCCCAAATCACTCCAGGCGAATGCTGGGATGCTTCATTCAAAAGGTCATTGCCGAATTCCTTCCCGTTCCTTGTACCCAGTCCCATCCCGCCTCTAATGACCTCGACGAGGCGTAAAGCCATAAGAAAAAAAAATGAAAAAAATAAGAAATAAAAAAGCTTACCAGCCCTCCTGAACTTATGGAAATAAATGACAGAAATCTTGTGGTAGAGAACAGGTTTTTAATTTTCTGCTCCAGACGCATGTCACGGAGTGTTATGTATTATGTCTCCTATTTTAAATAACGATAATAATAATACTGTGTTATCTTTTTTGGATGTGGACGAGAGAGTTTCTTACAGGCTGTTCAATCCGTCACTGTCGTAGCTACCCATCCAGACCAATAATCCTACCGAGAGAGAGACCAATGGGTCAAACTAAATCGCCTCAGAACAGGCCACGCCAAATGCAGTGCAATGATGTATTAAGTTGGGTCTTCAGGATTCTTCTGCCTGTTACTGCGGAGCTCCTTCCCAGATTGTTGAGCATATCATCAGGGAATGCCCTCTGAGGAAATATGAAGGACCGTTTCAAGACGTTTTCAGTGCTACAACTTCCTTCATAGAATGGCTGCAACAGCTGGACATCAGTTTGTGAATTCTACCAACGTCTTTGTCGTTGTGTATGTATTACATTAGTTGCTAGGCCATACGAGATAAATAAAAATCATACCGGATACAGGAGACCTAAAATTTAATGTTGAAGCCGAACTACGGAAGCGTTCTGGAGTATTGCGCAAACACAAAGCAAGCTTTGCCAGAGGTCAAGGTCAGTTTAAGGGCATTTGATAATCCAAGACGAAAAGAGATTTGAATCGGGGACTTTTTGATCTCGAGTTATACGCCTTAAGCTCTGAGCAACCAGACCACTCCCTGACTTTAAGTCATACCCCAAGCTTTAAAACTGCGAAATCCCATCAAAATCTGTTTGGTAGTTTTTGCGTGATACCGGAGCAAACAATCAGACACTGCCTCTATACCGTCTGAAGTAATGGGTGGTGTGATCTCTGGTTCGTGGTAACTTTTTGTTTTCGGACACTTGTAGATGTACGCATTCAGCTGCACTGCCATGTACAGATACTCGCGTTGCAACCTACCAGAGCCCCGAATTATTATGCGCTGACGCGAACACGTGCGGAGGTGGTGCTGTTAAAGAGAATTTGTCGAGTCCTATATATTGCGGTTAGACAAGTCGAGTAACAGTAATAAAGGAAACTCTTGTTAACTGTTACTGGTGTGCGAATGGCGTATGAGCTGACATCATACGCAGACCGTAGATAAAGATTAGGGTACCTCCCCGTACATATAATAAAGGGATAAAAAACATTTTTTTTTTCGACAATCGTATGTAGTATAGTAACGTTCAAAAGATATTCAACGTGTCCCCACACTCCTCCCTTTACCCCCCTCCCCACTATCCGGCTTTTCATCTAATTTTTCCAAACATATGAATGAACAGTTTAAAAAATAATATGTGATGTCATTTAATAAATATTTTAATCGAAACTTGTTTTAGGCGTTATACGTTCACAATGTTTCTAAGGTTTTCGAATTATTCTGTTACTAACAAACTAAACTAGTAAACTAGTAAAGATTATTTGCTGAAATAACCTAAACTAAGAAAACACATTTCAAGCAATTATTTAATTTTAATATCAAAGAGAACAAAAGTGATATGTATCCCATGATTCACGTGTGTAAATTTGTACATAAAGACGTAGAAAATACCATCATTCATTGATTTTTAGTTCAGAGCAAAGAATTCATTGTTGATAATGACAGTTGCATAGTTCGGGAGATATGAAGCTCTTTCCACATTGGTGATACGAATATAATCGTGTTATGCAGGTATCCCAGATATCCAGGCAAGACTATACTAGAGCTTCTTGATAACTTATCAAATCTGAATAGCATGGCGACTGTCATGTTTGGAGATTTTAACTGAGACTTCTTCTACTACTGCAGTAAATCGATACGATATTTCTAGCCGAATACAGATCTTTACTCCAACTGTTCAAGACATAGACTTAGGTGATACATTTGGAAAATTTTAATTGTGAGGTATACATGTTCAATTATTACTATTCCTTTGTGGGCAAGATTATAATACAATTGCATAAGTATAATAAAAGTAGTTGGGGAGTATTGATCAGTAAGTAGATAGGATAATCATGAAACTTAAAACTTTTTTGTGAAACAATTCGTCTTCAATACAAACTTACTTTTGATCTTGGTTGGAGTACGACGTAATTACAAGTGCATTAATATATCTGTTTTGTTAGTTTTTTTTTTTTGGTTTTGTGTGTTTGTATGTGTTTGTGTAGGAGTCTCCCACGCGTTTCTTCAGAAATGTTATTTAATATCATTTGAGTATTATCGCACCGAGCGTGGTGGGTGAACGGTTAACGTTCTGGCCTCGCATTCGGGAGGACGCGGGTTCTAATCTCCGTCCGGGCATTCAGATTTGGGTTTTCCATTGTTTCCTCAAATCACTCCAGGCGAATACTGGGAAGGTTTCTTCAAAAAGTCCATGGCCGAATTCCTTTCCGATCCTTGTTCCCAGTCCCATCCCGCCTCCAATGACCTTAGCCGTCGACGAGGCGTAAAGCAGTAAAAAAAAGTATTATCGCCATGTAATGTAGGTCCCAGTAGATAATTCAATTATATTGTTGTGTGTTTATTAAAAAGCTTGATCTGATCGTCAACATAATCATAATACTCATAAAAAAACGACGGAATCTTATGATATACTTTCTTGCCAGTCAATTGGAAATTTATCTTTTCTAACGACGATATTATTTATAAGAAGTCTATTAAATTCTGGCCACTACTACAGGAATATTATGCATCAAGATATAACTGCAACATTATAAAGATTGCCGATAAGTTGACTGAACTGTTGCGAAAGTATCTCGCATAAATTGTTTTCACATTTGAAGTAAATGATCAGATATTAACACCGATAATAAAGTAACTGAAAGATTGCATTTGTCTCATTTCTTGTAATTACTAACAATGCATAAATCTTCATTAATATGAACTGTTCTAAGAATGAGTTGTTTGGAAGAATGCCTGTATTGCAATTTATACTCTCAATGAGATTTTTCAATGATTTATTAACTTTTATTCATACAAATTCTTGCCACCTGGTATTATTATGACATTTCTCTAAAAAAAAGTAGAGTATAAAGCAAATCATATATCTTAAAACGAGTGGTTATTTAAAATATAGATGAAATTTTGTAACCGACGTTGTGGGCTATTTCTAAACGGTCTTCACACAACTACGTTCCAAGAAAGTCTTGATCATACTTCAAAACGCAAAATCGCCAAAATGCAATACTGCACTAATTTCACCAGTCAGTGTTGTACAGGGTGTATAGAAGTCGGCTTTGTGTACTTACCAGTTGGCTAATGTGTGGCACGGCTTGGCACTCGACTTACAGTTCACGGGGAACTTGTTTGGGCAGTAATGCGTTTCTCCTGTTCCCAGCCACTAGCGAATGAGGTTAGCTTGCACTCACAGGCAGGTACTGGACACGGCTTAGCAAGTTTCTTGTCCCCCGGCTACATGCCGAAGGAATCTTTCGGAACCAGTGAAACACAACACTTTCAAGACCATCACGAAATGTATTCACAATTGTGTTATGTGAAAATGGTGGATGGCAATGAAAGGCGATGTTTTTGGAACAATAAGGGTTGTTTTTCTGTTACTGAGCCTGCTAGATGAGTGGTTTAATCAGTCGTGGCATTCGGGAGGACGTAGACTCGATCACCAATGCAGACATCCTGATTCCGGTTTTGCACAGTTTCTCGAAATTACTCCAGTTAAATGCCGGGATGTTTCTCTTCGGAGGGTAATAGCAAAATTCTTTCCCTTTCTTTTCCCTCATTTCTACCTCTCTATTATGACGCTGATGAGGCGCAAAGCGCTGAAAACAAAAGTTTTCCAGATGTTCTACAGGTTACAATTTTATTATATAATATCGAAAATTTTGTTTTCCAGCAGTTTTGTACAAGTATTGCCGTTAGGACGGCTGGTACACCAATCCCACGGTTTGAACCGGGGGTGGAGGGGGGGGGGTAGTTAATGTTCCTAACTCTGTATGACGATTACGCAAATTAGAGGAACCAACGATTATAGTTCATGAGAGGCAATTCGCTATTTATCAGCGATATTGCGCAATTGGGTGTGCTTTGACATCTTTGATGGTCTACCAAGAAACAACACATGCTGGGTGATTGATCTTTCAGTGGATTAATCAGTCCAAAATAAGAGGAAGATTATAATATATTAAACTAGTAATAGGGGACTTAAGTGATAATGGGTGTGTTGAGATGAAAAAAAATACGCTTTGAAAATAAATAGACGGAAGACCTGCAATAAACAAGTTGATAAAATAATGACAGAAAACTTTTTCAGAAGTGATGCGCAATTTCGAAAGAGAATGAAGTTTCAAATTCGTTGTAGCAAAAACAGATTGCAGACCTAAGATATATGCCATCCTTTCCAACTATTCACATTAAATGTACCTAATTTTTTAGTAAATGTTAATTTCTAAATTTTTAGTGACAGTTCACGTTTTCTTGATTGGCAAAAGTAACCACTTCTGCGGACAAGACTAAAAATATCCCCCCTCCCCCCAGGGCATTATAATCTAATAAAACACAAAATTTATAGTTAGTTACAAGTCAAAAAAGTGGTCAATCTTCCCATCACATTCTTATACTGATGTTATAAGAAATGTTTAGTTTTCTTTTTTTAATTTTTGGGCCAGAGCTCAATCATATTATCTAGAAAGCTAGTCTACAATCAACTAATTGTTCTGCAAAGAAACTGTAAGGAAATATGTTCATGAATAACAAGTCGCATCCAATGTTTTAAAATAAATAATTATTCAATGACAATTATTTACTTTTGAATAATAGATTTGAGTTTCATTACTAAATCTTGATCAGGCTTTGTAGAAATTCATTTTTATGACACCAAATTTAGCAATTCACATGTGGCTTCCCAAAAGGAAGCGGTATCCTTTGGCTTTGAAAAGTCTCATTTTTTGCTTAAGGTCTTGCGCCTCGTTGTCATCAAGGTCATTAGAGACGGTAAAGGAGTGTGCTCAAGAACTGGAAAGAATTCGGCAATGACATTCTGAAGACTGATTTTGGGAAACCATAAAAAAGAGAAATCTGGATTCGAACCCGCGTCCTCTCTAATACCAAACCTGGGCCTTATCGCTTCATCAACATATTTACCCTGCAGTCAAACTCCAAAATAAAAATTTCTTCCGCCACCAGACTTCAAACCAGCTAAACCAAAGTCGTAGCAAGTCGTGCTTACTCGACGATCATGGCAGAATACTTATATCACACTTGATATACTAGTTCTAGCGAAGTCTCTTGCAATTTTAGCCCAGCCTGACTACTTTGCCTCAACTGGTTCGCCTGTGTAACGGAGGTCAGTGTGTGTGCTACGGTACTGGGCGTTAGCGAACCGCGAAATGGGCCGCGCGATGCACGCCCCAGCAGCCTGGCTTCGAATCCCGGCCAAATCTGCTCGGGCGGAATTTCCGGTCGCTGAACTGTAAACGATCGGTGGTGCATCCGCTATCAGCGAAATCGACGCACTAGACTCGCCATCCTGCTCGATGGCCCTAGTATCAACACTACTGCAACACTATTTAGTTTGGATTAGAATATTTGTGTTTGCTTCGATCACATGTAAGAACACTCTCGGGAATGTGGAACAGAAGATGTAAAACTTAAAAAAACTATAATATTATTACTATTATTAATATTACTATTACTGGATAGTTATTTAGCATCAAAAAATTAGAAACAATTCTCAGTGTTTACTAAAAACAAGTAATATCGAATGTTAGTTACTATATTTGAATTTTCAGAGAGTAGTGATAATTTTTTTCATTTGCAGTTTGTCATATGCAGGCTATTGTGTTATTTTTGCTCAAGATAGAGATGATGCTTTGAAAACTTACTGAAGAATGCAAAAATTGGTATTAGGAAATACTTAAAATTCAGCATATGCCGTTTGAATTTGTAAAGGAGGACCTTGAACAGAATGGCGATACATTAAGGCCACAGTAGAGAGTTAAAGTATCCCAGAAATATATTCACCTATGTTGATAGAAACTGTGAAGTAGAGATTTTTTTTTTTTTTAATTTGGTTAATACGTTTACTGCTCTTCAGTATTCTGGTAATTGGAGCAGTAAGAAGATTGAAGACTAAAACGAGAAAGAGCTCGGGAAATGATCTTCTGAAGGCATCATTCTGATACTCACCTGCAGTGTATACGAAGTTACAAATGTGCTTATTCAGATTTCTAAATAATTATAAGGATATAAATTGATAAATTAGAATATGCTTGTACACATTATCGTTTTAAAATAGTATCATATATCTGAATGATTTAAAAAAAAAAGAATAACAGAGTGCCAACAATCGAAAGTAGATATGAACCAATTAGAAAGAGATTGGGATTGCATTGTAAAATAATAGCTAGAAAATAAACAATTATTCTCGTGTATATAGCCTTCTGGGGAGAATGAGAAATGTCTCGAAGATAACATTCCGAAAGACTGCGACGAAAAAATTGGGAATACGTTTGGCCACGTATGCGCCGGTCAGAAGAAGTAAGGGCGGCAGTGGAAAAGAGCCTTGTGGAAGGTGATTCGTAAAGTAAGATGAAGTGGCATTTAAAATTTCATGAATCGCTGTTAAATACTCGGAAAAAATGTGGAGCTGAACAATAATATAATAATCTAATCGGATCCTTGAGTTCTGTAGTTAAAGATTTCTATGAATTCCAACTACACTACTTCTGAAATAATTATTTTTTCGCAGCCATTTTCGATCATAAGATGATGAGTACCCATCATCATGAATCTCTAAAGATGTGAATCTTTTTCACCACTCCTGCGTCAATGGTGGATTGAGCCCCCCCCCCGTTTGTTGGAAGGAACCTAAACTAAGGAAAGAACCTTATGGGTAACTATCTGTGTGCGATTAGTGTATTGGACGTCTACAATAGGTATACATTTGTAACTGAAATGTGTAGGTTATGGGGCAGAAATCGTGTACCATCCCAGCATTCATCTAGGTGATTACGGAAACCCGTCTAAAATTCACAATCAGGACGTCCAGAACGCGAACTCGAATATACTGTAAATATACTGTATAATAGCATTTGACTGATTAGGCATACGATTCTCTGCACTGTCGTTTGTTCATACTAGCTGATACCCGCCACTTCGCACGCGTGGATTAAGAATTTTTTTACCAGAATTGAATATAGAAAGTTGGTGGTAACGAAAGATTGGTCCCAACCAACACCGAGTCGGCATAATATGACAGGAAAGCTATCACTATATCACTCTACCGTCGAATCTGTCTCTTGAAGAGAATCAATTTCCAACATATTTCTGTCACCATTCGATAAGGTCTCAAAATTTCGTGACTACAACTGTTAATCATACTGGAAAAAATGTCCTGTGCCCTTCATATAGATTTTCTTGTCAAATTCCATCGATATCGATATAGCCATTTAGTCGTCAAAACGTAACAAAAATACAGTGACTTACTTCCGTATTTATAGTATTATTACTGCGGTTCACACACACACACACACACACACACACACACACACACACACACACACACACACACACACACACTGCGAACAACCCCTGAGGGATCATTATAACGGAAAAAAGTTTACCCCTACAGCATTGCAAGACTACTTACGATTTGTCTCGCATTGCACCCCTAACTTTGTGATATCTACAGTTTAATATTCAATCCGAATAACCTACTGCCCAGGCGTGACTCTTACGATCAAAAACAACTTTTAAAATGTTTGCCACTATGGAGATTTGAACCGGAGACCACACTCCAACACATCAGCAATCGGGCGCTTTAACCACTAAACTACCAGATCGCTGTATGGAAAGGTAGTACACAGACCTACACATCCTACGCGTTTTTCTACCGCCGTTCTGTAATTTTTCAAAATTATAAGACAACATGTACTCTTTATACAACCAAATATAGACAGTACGTATTTTTCTCCTTGTTTCAAAGGATAAGTGTGCAAAGTTTCATCGAGATCGGTTTAAAACTGTGGATTTGTATGAAGAACAAACAAACTAACAAACAAACAAACATACATACATTCATCTTTATATATATAGATTATCACCTTATCTGTTATACTTATTCATTTCAAAGTGTTTATGACTATCAAAGTGAAGGGCAATACATAGACAAAACAATTATCTAATACCAAACGAGTCCGAGGCGGAACTCTCAGCGAATAAAGTTAGTCTAAACTTATTCTAAAGGCTATGCATTGTTATCTTTATAAAAAGCTTCCCTCAACGCTGATAGTGTGATAATCATTACTCCGTAAAAAATGGAAGCGTCTTCAGATTATTTAGAAAAGCGTTCATATGACAAGCCTTTTACAAATAAACATTTCACAATTACTGTGCTACAGAGGATGATGGATGAACGGTTAGTACTTCAGTCTGCCAATCGGGAGGACGCAGGTTAGATTCCGGTCCGGCCTTTCAGATTCAGGTTTTCCGTAGTTTCCCGAAATCACACAAGGCAATCATCAGAATTACGACCCGTTACTTTCCCATCTCCCTGCACACTGATGGCCTCGATGTAAACGAGCCACAAAGCGCACTAAGTAAAAATCAGTTGAGGTGTTTTCGTAGATTGCCGGAAATGGCGGTAGCAATTATCTCAGATAATTCACGAACAGCACATTTACACGAGTGTTCAGTTTTAGTTGGGAATAATTTTCTTTTTTTGCCAGTGTGTCCTCCAGTCGCCGCCCCAGGCCGCAGGTGTATGGGCGTTTCCAGTCTCTGGTGTTGCAAGCCACCACGCCCTCGATCTCTCACCGGCACCAGATCGTGACACGCAGGTGCCGACAACATTCTCTCAGTCGCTTGATCTCTCACATCCCCTCATTCACGTGAGGAATACTCTCGACAATCTTAACTAGTACGTACAGGGTCAGAGTAGAAAAAGTTTCTGAAGGAAACCGTCTTCTGCAATTAAAACTGGATTAGTGAATCTAATGTTTTGAGGGAAGAAGAGAGGGTTTGTCGTCCTTCGACAGGGTGAATGTTATTCACGACGATTCAGTATAACTAAGGGAAATTGTTACCATCTGTCTCCGAACCATGGAAACCATTTTCTGATTATTTGTTTAATGTATACATCTGTTTAATAAACTTACCAAGAGTACGAAACAGTTTGCAGATAATAAAGATATATTTAAAGAAAAACTGATATATTATCTTATTGGCAACTCCTTATACTCCATTCAAGAATTTGAACAAATTGATTAATTGTATTCAGTATGACTTTTGCAAATTTCAGTTGTAAAAATTAATGTTTATTATTATTCTGTTTATTTGTCTTTGGAACTTATAATTGTTTTTACTATGATTATGACTCATATTGTATGTATGTGTATTAATCATGACATGTTTCACATCCCAGAGGTCCTTCCTCAGCAAGGATCCATGAAACAAGATTGATGAATGAATAAATAATAAATAATGAGACTTCAAGGCACTATTCCAGCATTCACCAATAAAATCAAATAAAACCTAATCTGGTTGGCAGATGGCGGGATTTGAAGTAACGACCGTCGCACTTAGTGGTCGAGAATAGTGGCGCTTTAACTCTCTTGGCCAAACTGCTGAATTACGCTTACGTTTTGACAACTTAAGCTATATGACATCTGATTTGCTCAAGATCTGTTAAGGGAATATTACATTTATAGTTACAACGACTGTGAATTGTGCTGTGCTAACAGAACAACAAATCGTTTCGAACTGTTAGCCACTAATGTAAACACAGGTATGCGACCACTGAGATCTCTGTTTTGATTTCTCACTTATTTCAGACATTTAACGAACAACGTCAGATGTAGAAAATATTTGATCTGAAAAGCCTTCCTAGGTGACTCAGTGAACGAAATTACTTACGTTTTGTGTGATAAGCGTTAGTTATTTTACTGTGTAACCATTCACATTATTCGCTTAGATGGTTGCGAAAAATGCCTGAAGTCACAGTAGTGGGGTCTGATACGTGAGGTACGTGGCCCTCAACTCCCACCCAGTGTGCCTCTCCATGTCAGATGCTAGTGAGCTTTAATGCTCTCAGCTTAGGTGTGATATTATTTTACAACAGCCTTTCCCAACCGTTTCCGACGGCGGACCCCTTCAGAGATTAGACCATGACATCCACGTAACACTTAATATAATCTATATCTAGAAAACGCTAAACTTGAATAATAAAAACTCAGAAACTACTGAGAGTATTTCGATGGGGTTTTCACCGTTTAAAAGCTTAGAATCTCAATTCAGTTCTTTGGTATGTCTTATATATCAACATTACATAATTCCTGAGATTTAAATTAAATTCTGAACTTATGATGATAAATACCAAAGTTTGAACCACTAGTTGTTGCATACTCCGCAGTCAACACAACTACAATATCTCTGACCATAACATTTAATGAATGCAATAAAAGCAATTTACAGTAGAAAATAATAACTATTTTGCATATTCAACACTAAACAATATTTGAAATATTCTCTCATTTAATTCGTGATGTTCAGTATTTAAACGCCATAGATGGCCGTTTTAAATGCGAGAAATTAGTAACGAAAAAACAAAAGAGATTTTCTTTGATCCCAATCTCTGTTTATCCCAATCACAGCTACTGTGTCTCTGGCTATTATATACGGTTTAGGAAAACTGAGCGATTTCGTATTATATACTGCACCATGTTGTGCACCACACACGTGAGTTTCTGACATAATCTAGCTTCGAATCGTATTATAATATATTTAAGTTCTCGGGATATCGAATGTCAGACAAAAATATCTGGCGTTTGGAGCTGAAAGTATAGTCATTCTGTTCATAATAATTAATGCGTAGGCTGATGGTTTTTAATACAAATAGAACGTTGTATTAAGCCCTTAGTGTTACAAATAAAAACAGTTTAGGACAACCAAGCAACTCTTCTTATTTTATAATTTATTGCGTTGTTTATCAATGCAGAAATACTTGATATACAACTCTGAATACCTGATATTCAACTATACAGGTACGGAATATATTTTAATTTTGAGTTACAGTGCAAGATGAAGTAGAATAATGAGAAATTTTTTAGCTCCAGCGGCAGATGAGTCAGCACAATGAGAGACATCTAATGTTTGATACTACGAAAACTCGATCAAAATCGATACAGCAGTTTTCAGATAATGCTTCATTATTCGTAAAGTAAATGTGTCGTAACGGCTTAAGACATACGTAAAATTTTATTTTGAACCCAAACTCTGAAAATTCGTTCAAAATAAGTAGTTTTTGCGTGATGCCGGAATAAACAGACACATTCTAGATACATTTTTATGTATGTGGTATGTAATAATGCTCGTAATGTTTCGATTTTCGAGCAGCAACATTTACGAAATCAATGAAACTTGGTAAGTATGATTCTGTTCAGGCGCATAAAAATAGTGTATGGGTAAATCAAATGAAACCCACTCCTTTTTTGGTAGGGTGCGGAATGCTTTAATTCCGAAAATTGATGACGCGAATTGTATGAAATTTGGTACATGTTACTCATTGCGTGAATAAAAACAGCGTATGGGCAAATCAACGCCAATTAAACCGAGCAACGCCGGAAACTCTGCTAGTAATAATAACGACAATTGGGGGATAGACTAGAACCTAAAATTTGATAGCTCGACCAACATCCTACACATTGGGGTCAGAGTTCGCGTGTTCCCACCCCTCAAATTATGCTTTCGTAATTATTTATTTTTATTTAATCCACTGACATCTTGGGATAGGTTAGCGTACCGCACGTAAGGAAACCATGTTCTACATTATAGTGAGTGTAAACATGAAAATTGCTTGCTCGCAAACAATCTCCTAACAAGTAGAACATCCGCAAACGCTTATACGCCAGCTTACGGTTCTATTGGGCGAAATATTTTGGCACCAGTTAAATAAATTTCCTCGCCATGCCTGCACCACAATAACGTTTTAACGAATGGTATAATAAATTAGAAGAAGAAATAAATGACGAAGAAAAGATTGTCGTATTTTTTCTCCGAAAGAAAACGAAAAACTAAAACATTTCGTAAAATATCATTGGAAAAAGACAGTTGAGATGTTAATTTATGTTTACACTTATCTGTGCTATACGACTCGTCGACGTCGAATTCATTAGAGTCGGGAAAGGACTGGGAGCAAGGAAAGGCCATGGACTTTTTAAGGAACCATCCCGACATTCGCCTGGAGTGATTTCGGGGAACCATGGAACACATAAATCTGGACAGAGATTCGAAACTGCGTCCTGCTGAGGACGAGGCCAGAGCATTGCCGCTGATTCATCGAGCTCGGTTTATGTTTGTGCTTTAGTTTTGAATGCGCCTGCTGAAATCTGGCATTTCTTCAAATTGAGAATGGAATAATCTTTATTACGTATCATCGCATAGAATTACTATAAATTCTAGTGGTATTAAGGATGAGGTCACAATTGTTACGGAATTCGATAATGTTCTAATCACCTAACTTAAACGTTCATAGCGAACCTATAGTTTTATGTATTATAAGAACCACGGAACGTTCTAACATGCTTCATATTAACAAATGGGACTGCTTAAAACAGTAAAATCACAATTGAAACTGGATTTCGAACCTTTCAAATATTAAGAGACAACTTTACCACATTGACACTAGGCAGTTCCACGCTAGCTTAAAACAATTTATTTGCGTTCGACATAAAAAAGTAATTCTATACCCAGTAACAGTTACCAGAAATTCCAAGCAAGTTGATGCGTCCTAGTAACTCTCTTCAAGCTGCACCTGTCCTTCCAACCAAAGCCAAGGGCAGACATTCCAGTGACAGAAGAACGGTTCCATGTTTACACCATGGATCCA
>JARYHS010013631.1:99378153-99736942 GCA_031002005.1 Vandiemenella viatica
CATGTGGAAATAGCAGTCTAGTCCCTTTGCTACCATGTTCGGCCGTTGAATAAGATAAATCCAACAAGGAAAAGGTCTAAAACACACCACAGAGATGTAATTATTTTTACTTGAGCAATTATGTTTTGCTTCTAGCTTTACATCTAATCGAGGTCATTAGAGGCAGGAAAGGACTGGGGACAAGTAATGGGGAGGAATTCGTCCATGGCCTTTTGAAGGAACAATCCCGGCATTCGCCTGGAGTGATTTGGGGAAACCATCTAAAACGTTTACCTGGATGGCTAGATGGGTATTCGAACCCACGACCTCCCGAGAGCCGCCACGTAATTCTTTTTTTTTTGTGTTCGTCATATCTTCGGCGGCAATGTGATATGAATCCTGATAGTATTGGAAACTAGGATCGGGTAATAATTTCTGCCACCGCTTTTTGAAGGAACTTTTCTGGAGTTCAGCTGGAGAGATTTACGAAAATCATGGAATACTGAAACTGGATCCCCGACGGGGTTTGAATTCGCGTCCTCCCGAATGCCAGGCAACAGTGTTACCTATAACCCATCGGGCTTGGACGGCAGGAAATAAAGCTTGACAGAAAATTTTATAGAAGTATCAGTGTTAGTTAGAAACAAAGAGAGAGATGATAGTTTTACTACTTCCATCTTCCAGATTTAAAATGTGGAACCGCTAATTCACATTGCAGACGGATTTTTTAATTTATTTACTGTTCTTAATTATTATTATTACTACTAAAACTGTTGCTACTGCGTTCAAGTTTAGCTATATTTCGTGACTTAGTTTACCATTAGAGTTCTTTCGTGAATGCTCTTTCTACTTACCCTTAACCTTTATGTGTATTTGTCACACGCACAGTTCTATAACGCTGCAGCGTTAGAAAGTGTAACTAAGTCCATTCAAACTCTCTTATTGGTTTTCCGTGCGTAATTTAGCGATTCTTTTCTGTATTCGCCATATAATTGCGTTTGCTAGCGAATTGTTAACTGTTTATTTGAGGAAAAAAAAAATACGCAACGGTTATGAAAATTACGAAAAAAGTGTTACCATCTCTCTATAATTAATCAATTTGGTTATTTAAATAATTATTATGACTAAAATGGTGATATTCGTGATTATTTTTACTGCAGAACTCCGAACTTTCCCTCTGAGCGTCTGCGAGTTTCTTGCTGCGCGGGCTCATTTTTTTAGTCTTGGGTAAAGTGCTGGGTATGAGAGGTCTATTTTATCATGAATTTAGTGTACCACCTACCAGTTATGCTGTCCCATGCGGTATTCGTGTCTAGAACGAAGCATAATCGAAAGGCGAGGGGTCTCTCGAATTCTGTCCCCGACTGTACCTATGTTCCTGGTACTTATTAAATCCAAGTGTCTCCTATTCAGTGATATGAGGTATGAGTGCAACATAATTAATTTTCCATAGCTTATGCGTGATAAACTAAAATTACAGTATGGAGACTCTGTAATTGTTAATGTGCAATATTGTGATTCATCTACCTCAGTGCTGGAGAGTTGTGCAGGCAGCCTGTGTGAGATATAGTGTAGAATATAAACAATATGTTACCACGGGGATTGTAGTAACCGAATGTTACACTTGATCAATGATTTCCTAGCAAAGGTAAACATTGTGCTTGTCTCGCTTTCCTTCAGATGCTAGATGGGCTTTACTTTTTTCAGTTAGACTATTCAAAATTAATCAAAATTTGTCTTTAAAAAAGAAGAGCTGTTTAGAAATTGGTAGTCCATGAATGCTTTTAGTAATGGAATGCTCTAAGTAATGGAGGAATTTTTTTAGACCTTCATGGTTCATCAACATCAAGGTCACCAGGGTTGTGAGAGGATTAGGGGCATGCAAAAGTAAAGAATTTGGGCATGGAATTTTGAAGGAACCATCCCTTCATTTGCCTGGGCTGATTTTGGTAAACAATCAAAAACAATTTGGATGGGTGTACCAGGATTGAACACATGATCTCCTGAAAGCTAGGCCATAATACTAATTGCTTTATTTAACTTAATTACAATGGAGCCCACACTCCACTGCCGTTTTCCCTACACACCCTCTTTCCCTTTCCTGTTCCCACCATTTTTTCCCTCTACGAATTTTAACTTAAAATTCTTTCAGAATTTTTGCTAAATTATTCATCATTTCTTTTGGTAATTTATTCCCACTCAATAATGTCTGAAATCAAATGCCTGCTTGTGGTCATGGTCATCTTTTTCCTTCCATGCACCTCTAATTCTTCCATCAATATCTTCTCATTCCTCATCATCAATGTGTAACTTGAACATCCTCTTCCTGTCTTCCAATGAATCCCATTCCATCTGTTTTGTCATATCAGTTTCTGACTGTGCCCTGTGGTAATTTCCACAGACAAATCTAGCAGCCCTTCTTTGCAATCCCTCCAACTCCTGTATTTGACATACAAAATGTGGGTTCCATACTATCCCACCATATTAAAGCAATGGCTTGAGTAAAATTTTAAACCCAGTTCCCTTATTTCTCTGTTAATCAGGGGCGGATCCAGGGGGGAGGGGGGGCTAGGAGCTCAAGCGCCCCCCCAAAGTATCTAGGTCCACCCCCGACATTGTAATTTTGGAGACTTTTTTTTTTTTTTAGCTCTACGGAGGACGACTCAAGCCCCCCCCCCTCAAAAAAAAAAAAAACCAAAAACCAAAATCCACTGAAGGCAAGCCCTCTGAACCAAAATTCACTCAAGCCAACGTCCCCCCAAACTAAAATCCTGGATCCACCCCTGAAGGATTTTCAAATCTTTTCCTACTACCTGTCCAATATGTCCTGGCAAGTTGTTTGTTATCAAATGTTTTATGCCAAGGTATATACATTACAAGTCTTCAATAAGCAATTCCTTCCACACCTTATGATCATAATGAACCTTTCATTTTTTATCTGTTTACCTAGTAAGCAGACTCTTCTTTACATTTATCTTCATCCCATATTGTCCTATCCAGCTGGATATTCTCTCCAAGTCATCATGCAGCTGTTCACAGACTTTTCTCATTTTCAGCCTGTTATATAACATTATGTAATATACAAAAAACCTAACTTCTGACAGTAAACCATCAGCACAATCATTCATTGGAATAACAGTGGTCCAAATACACTACCCTGTGACACTCCCACGTTCACTTCTTTTGATACTACATTTCATAGCCTAATGTTATGCTTTCAACCTCTTATGAATTCTTCTACCCAGCATTCACTCTAATAGTTCTTACCTTATTTAGCATCATTTTATGGCACACTCTATCAAAAGCCTTTGAAGATCTAGTGCCACACTCTCAATTTGGCCTCTCTTGTCCATTTCATCTGAAATATCTTGCATATAATCTACTGACTGAGATTCACAAGAACATCCTTGCAGACAAGTAAACCACCTATACTCCTCAAATATATTTCTGATGTGGTTGCAAATCACTCTTCATTGTTTTACCTAGCACTGATGTCAAACTGATTGTCCTGTTATTTTCGACTGTATTTGTCACCCCTCCTTTAGGAACTGGTACTATGGTACTACAGTACTGTCACACTTTTCCACTCCTCTGGTAAGCAGGTTTCCAGACAATTTAATTTAATTGCAATGTAACATTTCAAGATAATGTACAATGTCATATTCTGCTTTCTTTAAGACATCCAGAGTAGTATTATCTACACCAGCCCCTTTATTAGTTCTTTCATAAGTACCTCAGGATTTATAAGTTTGTTAATCTGCTCATTTCTAACTGTGCTGGTGAGCTCCTTCTCCAATTTTCAAAGAATCTCCTGGAAATGTCTTTAAAATGTTATTTTTAATTAAAAAGAAAAGAAAAGAAAAAAATCCAGACAACTGAGTAGTAGAAAAAAAAATGTTTATCTACAACAGACTTTCATATTAAGACTCTATTCAATTTTAATCTTGCACATAGTTCTTTTGTTACCACATTGTCATAATAGGATATTTGATGATTTTGGGGAAATTGTTTTAAATTGTTTATTCACACACCTTAATTACTTGGTATTATTTATTTTTGGACAGAAGTTGCTTATTTTATGTAAAATTCAACATTAACATTTAAAGACTGCCAAAACTCTCCTTTGCATTCTGGTTGTGAGCTAACGATGCCCACAACATCACATGCTGTCAGCATAAAATCACAGAAATGAAATACAATTTTTCTGTAAATAACACAGTTTTATACAATAAAATAGTTAAATATATCTACAAATTAAAAGTTTTAAGAAGTAAATAAATAACTTTAGCCTAGTAAAAAAAATACAAAAAATATGTTCCACAGAAATCCAAGGTTTACCTCTAGGTGCTAAAAGAATTGCATCCAGGAACCACAAAATTCCATTAAAACCATCCGTGAAATCATTTTATGACTTACCACTTCTGTTTTGCACCTCTTTAGGCAATAAGTAATACTAAAAAATGTGGTCTTCATTAAAGGTATGAGAAAATTCAGAGTTCTACCCAGGGCCGGCAGTAGGGGAGGTTAAGCGTGGCAAACGTACCCCAGGCCTGTGCCCCAAAGGGAAACCTGCTGCCAGGACGTCTAACTAATTAGAAATCAGACCTTAATAAAATTTCTTAAAAGGTGTAATTTGATTTTTTGCCTTTAAGTTTACTGACTTTAGTAAATAGAAAAAAGTTTAAAGTAAAAAAAAAATGTTGGTGGTTGGGGGAGGCTAAGAACTCTTATCTGAGGTCCAAAAATCCTAGCGCCTGCCCTGCTTCTACCAGCTATAGAGACTTTTCTTTTTATGTTCTTTTACTAACAACAACTACCGTGCTTCATCTCATAGTATCATAACTTGAAGGAACAGTATATACTTCATAAAACAATGTTTGCTATTACTAGTGTTTACTCTGAAAGCACTTGACATTTAAAAAAGTATGAAATAGTAATGCAGAATGACAGTAGTCTTCAGTAATTATTGAAAAAATAACAAATCATATTTATTCACACGCATTCAAACAATTTTATACAATATATTTCTACAAAGTTACATTATTTACAATCACTTATTCATTTTAAACAAATATTCACACAATAGTCTTAGGGAACCATTTTAGTCACTGCCTACATTCCTTGTGACATTAATATATCTTTGGAAGACTGGAACATGCCATATGAACATTTCATTGTCAAATGCAATGGGTCACACATACTTAGAAACAGAGTAAGTTTCTAAACCAACATTTTCACACAACATAAATATACTTGTATTTCACAGGTTCAGTTTCTCTATGTCAAATTAGCCATCACTAGGAATCAGCGTACTGCAACACCATTGATTGTAACCATAGCACTTGCCCTGTCTCTTCCGACTGGCGTTGATTCATAGTGATGCCCACGGCGTCCTGTTACCTCATATGGAGCATCATACATATTTTCATGGTCATGCATATTCTCATACATCCCATTGTGAGGTGGCATACCATAGCCACTGCCACCATTAAGGGTTGCATATGACATGACAGCAGCATTCTGATTTTCCTTGCGAATAGCTCCTTCAATATTTTCAGTATCCTTGACAGGCGTTGCTTTGCGTCTATAAATAGAGACACACAAAATAGTTTAAGATTAAATTATAAATGAAATGAAAACAGTAACATGTCTGGAAAAATAATCATTTTGGAAAGATGAAAAATTATCTGTTTTCAGAAATGAGATTTTACAAATAAATAAAAAGAATAAATTTGTTTTAGCTGAAACCTAATAAACAGAAAGAAATGTACAATGAAATAATATGAAATGAAAGATTTATATCAGGTTCAGTTATTTATATGCTGTAATATATTTAAGAGAGATTTAATTTTTTTTTTTATAGGCAAAGGTAGTTTCATTTGGCCCATTTGTTGATTATTTCTGTTTGCAAAAATATATTAATAACAGAAATATTGAAACTGCAATGCATAAGTAATTCCCAGCACAGCCTACTTTTTAGCTTACATGCATATCTAGTAGATAATGTGAACTCTACAATTATGAACTATATACCATTCTTGCCAAGAAATGTGAAATGGATGTGCCATTTATCATACAATTATTTGAAAATTTAACATCACTCTACTCATATAGAGAATAAATTTCATTAGTGAAAGATAAATGGCTATGCAGTAGATCAGCTTTTGTTATTTAATAAGTTAAATAGTAATTGCAACAACAGTTTACTGCCAATTATAACAAATAATTATTTATGCTCACCTGTTAAAGAGGGCAATGAGTGATGTACCAGGGAATTAAGGAAATTGTACAAGAAATAATTAAGGGAATTGATCAAAATAAAAAGGAGAAGAAAACCAAAGAAATTGTACAATTTAAAATACAGTCCAACGTTAAAGATGTGAAGAGGCAGTAGAAGTGAGAGAATTTTGTTTCTTTGGAAATAGTAGTACAACCAATTGGAGATTCTTTGAGGGCACCAAAGACAGTTAAAAAAAAAAAACTATTTTGGGCCATGAGAAACATGAAAAAGCCTTTTTAGATTATTTGCTGATGATGCGGTTATTTATAGGGAAGTAAGGAATTTGGGCGATTGTTTAGCAATTCAGCGTGATGTTATTTTGACATGGTGCGCTGAGTGCCAACTCACAATAAATTGTAAAAAGTGTATGACAATGAGCGTAACTAACAAAAAGAATCCGATTCTTCAGAAATGCGAGGTAAACAGTTCAGTTATTGATATAGTCAATTCTATTAAATATTTGGGAGTAACTGTACAAAGGAACATGAAATGGGACTTACATATTAATACGTTGGTAGGTAGAGCTAATTCTAGGCTGCGGTTCCTAGGTCGAATCTTGAAAAATTGTAATGAACAAACAAAGGAGATAGCGTACAAATCTCTTGTGCGTCCACATTTGGACTATTGTTGTGCCATCTGGGATCCGTTTCGTAAGGGGTTGATTGAGAGTACAGAGAAGAGCCGCTCGATTCGTGACCGCTTGCTACAGTCCTTATGAAAGCGACACAAAACTGATTAGTAGACTAGGCTGGGAGTCTCTGGTAGATAGACGATGCACGTTTCATTTAAACTTATGGTAAACATGCATACTCCCACTTTCACTTACAAGTGTAGTGAAATACTTCGTCCTCCAACCTATTTGGGTCGGAACGACAGAAAAGATAAAATTAGAGAAATAAGGTGCCGCACTGATTCTTATATGAATTTTTTTTTCCCTCGTACCATTAGGGATTGGAATGCACAACAAAGAGATTAGGTTTGGTGCTGAGCACCCTCTGCCACCCACAGTTTTGCAAATTGCAGAGTATATATGTAGATGTAGAATCCAGTTCAGAGATGACAAAAAAAGTCATGAGATTGTATCTGTGTTATAATTTCAAATGATATGGACAAGGGAAGTCAACTTAATACTGAGTAGCATTTGAATTACAGAATGTTGGTGCCGGATAAGCCATATAGCAAATGTTACAGGCCCCACGCCTTCGGGGAGCCTCATACCTATGCTTCTTAATAATCCAGCTTTAATGAATATAGAAAATGATTTACTTAGAGTATAGATTTGGCTACTGTTATCTGTAAATTGTCCCACATTAAATCATAAAAGATAGTTCTGTAAATGTGCTGTTTCAGTTTACATCCTAGACTTTAATTACTAAAGCAAATCAATAGCCTCTTGTATGCATTTGCTACAGGCCCCGCACTGTCTTAATCCGGTTGAATGTTGGTGAATAAAACACTGCGGTAAATGAGAATATGTCTTGCTGTGTTGAGGATTCTAAATAGGTGGAGAGCAGAGATTCAGGGTAAGAAATGTGCCATCAGATGAGATGGATGTATGGATGAGAAGCCCCCAGGATTGTATATTGAGACATTAGCTGTTAATTATTGCAATAGATCATTCAGCAGTTGGTTTACTATGGGAAATAAAAGATGTTGTTTATTAAAACTAAAACAAGAGAATTGTGAATGTTAACAGAAAAATCTGGTCATTTTATACAGTTGGGTATGTTAACAATGAGTGGAGATAATTGTTAGAAAAGGTTATCTTACTAGAGTTTGTTTATATTATTGGACTTGATTGTTGAAGACACAACATACAATTATCTTGACATACAATTTGCCAGTAAAGATATTTGGATGAGATATATCAGAGAGTTTATGGAGTGAAGTTTGAAAATACTGCATCTTTATTGGAGAGTGGGTACAGTTTTATTTGTAGACAAGGAAGTTGAAAACTGGGATAAATTGCTAAACAATTCATCAAAAACACTGAAGGAGTTAGAAATTAAAATTTGTGTAGGGCAGGTATAAGTGAGTGCTGAGATTGCACTGAAAAATTTAAGATAAATTTAAAAACATCCACTGCAATTAAATTAAATTAAAAAAGTGAGGGAGTTAGGATATGAAACATTGGTCAAAACCCTTGCTCCAGTTTGATGGCATAGTGCAAAATAGATAAGCTGAATATTTTTGTAGGAATTAATTTGAACATAGTCAGTAACTGATGAAGCAATGGGAACCGTTGGAAGACAAGAGGCAGGTGAAGAGAGAAGTGGCCGTGTGTAAGTCATCTGGATGATGAGACCTGCATTGATATTGGGCAAAAAATTTGTAGGAAATGGCAGGGAAGAGATGACCTTATCCATAAAATAGCTCTTGATTTCAGGTGCAAGGAAGTAGGAAAGTTTTCACATATAAGTAAGGGACTGCAATATATTATGCAAGTAGATGCTGAGTGTTTTATTTCAGACAGTGACCAAATTTAAACTGTCAAAGTATGTTTGTAATGAAATTGCCACTGGTAAGTTAACTCCACTGCAATTATTGAAGTCATAAAGAATGATAAAATTGTTCAACATTTAATCTTCTTCAAGTTGTTCTTTTTGTCTCTTTCTACGAAATGTGTATTCACTATTGTTTACAGATAATTAGAGGAACATTTGGAAATCATATTAGCAGATTGATTTCACCGAGGCTAAAGAGAAATTCTATCTTGCAATCTCCAAATAAACTTTTGCAATACTGAAATGATCTATGTTGCAATATTGTAAACTATTTCTCTTCTTGGTGATAATACACTGGTTCAAAAGACAATAGTTATGCCAGAATATTCATTCAAGAAATAAGTGTGCATGTTCTATAATCAATCTTACTTCCATTTTTAGTCCCTTAGTAATTATTTTCTGCTTCACAAACTGAAGTTAACATAGAAAATACACTTCTTAGAAGATGGCAATTATATTAAAATTGACGTCAAATGTTTTAGGGTTGTACACAGGGGCGGATCCAGGGGGGGGGGGGCTAGGGGGCTCAAGCCACCCCAAAAGTATCTAGGTCCACCCCCGACACTGTAATTTTGGAGACTTTTTTTTTTGGCTCTACGGATTTGAGGCCCGAGAAGGCTATAAAGACTACCCTAAGGCCGACTCAAGCCCCCCCCCCAAAACCAAAATCCACTGAAGGCAAGCCCTCTGAACCAAATTTTATTCAAGCCAAGCCCCCCCCCCACAAACCAAAGTCTGCACAAGCCCCCCCCCCCAAACCAAAATCCTGGATCCGCCCCTGGTTGTACATTCAGAGGTCATTCTAGTCTTCGCTGTATTATGCCACCAACTGTATTAGTGCAAGAGAAATGTGTAAAGGTGATTGATTGCAAATGAAATTACCATTTTTAATTTTTCATTTTTGTTTCTTTCACCTGCACAAGAGTAATCAAAATAATCACAGCATTATAGACAATTCTTCCAATGTGACATGTATACCATTTTCAAAGAAATTTTTGTCACAAGGGTCTATATTTCCTGGAATTACATTTTTAAGTCCCTTCCTGTCTAAACACTTTCTTTGTCCAAAAGTGCCATAAGATATTTACAAAATAAAGGCTACTCTGGGGAAAGATCTAGAGAGGGAGGTAGATGTGGGAAAACTTCTGTCCTTAGTTTTTCTAGTTTTTCTGATATTTTATTTTATTATTTCTTATTTGCAGAGCGATAGTTGACAATGTCATACAGCAACAGGCCTTCATGTTTGCTGACAAGTACCAGCTGTTAATCATACAGTTTTTTTCTGCACAATACCAATTTATTGACAGTATGTGTCTGTATTTATAGATGGACCATGTTTTGACAATGAGTAATGCTCAGTTGTCCAAACTGTCAATCACATACCAAAATCCTATCTAGCTTGGTTTTGGCAAAGGCTAACCTGCATTCAGAACATCATTAGAAAATTGACACCAAGGATACACTTATGATTTTAGGTTGAGTTCTATGAAGTTATCAATCATGTCTGCGCCAACAAATCAGATAACTAAAGATCATCTTACCCTTATCTTACAGTTTATAAGATCCAAATTTCCAATTTTCCAGTATTAATTAAATGTAATCACAGATGTATCATGGATGTTACATTCTCAGTTTCTCAAACTATTGCTCTTGAATTATATTCCTTTAGTCCATATAAAAATTACGTGTCAAATTATCCTAATTTTTATCTCCACATAGAAACTACTGAAGTCATTTATTTATTTTGGACTGTCTTGGCTGTAGTATGATCAAGTTTAAACTTATACAAGAAACGTATTCCTAATTTTATTTTGTGTAGTGTTCATGTTGGAAGGAAGTCTAATGACAAGAACTAAAATCAGTGATAATTTTACATTCATAAACTTATTCAAATGATAGACACAATTTGCCTTGTGTCTGAAACAAATAGTAAGTACAGCAATGAAAAATTTCAAATATGAGAAACCACTTAACCCGTAGCAACCTCAAACTCTTGAAAAAAATACAAATAACTTACAACTTTTATTTTAACTTAATTGCTATTTTATAAGCATTTCATATGCACCAATATTTTCTTTTGTTATCTACCAAACTCTGTGTGATGATCAGAGAACATACGCAATACTCAGAGTGTAAAATATGAAATTTTTAATATACTTACAATCGAAGATAGATTAATCCAAGAATTATAAGCAACAGTATGACAACTCCAGCAGCTGTCCCCACAATCATTCCCATGTCTGTAGATTCACTCTCCTCTGTAATATTTACTGTAAGAAAAGAAATGTTTGTTTAAGTAGGAAACAAGTTAAAAAAATCTAGCAAAAGTGAGTTAATTATTAACACAGACAAAGCATGGATCTGTCAATTAGAAATCTATAAATACATATATGTAAATATTTAACCAGCTGGTATAAGATGTATTATCCAGGCTTTCATTTAAACAGATTTCCATTGATGTTACAATAGATACGTATAACTTCTTTCATTATTCAAATGGATGATATTTTTAAAAAATTTAGTGTTGTACTGAGTAAAATGAACTTATTGTTTTGTTAGGAGTCAAAGCACTATTCCAGTTATCGTGAACTGATTTAAAAGTCTTAGCACTTTTTCAACCCAACTGAGTAATGATATTCACCATTATGTTTGAGAAATATGGTGACTTTATGGAACTCTTCCATTCCCTCTCTCCCAAGCATACTTTCCTACCTCTGGAGAAGTGCAATGTATATCAGGTTTATACCAACCATCACAGAATAAATGTTGAAGTTAAGGTTAATCCCAAAAAGGTCTCGAATTTTAACGCAGATATATTTAAGCCCAGCCAAGATAAATGCAAGAACTTTTTGATTTTTTCCAGTACTTGTTTTGCCATCACTCCTGATTGATCATCCATTCTGTGTTATTTTTATACTGTCCATCATGTGCATTCCTAATGTTATTTTATTTTTAAACTTGATTTTATTAATTTATTCATAGGATTTATGGAAACATGTAAATATTTACTTCAGAAACAAATACATTCAAATCACCCAGCTCCCTTAATTCTTTACATCAAAAAAGGGTAACACGATATCTTCATTATCTGCTGGAGTCAGATTGCATTTTAAGTGTTTTCAGTTGGATTTGTGTGGCATCTTTTAGTACTTGATTACAGCTTATAAGATAATTGTGCATAATTAATATTGTATTGTTTGTCAGTAACGTGAAGGCAAATCAAGGATTTAGACTGGTGTCTATCTCCATTTTCTACTGATTTTTTTTCAAAATTATACTATTTGGTTTACTTACTTTCACATCTAGGTTCTTCTCCAGACCAAGAACCATCTTCCATACACTTCCTAAGATAAGGTCCTATTCTGGAATAGTGCTCAATACAGTGATACTCTGCTGCACTATTATATGTTGTTGTCTGATTCATTATTATCACTCTTCCATTTTCAATAGTACCAGGGTGATGGCAATCCACAGCTGGAAAAGAAGGCGATTCATAAATTTTTACATCATCAAACATTTTACAATAATCATGACATGTTAAGAGCACTTATATATATATATATATACCGTGTATATATATATATATATATATATATTGGTAGCACTTCTATAATAATTAACTGCTGAACAGTAAATGCTGATGAGTGAATACTGTCTCTTAAAAAAATTCAAAATACCAGCTCACTGACAGATTATGTAGCCACTTTCCCAGAAACATCTAACAACCTATTACTTACGTTTACAAACAGGCATTTGTCCACTCCATGTTCCTTTACTCTGGCATTTACGTGTATCATTGCCTTCCATTATCTGTCCTTTAGGACAGGAGTACTTTGCAATTCCACCAATGCTGTGTGTAAGAACTTTAGCTATCACAACTCCATCAGTCTCAGGTTCCTTGCACAATACTTCTGCAAATACACAATGAAAAAAGAATTTTAAAACAATTTAATATAAAATATTTCATTGGACTGATAACTTTTTACTTCTACAGTGGTGTACAATATGCGTTAATGATGTTCTTAGGGCCAACTTACATTTAATAACCAAATTTTTGTTTTGTATATCTTCAGAAGGAGATTTGGAATTTGTTAGATGTTAGAAGCACTTAGTCTGATACTGTGGAATCATTTAATTTGATCATTTGGAGAAAGTTACCATGAAAATAAGTTGATTTTGAACTATTAATAGCAGTTAATTTTACAACTGCACCCTCTACTTTCTTACACTTTTCTCACATATAATGTTTTAGCTTAACGCAGTCTGTCATAGCTGTTTCATTTTTCCCTGGTTTTTTTTTTTTAATGAGACATAATCCCACTCTCTAGTTACAGTAACATAAAATGAATGACATATTTTAAACAATATCAGTTTAATATAACTGCATGTGAAATGATTAAATTGGAATCCCAGACAAGTATTTACAGAAAGGGGTAGTTGAAAAGAGATAGGTGACAGATCAACAAAGGAACAATGTTCAGATAAATTCCTGATCTAGCAGTATAAAACCACTTATCATGCCATTCTTTTCACAGCAGAGGAGAATTCGATACATTATACAAAGGGTGGACCAGATGATCTTAACTAAGATTAGAAAAATATAACAGTGACATCAGTGTTAATTAGGCAAGTATTCACTACTGTGAAGCTTGAACATACTGTAGGTGCTGGCTCATGCGTTTTAGCAGAGACCCCATATTATGCATGTCTAGTGAATAAAAAATAAGTGTGCAAGCATTGTTGCACAGTTACACAACCTAGTGATGATTTAGGGTAGATAATTACCTTAGTACTGAGCATCAACAAAAACTGATTTGTCTACCCTCCTTCTTCCCATATCTTGGTCTCTTAGCCTACCAGATTCTTTGTTCTTTTACCGCCGTATCATTTGTAACAGTTCTAATATTGCAACAGTTGCACGTAAGTAAAATTTTGTCAGGTTATGTACTCACTTTGATTAGTAATAATATTCCAGTTTATAATAAACTATAATAGAATTCATAATTATAACAAATAAATGATTTAAATTCCTAAACGATCCATGGAATCCCCATGTTTTGCAAAAAATGCAATGTTGTTTATATTACTAATTTAGCTTAAATGATAATTTGATAATAATAACAAAGAAAATGATGTTAAACTAATCAATTATAATTGGACAGTGGTAATAATGAAGAATATGGTAAGTAAACCTATCGCACACTACAACTAAATATAGGAGGTGCACAAGGAACACTAAATATAAAAACTTTTAACAACATTTCGGTAAAAAAGTTAATCATGGGTCATGTGGTAGGTCTCAGTGTGTACACACAGGTTCCCCTTGCCATATGTCTCACCTCTATCATGACTAAGGTTTTACTGAAATATTGTAAAGTGTGTTAATCACACTCCTCTTGCCTTTACATGATGTAAGTGATTAGTTTTCTTTCCCTATCGTTTCGTATAATCATAGATTATATGATAATATAGTTATAAGTAAGGAAAGAGGGAGGATCAGTCAGTTACCATAGGTGATGTTATGACAGCATAGCAACAGCATAGACAAGAAGACAGAATCTTTAAAAAATTTCTTGATTAATCCTTTCTTCAGGAATAAAACAGGATGTGGACAGGTTGTGTGTCAGGGAACAGTTGCTCTCTGACTCTCACTCTTTCCACTAAAATTCCATAAATTTCTATATATTACGAGTTTACTCTTTTGCTGTTGTCACACCATCCAAATGTCTCATATAGTTAGCAATTGTTTTGCTTTATTTACTTATCTGTTTTTGCTATTCAGCACATTTTTTTCCATGTCATATCCAGTTTATATGATATTTATGGTTTGTCTGTTAATAACACTGTAATCTTAGAGTTTTCAGGAGCAAGCAAATACTCTATAAATATGCGGCTAATTGCTTATATATTGGAAAAGATTTTCACCAACCATATTGCAATCTTCAACCATTTTTTACTATTGAAAGTAAGGGACTGTGCTACTTCTCTTCAATTGAGCAGTGGTGGATCTAGGACTTTTCTGAGCCACAGCAAAAAGTGTGAAATTGCCACCCCCATTGTATCTGCCTGGGGCAGTAGTGGAGTTTTAAAGAAAAAAAGAAAAGGGAAAAAAAAGGCGTTGTGACATAAGTTGCCACGCTTCTAACATGGTTTTGCTGCCCCTCTCAAGGTGCCATGGGCAGAAGTGCCCTGGTTTATCCTCCCCCCCCCCTTTCCCCCTAGATCTGGCTCTACAATTAATTACTAATGAGAATTTTCAGTAAAAACATCATTCAACAGTACAAAATGTAAGGTCATTTAGGAGCATGTAAGACAGATTATAAATGCATATTTTTGGTATCCAAGTAAATCTTCTTATTCTTGAAATAAAGACAGAAAAGAATCCACTACTTAGTACAGATTTGCAACAATACTTAGGTAAAATAAATGTCTATCAAAATCACCCATTGCACTTTATGTTCTTCTCCTGCCAAAGGGTACACAATCAAAAATATAATTGTGCTTATTAGTGATTTTGTGAATATGCTACATTCTATCCTCATATGTGGCAGTTACTATCTCTTTTCTAAGCGAAATTCATCATTACCTTTGTTTCCTATTGAATCAATCAGTGGCGGATCCAGGAGTTGTTTTTTTTTGGGGGGGGGGGCTACAGCAGATTTGATTTGGGGGACTTGAGCGGATTTCATTTGGGGGACCCTTGACTGGATTTCGGGGGGGGGGGGGCTTGAGTTGGATAAGGGTAGGCTTTATAGCAATGCCACCCTAAAAAAAGGTCTCCAAATCTAAAAGTATTGTTATTATTTAATGTGAATGAAGATTTTGTAGGTTCTAAATAGAATTGTTATTCAGTTCTTTACTGAAGATTCAACAAAACTGAATAAAATAAAATAAATTCTTCTTACTTACCATTGCATTTCGGGGTTTCAGAGCTCCATGTCCCATTGCCGAGACAGTGTCTGCGACCATGTCCATCAAGTTCGTAGTTTGGATCACATTCATATAAAACAGTTGCTCCATAGTAGGTTGCATTTGAACTCAGAATATATTTTCCATGTTTAATAGGCTCAGGTTCCCCACAATTAACATCTGAAAATTAGATACATGGGTTATTATATGCTTATTGTTTCTTTCAGTTAAAATTACTTGCATCTGACAAATGGTATGAGCTTTACAAATATATTTTGAGTGAGACTACTGATATAAAAACAATAAATCTTTCATTACTTAAAATGTTCTAGTATCCTGTTTGATCATGCACACATACAAAACAAAAACAAAGAGCTACATAATTTTTATTAATAGTCTGATGTTTGGAGCAGGCAAGTAAGTGGGTAGGGGGATTTACACTCAAAAGATATAAGATAATAGACGAGGATAAAAAAAAAGAAGAAAGGGGTAAATAGATGACTAGGGAAATTGCCATCGGAGCATGTACTCCTTCACAATTAAATTAAAATTTCAAACATCAAGTTCAAATGTTTCAATTTACAAAAAATTACAATGTTTATTAACATTGTAATATCAACTGATACCAGCTAATATAGTACAGAGCTTGTTCTTTGAATTTTTGATAATTCTCTGGTAGAATAAAATGATCAGCTTACTTTTAAGAAATTTTTCTACAAAAATCTAGACCAGCTAATAGCCTAATCATGAATTAAAACTATGGTAAATAAGATTACTGTGCAAACTTTAACAAAGTTTAATGTAGCAAGTCTTGTTTAGGCTTAAGAGAAATAAAATTCACAGATTACTAACTATACCATCAGTTAAATGAGATCAGGAATGATTTACCCTTATCTTGATGATACTAGGGAAAAGTAACAGCATTTAGGCAATATAAATGACAAAGGATAGGAAAAATGACTCATAACTCATCAAAGATGAAGGCCGTGAGGAGTGAAAAACATATACAATATTTCAGTTTTAGACCTTATTCCTATTTTAGAAAATGGGCCACGTGGTTCAGGAGGTGTACACACACTGAAGATTACCACATGTAAACTGTGAATCTCAGGTAGTTATGTTCAAGGAACTTAAAATTAAATTGACAAGGGAAGAAAGTTAATTGTATGGCACTGGATCTTTCCAAGAAACATTAAAGTGTGAACAATAGAATGGCAGCGCATAATGCTTAAATGATGGACAGCGATCAGGATGTTGCTTTCTGGATAGATAAATTTGTAAACACAGAATCATGAGAGTTATGTTAGGAAATGTGAAATCATAGGACACAAAGAGAGAACAGTACAAGTTTTTTTGGTACAATTAAAATGAATCATTCAGTTGCTGATTTATAATTTGAAGTTATGTCATTTTAAAGTAAAATGACGTTTTATAGTGAGTAAAATTCAGAATTCAAATTCTTGATCCTATGATATGTGAGGAGAGGTGGGAGGGGTTAGAAGAGGAGGAGGGAAACAATTACAATATGCTCATCTTCCATAATGTGTTTTTTGCTTGCTATTTTTCAGATAGACTAGAAATGTAAATATCTTGGCATTACATTTGACAACATGCTTAACTGGGCAGGACACATTGGACAGGTGGTAGGAAAAGGTTTCAAAATTCTGCACTTGTTCGAGCGAGTGATGAGGGGATGTACAAGAGAAGTAAAGGAATTGGGTTACAAAACTTTGGTAAGACCATTGCTCGAATATGATAATGTAGTATGGGAACCACATTTTGCATATCAAATACAGGAGTTGGAGAGGGTGCAAAAAAGGGCTGTTAGATTTGTTTCTGGAAATTATCGCAGAATTATAAAGGAGCCGGAATGGGATTCATTGGATGACAGGAGGAGGATGAGGAAATTCATGGGAGTGTACAGGGCATATACTGGCAATGAGGCATGGAAAGATATTAGAGTAGGTATGAAAAGTTGTGCATGAAAGGGAAAAGATGACCATGACCACAAACTGGCACTTGATTTTGGGCACAAGGGTGTGGGAAGATTCTCTTTATTAGGTAAGAGTGTCAGGGATTAGAATGAGTTACCAAGGGAAATGATGAATAACTTACCGAAAATGTTGAAAGAATTTACAGTTAAAATTAGTAGAAGGCAAATGTAGGTGGATGCAGGATAGGGGGAAGATGGGTGTGTAGGGAAAATGCCTCCAGAGTGTGTGCTCGATTGCAATTTAATTAAATTAAATTAATAGTGAGTGGTGCTAGGAGACGATTCTGTGAACATTCAGCTTCAACGAAAAATCCTCAGCCTTATCAAGGGCTGAAGCCTGGTCACCTAGGCTGTACTTAGATGTTCTACTATATGAACCATGGGGCCCACTATTTTCATAATTGCAGTAAAGCAAAAGTTGACCACATTTTTATCAGAGTTGGAGTTAAATACTCTTATCTACCATGTAATGGTAATGGATTAATTATTATAATTTTTGAAAAGCATTGCAGAATAAAAATTAATAGACTGCCACTTAAACAGCGACTGTTTAGAAATGTTACTGACAGTCAATCAAATAGTGTCATTATGTTCAAGAGAGGAAAGTCAGTTTTGTGGATTTTGTTCAGGGATTTAAATAGGAGATATAATAACAGAAATGTGGTCCATAAGAGATGTTCATTTATGTTAATGGCTTTGAGTAAATATGGACATATCTCCAAATCAACTTATTAGTAATATATACTTACAGACACATTGAGGAACTTCACCACTCCACTGCCCAGTCTCTTCACAAGTGCTCAGAGCTTCTCCAACAACTTTGTAGCCTCTCTCACAACTGTATTTTACAAGGGCACCGATCTTGTATGTGGCTACTGAAGCAGCTGAGTCTTGAGTTCTTATAAGTGTCCTTCCATAAACTCTGTCATTTCCTGTCACTGAGAGGATGCTATGTGCTGGCAGAGTAGGCTCTGGACATCTTATTTCTGAAAGGATAAACTTACTTCTTTAATTCTTCATTGAATTAATGTCAGCAGTATGAACATCTAAATATATGGTGTAACATCTGCCTTGATGTTTAATGCAAGAAACAGTTCTTATTTGTAAATATGTACATAGCTGTTATGAACAAAGGAATCAATAAGAATAAAATGAACTGTAATTCAGTAAAGAGTAAACATTAGAAACTCATACAAACAGTTTGCATCTAAGGTGCAAGATCAATATCGATTCTAAAATTATAATTTGCTGCTGAGATGGGAAAAGCAAATAGGCTAATGCAATAGAAAACATTTTGATCAAATGACTATAGTTAAACATCAGTAGAGTATATAGAAAAACTGTTAAATTTAATAGCAGACCTAAACCTTGTGTACCACATGTTAATTTATACAAGCACCTGTGTTATATGTAAATAGATGAACAGTATTATTAAAAAAGAAAATGCATCACTAAACAATTACTAAATAGGTATTTAGAATATAGAAATCTCTTTTAATAGTTTCGTATGTGCTGTTTACTTTGTGAAAGAACTATTGATTTATAAGACAATACAGTATAATGGTAAAAAGCACAATAAAACTCAAATTTAGAACTATTAACAGTTAAAGAGGAAATGTTTTGGAGAAACAGGAAGAGAGTGAGAATTAAAAACTGGAACCAAAACAATTCAAGGACATATATTTGTTATTGTTAACAAACCAGTTTGAAAAGAAAGAAATGTATATGGATTTGTGTGTTCTAATTTTGTTTTATATATTATGTAATATACAAGGAACTCACTGATAAATCTTTTTTTAAATATACCTTCACAATGTGGAGATTCATCACTCCACTGGTAATTTTCAAGACAGCGGCGGGAAGTAACTCCAACAAGTCTGTAGTTACGGACACAGGTGTAAGTTATTTCACTGTCCAAATATGTTGTGCCATTTGTATAGGTTGCAGCTCCATACAGCATTGGTGGTACCTTTCCACAGTCAATATCTGACAATAACGGAGAACAGTATACATAGAAATGAGGGATAGATAGTTGTCACTTACATTTACACAAGCAGATTATATGTATATATGTAATTGGCTTAATTTAGACAAAACTCTTGAACACATAACATTCATAACATCATTGTATTATGACTGTTCATAACTGCTCTTGGTGTACAAAGCGGTACCTACCAAGCATTTTCTCAAGAGAATACTAATCACTTCTATTTTTATTATTTTCCTTATTATTTATTATCCTTGTTCCATAGATCCCTTAAATTATTTAGGAAAGTGTTGCTCTTGCTTTATGAACTGTGAATGTGGCGCCATTGACAAATTCAAAGTCCCAGAACAATAATCCAATCACTATCTAATTAATCATTATCAATACTGTTTTTATAACTTTGATTATCCATGAGGGAGTATTGAAAAGAACCAAATATATGTTCATGAGCAACTATACTATTTTCAGTCAGCATTAAATAGGACAAAAGATGAACCTATTTGGCAGCAAAATTGTACAGGTTCATATCTTTATGGAGGAAGAAATAACATTTTTGCTAAATCAAGAAAGTATTTTCTTAGCTGACAGAACCATTTTTTATGAATTTTATGTGTGCTTATTCAACTTTGATAATCAGAAACTTCATTTTCTCTCAGAAAGCTGACAGTCTATCAATAAGCAGGATATAATGTCATTGAATTTTGCTTTAGTATAGTGGCAGTCAGTTTCATACAGTTATTCATATTATGAATTAAGACACAAATTTTTATGCAGGATAAATATTACCATCATTTATCATGATTTCTATAAGAAAGGAATTTTGAAAGTTTATATGAATAACTGAAATCTTTTCTAATAACTTTACTGCAGTTCAGCAAGTTTAATTAAAGCTCCAAATGGTCTTAAACTCTAGAGCAGGTATGGCAAAACTCGGAGCCCGTGGGCCACTTGTGGCCCGTTATAGGTCAGCTTGCAGCCCGCGGAGTCAGATCACAACATGTGCACACTTTTAACTTTCAACTGTGGTGTTAAACACTCTAACACTAAGCTATTTTACAACAATATCATCATTCACTTGAGAGGATGGAACATTGACTATACAGGTATACAACAGAGTCTTATCACCACATTGGTGTAAGAAGCTGAACCAATCCTTGGATTGCTTGTGTCAATGATAGGTCTACTAGCAGCGTGGTTATCAAATAGTGAACTTTAGATGGCTGACCAGTACAAAAATGTTAAAAAGAGTTTAATTTAATGTAAGCATTACTGTCTTAATTTAATTTAATTTAATTGCAATGGAGCACACGCTCTGGTGGCAATTTCTCTACACACCCAACTTCCCCCTATTCTACACTCACCTACATTTGCTCTCTACAAATTTTAACTTTAAATTTTTTTAACGTTTTCGGTAGGTTATTCATCATTTCCCTTGGTAACTCATTCCAATCCCTGACACCCTTACCTAAAAAAGAAAATCTTCCCACACCCTTGTGCCTTAAATTGAGTGCCAGCTTGTGGTCATGGTCACCTTTTCCCTTCCATGAACTACTTTTCATACCTACTGAAATATCTTTCCATGCCTCATCGCCAGTATACGCCCTGTACACTCCCATTACCCTCCTCATCCTCCTCCTGTCTTGCAATGAATCCCATTCCAGCTGCTTTATCATATCTGTCACTGATTGCATTCTGCGATAATTTCCAGAAACAAATCTAGCAGCCCTTCTTTGCACCTTCTCCAACTCCTGTATTTGATACTCAAAATGTGGGTCCCATACTACACTACCATATTCGAGCAATGGTCTTACCAAAGTTTTGTAACCCAATTCCTTCTCTCATGCATCCCCTCATCACTCTCTCTAACAAGTGCAGAATTTTGAAACCTTTTCCGACCACCTGTCCAATGTGTCCTGCCCATTTAAGCTTGTTATCAAATGTAATGCCAAGATATTTACATTTAAAGTCTTCAGCAAGCAATTTTTTCCCCACCTTTTATTCATAATTAATCTTTTGTTTTTTATTTGTGTATCTAATAAGCTGACACTTCTTTGCATTTATCTTCATGTTTACCAACCCAACTAGATATCCTGTCCAGATCACGCTGCAACTGTTTACAGTCCTCTATCGTTTTTATTCTTTTATACAGCATTATGTCATCTGCAAACAATCTAATTTCAGATAGTAAACAATCAACACAATTATTCATTAGAATAATGAATAGCAATGGTCCCAATACGCTACCCTGCGGCACTCCCATTCCTTTCCCCATTCCACTTCCTTTGATACCGCATTTTTTATGCAAGCAAGTCAAAAAGTATTCCAGAGTTTGAAGACATGGAGAGGGTTTGTGCCTTTGCGTTTCGAGTCATCATAATTAGCCATTCAAATAATCTGAACATTTGTCTGCAAGGCAAAGACTAATTGTTTTACAACTTTTTAGATTTGTTGCCACATTCCAAATGAAATTGGGGCTATGGGGACAACAGTTGAAAAATAAAAATTTCACGCACTTAATTGCAAGCAGCCATGACACAGGTGTTAGCGAATAGATATAATTAATTGATATCAGACATAAACGTTGAGTTTGAAACCCCAATTCAATATTTCAACAAAAAAAACATTGCGTTCTTTTATGTGTATTTTCATCGCTATTTTTTGTAGAGGTCAGAAAATTTGCAAATGGAAAGTTGTGAAATAGGTGTGACATGTTGTGTAAGGAGAAATTGCACCAAGTTAGTTTGGAAGAATTTTGCAAAAAATATTTGGACATGTCTGGTAAAAATTCTAGTAGAGCTGGAAGAAATGTCCTGCATATTACAAACAAGCTTTGGGATGATTTCGCTATTTGGAAAAAACTAGTGCCTTAACAACATTCCAGTCAGATGAAGAATATTATGACACTACATAGACCACCAATACTCATTTGGAGAACTTTTTGTGAGCACTCCCTTCGACATCAACATTGATGTGCTTAGTTCTGCCAAAAAAGTAAAAATTCACATTAAATATATATTTATTTTTTATAATACTTCATTGAATATACATGTTACATTTTTAGACTTGTTTTTTCTTCATAAAATATTTAAGTTTTCTTATTTTATTTTTAGTTTAAAGTGTGTGACCTGATAGAAAATTCTATTTGTAAAATTTGGACTGGTTGCTGAAAAGGTTAGCCATCACTGCTCTAGAGAATAACCAATGAATCTGAGAAAAATTATTAATCCTTATATTATGTAATATGCTAACTATTTCAAATTGTTCACAACTTTAAGCCCATGTTTTGCTTGTAAAAATTGCTGAGGAACTTCGCAAAATTTGTTTTTTGCTATATTACACTAGATAGTAACTTACATTCACAAGTTGGTGGATCACCTGACCATTCTCCCTGAATGGTACATTCATGAATTGGCTGGCCTCTTAAGATGTGTCCAACTTCACAATGATATTCAATTGTTGAATGGACATTGAAGTCGTAACCAACTACATAACTTCCTGGTGGAACATCTGGTTCATCACAAGTGATCACTGAAATTGAATAAATTATTTATAATTGTGTAGCAGAGGTGTGAATTCAATAAGTTCTCTACTCTAGTGGGTTCTTGCATTTGTGGTTTCATAACAAGAAATCTCTGATGTAACAATTTTCTTACATAGTAGTATTAAGAATACTCTAATGTCTACATTTTTATTATTGGTAATAATTTAAAAAAAACTGCGATCTGAGTTATTTTGTCACACTCACAGACACAAGAAGGAGCATCTGCTGACCATTTTCCTTCCTTTGTGCATGTTTGATGGTCTGTTCCATCCAACCAATAATCATCATCACAAGTGTATTCTACTATACTTCCATGAGTAGTAGTTTTATTCACCAGGTTGTAACGCCCATTGTCAATATTTGGTGGCGCTCCACAGTCAACAAACTTGCAGGTAGGAGCCTTACCAGACCATTCCCCTCCAAGGCTACAAGATAGGACCTACAAAATGATAATAGTAAAATACTTTTACTGTGCATAAAATTAAAAAAATGACTAGTGAAATACTATATTTTGAATGCACTCTTTTTCAAAGAAACTCGTGAATATTTTTAAAATTTAGTTTGTAAAGGATATTAAATTAAAAAAAATTTCTAACTACAATTACAAAACATCAAGAAAAACAATTTGTTTGAAATGTTGCTTGAAAATATAGGGCGGTGTAAAGTGTAATAACAAAGCTGAAAGCAATAAAAAAATAAGTATAGTTAAGTGAATGAATAAGCAATTAAAGTTTGATTTTGCAGTGAAATATTGAACCTTCTTATAAGGGGGAGTGCACAAACCACATGGCTCGGTCCAGGGGGGGGGGGGGTTGGCTGGGATGCTACACTGCACTACGTGGGGGGGAGGGGGGTTCCAAGCCAGGCCACGTAGCTTTCCTTCCATAACATTTTCCCAGTTAAAATGAGGAACAAAACACAGTTAATTATCTCCTTATGTAATTTACAATCGTCTGACATGAGTAAACAGTACAAAATTTCTTCTGGACTCAAAAGGGACAAACTACGTGCTACATGGGGGAGGGGGGGGGGGGAGAAGGGTAGAGGCAAAAGCCACGTAGGGGAAAGGGGGGTTCACAGGAGGCCAAAATGGAGTTATGTGGTTTATGCGCGCTCCCTAAGGGACCATGCACAAATTATGTGGCTCGTTCCAGGGGGGAGGGGGTTAGTTGGAAGGCTACGCTGGGCTACGTGGGGAGAGGGGGGGGGGGTTCCGAGCCAGGTCATGTAGCTTTCCTTTCATAACACTTTTCACAGTTAAAATTAGGAACTGAACTCACAACAGCATGTGAATATTTATTTCCCCCAGTTAATTATCTTCGTATGTAATTTACAATAGTCTGACCAGAGAAAACAGTACAAAATGTCTTCTGGAATCAAAAGGGAAAAAAGCTACCTGCTACGTGGGGGGAGGGGGGGTAGAGGTAAAAGCCACGTCGGGCTACGTGTGGGGGAGGGAGGGTTCACAGGAAGCCAAAATGGAGGTACGTGGTTTATGCACACTCCCTAACTGCTATATATTCAGCTGAAGCCCCCACAAATAAGACAAGTTAGTAGTTCATGAGAAGATACCTGTTCAATGTAACAAAAATGAATCCTGCTGGACACCAATTCAAGTGAAATAGAAATCATGAGAAGCTCACCTAAATGAAATATTGTATTTATAAAGAACTAGTCTGATTCTCAGTGAAATAAAATGTGTTGATGGCAGTGACAGGAAGTGACATTAATCAATATAAAATGCAATAGATTCACACTCAGTTAATGAGAGCTGATATTCAATAAGAACTACCCTGATCCTCTTTGAAATGAAATGTGCTTATGCCAGCTACAGAAAGAGAGACATTCATCAAAATAGAATGCAAGAGATTCAAACACAGTTCCAGGGTATGTATTCATTAATGGAAATAAGCAAAATGTACAGCTAAAGTGACATGTTTTCATCTGATCTTGACAACGTTTATTCAGTCAATACTTATGAAATTACTCTAAAGTTGCTCTCACCTGATTGTCAATTGTGTTAGGACATAACCATATTGAAATTGTGGTCCCGAGATTGGTTCATTACAACCTGCATGATATCTTCTGTAATTATCTAGAGGTGGGCAAAGTGACTCACTAGAAAGAGCGGTGCTCATTTGATCACTCCATGAAAAGAACTAGTTGTTTTCAATGCTTCACCATTTCACTAGCTCAGTTTTAAAAAAAATAGCAGTTACATCCATTTTGAATGTAGTAACTGTTTGTTTTATTTACATTTAGACTGATTTCTTAGGTTAATCTCACATCGGCTATTTTCATTTATTTTTGTGTTTACTCTGAAATATTTTTGTTTCTTAAATACTATCAGATTACTTTCATGCAGAAAAGCCCTTTCAAAGTCTCAATGAAATATTGTTCGGATTGCTGAGAATATTTGAGGGATAGTTTGAGGATAGCTTGTTTTACATTAATTTATTTCCAGATACAAAGAATTTTTGCTTTAAATAAAATGAAGGTTACTGTTCACAAATAAAATTTTACTTATTTTGCCATTCAGCAGCCTACTTCTTTTTCCAGTGTAAATTTGTTCAGCTTTTGAAAATAATCTTTTACAATGCATGCTTTTAGTTGGAATACACAAAGAGAAGCAGAAAGAGAAGTGGAGTGGGATGTCAGATTCGAAAGAATTAGCTGCCCAGTGGCACTGCTCTGCGTTGTGTTGAGCGCTGGAATCGGAGAACGTCACGAACTAAGTAGCTTTTTCCGTGCTGGGATCGGAGAATGATGCGAACGAACTGGCTCTTCTTGATCTTTGGAATTTCTTATTCTTTTAGAGTGGAGTGGATAAACAATAACAGCATGGAACAGAGAAAAAACACGGGTTGGGCCGTGGGCGATAGTGGCAAAGCCGAAAATGACTTATTGTTGGCGCACACTCAATTGAAGTTAAGTTCAATCGAGACCGACATTCCACCATCATTACGGCTTCCATGAAGAACTACCATTCACGTTTAGTGAGCGCCAGCTCACTCGCTCTTTCAAAAGAACTGGTTCGCTCGCGAACGACCCATCTCTATAATCATTATTATTATTATTTCGTATCAGAAACATACAGTTACACAATCACAATCATCAAATTATACTGGACCAGTACTTGGCCACTTCCAGTGCATTTTCTGAGGCCTCATACAGTTCAGCTGCCGAACAGGATGCTGGACACAGTCGACACTGGAGCATGTGCTGGACAGTCTGGTCTTCACTGCAGTCGCACTTGATATCATTGATCTCAGCATAGCCCCATCTTGCCAAGTTCACTTTGCATCTGCCCACTCCTGATCTCAGCCTATTCAAAGACTTCCATGTCAACCATCCCTTGTCATAACCAGGTGGCAAAGATTCAGACACTCTTCCCCAGCCATGCGGAAGGGGAGCCTTGGGTTCCCATAGTTGTAACCTGGCTTCTTCAGTTGTCGTAAGTTCCTGAGATATTCTTAGGAAACTTTTTCTGGACTTCAGTCTTTGCCTGTTAGGGATATGCCCATATAGTGGATGTTATTTTTCATGGTTCACTTTCCTCCTTTCCTTGTTCACTGCTATTTCCCTTCGAACAGAAGGTGGTGCTATTCCTGCGAGACGGTGGAGCCATTCGACTGGAGTTGATTTTAAGCAGCCTGTTATGATTCTGCACGTGTCATTAAGAGCAATGTCTACTTGTTTGGCATGGGTTGAACTGTGCCGTAGAGGACAGGCATACTCTGCAGCTGAATAATATAGTGCTAAGGCAGAAGTTCGAATTGTTTCAGGTTGGTTGCCCCACTGCTATCCAGCCAGTTTTCTTATGAGATTGTTCTTACTGGAAACTTTCAGCTTGGAGTTCATGCAATGTTTCCTGAATGTAAGTGATTCTGTCAAGGGTCACTCCTAGATATTTTGGAGTTTCACAGTGTTCCAGTTCGACCCCCGACCATGTTACCTTTAACCTACGAGTTGCTTCTTTATTCCTTAAATGAAAAGCACATACTTGTGTCTTCGTAGGATTTGGTTTAAGCTGGTTCGTGCTATAATACCTTGACAAATCTTCCAGAGCGTTGGTAAGGGTGCTCTCCACTGATTCAAAGTCTTTGCTCTGTGAGACCAGAGCAAGATCATCAACATACACGAAACTCCTACATTTGGATGGTATAGGCTGATCATTGGTATATATGTTAAACAATAATGGGGCTAGCACACTTCTTTGGGGTAGACCATACTTCTGTGACCTCCAACAGCTATGCTGTCCTTGGAAGTCAACAAAGAATCTGTGGTTCTGCAGAAGAGTAGCAATGAACTTACTAAGACTGAAATTCCTGATCAGATTTGACTAGTAGTAGCTGATGGTTGGCGGTGTCATACGCTGCTGACAAATCAACAAATACCACCACTGTTACCTTACGAGCTTCAATAATCTTCTATAAGCTGTGTGATACTTAGTAGTTGTCCTGTGCAACTTTTACCCGGGTGGAATCTAGCTTGTTCAGGAATAAGCAAAGGATCAACTACAGGCAACAGCTGGTTTAAGATCATTCTCTATAATTATCTAGTGGGATTGTTGATAACGTTTCCCTCAAAATTACAAATTTTGTTATAAAATAACAGGAAAAATTGCAGAAACAATGAAGGAAGTTTTAGACATGAAAATAAATAAAGGAGAAAAATCAATGAAATCATTAAATGAAAAAGGAGGAAGAATCCTTACAAAGCTAGATGGCAAAACAACAGAACCATAATGGGATGCAACTGTAAAATTGTCACTATGCCTCATGTAACAGACAGGTAAAGTATCGGATAATTTTTTTCTATTGCATCAGAACCCAGTTTCAACAGGTACAAAATTTGGCTTTTAACTTGATTAGGAAATTACTTAATATTAACACAAGTGAACCTCATGAATTAATTTAATGTCACTGAACCTTCTAATATAGTTCAAAAATACTGGGTTGCTGTGGTATGGTTAAGAAACGTTTTCTCAAAGTTGATACACAAGAACACCCTAAAGCAAAAGCAGCTTTTAAATATTTCAGCAGCTGAAAACGTTAAGTTTGAATTGGAAGCATTTCTAATTTGCAGGTCATCCTTAGGAAAATATGTAATATTCTTTAACAGCAATTAGCATCTACCTAATATTTGCTTAGAATTACTTATAAAATTGGAACATATGATATGTTTGGTAAAACAAGGGCACCAAATGAAAATTTGAAAGAATCTTTCACATACCAATACTGTAGTTAATTATAAACTGTTTTTTTTCCTACACATTCAAAACCACTACCAACTTTTTAAAATAAACATTACTCAATTTACTTACTGGCTGTCCAAAGAGGATGAATCCTGGCTGACAAGTATATGTAGCAGTAGAACCAGCTCGTTTCCCAGATACTTCGACTGATCCTCCATGGACTTCTGGTGGATTGGGGCACCAGTCAACTGAGGAAATATGAGGGTTTTCAGCAGTTAATCAAAATGAACTATACAAAGGGTTCATTAACATGGAAGGTTAGCAAACCTATATATATAGTAATTAAATCATCAAATATTAAGACAATACTTTAAAATTACTTTTTTTCCTATCCACATTCCTGAAACATGCTCGGCATTTATCTCAAATGAACTAGGAAAGAATGACATTCCAACCATTTTGTAATGAAATTAATACTAAACATGCATTTCATCTGGCTATAAAAAGGTAAATTTGAGTTTTACGAAAGATCTTCAATGTGGTTGGTACACATAACCACTGCTCACCACAGTTGAGGACAGGGAGGCAACAAAACAGTGACAAACACGTACAAACATTAAACATTGACATTTTTGGGTCTAATGTTGATGTATGGCCAAAGACCTAAAAATTTCAATGGTTAGTGATTCATGTAATTTTGCAGCTCTTAAACTCCTATAATTTATAACAACATATATAAAAGCAACAATGTAATAGGAAGAAATGCTGTAAAGCAATATTAAAATGGAAAGGAAAGTTAAAATACACCCAGCACTCACCAAAGAAGAAGAGAAAAAAATTCCACAACACAAAAACAAAATATTTTGGGTTATGCCCTAACTTATGAAAATAGAAACATGTGACTGAGATTATGCAAGATATCCGGTCACACTTTTATTTCATGTGTAAGGGCTTACAATGAAATTTAGCATTTTGTTTGGAGAATGTTTTTGGTTAAAGCTGACTACCTCCCTTTAACATTTTCAAGTGCTGAGTTCATTTCATTTTTCTATTTGATATCACTTTGTGGCATTTCTTGCCTACATCAATGCCAGGTCTAAGGGGAAAAAAGGGGTAGGGGGAACAAACCCGGTTGCATGCTCCGGGAGGCAACTTGAAGGTGGCGGCAAAATTGTGTTTGAAGAATGGCAATTTAAGCTCTACTACTGCCCTGGGTGGTAACAAGACGACAATGGGATTGGCAAAATAATGTTTGAAGGGGTGGTGATCTCAGTTTTTGCCCTTGCTCAAAAAATTTATTATCCACAACTGGCCTAAATATAAATTGTTGGAAATAACAGATACTTAAAAGCTGTAAAATTAAACAGGCATTCACTTTCAACACAGTCATATATGAAATCACAGAGAAAATGACCCACCACTTATCACAGATGTAGGCAGGAGGGCCAGCATGAACACAAAAACATGAACACACAATTTTTGTGGTAGGTCTAGATGTGTACACATCTTTCCCCTCGCTATATGCCTTACATAACTAAGGTTCTTTACCGAAATATAGTAAAGTATGATCGCTTGGCCTTCCTGCCTTAATTTGTGGTAAGAGAGGTTGTTTTCCCTATCCTCAGTACCGGATAAGCTATGTAGCAAGAGTTAGCAGATACTACATGTCCCACACTTTCAGGGGCTTCACACATATGCTTCGTAACTAATGATCTAGCTTTAATGAATATAGAAAATGATTTTCTTAGAGTATTGATATGGCTACTGTTATTCTAAATTTGCCCACATTAAATCAAGAAAGATAGTTTTGTGAATGTGCTACTTCATTTTAAGTTCTAAACTCTATTACCTAAAGCTAAACAAGAGTTTCGTGTTCACATTTGCTACAGACCCTGAGCTGCCTTAATCTGGCTCTGCCTATCCTTACTAATTTTCATTGCCTAATGGCAGTTTCATTGTCTTTACCAGTGGAGTCTTACTGGAGGTTAGGGCCACAGGGATGCCTGGTTGGTTTGCTAGTTCTCAACAGGGCTTAGAAAAGGAAGGATTACGAGGAAAAATTTGATGTTGAGGTTGTTAAAGTTGTGGGAACTGACATACTGGGGTTGCCACTGGATGGTCTGGTTTGCCAATTGAAACTGTTTGCCCATAGCGTTCATCCTGACGGACAGTTGGTTAGTAGTGAGGCCTAAATAAGAAATTGCACAATGAAGGCAGGTCACTTGGTAAAGTGTGAGTTGTCCAAGTGTCATGTCCAGTACTGAAAACGCATTAGGAATACATACACAAACATTGTGGTTTCTCTCCATCCCAGTGACCATCATCATTGCATCTTCTTTTCTCATGTCCAATGAGAGTGTAATTTTCATGGCAAGTGTAAATGGCAAATGCTCCATGGGTTGTTCTGTTTTCTTCAAGCCGTAAAGAGCCATGGTCAAGACTATCAAGTCCTCCACAGTCGATATCTGTAATAAAAATTTAATTTAGCATTTTAAATTTAACAAACATTGTATAAATATTTTAAGGCATTAAAGGAAAGAAAAATCACCACTTCAGAATCGTTGCACTGTTCCTTTATTATGAACAAATTTCATAAAGCACTGTATGTTTAGGCAAGTAATATATAACCTTAGGATTCCAGAAGTCCTGAAATACTTTTTTTTTTTAGGAAGATAATGGTTCTGCAGATGTAATTCTGTTGTGATCCGGGCAGATCCCTAGTGTTACCAGACACTATTGTCCTTTGACTGGTAAACATAAAATTAACTACACTGGTTCTTCTTAATCTATTGCGATCTCCGATTTCATTTTTACATTTCAACATAATTTATTTGATCCTCTTTTACATATGTGAAAGCTTTCTTTTAACCCTTTCTCATGTTAAAGAAGGGAGGTTTACCCTCCTCCATTATTCATTGGCAGAGTGAAATCAAGGTAGATATCATCAGTGGACATGAAAGAAGGAATACGAATTCATTTTACTGAAATGAATTGGCTCAATTGTTCAGAAAGATCGGTATCCAATGAATTATGGCGAGTACCATTTTATTTTTACTGTCAATTCTCTTGTAAACTAGGATTATTCCACAGTGATTCTTTTCTCCAAGACGAGTTAGTTGACAGCTCACACGTAGTTACAGAAGCTTTTCATGTCATGCTCATATCATATTTTTAAGATACATATTTATGTTATTGTTGCTTAAAATTTTAATTTCCTGTCCACTGACACTCAAGGACTTTCTGGTTTGTAGAAAATAAAATCTGGAAATTGCAGTGAGGTAATACACATCTGCCATAATAACAAAAACGTAACATTTATTGAATTACTTTCTGAAACTTATTATAGTTGTTAGCCGACAATTGTTGGTTTCAGGCTTAAAGGCACCTATAATAACTAGAGCCCTTGCTTCAATAAATACTGGAAGCAAGGAGATAATGTGCAAAACATGCAATAGATTCTGCTAGGCTTCCTTTTTTTTTTTTTTTTCAAGCTATGACGATAATAAGAATAATACATATGTTTTCTGCCGTGCTAAACTTAGTGTTGTATAACTGAAATGCTCAAATTGAAAGATGGGTTGACCGGTTATGAAAGGATTGCTAAACCAAAAAGCGCTACTTGAAAATTTCTTTCCACAATTTGAAAAGAAAGTCAGGGCCGGCGTTAGGGAGGGGTAAGCGGGTCAAAAGTACCCGGGCCCACCGGTTGATGGGGGGCCCCGATCACTGACTGTAGGGGCCCCCAGGCCACGAAGCCAAGAATCCGCCCATTATGCCCGGCCAGTTTGTAGAGCTTAAAAAAGTCGTCCCATTTTACCCCGGGCCCGAAATTCCTAGCGCCGGCCCTGAAAGAAACACTAAAAAGTTAGGACAAACATACATATTTGCGAAAGTAACACGTCTATGATTTACAAACAATGAACCTGTAACTGGTAATGCTGTAAAATATGAAACATAATTAAATAAATGAAGTTAGTCAGCGACCAACCAACAGATTTATACCGCTACCAGTTCCATTGGTTAATGGTCATACTTTTTATAAAAGAGGAAATGTCCCTTTTGGAAACCGAAAAAAATATATTTGGATTTTTAAAAAAAATTCTTGAGTTTCTGTAGGAACCAAATCATTTAATAAACGCGATCTATCGACAACATCGCCAATCACTCGAAGATGAGATTATAGCAAATTCGGACGGAAAATATTGTGTTTGCAAGACACACCGACATGGTGGTAAGTCTGAAAACTCTTCATGAAGCGCATACACTGGAAAACCCTGTTTCATTCATAGTCTTAGACTATTGCACACTATCTTTTTTGCCATATTATTTGCCTGGCTTTGTTTTAACCTTTAATTAGAATGTGACGCGGCAGTTTAGCTGAGCGCGCTAAAACGTCGTCATGTTGTGCAAGGACAAGTACAACCGGCATGGGGATAAATAGCGATTAGCATCACATTTGCGGAAAGCTTGCACCGTTTGCAGCAAGATAGTAACACTTAAAAACTTTATATGATTTTCCATGACTCCAGAAGTCGATACCGTGGCTGTTTCCTATTCTTTCTAAACGTTTAAAATGTTCAGTAACTATCATGGTAATTGACATGCCCACCGGCATTTCCGGCACCACTAGAACAAGCACTAAGTAGGAAAAGAGTGCGATACACGGTAACAGGAACCTTACCTCGAATTCCGGATATAAGGGTGGTCTCTCGAGTATCAGTGAGCGTTGAAGAGCAGACGCGAAGCTCTAGTTCGAGTACCGACTGGGAGACTGATAAGGTGTTATGAATTCTGTGTTGACGAACTTGACAATTATATTTGGTTCTTCTGGTTTGTAACTAAGTGTAGCAAGGTGATTGTGAATTTGAACCTTGTTGTCTGCATCTCGTTTTGTGCAATGATTGCCGGCCCTTGCGATGAACACAACAATAATAATACTTACATTGACAAGCAGGAGCAGTTCCGGTCCAGAAGCCATCTTTGCCACACTCCCGTGTTGCGTTGCCTACAAGGCGGTGACCTTGTGGGCACTGGTACGTGATTACAGCACCCACACTGCGGTTTTCTCCAGAGATGGTAGTGTTCATCATCTTGTCGGGGCTGCCACATGTTGTTGGAGCTAGAAATAATAAACCACAGTGATACTAAAAAATAAAAATAACAAAAGCTTTATTTCTGAGCTGATGCAATATCTTAAGAGTCCCAGGGTCAGGCATTTTCAGGAAAATTATATGCCTAGAATAGTGTTGCAGAACTTTTAATCTTTATAGGTTATTTCTGTCTCCTGCCAGAGGTACCCTACTGCGGGCGAAGAAAATGAGTGCTCTCTCTTTAACCTAGAAGCGTTGATTTTATATCAAATTTATATCAAACATTCAAACTAACTATGTAGGGTATGGTAGGGAGGGTTATTGATATTTCCATTAACGAGCTGCTAAAAATACATCATATTTTAGGATAATTATTTACAGAATATCTTACGCCAGCAGGGAATGAAGAATCAACGTATTAAATACATAGAAGAATAAAAGTTTTGGCAGTATGCATTGGAGAAGTGATAGAGATCATTTTGTGTGTGTGTTGAAAAGGTATTTGGTCGCTCAAGCCATACAGACAACTCGAATGTATTTACTGTATACTATTACCACACGTTTTTTGATAATTTAAATGTATTTGTGATTGTCAAATTGAGGGACGACACTGGTCACACATAATGTTTAATGTTGGCGAAATTTGAACCGGTGAATCTCAGAACGCAGAAATAATAGTGCTAACCTACCAGGACCGGCTAGGGAAAAGATTCAAAGGCTTGTATCTAGTACACAGAGCAATGAGTGAATGTATTTTGAAAGGAATGGAACTAGACTATGGAACCTGGGTCAGTTATTTGCTTGAATGTGGTGGAATAGTGTGGGACACATACTACAGGTGTCAAAGGCAGGTGTAAATAGAATCGTAACATAATTATAATAAAGGAGCTGTAATGGGGGTCGCTGGAAGACAAGAGGTAGGTGAAGCGAATAGTGGTTATGCATAATGCATTCATTAGCAATGGTGTTTTGATGATGATGTGTGAAGGAGTTGTATGTGTTAGAACCATGAACATAAATTACCACTTGATTTCACATAAGGCGCTGAGAAAGTTTTTATTCGTAGGAACGTGGAATAAATTATCGAGAGAGATCCTGAAAAATTTATTACAAATCTTAAAAAAATTAACGTAATCTAATACAAACGTACTTTTTTTTTTAGTTCTACTGATACGAGGTCCGAAGAGACTATAAAAACTACCCCTCTTGCCCCACCTATGGCCCCACCCCCACCCCCAAACCAAAGTCCGCTCAAGCCTCTCCCCAAAACAAAATCCTGGATCCGCCCCTGATTCCAACCAACAACAATAGAATTATTGCGACATAATTATATTTGTTTTTGGAAGCTGAATTCATGTCGCGAACTTCGGATTATATGATTGCACGGTACTCTTCATATATGTACTAACTTTATAGGGCAAATTTCTCGGAGGACCCTCCACAGAGCACCAGAAGAAAGGAGACTATCCTTACAGTAGGAGGTGCTTCCTAAATTTCAAACATCAGGGTCCAAGAAGAACTTGATGCTGGGTGGAATCTTACATATTGAATAGGCTCAGAACAGGAGTATCATAATTCAGGTGTAATCTGAAAATGTGGGGACATAAGGAAGACAAGAAGTGTGATTGCGGCTCCATTCAGACACCTGAGCATCTCCTCGAGTGTAGAGACATGGGTCTCATGTGCCAAGCAGAAGACATGTTCTTAGCCAACCACAAAGCAATCCAAGCAGCTAGTTTCTGGAAAGATGCAATTTGAAACGGTTCGGACATTGGAGGTAAGTAGGGTAAATTTATATTCCGATTATTACACCTCGTCTCCATTCCTCCGATTTTGTTCAACATACCTGTGTTTCCTTAGGTATATCATTCGTTCACACCGTTTGCAATGGTGCAAGAGAGAAAACTATTCCGCTGTTCTTTCTGAATATTAAAAACATTTTGAGACATTGGTTCAGTTAATTTTTTGTATATTAAAGATAAATATCTCTGAAAATTTGGTGTTGAAGCTAAGCTAAGCTTGGAATTCGAAGGTTGGTTGGACCTTCCCGGAGGAGATATGCTTAGCGTGGTATCAGAGGTATGATGGCCAGTTACTTTCCTCTTTGCATAATGTAATCCGTTCATCCTACCGGGTGAAGCGGACCTGCAGTTTAATAAGGAAACAGAATCACGGAAGCGTTCTGGCTTACTTCTCATTCACAAAGTAAGCTTTGTGGGAAGTAAACGTCGGGTTTAGGGCCTAAGAAAATCGCCGCCGAGAGAGGCATTCGAATTAGGAAGGTTTCGGTCTCCAATCTGACTCCTTACCCACTGAACCAACAGACCACTCATAAAATAAGATACGTATGAAAAATAAAGAGAGAGAAAAATTCAGATAAACCATAAAAAAACGAAGTCAGCTTTAATACACAATTCAACAATAATGAATTTAATAGGACCAATTTATTAAATAAACTTGAAATTCTAGATTATATCTTTTTTTTTTTAAAATGGCATTTGGTCATGTTAGCCATATAGCCAGCTCAACGTGTGTGTTTCCGTTACAATGTATACATTTCAGTGTGATTATTTTCCAACTTCTGTAAGGACGACACAAGACACAAGGCACTTAATTAAAACCACCCATGCCCTAGGCCGTACTCGAACCGGCGACCCCTGCAATGCGACGCAAGCACGCTACTCCTACGCTGCCGGGGTCGACAGATTATACCTGTTGGGCACTATATGAGTTTAGCTACTGTATTATCAATTATTAATAAGCCTCGAATTAATTTTCTGTTTGAAACGAAGCTATGCATGTGCAAGAAAAGGTTTTAGGAAGCCTCAGAATATTGTGCAGAAAATATTGTAGATAGCTGGATGAGTAAAACATACTGAAGATTGTAAATAGAAAGTTAATGATTCTTATTAGCTCTTAAGAATTGGGGAGACCTCGAATTCAGGAACAGAATCCTGATTTCATCGATATACTTTCTGCGGATATATAGAACAGAAAGATTTAGAAATAAGAATGTGGTCAGTTTCTGTCCTGAACGGTGCCTGATGGGTACGTTACAACTATAAGTAAACTGTTTTCTAGAACACTGATTATTCCAATCAGAATCTGTGTTCTGGCAGCTTCGCCCACGCGTATTTTCTACCTGACTGCGTCATTGTGAGGTGATCGTCCTGTGTGGGATTTGGCCGTGATAACTCCTACAGAGTCTGCAGTTTCGAAACTACTGGCAACAAGTGGAAACAGGAGAGTTTCACGCGATTTCGTCATCACTTTATACGGGCTTCTTCATGTGACTATATTGGAGATCTCCGTCAACGACTGCCATGGTAAACATGCTGCCGGTTTTTTTGTGATTTAACGCCTCGTCAACGTCGATATCATTAGAGGCTGGATAGTATTTGAGAAAGGGAACGGGAAGAAATTCGGACATGACATTTTTAACGTTTTTTTCTTTTGCTTATGGCTTTTCGCCTCGTCGACGTCGAGGTCATTAGAGGTGGGAAAGGACTGGGGGCAAGGAACGGAAAGGGTTTCCGCCATTCGCCTGGTGTGATTTGGGAAAATCATGGAAAACCCAATTCTGGATGTTCGGACGGGAATTCGAAACCGCGTCCTCCCGAATGCGATGCCAGACCGTTACCGCTTACCCACCAAGCTCGGTCCATTTTTACGGAACCATCCCGGAATTCGCCTGCAGTGATTTGGGGAAACTATGGGAAAACAGAAATTTGGATGGCCACACGGTGATTCGTAACCGCGTCCTCCCGAATGAGAGGCTAAGAGAGTTACCGTTCGCCTACCATGCTCGGTGTATGTTTTATGTATGCCCCTTTGTTATCTTTAATTTTGCTTGTAACCAAATGAACTATTCGTCAGATAATTATAATTTTATTTAATTATCTGTTAACTAATTGTTACAACTTTGAATTTTTCACACAACAATATGTTTTTGTTGTGTTTTGGATCATGGCACAACTACCTGAAAAGCCAATTTAAAAATTAAAATGCACCGTTCAAAAACTTTTTCTGAGTTAGTTTTTTAACTTAACTTTAATCGTAATCAGATGTACCAAGAAATGAGTAAAGCTAAATTTGGCAGTAGATGTTACCCACGAACACATTCGGTTACAAGTATTTTAAAGAATCTGATTTACTAATAATTGTAAGGCAGGAGGCGGTTAAAGAGTTTGTTGGAAATCTATAACCCATATTAAATTAAAAGTGAAGCCCGGTTGGACATTTTCAGAAGAACTAGCAGTAAAGCAAGTAAACTAGTGTTGTCTTACTAACTGGTGAAAGAGTTTCAGTTTGCCATACACCCCGCTTCTGACGTGGCAGGACCTTCAGTTTAATGTGGAATCCAAACTACGGAACTACCTGAAATTCTTAAAAATTCCTGACCTTAGCGGGGTTAGAACCCATGACCGCGAACTTTAAGAGCAATCGCTTAAACCACTGTATGACCAGAGCAAAAGAATGAAAATAGAGGATTGAACTATAGTTAAACACTTGATTTTAGGCTTAAGGCAGTGCGGAAATTTTTATTAGTACATAAGGAACTGAGAGATTGGAATAAACTATCAAATAAGGTACTTAATAATGTAAAAATGTACGAAAATAATGAGTAGATGTGTAGGAAAATTCAGCTATAATAATTATTGTGTTCGGTGAACTCACCAGTAATAGTCTTAGTGGAGGAAGGTGTTTTCATTATTTGGAATTTGGCCAGAAGAATAAAAGAAATGGAAGTTACACAATTCCCGATCACCAGGTCGCATACATAATACCTGGGTTAAAATCGACTACCACTTAAGATGGAGTGAGGTGATGCGACACCATTGTTAGTTATTAGACTGAAGACCTGGTGCATCCATCCATCTCTCTCGAAAAAGTAAGTTTTGATTATCGGAAACGGTTTTCACAGTTTCCTTGATGCTTTCGTTTTCATACATAAAACTATCAACAAATCACCCTTAACACGCACGCTCCTGTTATCTACGCTGTAGCGAGATGACTAGATGGGTCATCTCGTACAATGTAAATTAATTATTGTTTGATTTAATATAAATAAGAACCAAATGGATATTCATGTTCGAGTTGGAGACAGAAATCCGCGTCTAGCTAAGAGGTGTGTTAGCGTGAGCGACAGTCTGACTTAAGCCGGAAGTGTCCGGTAGGTCGAGACAATGAGGAGATTATCTCTGGCAAGCCGACGCTGGTACCCGTGAGAAAGGCTGGACTCTGGGGAATTTTGCGGAAGGGATCCGTAGATACGCCGTTTGCTCGGTGTCGTGGGAAAATTATTTCTACATATCCTCCCGAACAATCCCGACAAAACCCGAAGACTCTTAGCAAATGAGAGGCAATGTATTAGCCGGCAAGAGGGGATACTTTTTGCGAAGCCAATCCGATGTGTTTATTTCCTCACGTGGTTGGAAATATTACAAATTTTGTGTTTTTCAAGATACTCGCCGAGGAGAAGGGGAGATGAGCTCTGAGGGGCGAGAAGAGGTCATTCCGTCCAGAACGATCGCGCTGGCAACTGCCTGCCTGAGTACTGCGGATGATTTCGTTCTGGAGGCTTCGATGACTGAGCGCCTAGTCCGATCGATGTTGTCACTTGTGTTGGTTGACGTGACAAGTGACATTACCTGGATGGTGCGCCGTTGAGAGACGACAGCGCTCTTGTTGCGACGCTTGGTGCAGCCAGACAGACACGGTAATCATACCTCCAGAAACAGTGTGTACTCAGACGAATCATTGAGATAGCCCTTTAACGGTTTTATGAGTAAGAGTTCTTCTGCCGCCGGACATTAATTCCTGAGCTAGTTGTGTCTAAAAGCCGAGTGCTTTTTGGTTTTCGTTATCCAGTTTGAATTGAAAGACTGATTTCCATGTTTTGAAACATTCAATGACTTTTATTTGTGGGAACAAATTAAATCCCTGGCGCCCTATGTAATCCAGATAAATCTGATGTTTTCTTGTTATCATAGTCATACAAGAATCGCTCTCGTTATGTATAAGAGAGTTATTGCTTCAGTTGCATATGGAATTTGTAACTCTTTGTAATGTACATGTATTGCAATTTCTTAGCTTCAATTAACGATAATTGTTTGTTCGCTATGTTGCACCTGTAAGACAAGGTATTGCGTTGAACTTTGTTTTACATAGACAGATGTTTAAGAGTAATGGTAAATATACCTCTGTCTTTAAGCAGTAATGAGTACGAAATGAACCAATATTTTAGGATCTTTTCAAATATTAATAACAGAAGTAATGGTTTCACCTCTGTTTCCTGAAATTAATATATGTGCTTTGCATAAGGTAGTGGAAGGTGGCGATTATAAATCATGCAAGGTAAGCAATTAATCTGCCACCACAGCAATCCGCTACAACGCATTGTATGAGGGCCCTATATTTTATTGTATTTTATGCTGAAATTCGGAGAAAATGACCTCACCATACTGTCTCTGAATCGTTGGCTTAGAACGAGTCATATTGGATCTCAATACACGCATGAGCGCATGCGATTCGTGGTTAGAATTCCAGTCACGTTCTAAAAGCAGAGTGGGCCGGCGTCGGTATTGTAGGGGCCAGAGTGCTGGCTCCGCGTACCGAAGGTCACCGGTTCGAGTCCGACATGGGTTTTTAAGTGTTTTGTGTGTGTTAATGTCGTGTCCGTCCTGTGGTATGGATACTTAGTAGCAACAATTAACTGAAGAAAATGATACACTGGATGAGTCATGATCACATTGAACTCGCTGTATAGCCTCAGTAGCCGAATGCCATTAAAAAAACGAGTGGTACAATTCATGATGTGGGAATATATTTTTCATCTGACTATAAATTTCTATATTAATAATTTTTCTTTGCTGAGTAGAGTGTGTACTGACTATGTTGGCAGATCCAGTGCAGGTAGTCCAGATTGCAGCCCACGTCATTCCAGAGCCAGCCGCGTCCTCCGTCTAGCACCACACAGTTTTGCTCGCCGTTGTAGTTGTTGGGCTGGTCCTTGCCCCACGCCGGCTTCTCTATCACATCACCTGAAACAGCAATGGTACTCAGTTCAGCTCAGAGATAAGAATAAGCTCTAGCAGCAACGAGTAGTAATATAAAGGGATAGATTTCTAGTAAACACTGGATTTCATATTCTTAGAACAGCAAGCAGGAAGAAATTCACCTGTACAAGAAGTAAGATCACGATGGATATCTGAAGCTCTGGAGGTATAATTAATAGCATTAAGCAAGGTAAGCGAGAGTGCAATACAAAGAAAACTATACTTACATTAAAGTAGCTTGAAGACAAAGAAGAATTTGTTGGAGATCTTTGCATGGAGCGTATCATTATATGGAAGCGAATCATGGGCAATGGGAGAGCGCAACTGGAAAAGATTGCCAGCCTTCAAGGCACAGAGCTTAGAAGAATGCTGAAAATTAGCGTGGGGAAAAAGGGCATAAAACGAAGAGGTTTCTTTTAAAAACTGAAGGATCCATGCTTCCTCGTTGACGTTGAGGTCATTATAGGCGGGAAAGGAATTGGGGTAAAGAACGGGTAGGAATTCGGACATAGCCTTTTTGAAGGAACCATCCCGGCATTCGCCTGAAGTGAGTTCGAGAAATCATGGAAAACCGAAATCTGGATGGCCGGACCAGGATTCGAACATGCGTCCTCCAGAATGCGAGGCCACGGAGCCTGTTGGGTGAATAGCAACACTCTGGTTTCGCATTCGGGAGGATGTGGGTTCAAATCCCCGTCCGATCATCCCGATTTTGGCTTACTACGGTTTTCGCAAATCAGTCCAGGATAATGCGGGGATGGTTCTTTCAAAACGCCATGGCCGAAATCCTTGCCTCCTGTCCTTTCCCGCCTCTAATGACCTTGTCGTCGACGAGGTGTTAAGCCATGAGAAAATAACTAAAGAATGCGAGGCCGCCCTTAAGGATCTAGAATCTTCTTAAAGTTGTTATAGAAAAGAGGAGATCAGTTAATCATGTAAATTCATTGGTATAAAAACAGTAACTGAAGGAAAAGTAGAAGGGCCGGATTCGATAAACAGGTAGTGTTGATTGCAAAGTAAGATATTGTCTGTTGTAATAAGAGAAACACTCAGCTCAGTTTGATTGCTACTTTCCGCGGCTAAAGCAGATTAATAAACATATTTGTAGGGTTTTCTTCCAGTTATAATAATTTAGTCATTAATAAACTGATAATTATAAGGTAGGGGAAGGAATTGATTGTTGGAGGCATAAAGTATAAACTCAATTGGGAAGGTGGTAGGGAAAAGTTTCGAACTGTTCGAGAGGGTGTGAGGGAATCAGCATACAGAACACTGGTCAGACCATTGCTTGAATATGGTGGTATAGTATGCTATCAAATACAAGAGTTGGAGAGGTGGAAAAGATGGAGGTGAGATTTGTTTGCAGAAATTACCATAGAACACCATCAGGGAGTTGTGTTATTGGAAGGCAGGAGGCAGATAAGAAAGTGCATGAGTGTATAAGGCATATATTGGCGGTGAGGCCTTGATGAATTAGGAATACTTCTTGGAAGGAAAATTTACTTTGTAGGCAAGGCAGTCAGAGACTGGAATTAATTACCGAGTAATATACTGAACAATTAGTGTAAATAAAAGAATTTAAAGTAAAAGTTCACGAGACGCAGAAGTACAATATTACCGCCGGCGTATGTGCCCATTACAATTAATCAATAAAATTATTATTATTATTTGCGGATAAGCCCATTAGGACTACGCAAAGTTCTAAGAAGCGTTTGTTCGCTTTCCTTTGTGCCGATATTTCCTTCATAAGCTTGCCGTGGTCTTCTTTTCTCTCATCTGACTAAGTTGTTCCAGGTCTTTTCTTTAGTCTTTCCTCCCGGTCAACTTACCACTTCTGAATTTAAATGTATCTCTGTTTTCGATATATTTTATTATAATAACGTGTATGCATGTCGAAAAGAGATCTCAGTTTGAGGGTTCGCAAGGGAAATTACAGAAACATAGAAAAACAGTTCTGACGGAAAAATAAGAACAGGATGAAGAATTATTGCAAGCTAAGAAAAAGACAAGAAAGGAAAGAAGGCGCGAAATTATTTTCCGTGGTACATAACACGAACTGCGAATTTTTTTCTCGCAGCTAGGAGCATTTGACTGCTTAAATAAGTATAGTATAGTTTAATTAACGAATGTTCTTAAAATTTTAAATCAACAAAGATTAAAATTGGCAACAACAACATTTTATATAGCAGCGATGATAGGCTTGTAATATAGATATAATGAAAACGTGACATATGACATTGTTACAATCGAATCAATAGTTTGAAATAGGAATGGCGTTTCTTTCCGAAAAGATTGATATTTTAATCGATTCGAATCGAAATTTGATAAATCGATTCACAAAAAATAGAGGTATAAAAGATCTATTTTTAGAAAATCGATCTTTTTTCGATTTGGTTTTCGTGTTCGTATTTTCAATAACTAAATCAAAGTATCAGGTATACAATAAGGCATTTATTTCACAAATTTGTTTGTTACATAAAACAGTTTTGAAATGATAATTTACTGTTCTCGGTGCTTAAAGCCTTGGATACACTAGGGGACAAATGGAGCGACATGCCACGCGACTTGCTGCGCGGCATGTCGCTGGACAACACCCTGGAACACTGCCGCGGAACATTTAGCAGACACACTAGTCAGTTGTTGTAGAAATGTTGCCCGAGGAGGTTGCGTTGGTTAGTGCTGCGTACATTATTATATCAAGTCGTTCAGCTAAATGTAAAAGAAAGAGAAGGTGGTGGATGCGGAATTACTTACAGCAACGAGAAAGAAGAGTTAACATTCTGAGTGACCTTCGAATGGCGGACGGATCATTTGGAAATTTTACTAGAATGTCAACGTCAGAATTTGAAACATTGATACAAATGATTGGACCTGCCATTTCCAAACAAGACACAGTATTACGTAATGCTGTTGGTCCTCATATTAGACTTGCAATTACATTGAGATACCTGTCTACTGGAGACTCATATGCTTCCTTGTCGTACACTTTTAGAGTGTCAAGACAATTGATCGGTAGAATAGTACCAGAAGTTTGTAAAGAACTGATAAATGCATTGAAAATTTTTGTAAAGGTGAGTGAATAAAAATATGTTTTACTTTTATAAATAAATTATTTTATTTATTTAATATACATAGAGGGTCTAAATAAAAAACTGGAACTTAAGAATGCAATATATTAGTGTTGTCAAAATTTAACATTACTGGGTGTTCGATGAATCCATGTCTCAAACAACTTGTTCAAAGTGCTAATCGAAATGCTCTGGATGCAGTACTATATTCCTGATTGATATCGCGCTGCACAGGCAACTGGTTTTCAGAGCTAGAACTCTGATGGAATTTTCCCATACGTGCATCAGTCAAAATGTTGTTAATGTAATATTTTGCCACAAGTACAGAATGTTCGTCCTTCATTTGACGTCGCTCTGACGTACATACTGTCCGTAAATATGAAATTCGTCCTGGGCCATCATTTAGTTTCTAGCAAGTTATATAACTTGGTAAGCCTCCTCCAATCTATCTTCTTTTGGGAGGGTTCTTTTGCGAGAAGTTCGAGACGATGAAGGTATCATCACCGTGGGCTGCGGTTCTTGCTGAAATATAGGCTGAGATCCTTGAATGGTAGATTGAAATTCTAGCTGAACCTCATTTTCATTTGGAGAGCTAGGTATCGTGTCCTGGCTTTGTTGGTTCTGAAAAAGTAATAATAAAATAAATTTATACAGTTATTATAAATATTTTGTTAAAAATTTTATTATTATAATAATTATACATAAGTAAAACAATAGTAACATGCTATGACTTTCACTATTTTTAGTTGTATGGGTTATATATTCCATCTAAATACCTAGTGTGTCACTTCTGTGAAGTTACTGTTTACAGGTAGCCTTGTTAAACTATTTTGTCCGTCTTTTTCTTTATACTTTAATTAACTCTTCTAATTACGTCACCTTATTCTGAACAAAAGAAATGGTAAAGCTAATTCTTTTATTATTATTATTGACCAGAATGTCCCTATTTTTCAGCCTAGAATTTTGTTTAGCTCACAGTAAATATGCATTACAGTGTCACACGTTCCGTATCTAGTGTACAAATGTTTGAAAGTGAAAGCAAGTGAAAACTTTAGGAAATTTCTGAACAGAAATGAATTTTTTGTAAGTTGTTGAATTAGCGAGATAATATTTCGGTCATCTCGTGCATTTCCCCTTGTGTTCGGGTTCATATTGCACACGTTCTGTAATTCTCCACTTACGTAGGACACGTGTTCGATACGCATATAACAGAATTATTAATATTAAAAAATCAATTATGTTAAGACGTAGAAAACAGGAAGAGACTCGAATGAGAAATTTTGTTTCTGATTAAAAACAAATTAAATAAACTGATATTTTAAATATTTAAAAATTGTGTCTTATTACAAATGTGTCTTTTTTTTTTTTTTTTTTTTGACAAACTAAAAACACGGATTTTGATGATAGTTCTTGAGGTTTAAATATTAAAATTCTCATGATTTCATTTAATTTCTTTAATTGTATTTAATATTTTTTATAACAAAACGTCACGAGCCACCAAGCGGTGCTCTGAGCTAGTTTTAAATTGCCAGTCGCCTACTGTCCGCCCCTCACGAGGGTGTCCCGGCCTCTCACCCTGTCACACCTAGGCGGTACTTCCTGCCGGCTCACAGCTGCGATCCTAGACAGCTGACAGCCGACCACAAAATCAATATATATTCTTATACAGTATACTCTTGCGCAGAGCAAGGAAAAATATTTATATGTTTCCTTACAAACTATTATCTTAATAATTATGTATGCTATTTCAGGTTCCAGCTACTGCAAATGAATGGAAGGATAAGGCTTGTGATTATGAAATATTTTGGAATTTCCCACATTGCCTTGGATCTATAGATGGTAAACACGTTTTGATTCAGGCTCCTTCCAATTCCGGCAGCGACTACTATAACTACAAAGAACAATTTAGTATTGTCCTATTGGCTATTGTGGATGCCGATTATAATTTTATTTATGCAAATTGTGGTGCAAAAGGAAAATCTTCTGACAGTGGAGTGTTCCAAGAGACTTCCTTTCATAAAGCTTTGGCTGCTAAACAACTGGCCAGATCCAGAGCCAATACGACAAGGTGGACCAAACATGCCTTTCGTATTGGTAGGAGACAGTGCTTTTGCATTGACAGAACATATGATGAAGCCATATCCCGGTAATCACGACGCGGGGACTACAAAGCGCATTTTCAACTACAGACTATCAAGAGCAAGAAGAGTTGTGGAAAATGTGTTTGGAATTTTATGTGTCGTATTTCGCATATTCCGCACACCAATAGCCCTCCAGCCTGCAAATGCTGAAGTAGTTGTAATGGCGTGTGTACACCTACATAATTTTCTAAGGCGAAATAGTCAGTCCAGATCACTTTACACTCCACATGGAAGCTTTGATTCTGAAAATATGGATCACGAAATTGTGAAAGGATCATGGCGCAGGGAAATTGGACCTCATAATATGTTGAATTTAGATGCTAGAGGAAGACGTTATTCTGAATCTGCTATGGAAATAAGAAACAATTTTGCTGAATATTTTGTAAGTGAACAAGGAAGTGTTTCCTGGCAGAATAATTTTTAAGCATAGTTATGATACAGAAAAAATAATCCACCATAGCAATAACAACTATTTTAGCACTGTACCAGTTAAAACAGATGAATAAATAAGTAATCGTGACTTACTTGTGTCTCCAATGTGTCCATGCCACCAGGATTTGTAGCTCCCTTCAGCAGAAATTTCATCGCCTAATATGCAAACCATGCACTGGAATTCACATCGTCTTGTCCGCTACCAGTAGTTTTCGCAGATGCCAACTTCTTATTTTCACTAATAAATTGTGAGCGAAGAGTATGTACTTTGGCCTCTATTTCTTTTCTTGGCAATTTTAAAACATTGGCAATATCCTCCCATGCGTCATTTTTCTTTATTTTATTTCTATAATCACGGTTTGAAGTGTCCAACAAAATCCATAATTCTGGTACAGCTCGATTAGTTGAAGCACCATATCGTTTGCCTACAGCACCAACATGGCAAGCTGCGCACACGACTGCACTCGGGTACAAATGTCGCGGGACTGACGCGATGTTTTCGCTCTGGAAGCGGCAACATACAAAATGCCGCGCGGCACGTAGATGTCGCGCAAATTGTTGCACACAACATTGTGGGACAGCGGGGAACGTTGCAGCGTCATCCAGACTCAGTGTTGCGCGTCAGATTTGTCCCCTAGTGTATCCGGGCCTTAATGTCCAAGCTTTTCAGGAACAACAGTCTGTCCAGTCTACTAGGATCCAAGCGGTTCCGCTCATCACTTGCGATGTTGCCGGCAATAAAAAAAGCGCTCGCAAGGTACTGATGACCGCCACTATACAGATATATGTTTTGCTGTTGAGTAAATGTGATGATATTTTTTTTTGTTGTTCTTCCCAGTAAAGTAAAGGATCATACTTCAGGTGCACAACTGCTTGCGATAAATAATGCTTAAATTCTTCGTTTAAACCCTGACTTTCATGTGCAAGTGCATTACAAGTAGAAAGTGCTTTTTCACATTCGATTTTCACTGGTGAAATATAGATTCATTGGATCGATTCAGTACTATAAATCGATTTAAAAAATCGATTTTTTTGTCCAGAAGTTCGTTTCTTCGATTAATCGATCTCAGATCGCCATCCCTAGTTTGCAATTTTTGGCTATAGGTGATGGAGCTGGGTAGTTTCGTAATATCGACAGCGTAGCCACTTATAGAAGGGGTCTTTCAATAAGTTAAGGCAACCATATTATTTCGCCGAAGACATCGCAGCCTGATGAAGTCTGAAGAATATGATTTTCAATGTTAACTTCTTATGGGGCCCCGGAATTGTAGTTATCGACAGGGGCAAACGAAATATTACGTCAATAGTATTATCGCAGTTCAGTGAACAAAACCATCACAGTAATGTGCAATATAAGCAAGGGACAGTATAAACAGGATGTCCGCAGCTTTTTGACATTCATCGGGAAGGCGTTGAATATCATCGGCTGTGAGTTATTCGGTAATGTGAACCAACTTCCACATATTTTGCAAAGAGTTATGAAAGCTAATTTTATTAAATGTGGAAACAGTGCCGGATCTAAGGGCGAGAGGGAGGGGGGATCAAACCAAGGACTTGCCCTGAGTTGCAGTTTTAGGTGGGAGGCGAAATCAAGTATTTTCTCTCTTTTTGAACTGAAGAGTTCTATAGTCGCGCTAGGTGATATTTGGACGGGGATATATCTATGAGTTCACGACTGCCCGTCACCAACATGCTTTGACGTGTTACACGCATGATTTGTGCGTTGCACGCGTCACCAACATGCTAATGTTAAAAGTATATCTGTAGCCATAAGTAAGACTTGTTGCGCTTGGAAATCAGTGAAAGTATAGATTATACCTGTTTCTAATATATAAAAGTATTTTTTTCCCCAATGTTCTTCATACAAACACACTGTTTGTATCCGATTTTGATGGAACTTTGCATAAGTATACTTCAAAACAAATTAAAAAACCTGTTTACGTTTGATTTGCAATAACCTAAACCCTATCCTCCTTTCGTCCTCCCCTCCCTTATTTTCTGTCAGCGTTGTTCATACAAACCCACCGATTTTGATAGTACTTAGCACACATATACTTCAAAACAAGACGGTCTGGTTTATGTGCTTACTTCCGAAAGTTTCTCTCTCTGGTGGTAGGTTCAGATCCTGTGGTGAAGAGAAACTTTTAGGAGTTGTGTTTGATTATATGAGCTACGCTGGGACGTGGACTAAGTTAGATTTTTAGTTTTCAAGTGAAAACTTCCTTAGGCCTGTTGGGCGATTTTTAGATGGGTAAAATTTTGTGAGTTTGCGTCATCGACATGTTAATGTTAACAGTTAATTTGTAGCGGGCTGGTGGCTCAGTGGTTAAGGTGTCTGATTGGTGAACCTTCACATCTGGCACAGCTTGCTGTGTAATGTGAAGTACGCTAGAACGCTTCCGTGGTTCGGGTTACACATTAAACTGTAGGTGATTCTCAGCGGCAACCTTATATGGGGGAAGGAGACAGTCTCAAGTCTTTGCCCCGACTGGAAAAATTCGTAAATCCGTCGCTGTGTTGCATTGGTTGATTTGTTAGTGGAGGTCACAGGCAAGGTTAAGAATTGTAGAGGAACATAAGTTTAGACTAATTGAAGGAGATAATTAAGGGTGTTGATTGTAATGGGTATATTGAAATCAGTTTGGAGATTGAAGGCAGAATGAAAGTACCAAAAAATGTTAGTGCCTTTTTGTATACTCCTAATCCTGTTAATTAGAACAGATGTTATTAGAGATAAAATAATATCAAATCACTCTTTCTTTCTTACTAACATGTGATGCGAAATTATAAAAAAACGTATTTTGCTACCGTTTTACTTAAATTTAAGGATATTAAGTATTAATCTCCTACGTGCAAACATGCTTTTATAAATGAGACTGTAATTCAGAAGCGAACAACGATTGTGGGAAGTGTAGCTTTCTTATTGTTAATAAAGAACTATTGGTGTCAAAAATACAAACGATTCGGGATCATATCAAAAGAGATGGCAAGGAGTGTTCTAAAATAATGTATTTATTTCTTCTTCTGAAGGCGCATTCTCCTAACTGAGGTTGGCAGTTCTGGCGAACTCCTTCCCTGATTGGAGTCGTCGCTTCTGATGTTCCTTGGCCAGTTTTGGCATCTGCGGTCTCATCCCAATACTGCGTGCCGATAATGCGTAAATCGTTTTTGTCAAACCAGTTGATCTCAAAATCATTACCATCTTTTGATGTCTCATGCAGTCGTAGGCTTTTATATAGTCGATGAAACAGGTGTTCACATCGACATTCATGTCCCTGCACTTCTACACTAATACACTAAATAAAAAGAGGCTTCATATGTACTAATCTCATTTGGAAACCAAACTGGATCTCGTCTATATGAGATTCACACTTCTAGCAAATCCGTATGTGTGTTCACTACTTTAATATTAATTTGTCACATAATGCAGGTATTATAAGCGAGATGACTTTCAGTTTCGATAGCATGGTACGCAAACACGTATTTTCCCCGAATTGAGACATTGTCTCCAGTGCATATTCCAAGAGATAGTATGACTAGAACGAAGTAGTTGTGTGGAACATTAGCCTGGACAGTTTTTTTAATCTCTGAGACCTTCTGAAGTACACAGTGGAGTAATAATAAAAGATAGGAAAATTTTAAAAACGGTTGATTTCATTTGAATAGCTTATGAATAGTGCCCCAAACTCATTATATATATATATATATATATATATAATTAACAATAAGAAACAATAAGAAAGCTACACTTCCCACAATCGTTGTTCGCTTCTGAATTATATATATATATATATATATATATATATATATATATATATAAGTAAATAAATAAAAAAATTAAAAAAAAATAAAAAAAATAGATGTACATACTTTCTTATGGTTGCAGTGCTATAGACTGTACATATATATATATATATATATATATATATGTTTTGAGGTCAACTAGGACCACGTTAAGACTCCCCGCATTTGCGGCGAGTTTAATTTTAGTTTGGTCCCGAAAGTCGTCATTTGTTTTGAGAGGGTCTGTTTGCGCTTCGTCTCGGTTAATCCCATGTTCACTCCAACAGGCGGATCAAGGTCATGTTCCCCTGGCCCCGCTCCTCACCTCATCACCCTTCCCTCCCTGCCTCTCCGTGCTGATCGCTGTGTCCAGGCGGGCGATGGTGAATTTCCCCTTTGTATGTAGGGATAAGGGTAGCGGAGTGGGGATAGAGCAGACTGACCTTGAGCCGTCTTTGTTAACTGCTAGCACTATAACTTCACCCTCTTCTTGCTATTATAATCGTAGGTAGTTTATACATGTTACTGTAAACTAGGATTATAAAGGAGGTCATCTTTACGGATGCTGATGCGCATGTTAAGTTCTTGATATCCGCGAATGCGGAGGTGGAAAAATAAAATTATAATTATTTATATTTTAATTCTTTATCAAAAATAAAAATAAGTATATATTTTATGCCAAATTTTATATTTTGTCATAAAATGTATTTCTATATAATACTGCCATATTGATTTATTTTTTGTCTCATATTTTCCAAAAAAACAAAAAACAAAAACAAAAAAAAACAAAAAAAATGTGGGATGATTTCACAAGTAAATTAAATTATTTACATAACAACGCGCAAGTCTAAAAAACAATCTGTGTCATACGAAGTTAGTGGAGGTCGTGGCGCGACTAATTCAAACGTCAACCACAAGACCACGCCAAGGCTCATCTCCATGCTCGCTTTTTATCTTTTTTTTTCTAACAGGTATACGCCTTGTCGATATTGAGGTCATTAGAGGCGGAAAATGGTGGGGGCTATGAACTGGAAGGAATTCGGCCATGGCCTTTTAAAGGAAGCATTTGCTAGAGTGATTTGGGGAAACCATGGAAAACTAAAATCTGGATGCCTGGAAGGAGGATTCGAACCCGCGTCCTCCAGAATGCGAGGCCAGAGCGTTACCGCTCATCGACCACGCTCGGTTCCGTGCTCACCACCCGCCTTTCCAACGCTCTAATGACGCATTCACAGTACAACTTGTAGGACTTATGATGATCCGATTTTCGATAAAGAACTCTTGATGGGCCGTGAAAGGGGTTACAGGAGTACATGTAGGATGTGCTGGAGCTGGATTCCCAGGCAACCAAAACGGGTCCTTGATGTCCAACATGCTATGGATATTGGAGGAAGCTATTAGAGGAAACACCCTACGACTGTGCGATAATGAAACATGGTGTTCCGCAGGAAAGTACGAGGAAAGGTTTGCTTAGAACATTTTGTTTGACCCCTTCTATTAGTGTGAATATGTGAGCGAATCCTACGGTAGTTCTACGTAGATGTCATATAAGTTGGACTGTGAATAGGCCGCTTTAGTTTACATGCAAGTTCAGACTTGTAAATTCGTCGCTTAGGTAATAACACTGATCAGTTCATTGTTACTTTTATTGCAAGATCGTCAGAAAAAAACAAGCACTTTGTTGCTAGTTAAGCGACGATGGGCAGAATCTTGTATCAATATAAACTGAAGAGCCAAAGAAACTGGTATAGGCAAGCGTATACAAACACAGAGATTTGTAAACACTCAGAGTACGGCGCTGCGGTCGGCAATGCCTATATAAGACAACGGGTATCTGGCGCAGGCGTTAGATCGGTTACTGCTGCTGCAATGGCAGGTTATCACGATTGAAGTGAGTTTGAACGTGGAGTTATAGCCGGCGCACGAGAGGTGGGACACAGTATCTCCAAGGTAGCGATGAGGTGGGGATTTTCGCGTACGACCATTTCACAAGTGCATCGTGAATATCGGAAATCCGGCAAAACATCAAACCTCCGAGATCGATGCGGCTGGAAAAAGATCCTGCAAGAACGGGACGAACGATGACTGAAGAGAATCGTTCAACGTAACAGAAGTGCAACCCTTCCGCAAATTGCTGCGGATTTCAGTGCTGGGCAATCAACAAGTGTCAGCGTGCGAACTATTCAACGAAACATTATCGATATATGCCTTCGGAACCCTTGCTGCGTGCACGAGACAAAGCTTTACGCCTCGCCTGGGCCCGTCAACACCGACATTGGACTGTTGATGATTGGAAACATGTTGCCTGGTCTGACGAGTCTCGTTTCCAATTGTATCGAACGAATTCACGTGTACGGGTGAGGAGACAACCTCATGAATTCATGGACCCTGCATGTCAGCATGGGACTTTCAAGCTGGTGGAGGTTCTGTAATGGTGCGGGGCGTGTGCAGTTGGAGTGACATGGGACCACTGATACGTCTAGATACTACTCTGACAGGTGACACGTACGTAAGCTAACTGATCACCTACTTCCATTCATGTACATTGTGAATTCCGACGGACTTGGGCAATTCCAGCAGAACAATGCGACAGCCCACAAGTCCAGAATTGCTACAAAGTGGCTCCAGGAACATTCTTCTGAGTTTAAACACCTCCACTGGCCACCAGACTCCCCAGACATGAACATTATTGAGCATATCTGGGATACCTACTGGAACTAGGATGTCCACCTCGCGGCGTGCATGCGCCAGACAAGAATTAATAGGTCATCCGCAAATACCATTGCTTTTATTTTTATTTTTCGTTCCCCAAGAAAGTGGTGCAGAGCGTTGGGGAAGGAAGAATAAAAGCAATGGTATTTTCCGTTGGCCTATTAGTTTGAGGAAAGGATGAAAGAGAAGTGCAGGATCAGCTGGATGTGTAGGAGAGAGTCGTTGCAGCTTATGATATGAAGTTCTCTGCGAGAAAAAGTGATGTGGTGATAACAACAAGAAAGAAGAACAGGACGGACAGAGGCATATCACTTGGAGGAGAGCAACTAAATAGAGTGGAATGTTTCAAATATTTGGGAAGCTGAATTGAAGAAAATGGAGGAAACAGGATGGATATAAACGAAAGAGGAAGATGTTCAGATGATTTTTTTTTTTTTAAAAAAAGTATTAGAAGTCTGGTATGGAGCAGAGATGTCCCGCAAAAGAGCAAAGAGGCAATCTATAAAACATACTTTGTGCCAATTTTAACGTATGGGTGGGAAACGAGGGTGATGAAGGAGAGAGACAAAGGGAGAGAAAATCTGTGGAAATGAAATTTCAGAGGAGTAGAGTAGGAGTAACCAGAAGAGACAGAATAAGCAATGAGAGAATTAGGGAGAAGATAAAGGAAGAACCGCTACAACAGTGAATTGAAAGATCTAGGTTACAGTGGTACGGGCATGTAAAAAGAAGGGGAGAGGAAACGTTACCAAGGAAGAAACTGGACATTGAGCAGAAAGGGAAGAGGCCTAGAGGAAGACCGAGGGACAGATGGATTAAAGGCGTTAAAAAATTTGTGGAGGAAAGAGGAGGAGAGGAGGAAATTGGGCGACAGTGGAAGAAGAGAGATGGTGGTTGGACAGGAAGCGCTGGCGAGGCTTTTTTTGTTCCCAGCAGATCCGGCCAAGCTGTCCTTGATGATGATGTTGATCTGGGATGTCTTGCAACGTGCCGTTCAGAAGAGATCTCCACCTTCTCGCACTCTTGCCCTGCAAGATGCATGGTGTCAATTAATTCCCGCACTACTTCAGACATTAGTCGAGTCCAAGCCACGTCGTGTTGCGGCACTTCTGCGTGCTCGCGAGGGACCTACACGACATTATGCAGGTGTATCAGTTTCTTTGGCTCTTCAGTATATATTGCAATGTAAACAAAACATCCGCCACACATCCGCATTAAAAATTGCCGATGAGAAAGCGAATGTAAATTTCACGCGAAAGTTCCGAACTTACGGATATCCGTTATATCCCTATTGTAAACAATCGGAAATGTAAGACTTTTCTCGCAGTCGAAGTATTTGCATTTGAGATATAAAAATGTCCAAGAATTTAGACTCCAAATCACCGAGATGGGAGGAGGCCAATTTTAGCCTCCTACCTATCATTCGGGAGGACCGGGGTTTAACTCGGTTCGGCCATCCTGTCTGAGGTTTTCCGTGGTTTTCCTCAGACACTTAGGCGAATGCTGGGATGGTTCCCTACAAGGCCACGGCCGACCTTCCATCCCCCTTCCCTCCCCGTAGTAGTAGATTGGCTGAAAAGAGTCCCCTATGACTCTCCAGCAGCCCGCCTCCCAGCCTTCTGCTGGGAGGAATGAAATGTTAAAAAAAAAAAGACTCCAAATAATAGAACGCCACGCCCTCCGAATCGCCTACCGAATAAGACTACCTTCTCCTACCCAACAGCTTTATACCAGAATGCGTTTTCCTCACATACTGATCCACATAGAATCCCTCCGGCTAAAATATGCTATCAATAGCCTTCTAAACAAAAATCCAATAACTCACCGCCTACTTAAAGAACCACTTCATCTCCCCTCCTGTTACAAACAGATCCCACCAACACTGCACCTCCAAAATATTCTTTTTATAACCCAGCACAGAGACCGACCGCCTACCATACCTCAACAAGAGAAGAGAACAAAAATTTACCCCACTCTGTGAATGACATCAAAATCGCCTACTACTAGCCACAAATCTGCTAGAAAAGCAAACAAAATATTGTACAAAACTACAACTCTGATCATGTAACATCTAAATTCAAATCTACTGTATTATTTTTGTAAAAGTGTAAACATTCCTTTACGAAAATCTATTGTAAACCATATTATCATTTGGCTGAAGAGCACGACATGTGTGCTGACAGCCCGCTTCCCCCATTAAGGGGGTTGAATGAAATGACAATAAATATATATATATATATATATATTGGTCACCGAGATGGGAGGAGGCCAATATTGGCCTCCTACCTATCATTCGGGAGGACCGGGGTTAAACTCGGTTCGGCCATCCTGTCTGAGGTTTTCCGTGGTTTCCCTCAGACACTTAGGCGAATGCTGGGATGGTTCCCTACAAGGCCACGGCCGACCTTCCATCCCCCTTCCCTCCCCGTAGTAGTAGATTGGCTGAAAAGAGTCCCCTATGACTCTCCAGCAGCCCGCCTCCCAGCCTTCTGCTGGGAGGAATGAAATGTAAAAAAAAAAAAAAAAAAAAAAAAAAATACGAACAAGGCTTCTCAGGCAGACTAGTAAAGCTCCTTATGTCATATCTCACTGGCCGCACATTTTGCGTTCGTGTAGGCGAGGCCACTTCAACTGTGAGGCGAATCCTTGCTGGGGTACCGCAGGGCTCTGTACTGGGACCAGTGCTCTATGCACTTTTCACCGCTGACGTGCCTACCGCTCCCAGAGTTGTTACTGCCACCTATGCCGATGACACGGCATACTATACGGCAAGCAGAAGCTGTGCCCTAGCAACTAGGCGTCTGCAAGAAGTCCTTCGATCAACTGAGGACTGGGCGAAACGGTGGAGGATAACCATCAACGCCACAAAAACTCAAGCCATCATAATCAGTAAGAGACGCACTCAAAACCTTCCACCCCTTCGACTTCACAACGAGACGATCCCGTGGCAAAACGAAGTCAAGTACCTAGGAGTCACTCTAGACCGGCGACTGACTTGGCGATCCCATATTCAAGATATCAGGAGAAGGGCAAGTGCTAGATTACACGCTCTATACCCTGTGCTGAACAGGAATAGCCTTTTGAAGCCCACCACGGGAGTAAACATCTATATCACCCTGGTAAGACCAATTATGGAATACGCTTGTCCCGTATGGGGCTATGCGGCTGCTTCGCACCTTCGGCGCCTTCAGGTGATACAGAACAGGGCACTAAAACGGGCCCTCCACTTACCGAGCAGATTCCCGACTGCAGTTCTGCACGAGGCTACTAACATCCCGCTGCTGACGGATCGCTTCAGACAGCTGTCCGCGACGTTCTACGAGCGCGCCCAGAAGACCAGGAACCCGGAAGTCAACTCGCTCGGGCAATACGTTACAGGTATTGACCGTCATAAAAGACCACTCGCTATTCTAAACTAAGAACGCCAACGATAAGCCATACCAAAAGCAAAGTGTTTCTCCTTCTAGATTATGTTGAAGTAAATGTCGAAAGACAACACACTTCAAAATACTCTGCCTGTGATTAACTGGCAGTAAATGGCGTGGCTCCAGTTGATATGTTGAAAGTCAAAATGAGCCAGCAAATATTGTGGTGTTTAATCTGTTTCTATTAACTCTGCTAACTTCCTGTTGTTAACCGTTTTTAGCTACATATTCAATAATTATTGGTAAGAAGCAAATATTAATAAAAACATAGGTGTGTAAATTAAAAAAATAGTTCACATTAACGGGACAGACAACGACTTTGGAAGCAATACACGAAATGCGCAAACAAATCTGAGTTGGGGAAGCGTTAGACGGTAATTGGAATTTCTTATAAATGACCTTGAAGTAATAAAAAGCCCACTAGACACAAGTCTTGTGTAGTTCGTGAACGAACTAGGTCGGAAGAGCGCTCCCACGAGCGAACTACGCGAACTAGTTCCCAGATCTCTCGCTCCTTAGTTCGTTGGTTCGTTCGATTCTTTCCCGAAGACCAACTTTTGTTTTAGTTTATTATCTAAAAGGTAACATAGTTCGCTGTGGACACATTTCACTGAAGAGACAGATATAAAAATAAAATTAAAAAAATATAACTGTTAAACATTAATAATTATTGCAGAAGTCAAAAACGAAAATTTAACATGGAATGTGAAAACAAAACACACTTTGATCCCATTAAAACTTAAAAGACAACTATCAGTAACCACAACTATTATAACAAAGAAGAGAGCGCGTGAAGTAGCGCTAGCAAAGCGAGCGAACGAGCTGTCTTTCTGGAATTCCAGAGCGGAAAGACCTAGTTCGCGAACTAAACATAGCGCTACCGCTCGTGAACTAAACACAGCGCTACCGCTCGCGAACTAAACTGAGCGGTACAGTTCGCGAACTAAATTGAGCACTACCGTTCGCGAACTAAACTGAGCGGTACCGTTCGCGAACTAAACTGAGCATTCCCGGTCGCGAACTATCACCATTCACCGCTAGAATTACGAACATTTTTTTCGGTTAATGGTAGAATGTTTTTTTAGAATAACCTATAAAAATATAGTACACTTCAAAAATATAATATTTTACGAAAGAGTAGAAAAGGACAAAGGATATGTTTTTTTACTATTTTATTTTTTTGCACTTCTTGCATCTTTAACAATTTTCTGTCTACAGTAAAATTGTAATATGCTTTTTCACTTTCAGTTGTTAAATTAATGTCGATCAAAAGCTAATTTTTACTAATTAAATACTGCTCTTACTTTTACCTAGATTTCATGTAATATTGTTATTTCAGAGTAAAGTTCGTTCACTTTGATACTCATTTTTTCTCATAAATTTAGAACCTCTAATATTGTCTCACAGCCATCAAATGGAACCTCGTGTTTTAAATTTAATTTTTGGATTTTCTATAGCCAATTGCTTTCATTAAAATCTAACTATTTACTAAGATGCTCCAGACTTTTATCAACGAATACTAGAGCATTATTTTTAATATTATCACTTTCTGTGGAGAATTTGGCTTCTAAAGTCTTTTTCTTGTTTTCTTAACTAAAGAAACAGTATCTTTTACATTTTTCTAGCGCTGATTTTAAAGCTGACATAATATAATACTTATCTCAGTCTGTTGGTTAACAGATTTGTGAAAGTTATGTAAAGAAATGACTTGCGAAATTCAAAAAGATTTTAACTTTTGTGTCTTCATCAGTTTCATTCGTCGCCAAAATATTGTGTTGGATTATCCTCCCCTCCACTAATAAAAAAATAGCTCAATGACTTCCAATTTACAGGAAATTTACGCACTTTCGTTATTGTTACCACTTTCTCATTCAAGGGTCACTGTCATTTTTATATGTCTAATTGTTAGGTATCACTTTGGAAGTATTACTGTTACTTTTCTTAATAATATAGGTAATATTCTTTCTGTCATATAGTACTTAACTTGTAGCCAATAGTAGAATATTTTGTTCATGATTTCCAAAACTATATTTAAATAAAAAAAGCCGATTACTTATAAACGGGTATTTTAATTCATCAAAATAAACGCATTTATAATATTTTATAAGTAATGTAGTGCTGTTGTTGGGATTTAAGGGCACGTCGACGGCGGGGTCATTAGCGCCTTTTAGAAGTAATGTTTCTTCCATGAACTAACAAATATATCCATTTAAAAAATTAATATTCTACGAATGCATGTAAAGTAAATAGTAAAAACAGCACAGTTATTCAGTTTACCCATTTGTGCAAGGACAATGAGCACTTTGGTTTATCGACGGCAACTGATCATGCTAATATCATTTGAAAGGGATATTATTAAGCAATAACTTTTGTTAAGAAGGTCATATTAAATTCCATTTAGAAACGACAAAAATGATTATGTCCTAATAAAACTGACATAACAAACAAAACAGCGCGTGCATTAGCGGTAGCAAGACGAGCGAACGATCTGTTTCTCTGAATTCGAGACGCGAACTAACGAACTAAAAGAGCGAACTAGTTCGCGAGGGAGATGCGAACTAAACAGAGCGCTCTTCATCGTGAACTATAATGCGCAAGTCTACGAGACACGTTTTATACATATTTGCAGTCTTTACCGCTTTGGGGGAGAACCTGTTGACAGTCAAATACCGCCAAACTTTAGAATATTTTCTCTGAGTTTCGGTTGATGTTTTAAAAACTTTGTTACTCCTCAGAAATCTTTTAGTTTCAAATATTAATCTAGGACTCAGTAAGAACTTTTTAAAACTCTCTGTGTGTAGAGCACAACACTTTATGGAAGCGAAGCATGGGCTTTAGGAATATCAGAAAGGCGGAAAATTGAAGCATTTGAAATGTGGTGATATAGAAGGATGCTGAATATTTAGTGGAAATGATGGGGGAGGAAAGAATTTTGTAGAAGAATCTCACAGAAAGAAGAGACAGGATGGTATATCATATTTTTTGAGACATGCAGGATTTGTTAGTGGAGGGAACAGTCGAAGGTAAGGATTGCAATGGAAGACAGATTAGAATATATGAAGCAGATAATTGAAGACGTGGGTTGTAGGGGGTATGTTGAGATGATAAGGTTAGCACAAGGTAGGAAGGGATGGAGGATTGCATCATACCAGTCGAGAGACTGATGACAGAAGAAGAAAAAAATTTAATAAACATGGCGAATTTGTCTGAAACTAAGGGCAATTGGAAGGAACGACATTACGAAAGGCATATGAATGAGGTATCCTTCAATGTGTATTCAGGAGATAGAAATTAATTTCAATAAAAAAATTCCATTTTTTGATTACGAGAATTTGAGTTATTAATTGAACAGCTCAATTACTGTACAAGAAGCCACATTAAAAGTATGCATCATAATTCGAAATAACAATGAAACGTGTTTACGGTACTGATTTTGAATGCAAGATCCTCAAGAGCGCGGAATTAACCAACAACGAAGCACTTATATTGTACTTGTAAAAACTTTATCATCATGCATTTTCATTCACGACGTAATATTATACAACACATGGTTTAGTTCAACATTATAATGGTGAGAACACTCTGAATCTGTATTTCAAAAAATAACTGGGAACAGGAGATCCCAACTATTCGCTACTTGTTGTATGATAAATGTAACACCATCACTAAGTCGGTATGGTCTAGTGGAGGGGTTCCCATAGTTTTTCGTACAACACCCCCCTTTTTCCCCCACCACAATTTTGTTATTAATAAGTAAATATCCACTTTTCAGTACAAGCAATGGCATCTCAGAGGAAACTCATTGTGATATTAGAATAAAAATGTTTTCAACTCTTAAGCGGCGAAGAAGGGAACATAGTAGACTACCTGTGACGGTGTAGAGCTAGGATATCGTCCAAGCTGGCGGCGCAACTACCTAGCACGCCCCCTTCCCCTCCCCCCGCTCCTGACATGTCTCCGTGCCCCCCAGGTGGGGATCCTCTAGTCTAGTGTCTAGGATACCTGGATTTCACCAAGGAGGCTAGAGTTCGATTTCCGGCAGCGGGATTTTTTTTTTTTTTTTTTTTTTTTTTTTTTTTTTTTTTTTTTTTTTTTTTAGTGGCATTTGGCACCCTTGACCATACAGCCAGCTCAAGTATGAGTTTGTTTCATAAAGTGCTTCCAGTTTCTCCATGTGTATATTGTCTTTCAAGTAATTCTAGACACTCTTCAGGACGGACATGACAAGCACACTCACATACAACACTTAAACACCCATGCCCGCGGCCTGACTCGAACCGGCGACCTTCGGCACGCGGGGCCAGTACTCTAGCCCCTACGCTACCGAGGCCGGCCCGGCAGCGGGATACATTTTGTTATATCACCTTGCTATGCGAGTCAGTATAATTAGAGAGTTCATTAGCAAAGAAAAAATTCAATCCACAGAAAAGTATAGTGCAATGGAATGTGGTACTGGACAAAGCACGAAAGATTCATTGCCAGCTCATCTTCATCGAAAGCAATAGTAGGAAATAATGTGAAATAACTTGTCAAACAATATAATGTATTTTAAAAGATTACTAAAATATCTAACTAAAATTTAGATATATCGATTTTCCGAAGTTCCTTTTAAAGGCCATGATCGATCTCCTTTCCGTTCCTTATCCCATTAGGTTAGGTAGACTGAAATGGGTCCCTCATGCTGTTTGAGATCCAGAGCAAAAATCGATATCGAAATTAATTGAACATGTGAAAATAATGTCGTTAAATATACAATGTATATTGGCACCTTCTGTAAGACATAGGAATCAAATTCAGTAGAAATAGTGCAATACGTATTTTAAATGGAGGAATATGTTGTTTTCACCTACTCAGATGAAACCCAACTGGAGATGAAGCAATTTTAGAAGAAGAGATATTGAACAGACTTAAAATTCATAATAACAAAAAATAATGAAATGAGAATGTAGATGTGTAGGAAACTGCTACTGGCGAGATATCTTTTCTTAGGGTATTACGGCTCATTAACATCGAGGTCATTAGACGTGGCAGGGGACTGGAAGGAATTCGGCCATGATCTTTTGAAGGAACAATCCTGGCACTCGCGTGAATTCGGGAAAACCAGGCCTGAGCGTTACCCTCACCTATCGAGCTCGGTCGTTTAAAGCAGAAATGTAATTCAAATTGAGTTCGTACCTGCAAGTATACTATTGTCTTGGTTGTGAATTGCTGCTAATATAGAATCGAGTACACTTGAGCTGGAGACTACACAAATGTGGTTCCAGTAGGGATGATCCGTTCTTCTTGCGGGTTACAAAATACAAGAAGTTAGTGAGCTAATCTCGTTCTTAATCCTGTATTTGACATGAAATCTGTCTGACATTAACTAACAGATTGAATGTGCATTGCCCTTGTAGCTGCCCTTGACCGCAAGACAGCGTGGGTGAAACCTGTATTTCACAATTGTTCCCGCTAAATTTTGGCGTTGTTATTTTAATCTTAGGCATCTTAGTAAGACACTGACTTTTTTCAAGCTGGTATTTAACTAGATACATGCTTTAATCGCTGTTTATTATTGCTTCAACCTATTTTTTCAAATTTCTTTTCAAAAAAATTAGTATTTGTTGTTCTTTTTGATACCAACAGACTGAATCAATGTTCTAGGCTCAGTAATCTCTTTTACCTTATTTATTTCGTAATTATTGTAACGTTTTACATTTAAAACGATTTTGATTAAATAATTTCTTAATCGTTAAGCTGGTTAATTTAATTATACTTAAATCGTTCTAGCGGTAGTTCTCAGAATTAACTAACCACTTTAATGATTATCAGGTTAATTAAAAATTCGGTTTATTTATTTATCAATTTTCACGTACGTATAATTGCAAGCTTATATTATTTTAATTAATAATCTCGTTTCCGAAGCTATTATCAGTTAAGTTAGAATGCGAGCTTGCTGTAACTTCCACTATTAAATGAATGTATCTAACGAAATAAGAGAAAAAATTGCAGCAGTATTGCACATATAAGATTATGCAAACAAAATGGTTCTGAAAAAACTTTCAAGATCTAAACCCGTGCGTGGCAAGGTGTTCAGGGTTTCAAGAAAACGTTAACATAAACAGGCAGGACAGTCGCTTGAAATTTTATACCCACTTTGGTAGGGGAGGTCAGTTGAAGACTCAAGATATTCATGCCAATAGCTCACAGTGTCGTATTTCCAATAGTGATGCGTCTTAGAAAAAAATGCTTTTTTTTGCACAAGCCCTACCAACAGCATTCAGCAACAGTGAATATAAAACTGAAAATATAAAGAAAATAAAATTATCAAAATAAATTAGTTTTTTTAATAACTGTGTAACTGAAACATCGTTAAAATTGGTTGGTTGATTTTTTTTTTGTATGAAGTCATGAAACAGATAGTCAGCTGTTGAAAACTTGTTTCTTTTTTTTGTTTCTGATTCTTTACCGCTCGTCGATATCACAGTTATTAGAGCCGGGAGATGATTGGGAACGAGGAAATGGAAGGAATGCGTGGATGGTCTTTTGAGCAACCATCATTGCTTCCACCTAGAGTGATTTCGGGAATGGCCAGGTGATCGAACCCGAGTCCTCCTGAATGCAGTTTGAATGTCATTTCATCTAAATTCAACGGGCTATCAAAATGATAATCATGATACTATGTTATCTATATCATGTGGTAAGTGTCGTGAATTCCGCCTCTAAATATCAGGAAACTTGTTGTTAAGGCCGGTTTTCCTAGCGACGCGTATTTTGCGCAGTGTACTACGCGTTAGGCTCTGCTTTTTAAGCTATCTACTCCTTCTCCGTATATTTAATGGGACTGTTTTAACAAAGAACGTTACACGTTGACGTGATAAGCTCAACGCGTTTTTTTTTTTTTTTTTTTTTTTTTTTTTTTTAATGGCATTTGGCAGCGGAGGCCATACAGCCAGCTCTATGTAATTATTGTATCTGTCAGTGTGCATTATTCCAATGTATGGACGCCACAGGACGGACAGGACATTCACACAGACACACAACACTTAAACATCCATGCCCGCGGCCGTATTCGAACCGGCGGCCTTCGGCACGCGGAGCCAGCACTCTAGCCCCTACGCTACCGAGGCCGGCCTCAACGCGTTTGACCGACTGCCTGGAATGGAGTCTAACGCGTAGAGCTCTGCGTGTTATGTCTCGCGGTTTGTACAAAGTTCAAACTAGTGATTGTAAAATGTAAAAAAAGCACGGGAAAAAATTTGCGAAATAGCTAGGAATGTTCTGAGATCAGGAAGAGAGTTTGATTTAAATTTATTTTATTTAAATTTGTTTTGTATAATAATTTCATGAAACAATCAATTACATTTTTACTACCTAGTAAAAAAAAAAGAAATTATAAATAATTCACATGTAGAACTGTGATGATGGTAGTATTTCTTCAATCTGAATCGTCACGGTTGGTGATGAAGTACTCGGTGAATTGACTTTTTACTTGAAGTCCTTCAGATTTGGGAAAATCACCTGTGCCTGCTAGAGGAATCTGGTATTCCTCCAAGCTTTGTGTTATATCTGATCTGAAGGGATACTCTGATAAATACTCATCCCCAAGCATGTTGTGTAAGCAACAGCACACAATAACGACAAAGTCAACAGCTTCGGGTTTTAAATTAATAGGAATGGGAAAAATTCTGAAAATCATGCAAATGATCGTGCATAATATGCTTTAGAACAAGCATGGCTATCATTTTCCATCTTTTTCGACCCATTTTAACACACAGAAACCCTGTCCATACGTCAACCGAATAGATCAACACGTTGCCCGAGGAAAACACTTTTAGACCGCGCAATACATTTCGCGCTCCTACCGACGTGATTAGGACAAAACCGGTTCCTGCTGCGCAAAATACGCGTCACCAGGTCATTGGTTGGATATTTTTCTCATTTTTCGCGTAAGCATGCAGGTGCTTGCGAAAAACTACAACATTTATAACATTAACAGATCTTATCAAGAGATGCAAATGGAAGTTAGGACAGATACAATTAATGCCTGGACCTACTTAATTTATTTCAGCTTCCTACAGATCTAACTTAGAATAGCGGATGCAAATCGCATCTTCGATGCCACAATCTCTAACACTTCGGGGTCGTTGATGCTTTTTCTCTCGAGACCGATTTACAGTTAGAAGCTTGGAGAAAGCATGAGAGTCGAGATTAATGGCTGCCTGACATGACAGTTCCGACTTATTAACACATGTCTGCCTTTAGCACCTGCTATATAACGGTAGCCAGCATACGTGCTCCTCTCTTCCTCTATTCTTCTACAGGAACTGGGTAAATTGACAATTTAACGGTCGCCCATTCTTACATTCCCAAGTTATTGGGCAAATATTATTGTAGAAGAACGCTGAAGATTATACATGTCACTGTTAGTTTGGTGTAAAGTATTCACAAACTCTGTGAGTGCTCAAAACAGTTGATTGTTTAGTGATGGGTTACTGAAATGATCGCAAAACATATGTAATCCAGTAAGGGAATATCACTTGATCAACCTCCTTCTGTAATTTGGCATCACCACAATGTTCTGTGATAAATATTACGTGAAATGCAGAGCAATGTCGTGAAGGACAGAACGTTGTCACACTAACGATTCACTGGGCGGTTGCTGAGCAAGAGTTTTCGCCGGAAAACATGTGAACATGTTGACTCATTCGCCCTACCGTTCAGATTTGTCTTCCTGTCATTATTTATTTTTTCCCTAACTGAATTTACCACTTGCAGATGTTGAAGAAGTGCGAAGTTTTTTTTCAATCATTTCACCACCTTTCTACTCAGCGTTACGATGCAGGAGGGATTTTCTTCGAATAAAACATAGGTTAAATTCAATTCTCTAGTTTCAAGTCAGTTATTACAAAAATACTTCGTTACATGATTGATTGGGTACGGCTAGATCATTCATTATATTGAAATAATTTGGGATAAAACCTTATTGAAGTAGACGTAATCACGACAATTGAAGGCTTTCATAAAGAATGGAGATTAACATATTACTTCGATATATTTGTGGTTTGCTATAAAAATACAGATTAAATACTTTTCATTTTGTTCAATATTGTGATGATGACTGAAAAATTAAGAAGCTTAGTAATTCTATAGCTTAGAACACTCACATATGAGAACACAGATTATTAGGCGATTTATACTTCTTTGCATGATTTCCAGAAACAACTTTTAATAAATCTTTGGATGGTTTTTTGATAGAGGCCTCAGAATATTTCTCACTCTTTCGTTGACAGTAATTTGGTAAAGAGCTGTAACACATCCCCAAAAATATGAATCTGTTATTGTTCTTTTATATAATAAAATTAAAAACTGCATAAGCGACCTTGAATACTGAATTTTACTTTCATATTCTTGCATGTACAATAACGCAAAAGTAAAATCATTGTCAGACTTACGGGATGCATAGTCCAATAACAGAACATTTACTCATTTAAATGGAGGCTATTTCAATGTTTTCGATGAGATCGGAGCTCGAGTACTACAGTAAATTTTTTAATTGAATGAAATTATATGACGGTTTAACATTCGAGGAAGTATCATGTTAGGAGTGTATCCTTCTTTTATAGCGTTCTGAAACTCATCATCAAACGTCTTCCACATTTTCACATTCACTTAGCTAAGGTAACTATACCATCGAGCTACATTAAATTAATGGAGTGGCGTGAAATTATTTTTGGTTAGACCGTTACGTCTTATCGATCGGTGTCCTATGAATTTTGACTGAATATTTCTGTCAGCAAGTTGCGTGAGGAGCAAGATGTTTATGTAAGTCCTTCCCGTTTCATTTTTCAGCTATTGGAAATCACGTAATTTTCTGTTACTTTGCTCGTTGTTAATAAAGGCACTGTTCGGCTATTTATCCTGGGGTAATAACGTCAGCTTTGTTTCGTTGGTGCCGGAGTCATGAACTCTCAAGCAGGATGGGGAAAGGAAGAGGAAGGAAGACTGGCGGCAAAAACTACGTTTCCTGTCACGCTGCTTTCCTCAGCCCTGAAGCACCTGCTCTTGGAAGATCTTGGTCGCTGAACCTAACTCTAACAAGAATCTTCTTCGCACCAACTGAACGAATTGGAATAAACACAAAATTTAATTAAAGGAACTGAAATGCGGATTTTTTTTCTCCAAAGTTAACCTTTTTAATATGTTCTGAATATGAGCAATATGTGGCGAATGAACACCATCTTCTTCTTTCAGAAAGATGAACTGAGCGAATGATATTTTGATTCTTTTTCTAATACTAATAAATTAAATACAACTTAATGGCTTCTATAGTATAAACGCAGAATTCTGATTGCATCTCTACGCATTTTAAGACAAATCGTACAGGCAATATTTAAATAAAGTCGAATTTTTTGTGTGTTCAGTGCAATGTAGGGATCCTGTAGGACAGTTACACTTGATCTCAAACAGATTACCCGATACTGGAAATCGCTAGCTTGTGGATTGAAGTGAGATAGAAATACAAGTGCTGTGTATGCACTCCAGCTCTAATGGTGGCTTTCCACAGTCCTTAGTTTTGTAGGCCGGACAGCACGCTCCACAGGCTAGTCCACGCCACCTCGCAGCCATCTCCCCACCACGTTTAGCTACCCGGGCGTTTGATGTTTACCGACTGGGCGACTGATAGAGGCGCGCCATCCCTGCCAGCACAGGCGGTTCACTTCCCACGGCCCGCTGTTAACAGTTGGACAGGTGCGGCCGCCAAATGCGCGGGCCCGGGGAAGCTACCTTAAAGGCGCGTTCCCACTATACCTTGTAACGAAGGCGAGACGGGACGGGACGAATACTCAACCACACGCCATGGGAACAGGACCGCCTCTGCAAGCGGAGACGAGACGCAGCTACCCACTCTGAGTCGATAAACATCACAGGCGTGTGTAGCGGTGCGCTGTTGCCATCGGTTTGCAGCAGCGGTGCGCACCCCTTCTGTTGCTGGAAACTGCTCTGTGCCAAACGACACTAGGCAATGTGGTGCGGAGGTGGCGGTGAAGTAAGCTATGACTAACCTGCGGCCCGCGGTCATCCCTACACTTCGGCTAATGAGGTCCCGTCCCGCCTTCGTTACAAGGGATCGTGGGAACGCGCCTTAAGAAGGACGCTACGCGGATGAGGAGTGAGGTCTTCAACCCAGTCAATGGTGGCGCGACATCCGCTTAATTTCTCGCGAGAATGTTACGGTAATTAATGTCGCTTGTCTTCCTCGCCTTCTGGAATCGGGTGATGGACATTTTAATGGATGAAATCTTGATGATTAAAATGTGTTCTGTGTGCTGATTGTTGTTTTTATTTCGTGAATTGTGCATTTAGAGCTCCGGATATTGTGGATCGCCGCAGAGTTCAGCCAACTGTTCAGGAAAAACTAAGTCTGTAACGAATAGACCTGAATATAAGTTTAAAGCAGATCACACTTTCAAGTATGCTGGTCAGTTATTTTGTTTATTGGTGATCTAGGTCCGATACTTTTTTTAAAAGCCCCATTGAGTGTCGTATTTGTTTATGAGGAAAGTAGCAGGTCTCACTCGTAGGTACTCTTGGTCTGAGTGCATACAAAAACAGTTGCCGATTGCGTACAGTAGTCAGGTTGAAAACTTTAGAGGAAAAGTTATGTCTATTCGCTATACAGTACATAAGTGTTAAACTGCAACTGTCTGCAATGAAGCGTGACTAAGTAACCTGTTCAAGAACATATGCTATCACTTACTGAAATCCTTACATCATTTTAAAATAAAGTTTTTTTTACTTGTCAAGGCCGAAACTACATTATAAGGCAGGTGAACGTAGATAAATTCGCTTTAATGACACTAGCATTGGTTTAGAAGTCCTGTGGTCGACATTACCCACCAACACTAATTTAAAACAGTCTTAATATGTTTTGGGCACCTTCTCGGAAGTGAATTTTTTTTTTTTTTTTTTTTGTAACTCCTTTACGTCTCTTTTTAACATCGAGGTCTTTAGAGACGGGAAAGGATGGGGGCAAGGAATGGGAAGGAATTCGGCCATGGCCTTTTGAAGGAAGCATCCCGGCATTTGCCTGGAGTGATTTGGGGAAACTATGGAAAACCCAAATCTGGATGCCCGGACGGGGATTCGAACCGCCGTCCTCCCGAATGCGAGGCGAGAACGCTAACCGTTACACCGCCCCGCTCGGTCGGAACTGTAGGATCTTCGTGAAGAAGCCCCCGGTTTTAAATAAATTTGAGTCACCTTAATGCGATTAGTGATCAATGCCGCTGCGATCTGCTTTGTGTCAGAAGTCAGTTAGAATAGCACAGTAGATGATTTGCAATTTCTCAAGTTTACCACATCTGGGAAAATAGGATTGTGGTTAATGTTACGTATCTGGTATTTCTAAAAAAAAAACACCAGGTTGTTGCTTCAGTTATAAGCGTTTTTTTTTTTATTTATTTTTTATTATTATTTTTTTATTATTATTATTATTTTTTTATTATTATTATTTTTTTTTGTATCAACAGTGTGGTGTTGTGAACGCATCTCCCACCATTATTCAATTTTCCTGATAAGATTGGCGAGGAAGAAAGATAAAAATGAGGGAAAACGAAAGATTTAAGCATTCTCTCCTATTTGAGTGTAAGACAGGAGAAAAGGCAGCGGAATTGGTTGTAAAATTTGAGACGTGTGCTTTGAGAATGGCGTTAGAGAAAACACAAGAAAAAAACCGGTTTTGTCGTTGAAGGAGGACCTCTTTAACCTGAGAGATTCCAAAGGCTCTGAAACATCATCCGACTTTGGTGAAAACCGTGTATGATTGTTACATCAATCAGCCACAGGTATGATTAAATGTTTGCATTTCATGAGAATATTGCGAAAAAATAATTATGATATTGAGAATCAATCCGTCAGAAAAGTCAGAATCTCACAGCTTTGGACGTGAATGTTGTAGCTTGCGTGTACGCACCGTCTACCCATCTCCAGGTCCTGGACGCGTTGGAGAGTTCCCTCTGGGCGCCGATCCAGACGAGCTGTGTGCGTAGGTTTGATCTCCTGCGCTCTAGCTGGGAGGCCAGGAACTGGGCGCTGTGGCCGTGGAAGCCATGCGCCAGGTCTCCGCCCGCACCTCCGGCCTTGCACGACTGCCGGGCCTGGGCGAAAGAGCCGCGGGCCTCACCCAACTCGTAGCATCGCCGGTCGAAAGACATCACCGAGTCCGGAGACCCGCCACACCGCTCCGGGGAGAACTCTGCAAAAACAACAACACAGATATTTTAACTGAGAAAAAAAATCATCGAAAAGAAGTTCTCGGGCTTCCAGCCGCTCTGTAAGTTTTGACCTCATTGTTAATATGCACTGATGAGCCAAAACATTAAGATCACCTGCAAAATAGCTTGTCAGTTCACCTTTTGAACGCAATACGGTGCGACAAGTCCTTGGTGGGTTTCCAGAGGTATCTGTCACCCGATGTCTACGCACAGATCAACCAATTCCTTCAAACTACGGGCCGGTGGTTTGTGGGTGTCGAATTGGCGCCCGATACCGTCATAGGTGTGTTTCGTCGGATTGATATCAGGCGAATTTTGTGGCCATGAAATCAACGTGAGTTCACTATCGTGCTCCTCAAACCACTGTAACATGATTCTGGTCTTATGACACAGACAGTTATCCTGTTGCAACAAGCCATCGCCATCAAGGAAGACGTGAAGGCATGCAGGTCATCAGCAATAATATTCACGTAGCTAACAACTGTCATGGTGCCTTCGATCACTACCACAGATCACATAGAAGCCCTGGTGAATGTCCTCTATAGCATTATACTGCACTCACTGGTCTGCGTTCATGGCGCGATGCATATTTCGAGCAGCTGTTCGTCTGGAACACGGCGTATCCGGACACAACAATCGATGTGTTGACATAAGGAACGTGTTTCATACGACCAAGCAACTCGTTTCGATTGATCCAGGATCCAGTCTCAATGATTTAGACCCAATTGCAATGGTAACTGGGGATATCTTTGCGTCAGCATGGGAACACGTAGAAGTCGTCTGAAGCGAAGCCGCATGTTCAACAACGTGTGCTGAATGGTTTGTTCCGAAACATTTATGCTGCACCAGCATATTACCCTGCCGTAAAACCGGCCATAGAGTGACCCCTATCCTTCTTTACAGAGCGAGCAAGCGTCCGACCTCCACGTTCCGTGTTAGGATGTTGACATCGACCACCTTGTCTCATACTTGTGGTCCCACCGTCCTACAATCAGTTTCCATGGATGATCAAATCTCTTTCGCGACAACACCCAATCAGCCTTACCGTTTCCAAGATTCTCGTTGTCCTTGTGTCAGTCGATTTCCCATTTGCCACATGTATCGCCGCTAGAATGACTCCACATGCGTCTTTGCTCCGTTTACATGCTCTCTTTACCGCATGACTTATACGCAACGTCTTCAGACGGCATTCAGTCTTGCGGTGGGCATTGATCATAATGTTTTGGCTCATTAGTTTAGATAACTATCTAATACTCATTCAACTCAATTTAATCCGTTGTTAACGTAGGGAGCCAACCAAAATTAATTTAATGATAACTAATTTATTAACATCCATCTATCCTCCTATTCTACAGAAAATTCATTTAATATTTTTTAGATTACATTAATTGAAAATACAGATCCAGAAATAGATAGTAAATGCTGGTTTATGCTATAAAAAGCTATAACAAAGTAAATAAATATCAAGAATACTTGATCATTATGGCGATCTTAAAGTTATGTATTTCATTAGTGGAAAGACTACATCTGGATATTCACGATTTGTATCATCAGACTATATTCAAGGGTTGTTATTAGTATTTATTGATAAGTATATTAAGGTATGTTATTAATAAGTTTTTGATATAATAAGGTATACATTTAGTATTTTTGTTATATTAAGGTAGGCCTGTAAATATTTAATATTAATGGTGTAAGAGTGAAGATTTGAGATTGGTACATCTTGTAATTGTTTGTCTCTTTGGAGAGGGTGAGTTCAAACTGTTGGTACCTAGTCGTCCTTGCATACTTGCAGGAAGGAAAACACACCAAGTTGCAGACATAGTGAAAGATGATTGCTGACTTTTATACAGGTACGCGTATGAGGCAAAGGTATTGCTTGGAATCAAATACAGTTTTTAAATTGATAGCTACCAATTTTGGATTTAAGACTCTTTGGTACTCAGTTCTGCAATTTCTTCTAACGTTTTGTACCATTAAATTACTGATTTAATTTATACTAACAATATTTAGATTTTCATAAAGTAAATTGACAGTAGCGTGATCACTAGCCTTTATCAACATTCGAGAGTTTTTTTGGAAAAGCTGCAACCCTTACCTATTGTTTCCAGAAGGTTCGATCGTGAGTCATGAACAATTTTCTGCGTAATTGGTCTAGCGAACGCAGAATTAGTCTCGCCATAGTCAAATATCTTAGTCATTTTTAGCATTGTTTGCGGATAAGAAGTCTTGTGTATAAACGAATCTTCTTCATCGCATTTTCCAAAAATTTTGGGATCGGCTGCCTTTTGAAGAGTTTTTTCTCGTGGTTGGCTTGGTTAAATTTGGAGCTATGGTTTTAAGGCCGCATGCTCTTACCGACTACAAGCATTTTGTAGCTACTGCCAGGTCGTACTACGTACTAATGAAGGAAGTGAAGTCTGCGAAATGTGTAACTATGTTCTGTGTGTGTAAGTGTATTTTTTGTGAAATGTGAAGCTTATGAGGCGGAGATTTGGAATCATCATGCCATTCGCATTGATGGCTGCGGAAATACGTCTAAAAACCGCAGCCAGGACAACCGGTACACAGGAGACCGGTCCGTTGTGCCTCCCAGATCCCGTGTTCGGCGCCACACTGGTGAGTATGATGTATACACGAATCGTATAATTTAATACTATTATTATACCAATCTTCATTTATGAAGAACCGTATTTCATTTAAGTAAGTAAATAAGTACAATAATTTGGTGAAATCCTAAATCACCTTGCGTTCAAGTAATTCCAATTTTCGTCAGTTAGTAGATTGCATACTGCCGCGCTTTGCTGGTAACATGACGCGCTACACATGAAATGATGGCTGTCTTCTCGGTATCAATAACCTTTCGATTTATCCCGAAATCAGTCCTCTAGTGCAGCGGTTCCCAACCTATGGTTCGCGACCCACTGGTGGGTCACGAAGAAATCGAGGTTTTTACCACGAAAATATATCTTAATGTTTTTGAAAAACAAAATACAGAAATAAACTATGTGTAGAAAGTGACTTAAGGTTAAAATTAACCAGTGTTAGCACTGATATCGACGCCCTCATTAGTAAACACCAGTGCCAGGAATCTCACTGATTGTAAAGTTGTGTTTCTATAATAATTAAACTATTTTTCATTATCTTTGTAAAAAAAAAAGCGGGAGTCGTCTGTACAAAGCATCGCCTCATCGATCTGACTGCTGAAATTCCAGGATTAGTTAAAACTCGATTTGCAAATTAAAATGGTTCTGATGTGCCAAGTCATATATTGGTGGGAATCACCTATAAAACCCATTTTAGTGGTTGACTGGTAAGTTTACCATTGTGTTTTCCTGTTCCCAGTCTTCTATATTTTCATACATTTGGGTGCAGTAAAACACAATTATAAAGTTCCCAATCAACCACGAAAATCACATCTGCAGGTGGTTTCCACCAAAAAGCGACTTGGAAGACCAGTTGCATTGTGATATGCTGATCGCGTTACTTCTAATCGTGGAATTTCGGCAGTCAACTTGATGAGGTGATGGTCTGTGCAGCCGCCTCCCGTTCTATAATATGTTTGTTGTTTTATGTATTATCAATTCTTGTTTTTGTTGATATTATATCCTTTATACTAAAATTTGCCTTTCCGCAGGATAGGATAGTCGACAGCGTATCGAGGTCATACAACAGTTCCCATTCTGATATTAGACAGACTCTATATTAGGTGGGTCGCGAAAATTTGTTTTACTTAAAAGTGGGTCGTGTACCGATAAAGGTTGGGAACCGCTGCTCTAGTGCATTGATGCAACGATTTCTGAATCTCATTATGTGGCTTCAGCTTTCGTTAAATGATTCAGTTTTGGCACTATGACTTGACTGATGTTAGCTGCAATCGTGATGCAAGCCAGTCCAGATATTTTTAACTTTTTCACGAAAAACTTGATGATGTGGCCCTAATGATTGTGGGTATCAAATTCTACACCTTACTCAAGAGCCGACGCAAGACACCTCATTAACTACGAGCAGCTTGTTTAGCTTAGTTAACGGGCCTGTGGACTGAGCTTGCAACAGTCCGACTCTCAGACAGCAATTTCATCAGTAGGGTCTCACGTTGAGTTGGTAACCTTGGCGGCAGGTAATGTGTCCGTACCCAGGTGGGAGTCTTGTCGAGGGTATTCTAGCCGATCATTAGCGTCTCTCACTCATCACTCGACAATGTCACTTCTCTGACAGTGAGTAAAGCCATGAGGAGCTGTCTCGGTAGAGGTAATTGAGTTGTTTAATAACTTTAACAGTAAGCGAAACTGTTTCCGGAAGGTGTCACAGTTTCAGTTCACAACTTGCAGTTCTGTAATGCTACAGACTGAGGAGATACAAAAACTTTGTGTTAGCATTCGCATCTTGAGTTTTGTAAACTTTGCTTAAAATTGAGCCATATTAAGCGTCTGTACCTTACACGCCAGTTTTGCCATACCGCTCCGCTTATTTATAACGGATCTAGCGACAAACTTCGACCCTCGTTCCAGATTTGGGTTTTCCATGGTTTCCGCAAATCATTCCAGGTGAATGCCGAGATGCTTCCTTCAAAAGGCCATGGCCGAATTCCTTCCCATTCCTTCCCCCCCATCCTTTCCCGTCTCTAAAGACCTAGTTGTTATAGGAGACGTTAGGCAGTTAAAAAAAAAAAATGGACCCTCGTATGTACAGACTTTAGGCAGTTTTCCATAATTATAAATGCGAATGCCGTATGATTAATTATAGATTTCAAAAACCAAATCTATACTAATCATAGAGAGCACAGATTACACGTTCCACAGACAGATGGCAACAATTTACGATCATCTCCTCACTCGCCATCCGCAAGGAACCGTGGCTCGGTTTAAGGGGGGATGGGGGGTTTCGCTGGAAACCTACACCGGGCTACGTTGGGAGGGGGTTGGAGGTTCCGAGCCAGGCCACGTAGCTATTCGTCCGTATTATTTGTCACAGTTAAAATAAGTTACAGAACTAACAACTGAATATTTATTTCCGTTATTTAATTATCTCCGTTTGTAATTTGTAAGAGGCCTATATTGATGATGAAGCGTGGAATGATATTGGTGCGAAAATTAATAGACTTGCTTGAAAGGGTAAAGGTGACCATGACCACACGTTGGCACTTGATTTCAGGCACAGGGGTGTGGGAAAATTTTAATTTATAGGAAATGGTGTAAGGGATTGGAATAAAGTGCCAAGAGAAGTGATGAATAATTTACCGAAAGCACTGAAACAATTTAAAGTAAAAATTAGTTGAGGGCAAAAGTTGGCTGGGGGAGGAAGGGAGAAGAGTGGGTATGTAGGAGATTGCCACCGGAGCGTGCGCTACATCGCAATTTTATCTATTATTATTATTATTATTTACGATAGTTTGACAAGAGAAAACAGTACAAAATGTCTTCTGTTTATGGACGCTCCCTAACAGGCTCGTCGAGTAAGTTAATTTCAAAAACGTAAATAAAAAGTTGTCTGAAGTGGAACTAATTAATGTTTTGATGCAAAGAATGACGTTTATCCAGGATTTAGCTGTTGTAAGGAAATTACAGATTGTCAGTAACAGGTCGTTAAAGCTAAGCCCTTCACACTTTATACCTTAAACCTAATATACTGTATCTTTTGAGTTACGGTCTGTAGAATACAACGTTAACATTTTTACAAAGACTGTCTTTTAAACAGTATCATGAATATGATCGCAGCAATGTCTGATTATAAACATTTTTGGTAATATGATTCTGTTGCTTAATAGGATGTTGGAGAACGATGTGAAATAACAGTTTAGGAGTCCTGTTAGTAGTCGACGAGTGATGCAATGATTAAATAGGTTTGTTTTATTTACCATGTACACCTCACAATAACTAGATGAAATTACATTTATTACACGGTGTTGTTATGGATACCAACGTAAGTTAATTTTTCGTAAATCATATTTGATGTAACACTTGACTTGTTTCATTACTGTACTCTTCGAAATAAACGTACATATCCGAAGATTTTCGAAGTTGCGTAGTAAATAAGACTTCAGTCATTTAGACTAGCCTTTAGAACTGAATTCATTCATTCATAATAAAATATTCTGCAAGGTCTGCAACTGCGTCAGTTAAAGACATTACGGTATTTCATAGAACCATGGAAAACATTAACACCACTTGAGATGCATTTACAATACTCCCATATTGTAGATAACAGTATAACAATCCAATAATCATACATATCGTGAATTGAGATATCAAAGAAAATAAAGAACAACCTGTAACTATAATTTGAATCTGAAATTCTGGCAGTAGGACTGTCAAATACATCAGAACACTAAGTCTTCAGACAACCACCCAGCATGAAAGCTTAGTTAACATTAACTTCAAATTTAGTGGAAGTCTTCTGTACCATTGTCTAACCCAGGTGTCCCCAAAGTGGTCGATACCGACCCCTTGGGGTCGATAAGAGATTCCCCAGGGTCGATTAATGCAGGGGGGTCGAAATGGGGTCAATTAATACTAAAGAGGATCAATTAACCTGTACAGGAAAAAATAGGAATGCTTTACTAACAATCAGGGCAATAAATTAAAGTAAAGCTCATCCTCTCAATTCTGGTCTGTTTGTGAAGTCACGTGAAGTAAATGATGAAACTTTCAACCAATTACTTTTGCTCACTGAGGTAAGGTGGTTGTCAAGAGGTGATAGTAACAGTATTGAGAGTTGAAGAGTGCCTTAGGAAGGTGGATTCATCGCTATGTGACAAGTTAAAACAGTGCAACAACCATCTGTTCTTTTTGGTAGGTCTTTATTTGAAATTTATTCCATATATTCAGTTTTGTTCCTATTTTTTGAGATTATAATAACAGTGGAAAGTATCTCGTTTTTCTGTTAATTTTATTGGGTGGATTTTATAAATTATTTCGTTGAGTTGTTATGCAGGCCTCCTTATTGCTTAGCATCAGAAATGCCAAAAACGATTTAATGCTTTTATTAAATACCTGTGGGGGTCAATATGAAGGGAAATATTGTATCAAGGGGTCGACAGGGTAAAAAGTTTGGGGACCCCTGGTCTAACCCAATGGCAGTCAACGAGATCCCTACCGCCCAATAGTGGGCTTTACAGTTTTCATGGTGGGCGGTAGTGGTTTTGTCCAATACTAAAGCGTTTTTTTTTACTTTAATTTTTAAAAATAATTCCGGAGTTTAATTGTATCAATTTGCAGTTTCAAGCAGCTAATAAAACAGTTATAGGTTGCAGTATATTGTGTCATTACTTATTGACAAACTTGACTCCGTAGCAAATTAACAGATTCACATCAACAAACTTAAAATGGACATAGAAAAACGATTTGAAGATATTTTTTTACCGCAAATTTTGAAGAGGCTGATAAAATTTTCAAAGAAGAACTGCTAAAAATTAATTATATGTGAAGAAGAAAATAAACATTAATTTGATAATGGTTGATATGAAAACCTGTGGTAATATATATAAAAAAAATGCCTGTCTTCTATCTAAATACATGGAAAAATATATTTAATTTATTGATACCTTTCCTTATCTCATATCTCGTGTAATCAGGCTTTAGTGCTGTTGAACATATTGTGACCAATGAAAGAAACCACCTGAATATTTCTGAAAGAGGAGACAATCGTTCATTCCTTACAAAAATTGAGCCAGGTAGCCAGTATTTAGTTTCGCTGCATCAGCCTTAGGTGTCTCATTAATAAATTAAATGTAAATCCACCAGATTTCATGTTCGTATGTATGCAACCTGTTGCAGAGGACTTGTCTGAGTTCTGCTTACCTTCTGGCGTGAAGACCTCCACTTCACAGACAGAGAGAGATCCTTCAACTCCCACCAGCTGCAGGAACACGTACTGGCCAATCAGCATGCGAGCGCAAGTGAACGTCTTCGTCACACCTTCTTCTGTGGACAATTTCCAAAAACACTTACAATTCGATCATCAGCGAGAAGGCAATAACGGTCTCCGCAAATCTAACATGAAACTCTAATTACTTCGTATTAGTGAAAACAAATGTTATACATTTAGAAATTTTTTCGTCTATAACCGACCTGCATTTAATTTATACTAAATTACTTTTCTTACCAAGATTCTATAGCTACTTTAAGATCTCTCTCTTTACACATACGTCAAATTCTTTTTTTTTCTGTCGCCATAATATGGATATATCCTTTACGATCATATCATTTAATGCTTTTATTCTGTATCTTTTGAACTGTTTTATCTAATACAGTTTTTACGTATATCTCTGTTGAAGAGGTTATTTGTTAATCCTTTTTGGCTACTGTCAATTAAATAAATGTAAAATAATTTATTTATGTTTCCTATGACCATAGCACATAATCAATAATGCATTACATATAATTGGATTAGTACAGTCACACTAATAAAATTTTCCATTTAAGAGTGCATGTTAAAATTATAGTTAGAATTCAAAGTCGACATAGTACAGCCAATGTAATGCTTCATTTGAAATTTCTATGAAGTCTTTCAGTAACCCCTGAAGGCTCGAAAATGGCAATCAAAGGTCACGTGGTGGATGATTTGTTCTTTCTCACCACAGTCACAATGCGGTTCACCTCTCATTCCCCATGTGTGAAGAGAAATTATTTATGTGTGAATATTATAATAATGCAAAAAAGTAATTAAAAATCTTTATCTTTGAAGATAATCTTGAACACTACACCTTGTGATTAGAAGTTGTTATATCCACCAATCCTCTAACAGTTACTTTCCCTTGAAGTACAACATTTTTTAAGAGTAGTTTAACAACTAAAAACAATCTGACAAGTGAGCAACTCTTTCCAATTTAAAAATATCTATTTTACAACCGCTATAAGAAACTAATTGTAATTAATGAAACCACACTTGATGTGCTGAATGAATGGTGGTAACAAACTGGTTTTGTCTCGTATTAAATTTATCATTACTGTATTTGCATTTATTGCTATAGTTGTTTACGTAAGAACAATCGCGTGTGCTTGTGCACTTTTTAACTTACCAATCGTGCCTGGAAACCAGGCGCACAATGGATTTCTCTGCAGGTCACTGCTCGAATTACCAACTCGGATCTCAATGTCCTTCAGTGGTTGGTGACCTGCAAACGATTACACACATTGTAATGTCGGTTTCCACATGAGAGTTTCGGTAAAATATACATATATGTTACGTTTGTAACACTAAGCTTTTTTTCATTGTTTCTATTGATTGATAATAGCTTATGACAACATCTAATTAATCTAAACACACTTTGTTTAACATAGAGAGCTATTTTGAATTTCATGTATCCTGAAGGACGTGTTGAGGCGAAAGCCTGCGTTCGTGATTAATCGATTTTCGGGGTATGCCGTGTTGTTACCCATGATGCCGACGTGCCAAGAATTTTCGCCTGTCTCCCACACATACATAGTATCACTGACCGGACAGGTAAATTGTTAAAGCGTGTGGAGGTGCGAACAGTGTATAAGACTCACTGCAAACTTTGTCAATCATTAACCAGGGTAAAAGATAGATTACATCCACACAAGCTTACAGCTGTTTATGAAATCCCCTGAAGCTGTGGAGGTGTTTACATCGGCGAGACAGTCCGCACTGTGGCGGAGAGACTTAAGGAACATATCCGTCACTATAAATATAGCAAATCTGCCGTAGTTCGCCATGCCATTAACACCGGGCACGAAATAAAATTTGAAGACACGAGGTGCTTGGCCCTCTTTTATATGTCAACATAAACATTATCTCTCGTGAAGGGTCTAGGATAGCATGTGAAAGCTAAGATTTTCAAATAAACAACGCGGCATACCCCGAAAATCTATTAATCATGAACAAAGACGGCTGCGGAAAAGACCTTTTCACACTAGCGGTCAGCTCAGCTCAGCTCAGCTCACGATCCAGGATAGCATTCACACTAGCGGTCAGCTCAGCTCAGGTCAGCTCACGATCCAGGATAGCATTCACACTAGCGGTCAGCTCAGCTCAGGTCAGCTCACGATCCAGGACAGCATTCACACTAGCGGTCAGCTCAGCTCAGCTCAGCTCACGATCCAGGATAGCATTTGCACTAGCGGTCAGGTAAACTCAGGTTAGGCCAGATCAAGTCGTAGACGATGCCCATTTCATATGAGTTGCTCATAGCAGACGATGCCACTCTCTACGCTAAAATTAAAATCGCATTGATTTTGAATGAACAGAATAGGATCAAAAAGACGACGGTTAAGTTTGAATCCATAATTTTAAAACGCAAACAGACCAAGAGATAAAAATTTTATCTACTGACTAAGCCGTCCAGACGAGTTGTGGGAAATGTTTTTGATATTTTAGCTCAAACATTTTGAATTTAATGTAGAAAACTTAACTCTCCTCCAATATTAATCGAAAACATAATTTTAGCATGTATTTTGCGCAATCGATTACAGAAGAATAAAATTTCATGTCATGTAGAAAGTGAATCTCAGGATGAACGAGAGGAACCCTTTTGATACAAAAAATAAATTCACAGCATTTTTTAATTCGGAAACAGAATCTGTACCTTGGCAATACGAAAACATGTAATAATATTTGAATTTATATAAAATTTTGCAAACTTTCTAATAATTAGAAATAATATACTGTTAAAATATTTTATTTATTTATTACTCTTTTTATTGCTTATGGGCAGAAGTTTTTAGACGTTCGTCGCCTATTTTGATCTGACCTAACCAGACCGTTGCACGCTCACACTAGTGGTCAGCTCAGGTCTTGACCGTTGTTGATCGGTGGCGGCGCGATCTTCAGTTTGACCTGCCTTGCCCTGAGCTGAGCGGACTGAGTACTGTGAATGATCTCATTGGATTACTTGTATAACGATTTTTGACCTGAACTGAGCTGAGCTGACTGCTAGTATGAATGGGCCTTTAGGATTCATTGAACGCCAATGTGTTTGCAACCAACTTAACACTGGTGCCCACGTGAATGCATGTCATACAGCGACTACTTGCTACGTTGGGATTTCTTTTTGTTACTTTCAAAATAATGAAAATATCAGGACATAGTAATGAAATTACAGTCCGTCATTGGTTCTTTATACATGTGCAAAATTTCAAATAATTTGGACGTCTGGAAGTGGGTGAAAATCGAAAGATTTCATAACATATATCCAGGCCAAGCTAATAAAAGCATGTTGAAAATTTACCTATCCTCCTTTGTGCCGTCTCCAACTTCTCTCTTTGACACCTCTAATATCGGTTCCATATGATCTCATAATATTCTACCAAGATCCTGGCCAAAGTTATGTAAACCAGCTCCCCTACTTCCCTTGTACGAGTACATCACCTCAGTACCTTCTCCAATAGACACACGACTTTGTCATCGTTCCCTATCACCTGCCTACACAATTTAGTTTACTATCAACAGATATTTATACTCTATGCCTTCAACAAGAAAGTCCACATCCACAAAAACTTCATTTTTCAAAAAACCTAAAAAGCATCAGACTTGTTCTACAGGAGTTTGTCATCTATCCCAATTGTCGCGCAAACTTCTAAATAAAACTTGCGTTTCAGCGGAAAAAAATAAGAAAATTTTGATTGTTAATCAGGACCTTCGCAATGCTGCAATGGTTTTAAATCTACCTGTGACGACTTCCGTATTCCGGTGAGCACACCGACATGTACTGTACTTTTACTAGTGAAACTGCGGGCTGAAATTGTTGGCTACCGACCTAACTTTCTAGTCATGTCACTGCCATGAATTGCGTATCCATGACAGATATCGTGTTTTGTGTAACATGTGCTAGGGCAGGTGCACGCTTTCACTGTACGATGTGCGCCTCTGTCGGTATGCATGCGGTCGTTCTGCTCTGGTGACTGACCACCGCTGACCAGGAGAGAGCCAGGAACCACGCTCGAGGGAGCCGCAGGGAGCACCTGTAGCTGGAGAGCCGTCTTCACGTGTTATGTGCTCAGTCACCGTCTGTTTATCCTTCATCATTCACACGAGGTAGAAAGTCAGTGACACTAATAAGAAATTCCTGTCGACGTGTGAAATCAACCTTGTGCTCTTATAGTATACTCCAGCTCATCACTCAAAGAGAAGAGCTGGTTTCCCTACTTTACAAGAGTAGTTCTGCAGCCAAGATTAAAATTGGAAACAACGTAGCATAGGCATTAAAAATAGAAGCTCGGGGTATGACAGGGGGATGGTTTATCACTACATTTAATAACCCGTGTTTGAGAAAGGAGTCAAGATCAGAGATGAAGACAATAAATGCATGGGATATGTTGAAGACATACTGTTATGGTGTGAGACACAGGAATAGTCAAGGGAAATGGCTGACTGATGAGAATCAACTCCAGGAAAAATCAAGATTCAAATGAGCAAGCAAATAGCAGAATACATGTCATACGCAGCAAATATGACGAAGTCCAACGATTACTTATACATTTGCAGATCACAAATGGATCTCATTCAAGTGTAAGGTGTTCAGATACCTGGGTGCAATATTCAGAGAAGAAATAACTAGCAAAATGGAAATATGGGCAACGATAGAAGCACGCAAACGCTGTTGCTATAGTCTAAATTCTGTCATTAAAACAAAAAATGTGAAAATAAAGTTATATTAAGCACTGTGCTGTAGGGATGTGCCACCTGGAATACTACGAAACAAAAACAGCAGAAAGGTATTTTACATGAAAGTGCTCCTCAGGATTTGTGGCCCTGTATAAAATGGATTATCCGAAACAGTAAAGAGGAAACAAAATTTCACCAATAATTTTAGGGAGGAACAACAAAGGTGTTGAAATTAATTGCCTGACATTTGCGAGCGATTTCGTTATACTTTCAGAGAGTAATACAAATTGACTACACTAATCAATATCTTGGAAGAAATTTCCAACAAAACAGATTTGAGAATTTCTGCGGGGGGAGGGGGAGGGTAGGGGATTATTAAAGACTTTAAAAATGCTAAAAAACTTGTAAGGAGAGGTTTTGGACGAATAGAAAAAGTAAAGAAATTAGAAATCTGGGGGAAGTAACTGAAGAAAATGGTTTAGATAAATCTACAACAGAAAAAAGGATACACAGAGTTTTAAGTTTAGCTAAGAATTTTTATAACAAAACAATGCGTATCTAAAAAACTTAAAATAAGGCACTGCAACTCAGTCGTGAAACCGGAATATCTATACGCCAGTGAATGCATAGTACTGAACTATAGATAAATTGGAATTACTAGAAAGAAGAATCGGGAGAAAAATCTTGGGTCCAATGAAAACAACAGAACTATGGAAATTAAGAAGTCATAAGAGAATATACCAGAACATAGAAAATTTAACAGAATCAATAAGAAAGAGGCGATTGTTGTTGTTTTTGGACATATCTATAGAATAGATGATAAAAGATTAACAAAAAATATTCCATTACCTTTTGGGGGAAAAATCAAGTACAATTTGGATACAAGAGGTAAAGAAAGATTTGGGAAGATATAATATAAGAGAAAAGAAAACTAGAGATCCTTAGGAAGAAAGTATGAAGTATGGAAGGATTCCATGGCAGAAGAGGAAAGAAATCCAGTCGAGTGTCTGAGGAGAGAAGGAGGAAACATAGTGGAAACTAAGGAATATTGGATTGCACGGAAGAAAAAACAACAATGGCTTCATCAAATGAAGACGAAAGAAATTTCTGATAAGCAAAAATATTGAACATCGTGACTGTTATGAAAATATCGTGATTCCAATAGGTGGTTGGAATGCAGATCAACTGATGGTCAAAAATAACTCTCTACGCCAAGATGACTAACTCAAGACCTGTTGGAAGTCTAGAAACACAGTCTATTGACTTTTCATCCAAAGATCATCAACTGTGCAGCTACTATATGGATGGCTAGGAAGAATAAAATGCAGGCTGACGTGAAGACAATCTCTCATGATAGCAAACAGTATATTGGGTTTGATAGTTTGAACTAAAGTTAGTCGAATACATTGACAGACATCAAGAGCAATTATTTATCCTATATCCTCGAAGGGTAGAAGAAAAACTTGAGTATAGTGTTTGTATTCGTTGCCTATTATATAACTAATGTGTAGTTGGGTGGGAGCTTAACCTATTGACATGATCTGTGCCTTGTCGATTATTGTGCAAGGTTGAAAAATGAAATATCCTTTGACTTCAAACTTTTATTTACAGAGTCCATTTAGAAAGGCATAATGAATAATGTTAATCACAAGATAACTTTCAGCTTCCATTAAGAGTAATTCCAGAAGCTCTTACATATGTATCGTATGAAGTAGAGTTGGAGGTGCTGTATCTGGCAGAGTTTTTTGCATTCTCCCCTCCGGCACCATCTCTCTATCAGGTCTAGGGACAATTACTTTTATATTCTACTTCAAGACCTGATTTCTTTCAGAAGGAATTTATGTCCTGCCAACATCGAGCTCATTAAGAATGATTTAGCGCTGAACAGAAACTATTCTTCATAGAGCCCTTATCTCACAGATTGCAAATCACAGTCGGATTTAGATATAATGAGGAACACGAGAGGATCTTCTAGAATCAACGTTTGGCGGTGAAAAACTCTTTCCAGCTTGCAAGTTCTGGGATAACTGTCTTATTATCGTATTTAGATGAAAAAATCGTAAAGTGTAATGGAAGGAAGGGATTAATTGATATAACCAGACCGACTGAAAGTATTGAAATAGATATAATCGGATAACACTGAATAATATTTTCTCAGCAAACTATCTTTCATTGAGAATACACGCTCTTTGGTTTTATTATTATGTTTTTGTTAAGATTCTTAATCGGAATATTCTGTTATAATGTTAGGAAAACCCTGAAGTACTATAAAAAATAGCTCTCCGCATAATAAACTGGAGATGTTTTGAACAATCAAAACAACATAGCCGTATGAATTCTTGCAAGGAAAAAAAAAAATTTGCTAGATTCTATTTTCAAGCGTAAGGAACGATATTCTGTTGCGATCTTTTCCAGTTAGTGGGGATACTTGAACTGAATTACTTTACTTCATTGTTTAAAAATTATCACTTTCTTTTGTTGTTGTTGTGAAAAGGTAATTTTAAAATATCCATTTTCAGTAATTGCAGAAAACAGGTCAAAAACATAAGCTGATTGTAAAGTATAATATTTAAAATAAGAGTAATTACACGGAGAAACAAAGAATAGATTATACTCAGAATCCACAATAAATTAGAAGTTCGTACTTGCTCGTCTGTGAATGAAATTTATGGTAGAGATTAAGCTGAGTAAACTTTCTACTTCACTTTAATATCTGCTTCATGCAGAAACGGTGTTAATAACTTAAATTGTTTGCATGAGTATGTTTGTATGTTTGCGTATTCTCTTTCAGTTCTGTTTAATTTTTTGTTTAAATCAGTATACAATTTGCGACGGATGTCGTACAGAAGGATGTAAAAAGAACAGTGATAAAAACCAACCTTGCCCGAAGCACGACTGTAATAGCAGAATAATTCAGCATATCAGCAAGCTACCTCAGTAAGAACTGATATTACCGGTATAGTGATTTTTTTTTTTTTTTTTTTTTATTTTTTTTAAGGATGGTGAAATCTTGAGGAAACAGAATTTCCTATAATGGTTCTCCACATGTAACATGGTAACCATGTCATGGAAAATATCAGTATGCATTGGTCTGCAACACGAAAGATAGGGTCACCAACCGAGATTTGGATTCTATGATTTTTAAAGCGGAGATTAAAAATGAATTAAAAATGTGTGAAAAGTAATTTGTTAGTTTAGAATATTGTTTCTTTGACACCAAAAGTGCCCCAAACCATCTTGGAATTGCAAATAACTAACTGTCTCTGGCCATTTACTTACAAGTTGGCTCAACATGAAATCTCTGAAGTCACAAGTGATATAAGCCTGTTGCTTTCAGTTTCATGAGGAACAGTGTCTATGTCTCCCTTACCGCAGCACCCCCTGGTGGTTACTCTGACGACGCCGATGGGGTAAGGTCGCAACAGGTCGACGCTCCACCATGGCGACGCCTCTTTCATCGTCTCGGTGCAGCGTCGTCCGTCGTGCACAGTGGTTGCCTCTCCGTCGTTCCCATTGGCCGCCCCGCCACCTCGAACCGTCGTCGATTGGTTGGCCGGTCGGCGCAGAGCTATGTTCGTACCTGCAACATAACACAGTCGGTACGATCACATCAGTTATATTGTAGGTAACTTTTACAAAGCACTAGAAGTACTAGGGTAATACGAAACGCCGACAACTCAAGTAAACATTTCGAGAAATGGATCGAGCGCAAAGCAATGCATCAATAAGAACAACTTGGAAAATATTTTAAGAGATGGGATATTGACACTGTCGTTACTGAAAGAGGAGGATTTTCGAGAAGGCATAGAAACCCATCCTCCTCAAATATACACACTGCGTTGTGGTTAAAATCGACTCATTATATAATTTTAATAAGGTGCTAATAATAATGAAATAATAATGATTGTACCTACAAAGCTAATGAAAAGGAATGTTCGGTGCGTGTTATGTTTGAACAAACGCCGCCTCTTTTCAGGTGAAAACCTGGGACAGAGAAAGCAGCCTTTACGGCGTGGATGGCTGACCGGATACTTAACAAAGCGAGGTGGCAGAAGGCTTTCAGCTCGATGCTCACCATGCGAGCAGTGTGAAGTGGTCAGACTACGGACGACTGTGGAAGCAAGATTAAGAAAGCGATGCTTGTGTTTGAGATATCCAAGTTATAGAGTACTAGGAAACACCGACAACTTAAGTAAACATTACGGGAAATGGATCAAACTGAAAAACATTGTATGAATAAGAGCAGCTTGTTGAAGAATATTAGGTGTATTGGCTCTGGGTTCTTTTTGGCCAAACAACTAGGAGCTAAACGAAGAGATACTAGAGCGGGAGTTCTTGGAGGGAGCCTGTCTGGAGACTTCGGGGACTGGACTTATGGTGGGGTGGGGTCGTAGGAGCGGTCGGAACTAACGACTCAACTTACAGCAACAAACAAGGAAGTCTTAGAGCACGCGATGGCTTAGCCTGATGACGACCACGGCAAGGAACTTTTTTATGTTTTAAGATAGAAAATTACATTAACAGAAACAACTGAAAGCCACGTCAATTGACTATAGAGAAAAATTCAACTAAAATATAAAATTATAATACTAAAGGATTTCAGATCGGTAGTGGGCTACATCAACTGGAGCTTCGTTCACTGAAATGAACCATTTTGAATACTCGTCACTGGACATTTTGGACAAAACAAGAAATGACTGGCATCCTGAATTGTGCCGTACTTACACATGACATCCTTTGAACATTTAGGCCCCATTTGTTAAGATTTATTTTCCTTGCCGCTATGCCCGCTTGTAAGTAGTAATTTCAGTTGGATGTTCCTGTAAGGGCGGATACCATTCCGGTGATCGGACATTAGCTTTTCCAAGGAACACCTTTTATAAATAGCAGTCTGCTTATTGGAACTTGTGCCTTAATGAGAACGAGTTACTTTTCAAATGTCAGCTTGACCTTTTTTTCATCCAGCGTGGTGGGTGAGTGGTAACGCTCCGGCCTCGTATTTGGAAGGACGCGGGTTCGAGCCCCTGTCCGGCATCCAGATTTTGGTTTTCCATGGTATACCAAAATCACTCCCGGCGAATGCCGGGATGCTTCCTTTAAAAGGCCATGACTGAATTCTTTCCCGCTCATTGTCCCAAGTCCTTTCCCACCTCTAATGAGGCGTAAAGCCATAATAAAAAAAAGAGAACTTTCCAGCATATCTAGGATATTCCAGCGAAGAATTTTATATGGTATATACCAAACCTGGTGGTGAGTATAACGTTCATCATAGAATTTGTGTGGTCACGCATCCGATTCACACTCCGGGCAGCCACATTTTGATTTTCTATCATTTCCCGAAATCATTCGGTGAATGCCGGGACTATTAATTTATAAGACCATGACTGATTACCTTACCACTCCTTAATTTCTTGGCTCTAACGATATTTTAATTAGTAAAATCTTATAATTCCAATAAAATCTCATCTTTGTAGAGTTTTGTGTTGTATTGTTCATATAGCCTGTAACAATCCTGTAAGTTTTCTTGGGGCAACATTAATATGTTAGCGTGCTTTCACCAGTTCCAGGAAGGGTTCATGCCTTGAGTTATTGTTAAAACTTTTGTTTTGTTACTCATTTTGTGCATAGTGTTTTTTCCGAGTAGTGAATTTTACTTTCAGGCACTACTATATTTTAAACACTGATGACAGTTACCATATGTGTATGAATATGTTTACAGGATGTTCGAAAGGCTTACATCTTTGACCTACCGGAGGTAAAATTTCGACCTTCCCAAAATAGTGGCGGTTTTCAACTTTTAGTGGCCTAGGTGTCATTCTGTATCAGCCGAAATCACCTGACTTAAATCCCCTGTGGTTTATTAATATTATTATTGAGGAGTTGTGAACATGCATCCAATCAGCCGCTCAACAAATTAATAATAGCTGCAGCACGTGTATTAGAGTGGAAAGCCACCAGTTTGAAAATTTAATGTAATTCTTTTAAAAAATTTTTTTAACTAATGTCATCGTTCATAGCAATGGCTTGACATAAATCAAACGCAGATGGTGAATAAAAAAAATTAAGACTAAAACTGGAAAACCGTGACGCTTTTTTGAAGTCAAAATTTTATATTTGGTAGTTCACTATAAGGCCTTTCGATATTTAAAGAGTTATCAATTATTTAACGAACACGCTGTGTATACAACTGTAAAATGAAACTGTTTCAGAGTAAGAGTGTCAGTTCAAATTATCTCTACGTCAAATGAGGTGCGAGGTGAATTTAGTAACATGTTCGTCCCCCCTCCCCCAATTTTGCTGAATTTTATAGCCATATGAATACAGTACAATTGCATCACTTCAGATTTTCGCCTCCCAAAGTAAAAACAGTGATGTATTAAACCATATATTTACAGTTAGTGGTGTTCTTACAAGTGGACGAGTAAGTGAGACTGCTGGACCATTGTATTAAATTGATATCAAGTCATCGATTACGAAGCAACGCGAAGTATCTGCGCCTCGAATTTAATCCTTGGATTCATTTGATAAAGTTCAATTACATTAAGAATAGCCTGCTCACACTTACTCTTACTGATGACAGCTCGCATTTACTGATTACCATGCGTTCTAATATGGAATATGCGACACAGTTAACACTTATTCAATCGAATTATTCCAGCTGAATAGACGGTTAAGTTAACACTATCAAATTAAGGTGGTGAACTAAGTCCTGAATAATTTTTTTCTCTATTGCAATTAGAAATTGTGGTGAAAGTGTACTTTCTACATAACTACTTCCAAAAGTGACACCTGAAATTACAAATTACTAGCTACATATATAATAAGAGAATAAAGTTTTTATTTTTAGCGGACATATTTAATTCGGCACCACTGCTTTTAGTTTTGATATCTGATGACGTACTCCTAATTCATTGTTGCTTTTTACTATCATAAGTTTGTTGCTAGCAGTATAAGATCCTATTGTGAAAGTACTAAGAAGGAAGTTCTGACAACGTTGCTAACTTAAGTCTCCTTTTTTTCATATATCCGTTAAATATTCATGCAAATTTCACCATAGAACTTGGATTCATAAAAAATTTATTTGTTTTCCCCATATATTCTATTGGTACACTTGAATATTGGCATTTACCATATTGGATCATGGTTGTCCAGCACCACAATAATTGTTTTAAGGCAATATCTTTCCTGCCAACAAAATACCAATTTTAGAACCATGAAACATTACTTACAATTACAGAGCATAAAACTATACCGTAAAAATTTAACCATACCTGGGTATAATTTTTAAGCTGCGTGATGGAATGAATACGCCTAAACCACTTTGAGGTTAACAGTTCGACCTCGGCCATGATACAGCAACCGCAAGTGCTGTAACGCCATCAAGTACCTCAGTGCTGTGAAACTTGATGGGGATATACTGGCGAAGAAACTCTACAAAATTCATCAGGTGGCTTTGATGAATAACTTCGGCTTTTCTGACTCAGTCTCTGTGTGGACATGATAAATGATGTTCGGCATTCTCCGGACAAATAATCAGCAACTATTTCTACAAGCAAGTGAATCACATTTCAGTAATAGGAGTATCATAAGTAGCTGAAACAGCAGGAAAGGAATAAAACACCCAAGAATCGGCTCGAACCTGCTACCTTCCGTAGATGAAGCGAGTTCAACAATTAATTCATTAATCAACTAACAAAGGAAGCACATTTGTCATAAAATACTGTGTACACTAATTTATAAATTTTGTACTAGAGGTATATCATTATCACGCCTATTCACGGAAGAAAGAAGCAGCAATCAAAGCAGTGATCAAGGTTCAAAACAATTTATTAAGGAAAAATCCGAAATGCAAAATACCCGCAGTTATATCTCTCCCAAAGCAAGTATTTACTTTTACCACGGTCACCTCTGAAATCAAAGAGATTATACATTTTTCAGTCTTTATCTTGCACTTATGAAATATCTCCTCGTAGGATGTTACAGAAGTAATTGATATTCTACTACTTCAATGAAGGAGTTCGTGAAACCAGTTGCTAACCAATGTTGTGACTCTTTTTGCTGCACGGAACTTCAGGTTGAACCAAGCATTATACCGTTTTATCGGCACAGCTAGTTTCCAACCAGATTATCTCAGGAACTACGTAGATGGACGTAGGGCGAACTGGTAAAAGTAAATAAAATGAAAAAGTTCCCATATGTATCGTGTACGGTGCCGGTCTGTAGCGAGAGATAAGTAACCATTATACGAGAGAATTGAGATGTACCTCGAAATGGATAATAATTTCAGTGCGAAATTCGCTGAGGAATGGCCTATTAGAAAGCGAACAGCCCACCGTAACGTTTTTGTAGCTCTCAGCTTTCTCCGGCACCTCACAAAAACGCACTCTTCAGTTATAACGCAGAAACTGGTCCTTAGCAGCAAGGGTCACGGCGAATATTACCGTAAAAATGACTCAGATGGGCACTGGGCATTATAATGAGGCACTTACACTGTTTTGGGGTTTTCACTACATTTCTCGCTTCAATGCTAACTGTGTGCGGTTACTTCTATAGCATTTTCTCTTCGATATTATGCGATGAGAAAGTGGGAAAAGAAGTAAGAGAGAGACATAAAGCATTTTTTTTAAATGTTTAATTTTTTTTTGTCGAAATCAAAACTATACTACAAGAACATAAACCAACCAACTAACCAACGAATATTGTCACAGACATTCAAATACTCACCATAAACAACAATAAACTACAAACACTAACATTCCAAGAGAACTGAACATACAGAAATCATTAACAGAGGGAAAATATATAATAAACGAATACAGAAACCTGACACAACAGACATATAGTACTAAAAGGAAAATAAAAGAACCCATTAACACAGACAAATCACCGTTAAACAAAAGTCACACAAACTCATAACAAACTAACATAAACACACATATTTTCAAAAACACACCACACAGGGAACAAAAGGCAAAGCCACAAGAAAAACAAATAAACAACACAGAATACACAGCGTTACTCAATCCAACAGGTAAACTAAGTAGACCTGCCATTCGACAACCAACACCAAATGACCTGCTATATGATACGGAAGCAAAACTCACAGATGCCGAGAATAGATTCTAAATAAATGAATGTAAATTGAAACGTAAGTGAATCATACTTTATATCATAACTTCAATGTACAAAAAGCAATAACGTAACCACATTCTAACATGTATAGACAATTGGCAGGAAAAACCGCTGAAGATGCTTCTATAAAAGAAGTGAAACGCGCTCGGAAAACAAATCAACGAACAAAAATAAAATTGCTTTAGCAGTATTTATTTATCAGTGAAATCAAAATTATTTAGTCCCCTAAGTGGAAGATTGTTATTTTTAAATTCAATTTGTCTTGCAGTAATGCATTATCCAAAGTGTGGGAAATTTATTACTACCTTTTCTTCGCTTTCTTCGCATACAATAGGTTATTTGACAGTATTCAAAGTATATTACAAATTGTAGTCATTCGCGTAGATTAATGCTTAAGGAAGCTATTTTTGTTAAATTTGAAAAGAAAGATGGATTGTTTTTAATTAAAAAAGCGAAATAAAAATCAAATTTTTCTTGCCTCTTGTCACGTGACCGAAAACGCTTTAGTGACGTCACATGCCTTAGGCGCTACGGCTGCGTATGGAGTGTTTCCCACTATCCAAGTTTTCAACTATTTGTTGCTGGTTATCTCTTGTTAATAATGAGATTTTGCGTTGAATATAAAATGAAGAACAATTTGTAGAAGCCTACAGCGGAAAAATACCGTAAATTATTTGTCGCACTAGCTATAGAAACAACCACTGACTTTTATTCTACGGAGCTTGAGAATATAATAACTTCAATTCGAGAATCTTTTATATTTAAACTGGAAGTTGGAGATTAAAAGAAATCCTTCATAAGAATGACTAAAATTTTAAATTAAATTAGTTGTTTTAGCAGATATTTACGAGAAAAATGCAAGTGCAGTATAAGGTAAGCACAACAGTTAAATAACTGGATGTTATGGACAATATTTCTTAACTGCGGATAAATAACTATGGATAAAAAATATTTTTTTCCCAACGAAACTAAATTTATTCTTTATTTATTTACCGACCGCGTTCACTTCAACGCACGTAACAACTGTGATGTTTAAGTGTTCACTATTAACGAGAGAAGAGTAACGATGCCATGGTGTCCAGATAGCTGCAGGGTTAAAGAATTCTGTAGAAATTTGAAGATCCTTTATTCGAACCTTGATTAGGATAATATTTTTGCGTGTGTACATTTTTTTATCTGTTTGCCGTTTATTGCTTTACAGAATCTTGTTTTTATTAGAAGTAGTATAAAACGTCATGCAACCGTTTGAAACATATATTGCTGTCATACACGAAAACATTTATAAAAAGATAACATCCTGCTTTTAATTTTGAAACATACCAGAGATACATCATCATTGCAACAAAACCCAAGTACTCGGCGGTGAATTTATTTTAACAATAACATTGCACGCTAATCTCGCAACAATTCTGGAACGCTTTGAATACTTTTTGTTGGATTTTTCACGTGACGATACAACTGTATGTTGCCTTTCTGACATAAATGCATCTATTTAAGCGGTATTTACTATTAATGCGCAAGTAATTTTAAGTTTTTTTTAAAAACTTTTTATCGGTTTGCAAGTAACGTCCAGTTTCAGTTTTGAAGTCTTTTTTGGTTATGTCTCAAACGTTTATAATACTCTTGCTACCCAAAAATTTGTGAAACATTCGGAAAAAAAATTAATGTTTTGGTTGATTTTAGAAATAGAATATGCAGTGCTACCAACAGCAACTAGTATCTAAAGAAAACGCTCACAAATAACAAAACATATTCCAAAGCGAGGATCGAACCTAAGAACCCTAACTTTACTGATACTCGCCTTAAACAGCGTACTCCATTATCCCAAAGAAATTATGGTGCAAATTATATTTACAGTAAATGATATGAGACTTAGTCACAATGTCGTCTGGGTTTCTACGAGCAACTTGCAGCGACTTTTTTTCCTATTTCAGCTAATGCGGGAACACTTATGTTTATTTCGAGAGTTTTTATTGTTGTGGTTGTAGATTGATGTACTACACACTATTTACAAACCATATTTACAACAATTTATACACAAATTCAGAGTAACAAACCAAACGTTACTTACGTAGAGTGAGCGCCTGCTGGCGTGTGACGTCACAAGTGTCTTTACCCGTGCCAGGCAGCACAGGAACGTTTTGACGGGGTTTCAAATTCTCTAAATTTTAACGTTGAGTTTTACGTAAAATAAGCACTTTAGTCGAAATATAATTAGTACTCGGTAATAACGTGTATTAATAAAACCATTTTCAAAAAATAGTAAAATAGTCAATTAAATTTTTTTTAAATCAGTAAAGCGCAGTTTATTCTCGTGTTCTGAGTCTACTGCATCCACGTTGCGTATTAAATATAAAACGCAAAAATTATTTTTAATGCTCTAAAATGTAAATATGAGTTTACAAAAATTGACCACCTCCAAGTAATAATAAAAAGGTGCTAAATAATACAAGAATGATTTTACAATGCAAATAGAAATGCAGGATTAATGGGTTCGCCGTACATTAATTCAAAAGCGTGATCACTTAAGTTCATTCTTGATACTTAAAGTTTCCTTGCTCTCGGCAATATCGTTAGCTCAGTTGTATACAGGGGGGGGGGGGGGGGGACCACACACTCAAAGTGTTACAGGGTATGTGACTTCAGCACAACACTGTGTCCGGCAAAAGATGAGCATTTTACAGTATGTAACCTACAGTTTAATGTGCAGTCCGAACCACGGAACGTCCTAGCGTTGCTAATATGTTCAAAAACAACACTTAAAAATTCCTGGCCCAACCAGAATTTTAATCTGGGACAGAACCCCGCACTTCTGAAAGTAAGCGCCTTCATTACTAAGCCTCCATATCGACCGCAAAAACAAACAATAAATATCTAATATTATAAGAAGCAACTGTAACGCCATGACGTCACTCTATGACATCGCGCAATGACGTCATGCTTTACGCCATTGTTCTTGGTTATGAACGTTATTTAATAACATTTCTAAGCATCCGCGAATAAATTAACTGTCAGAACATTGAAATAAAAGTACGTATTGCGTTTAAATGGACATAATAATTGTTAGTTGCTTAGATTTATTTAATATTCATTTTATGTAAAAGTATTAGTTAAAATCTTTGGCCACTGATATGTAAGATAAAAGCTTTAATTTTCGCAATTTTAGCGGCAGTTTTGATATATTGTTATTAGACCTGCACTTGACGTTACGGTAGAGGAATTAAATTTGTTTATAAAAGTTAATTTGTATTCTTGAGTGTTCTGTTACTTAAATCATTACTTCGTTTTAAGGAAAATAGTTCCACACTGATCGCGATCTATACAGCGTTGACTACAATTAAAACTAATATTATGTGGAAAGATGTAAGATTTATTTTTAATTTCCTTTGCTTTTACTGATGCCATATCTCTGCCACATGTAACTGTGTCAGCCATTCAAAGGTGTTTGTATCTATCTGAATCACTTATATAAAAAAGTAAGATGGAAGAATCTGTAAAGATTTTTGATTTAGTTTGTATCGCGATGCATTATTACCACTAAAATGCGATATAGTACATGTATTAATATGCGTGTGATTGAAGTATTGTTTCTCTGACGGTAAGTTTAGTTCGTGGTTAGGTTGGAACGCAACCTGGACCAAGTGGACAACTGAAACGTTTTGCTACATCATAAGGGACGAGAAATTACAGCACAATGAGCTTTATTTTATAACAATTCTATTCAGGTAAGCAACTAAAAAGAAATTAATTGCCAGAACACTCCGTTAACCCCGTCATTTTTGATGGAATTTGTTGCTAGTTGATAAATAATAAGGAAACTAGACCTGTCAATGTAGCTGCACGCATTACGGCGCCACCACACTGGATCGGGGAGGCATAATGGGAAGAGGATTACGGTTTTTAGGCAGTTTTCCGCAGTCACCTACGCAAATGCCGGGATGGTCCCCAATCTCCGCTTCAAAAGCTACACATTTCACAAACAAAAATACACATGTCATAGAAGATAAAATTTTCATGAATCGCAGATGGCAACGTTTAAGCTCCATTTATTGCTACTGGGACTGACAACATTAGTGGTAACTACGCAATGGAAGCATTGGACAGATTCTTAATTGTAAGTCATAAAATAACAATAAATAAAATTATATCATCAGAACCTGGAATGGTCATTTCCGTGTGGGCCAAGTAGTCAAATCACCGGTTAAACTAAAGGACTATGATGCAAACGCCGGGATTTTTCGTCGATGTTATATGTCTCTATCGTCTCCTACGCCCACAACATTGCTGTTGAGTGACTAATGGTGAGAAAAAAATTGTCTGGGGTAATGTGATTGGGGCGTGGCACTGACCACCAGTGGCGTAATAATAGGGTGGCAGGACGGGCAAAATTTCACCGGTTCCCAGCCGGAGGGGGCCCCCAGCCCGAGACCGAGGGAGGCCTACCACTTCAAACAGACGGCGCCCACTCACATTTGGGAAGACATAGGTTAGAATTCCCGTCCAGCCATCTAGATTTCGGTTTTTCATGGTTTCCCCAAATCACTCCAAGCGAATGCCGGGATGATTCATTTAAAAGGCCATGGCCATGTTCCTTGCCCCCAACCAATTCCCGCATATAATGAGATCAAAGTCGCCGATACGTAATGCAATAAACAAGAAAAGAAAATATTTTTTAAAATTATTGACGTCATATTGTCGCTGGTTCTCATGATATGAGCTTGCTGACTTGCTATTCTTTCGGCCTTCGACTGTGAAGCAGGAGTTGGTTGTCTGTGGATGCTCCTCTCACGGAGCGTCAGCTGTGAGTGACTACGTCACCGGACCGGGCGGAGGCTGTCCTCACCTTGATGAAAAGTGCAGCGAGAAACGCTGGCACGCTCGAGCAATGGCAGCCTGCAATTAAGCAGACGTTCCCACCACTAAAGGGGAAACTGGACTGCGTGAGAAGAGCTCACAGATAAGCGACGTCGAGGGAAAGAGCGACGGGAAAAACAAAAGGTCTGCCTTTAAAAGCATTTTGCTGACACCCAGAATACCGCCGCCAACAACAGGTGTACACTTTGTCAATACAATGGTATGAACTTCCTTTTTATTTTCCGTTCCCATAGGGAATCGGAGTCCTAGTGCTGTCTACGCGCTGCCTGTCCGCCTGTCACATGCCTCTAGCTCGTTAATGAAACTAGTTTAAGGCTTCATTTTTGGCACATCATATGTATTTAGTAGATTCAATACGGAATATCGTATTAAAATTTTATGAAATTATATTCAAAAACAAATGGCCGAAAATTTCTAAGTAAAACTTCTTTGGGCACGGTAGCGAAAAATTCGTCAGTGTTACGCGTTAAGGGAGCGTCCATAAACCACGTACCTTCATTTTGGCCTCCTGTGAAAAGCGCCCCTCCCCGTCATTAGTGTTGCCCAAATGCAAGAACAAGACCAGACTTGGCCGGTCTTGGTCTTGCATCAATACACCTGGTCTTGGTCTTGGTCTTGCAAAAATGCAAGACCAAGACTGATTTTGGGCAACACTAGTGTTGCCCAAATGCAAGAACAAGACCAGACTTGGCCGGTCTTGGTCTTGCATCAATACACCTGGTCTTGGTCTTGGTCTTGCAAAAATGCAAGACCAAGACCGATTTTGGGCAACACTACCCGTCATGACGTGGCTTTTGCCTCTACCCTCTCCCTTCCCCCTCCCCCCCCCCCGCCCTCGTGGAACGTAGCTTTTTTCCCCTATCGATTCAAGAAGATGTTTTGGACTTTTTCTGTTGTCACTCTGTCGTAAATTACATACGGAAATAAATATTCACACTCTGTTGTGTGTTCTGTGCCTTATTTTAACGGTGACAAATAATATGAATAAGAAGCTACGTGGCATGGCTTGGAAACCTCCCCACCCCCCACGTAGCTCACCGTAACTTTCCAGTGAACCCCCCCCCCCTCCCCTGGATGGAGACACGTAGTTTACGCACGCTCCCTAAGTGCGCATGTGCAACAACTTTCTGCACATGCGCATTTAACGTTCGGTGATACTTTGATACAAGCAGCTACAATAAAGTTCGCTACCATTTTGTTGTTACTGTTCTTATGGCAACGAGGTCATTAGCGCCCTGACTAAAGACTAGACCGACAAGTTCGCTGTCATTTAAGCTCATATTGCACAGTGGATCATATTACATATGAGACATATATTTTATATTTCATGTTACCTGAAACCTTTGATTTTAAAAGTTTATGATACAAATTCACCAAATACAACGGAAGAGGAATATTAATAGATAGTAATATAATAATAATAATCATAATCAACATCCTATCTATAAACATCTAAATATAATAATATAATACTTTTTATTCCATCCAAATATTTTTATTTTTATTTTGTTGATGTCTCTTGCTTCCTGTATATCAGATAATTTTGTCTAGGTTGTTCTTTGATATAAAAGCTCTAAACACAAAATAGAGACTAAGTAATCCTCTGTAACCTAGCGACGTATGCCTTAACTTTTCGATAAATTTCATTTGTTTACGATAATAGAAGTTTCACTTCTTGCTTTGTACACAGTGATACGTGCACCAGTTTTTAAATTTAGTTTTTCCACAACCTGTGGGATTATCGATGTTTATAGTTCGTCAAATAGAGGACTAAAATATCTAATTTTTTCAGTTTTAATCTCTTGAAAATATTGATCTCAAAGTTGTAAATTTTGAACCTTTTTTGCTACCGAGTCTATCTCAGAAATGCTGTTACTTGTTATCCCAGTATCGATTTAGTCCTATATTTAAAATACAAATAGTAAAAAAAAAATACATATAATATAAATTATCAGTTTTGAGAAACACAAGGATACGTTTTTATTCAGATCTTATTTTTTTTATACATGCATATTTTTTTTCTTTACTTATGGCTTTACGCCTCGTCGACGGCTAAGGTCATTATAGGCGGGATGGGACTAGGGACAAGGAACGGGAAGGAATTTTTGCCATGGCCTTTTGAAGGAAGCATTCCGGAATTCGCCTGGAGTGATCTGGGGAAACCATGGAAAACCCAAATCTGGATGCCTCGACGGGGATTCGAACCGGTGAACTCCCGAGTGCGAGGGCAGAGCATTAAGCGCTCACTCACCATGCTCGGTAACACATTATTTAACATGCTGAATTCAGAGTGCATTGCATCATAAAGTACATATAAGAGACCTAATAGTACATTAACAGCACGTACGGCTATGGTACACGGCGTGGCGTTGGAGCACCGTGCAGCGTAGTACGTTACCTAACATCAAAATGTGTCAGGCATCGATATTGTGTCTGATCTACCACAAGCGAGATATGTGTCATTAAGGTCGGGCCACACTTGATAGATACTGAACAGACACGTCACCACACCGACAGTCGACCGAGTGATGGCTGCCCCTTTCTCGCTTCCTCATTTTTCCGAAGCTCGTCGGTGTGATAGAAGTGTTACTACTCTCGCTTCAGTTTCCTTTAAAAATTTCACGTTTACGCACGCCCGGCAGGTTCCTTTTTTTCGTTTATAATTTGTTTTGTTTTTTTTCCTGTGAAATTAAGAGGGAATGACAAGTTCTATTACTCAAAACGCAGGTTATAATCCAACAGCTTTTCTCGACCTTCTTCAACCCAAAGACCAGTAAAATGTAAAAAATAATCCTGCGGACCACTAAATTATATGAGCCTAATTTTTCACCAATTATTATAATTTCTGAAATATTTTATTGATCCATAATAACGTAAAAAATCATAAAGTATGTTTTGAATTTGTACGGAAACAGTCATCTAACTGGAAGTGAATTATTAAAAATTAATTATATATTGAAAAGACTTTAATGTTTACTAACCAAATGATGTTAGAACTGCCAATCACATGCCGCATTTTCATGACGGATTTAGAGTCACTGTTATGGGGGAAATAAATAACCAGTAATGTTTTATTTCGCATTCGGGAAGACGCGGGTTCGAATCCCCGTCCGGGCACCCAGATTTGGGTTTTCCATGCTTTCCCCAAATCACTCCAGGCGAATGCCGGGATGCTTCCTTCAAAAAGGCCATGGCCGAATTCCTTCTCGCTCCTTGTCCCCAGTCCAATCTCGCCTCTAATGACCTTAGCCATCGACGAGGATTAAAGCAATAAGTTAAAAAAAAATGTTTTATTTTGGGAGAAATAAGATATTCCCGACGTATTTTTGATATAAAGTCTTCGCGGGTTCTCCGCCGGATAATGCGGATCCGTTTTATTATTCTTGTTTGTTTTTAGTATCTGTGCACATCTTTATTTTCTAGCGAAAAAAATGGAGAAAAAAATCTTCGTAGTCTCTATATGAAAATACCCACTTCACTTTGATGGCATCCCCGTAGAACATAATTTTACGAAATTTTATACGCTATGTTTGGTACTGGCCAAACGAAATATGTAACTGGGACACTGAATTCTGAAACATACTGTATTTACGAGCTAGAGTCTGTAACAGATTAACTCACGGGCATACAGTGTAGTGACATCAATAGCGATACTTTTCCCTCCGGGTTCTTACATATCTATAATTGATCCATTGAATGTTATTAGGGGTTCGCATGCATTACGCGTGATTTAAACCATTTTTAAATTTTCCTGAGTAAAAGTTGTAACACATCTGTGTATAGTTTGTATTTAATGTTTTACATTAAAGCTTAAGTAGCACTAAAGCTGATGAACCGCAGTTGTAAAACAGACTTCAATGAATTTAAGAGAGTCTGTGGATTATGTATTACTTAAAAGTGTTCTGGTGCCTGTCTTTAATAATACGATTTTTCTAATTCATAGCAAATTTCAGCGATTTCATTATAGGTTTGATCAAAAACACTACTTCAACTATAAAACAGAATAGCTTGCCTACAATCCGAAAGCTGACTGGATTCTCGAACAGGAGTATTGGAAAGCTAATGGTTGTGAGAGGTATGACAGACATTTCCTTTACTTTCGGATTCATGAATCATGTACGTTTGATATTTGTATCAAATCGTTATATGTTTATCATCCACAATATGGAGTACTTATTTAGCTTTCTTTTTTTTTTTAAAAAAAAAGTTATCTATTTACTTTTGCCTGCTTGAATCATTTAATTTCGTATACTGGTGTTAATATGTGTGGCACAAATTAGTTTTAGTACTTTTTACGAATTTACATTGAGTTAAACAGAACTAATCATCTACATTCTACGTTTGTTTTACTCCTTAGTTTAGAACACACCTTGAGATGCGATGATGTGTTTATGGACCGAATAGTTGAAATCGCTGAAGTGGTTTTGTTTCACAACACACTGCAACCGGACTGAACCCCAGAAATTTAGAATTCAAAGGTAACAGAGGCTGTGGAGTTTCTGTCCTTACAGCTCACGTTTTTAATATCCATGTAATATCTTATGAGCAATATATTCTTTGGCAATTTCTTGATTTTCTGATCTTAATTTCTGACTTGAACACACACCGACAAATCCACCAGGAACAATAGATTGAGTATTAATTTTGTTTTAGTCACAGCACATCTTTTCTGCATCGACACGAAGTAGAATTCATCTCTGTATGTCTTCTTGTAATATGGTTAGAAGATTCGGTGTCACAGTAATTTGGATTAATTTGACATTTTCAGAGGGCAGTCAGTTCAAAGAATAATTTCAGAATGTAAGATGTGTGGTATAGTGAAGATCACCAATCAAACACACTTCTTTTCTTGCTGCTCGAAGTTCTTTACACTCCATACAACACAGAACCACATTTCGAGTCATGCTTAATGAAGAGATTTCGGTGTTGTCGGATTATTAATGAAGGTTACAATTTAGGTGTTGGCAAAAATAAAATATTTCATTTCATAATTCTTCTGTGAAATTTACGGTTCAGTTTGATGTCAGCGTACTTAATTCTGTGGTACTAGCTGGTTGTATTATTATTACTGTTACACAAATGATTCAATAATTTACTTTCTTCTAACAAAAGGGTTGCTTCTTATCCTATCATCAGCTGATTCTACAGTCAACAAATTATGGATCAAGAAACGTCAGGTGTAATTTACTCAAATGGCAATAGCGGGTAAATTTATTTAAATATCGTAATTTCCGTACATATCAAACAATGATCTCGAAATATTTGTCAAGAACACGAGAGATGAAATATACTAATTTACAGCAAGACTTGACACGAACTGTATTACATGGTGGCAACAGAAATTATTTTTCGTCAAAATGAGACATTCAGAATGTAAAATTGATGTAAGCCTATTGTGTATTCAAAATGAGTCCATACACCGAGGTGTCCGCTAAGTCACTCATGATCACATGTTCTGAAAACATAACGGTACACCGGTCAATCAAATTACAACATTTTACTGCACCACCGAGAAGGGTAATACTGAAAATGCTTGCTTTAACATTTTCGCACTGTCTGTAGGATTTATAATAGTTTAGAGTAAATAAATGTTAATGCAAACAGCAAAAATTGACTGATAATAAAAAAGGCAAATAATAAATGCTCTGTGAATACAGTGTGAACCTGATATCATACGTGTAAAGAACTTAAACACGTCCAAAATATATTGATACTGAAACTTATTCATCGGTATTATTACTTAAAAGATTTTGAACTAAATTACAAGAGGGAAAGATTACAGTACCATTACAAAGAATTAAAAACGTCAAAGGAATAGTTTCACGGGGCGAAGAGGAGTTTCAGGGGCAGTAGGAGAGTAAAATATTTCTTTTACAACGTGAACAAAAGTAAACCCTTATTGTCTTACGACCGGATGATACACTTTGAAATTACGGCGCATTCTTACCGAGCGTGGTAGCTGAGCGGTTAACGTTCTGGCCTCCCATTCGGAAGGACACGGGTTCAAATCCCCGTCCGGCCATCCAGATTTGGGTTTCCCTTGGTTTCTCAAAATCACTCCAGGCGAATGCCTGGATGGTTCCTTCAAAAGGCCGTGGCCGAATTCCATCCCGTTCCTTGTCCCCAGTCCTTCCGCATCTAATGACCTCACCGTCGACAAGGCATTAAGCCTAAAAAAAAAAAAAAAAAAAAAAAAAAAAAAAAAAAAAAAAACTGTGCATACCGCCTCTTTCGCGACTATATCAACATTAACGAGGAATCCAAACCAAGGAGCATCTCATGGAACACTTACATACGGCCAAAAATATAATTCATCTTGTTTTTATGATCTAGCACGAATCGGGAAGTCTGTTTCGTTTATTTGGAACCTTTATTGAATTAGCTCCCAAGAAAAAAAGTTCAAAACTAGCACTTCATCCGGGATACTTGGACAGAATACAAAATATGTCAGCGATCATTAGTTGTCATTAGTATTAATCTGGCAAGACTGTGCCAGATAATTTGCAGTCGCATACACCTCATTATAACGTCATTAACTGCACCAGCTTCGACGTGTGTGTCACAATCACGCGCTAAAAGTGACTGTGTGCGAGTCATTAGCGTAAGTTGTGACTCATTCTTCATGATCAGATCTTTCTCCGTGAAACTTTCTCGTGAATGTGTTTTTCTCACCTATTGTTCGCCCGACGAAGAAAATAATTAAACACGTTACGCGTATGCTTGTTAGATATGCATGCGTCTTGGTTGACGGCGTCTCTATAATAGGGAGTTACCGGGACACAAGAATGCTATTATCTGCATATTTCCCTTCTGCAATGCCGGAAATGCGATGACATGTAGCCCGTTATGGCAACACAGCTCTATTAAAGTATTCGGTAATTCGGTTCTTCCAATTTACAACTGCAAACAATGGAATATACTTCTTGACGTGCTACATTATCCGATCTGGAATGTCACTAGGATTAAAAAGGAATTCGTATAACGTTGTATCATGCTCGGGAGGACGTGGGTTCTACTCCGTCCCAGGCACCCAGAATTTGGTTTTCCACAGTTTCCTGAGATCACTCCAGACGAATGACAGAATGGTTTCTTGAAAATGTCATGGCCGAATTCCTTCCCTTTCTTTACCCCTAAAGATCTCCCGGGTCCGTGAATCCGATGTAAGCTATCCATGAAAATAGGTTTCAGTGAAACTAGAAAATACATAAAGAGATCGATTCTATGTAATAGATTTGAACCAAAAAGTTTATTCAATGATTATCGGTCCAATGAAAGAAATAATGTTAGTAAAATTGTAACGACCTTTGCAAGTTTGCACTAAAATTATATCAAAACTATTTTAAACACATTCAGCATCTTGAACGATATACTCTTCTAGCCATAGTTCTATTTCAGTGAATAGAAAATAATCACAATGGCGATAAATCTTGAGAGCACGCTGGATGACTAAGCACACATACTTCTTTTCTAGGCAAAAATTCCTGTACGTCTTCTGTTCCATGAAGAGGTGCATTATGATTAAAAACCAACTGCCTATTTTCTCTAAGCTTAGATGCATTGTTCCCAGACTGCAGATGAAATTTGGTCTTAAATATGCCCTGTTTTGCGCCTTAGATGATTTTGTAAACTGCCCAGATACACATTTAGTCTCGTTATACATGGTGAGTCAAGAACGACTTTACAACTTTGGAATGATATAGAAATTTATTGAGATAAATTATAGAATCGATAGATGTGTAATGTGTAGCAAACAACCTCAAGTTTCACATAAAGGTGCCATTTTGGTTCGATGTGACTACCATTTGTCAGGGGCAAAAATCCCACCGGTAATCGATTTCTTCCCACACTTGTAGCAGCAAATCTGGCATAACTTGTGCAACCGCAGCATAGATTCTATTTTTCAGGTCGGCCAAATTGTTTGATAGGGGAGGAACATAAACACGATCTTTAATGAAATCCCGGAGAAAGAAATCCTGTGGTATCAAGTCTGGGGAGCGAAGTGGCCATGTGATTGGTCCTTCACGCCCAATCCACCGACCTGAGAAGCGATTATCGAGAAAACCTCGAACTTTTTTGGGATGAAGATAACTGCAAAGAAGAGTCAGCTTATTAGATACACAAATAAAAAACAAAAGGTTAATTATGAATATAAGGTGGGGAAAGAATTACTTGCTGAAGACTTGAAATGTAAATATCTAGGCATCACATTTGATAACAAGCTTAACTCGGCAGGACACATAGGACAAGTGGTAGGAAAAGGTTTCAAAATTCTGCACTTGTTGGAGAGAGTGATGAGGGGATGCACGAGAGAAGTAAAGGAATTGGGTTACAAAACTTTGGTCAGACCATTGCTCGAATACGGTAGTGTAGTATGGGACCCACATTTTGAGTATCAAATACAGGAGTTGGAGAAGGTGCAAAAAAGGGCTGCTAGATTTGTTTCTGGAAATTATCACAGAATGCAATCAGTGACAGATATGATAAAGGAGCTGGAATGGGATTCATTGCAAGACAGGAGGAGGATGAGGAGGGTCATGGGAGTGTACAGGGCGTATACTGGCGATGAGGCATGGAAAGATATTGCAGTAGGTATGAAAAGTAGTTCATGAAAGGGAAAAGATGACCATGACCACAAGGTGGCACTCGATTTCAGGCACAAGGGTGTGGGAAGATTTTCTTTTTTAGGTAAGGGTGTCAGGGATTGGAATGAGTTACCAAGGGTAATGATGAACAACTTACCGAAAACGTTAAAAGAATTTAAAGTTAAAATTTGTAGAGGGCAAATGTAGGTGGGTGCAGGAAATGGGGAAGTTGGGTGTGTAGGGAAATAGCCACCGGAGTGTGTGTTCCATTGCAATTAAATTAAATTAAATTAAATGAGGTGGTGCACCGTCTTGCTGGTAGTAAACCATCCCATCTCGGTCATCTTCATCGATTTGTGGAATTAAAAAATTTTCAAGCATATCCAGATACACACTAACAGTGACAGTTTTCTCCATGAAGAAGAAAGAGCCATAAACTTTCAATCTGTTAAGGACACAAAACATATTAACTTTGGGGCTGTCACGAACGTGTTCCATGGTTGCATGTGGATTTTCGCTGCCCGATGTTCTGCAGTTGAGGGTCTTCACCATGACACTGATATGAAATGGTGACTGATAGTTGAAGGTTATTGTGTTCAGGACGTTCCACACAAGTGAAAGTAGCCATTTTAACTATACGCTGGCGCTCGTGGAGGCGAAATGGTGTACTGATGCACTAGGTGTATCAAAATTGAGGTTGTTTGCTACAAAATGACACCGATTCTGTAAGTTTTCTCAATTAATACCTATATCATTCCAAAGTTGTAAAGTCCTTTTTCACTCACCATATTTAACTTTCGAACACTGTCACTGAATGAGGCGGCGAGTGACGACAATGATGCTTACACTGTAAGTAGGGATGCTGTGAGAGTTGAATGAAAGTGCGCCTTCTATAGGCCTTGCAGTTTCAAAGTGTTCTTCGAAAGCTGGCAGGTTCTTCCTTTCAGCTATCGCCTATTTAGCCTACCTGTAGCCCTGACTGGACTCTCATGTTTACTGTATGTACGGAACTGACCATGAACGAACCCGATTGTTGTGGAGGGTTGGTGAGTCCTTCGTCGTGCACCCGTGAAGGAAGGGACTCTAATTAAGTCACTGGCTGATTGCATCTGGTCTGGGAATGCCTGCGCTGCTTTGTTTGTGGCGAGCGCTAATTTCCTGCTCACAGAGTCTATTGTTCGCTTACGTCTGTGGAAGGCTTCTTTTCTCTATTCTGGGCACTCGTTAAGCTACCGTACACAGGGGGAGGGAAGTCGCTGAAAGAAGCCATTTACACTACACCACAGCACTCTCCACTCGGCCTTGCTTCTGGTAGTTTAGCTGTTTCATTGTGTTTCTAAGAGAAACACTGTTGCACAGCATCTTGTTTGACGAAGTTTCTGAAGCTGTTTCCAAAGTGGCTTTCGTTGCCGAATGTCTCCTAGGCAACACATCCTGGCGTATTTCACATTAACAGTATGATCTCGGCTGTCACTTTGAATTATAGAAAAATACGAGCAGCAATTGAACAAATTCAGGCCATACCATTTGCTAAAACAAATAATTTATACGTTGCTATTTTTAATAAGTCTGTTTCATCTAAGTGCCCCTGGTCTAATATAAACGGCAATTTACGTAAAATTGAGAAAAAAGTTTTCTTTGTAGATGGTCTCCCTTTACTTTCAAACATTTGCAAGATTTATAGGTGCATTTATACAAGTTATGTCCATCTTTAATTCCGGCTGGATCCTACCCACCCATGTGTTTTTAACTGCTTAATGTCTCTTAACAGCGAGGTCTTTAGAGACGGGAAAGGATGGAGGACAAGGAATGGGAAGGAATTCGGCCATGGCCTTTTGAAGGTAGCATCCCTGCATTTGCCTGGACTGATTTGGGAAACCATGGAAAACCCAAATCTGGATGCCCGGACGGGGATTCGAACCGGCGTCCTCCCGAATGCGAGGCCGAACGCTAACCGTTACACCACCACTCTCGGTACCTCCCAAGTGGCTCATTGCGTTAATGTGCATACTTTGTTTTAGATTGCTTCAGAACAAAGAAAACGTACAGATTTTGCCCAATCTGACTTAGAAATACATTAATAATAATAATGTCCCTATGATCGTTGCAATGTCATCAGAGAGAATTCTAAGTCCCTAAACCTGTCATTCGCTGGTCGGTCCATAAACCACATTATAAATGATACGGAGAGTAATATTAATGGAACAAATTAACCAAAATAATGTACAAATAAATATCGTTATAGTTCTACACTGATAAATTCTAATAAAATGGAGCACCGTGCGTTTTCTTCGCTGCCCTTTAGTGAAATCCTGTAAGTTACTTTTTCCAACATCATTGTTAGGTATAACGATATGACTTTAGCAAAGGGTCGATAGAAATTCAGATGAAATATCTCGCCAGTAAGAATCTTCAGTGTACGGAGCTGTGACGCGTTACTGTTTCGGCAGACGAGGTGTGAAGTCTATGCCACCATTTTGGGACTTAGATTCTGACGCGGAAGCTAATTTTGTTGGTAAAGAGTGGCCGTGCACCCTATATCAAAAAATTGATCATATCTTTAAAATTCAAATGTATCCTGGCAGTGCATGTTTCCATAATAACTCAAACAGTTATTTGTATGTATTTTTGTTAACAAAAGTTTTAGTACAATCCGGTATTATTATTTTACTTAGGATGCAGCTTTCACCTCGCGGATTTTTCCTACACATCTACTTTTGCATCCCGCGAATTCAACTTTAAAATCTTTCACTGTTTAAGGTTAAATTGTTCAGCAGTTTCTTCGATAATTTATTTCATTCCATGATTATCTTGCCAACAAATGAGAGCTTTTTCATTCCATTTTGCCAGAAATATTATGCTAGTTTATGGTAATGGTCATCTCTTCCCTTCTGCATACTACTCCTGACTCTTCTCCTAGTATTTATAACGGTATCATCGCCAACACTCTCGTCGCTATTTTCTGTTTTCCATTTACTTCTAACACATTTCGTTTCTCAAATAAATTGCTGACAGTGTTCTAAGGTATTTGTTATTTATTAAATTTTAATCTAAGAACAAGCGTCAGAGGACAACAACATATGTCCCAAAATATTATTATAACAATTCCAATAATAATGAAAATTATAAATGTTTATACAAGTTTAATAGGTCAAATGTCACTCTTTGCACAGATCTGAGAAATTTGGTTGCTGTTTAATGAGCTTTTACCTTAAATCATATTCGTGGAGATGCTTAGTTTTCATATTTTTTATGTCCTAAAATGCACTCTCGCAATGGTACGTCCTGCAAAATGGTAGTAAAATAATTATTACTACTTTCCTAATGTGATAACCTTCTTTTAGTTTAGTCCAAAAATTTACCGGTGACTCAGGAGTGTGCTGTTACAAGCAATTTCAATTAGTTCCTCATGGTCAGATATGGCTAGACGGTTTGTGGAATGGTTGTTTATACAGTTACACTATGACGATATTTTTGGAAAATAGCTGCATATCTCTGTAGACAGATTTCGCAAGTTGCATTTAGTAGTTGATTTTACATGTTCATTCAAAGTTGAAGAAGTCGTTTCCAAAAATTTTTAGGCGATAGTAACGTTTGCGTAACTGTGCGTTTTTTTTTCAGTTATCTTGGTGGTTACCTTAGACCAGTTCTCGTTTCTCAAACTTTTAAGGGCACGTACCTGTATAAATTTGTTCCAGGCGCTGGCGAACCCCCTTGAAATTTTCGTTTTTTTGTTTTGTTTTTTAAGCTCAAATACTAGCGACAATGGGCAACTATGAGCAATATTCACCATTGTGCGTGTTATTGTGCATGATATAACTAGTCCGCCATTACGGAACGCTTAGGGTTTCGCGTACCCCACTTTGAGAAACGTTGCCTTAGGCTAATGATTACCACGCGTGCAACTTGAAACAACCTAACGTACCCCAGCGGATACGCTTGCCACTAATTGTAAACCACTGATGTAAGGAAATCACCATCTGTTAAATCGATTGCTTATAACTGTATGGCTTTTGTTGCACGGAAACCAGTGACAACGTCTGATGGGGCGTATGATTTCTTTTTGTCAGCGGGAAAAGAAACTCCGTCACACTCTAGTTGCTTGTCTCACACTGTGTGTTTCGCATGTTAAGAACAAAATGAATGTCCATTTCACGGACGATTTAGCTGAAAGCTGCGTAATGTGGGTTAATGTGGGCGGACCCTACTTCCTCTCGCGAACAGACACATTCAAGTGCCGCTCCACCCGTATTGTGTGCCGCAAACCTGGAAGCACTTTGCTTCCGTCAAGGAAGCGTCTTTTTTTTTTTTTTGCTAATAACAAGGAAGTTGTGTTTTTTAGGCGCTGTAAAATAGAAAATTAGCTTGTATCACAGCTTAGGCTAAATAGGGAATTGTTAGTGAATCGTTCCTATACACATAAAAAGAAGATACAGAAAGGCACAGTTCGGGTAAGTGCCATATTTTTCGTGAAAACTTCGTGATGAAATCATAATAAGTTATTTTTAATAATATGTAATTTAATTACCAATATCTTTAATACAGTGGTTACATAGGGCAGTATTACAAGTTTATCGCATGTGTCAGAGGTGTGTGGTAGCTACAGTAACACGGGTACACCTCATCCCCCCCCCCCCCCCCGATGCAGTCGTAGCTCTCGCATTTGTGTGACTCTGGACTTTTTAGGTTTCTTGGATTCCTTTTGACGCAAGATTTTTTTTTTAATTTACGTTTTCTATAATTCCGAGCATATATGCGACTCATATGAGATGACATCTTTATTTTTTGTAGTTTTCAATTTCATATCGATCTTTACTTGTATTCAGACGAATATTTTTTATTTCTCACTTTGACTCCTAGTAGAGCTTCGCGAGCTCTTTACAATGACACTTGAATCAACGTCCTAGCCGAACGCGTATTCATGCTACACTAATTTATAACTCTACACAACGCTAATTCCAAACAGTCGCCACCGTGCAGTCATATTAGTCCGATGACGTCACAAGCAAAACAATGTTGCACGACGAACAACACGCTGCGCCCGTCATCAATGTGTTGTTAGTCTTGTAGTTATTAGTGATTCAAATCTGACGGTATTTTCTAACACAACAAAGTTGAACAAGCTACTATCAAACTTACCGAATATGCGCCAATATTACATAAACTCCTATACCTTAAAAACGTAATGTAACGAATTTTTTCGAAAAAAAAAAAACCTCAAGCCAATGAACAGGCAGGAGGTTGTCAAAATGAAGATAGCTTGTGGATATAGACCAATTTTTATTTTACGTGATTCTTTTATTTTATTTATCTGAAAAAGAGAGAATGTGTAGTTCCCAAATTGGACCATACAATCAGTTCACAGTTGAACTTTTTTTCATTATCCTTATATTTCTATAATTGTTCTCTTTTACCTGACACGTTCGAGGTTGGCTTGTTGGAGCTACGGTGCTGGAGGAAATTTTCAACAAGCCAGCTGGGTAAGAGAGATGGTTGCACACAATTCCTAATCACCAGATTGTGTACCAACCGTCTGGATTAAATTCCAAACGTATCCTCTGTTCGTATTGAGTGAGGGAATCACACACTGTTGGTGGTGATTCGTCCTTAAAATTGGATAATTAAATTTGGTTACGATCTGGATCTTTCGGAAGAGTAGGCTTGAAAGAACCGACAACGGGTTTCATCTTATTCCTTCTTTCGTCTCTAATACGCAGAACGCCACACTGAATACATACACGACCACATTGCTCCAAGTTTACAATTACATTTCAGAACACTGTAAACTTCCTATCCTTCTTTGGAAACTACTTCATTATCTTTATTCTAATGGTCGCTATTCAGATCTTAGCTCTCATTATTTAATCAATGGCTATTAATAAATTTACTACTCAAATTGTCTCTTAAGTCAGAACTATTATAGTATACCTTATTAACGCTCCTTGATGGTTTCCAACAGGAACGATTACGATTTTTTCACTTAAGATGGATTTTAACGATAGCCAACCGGTTAAAAATTTATCTTTCTATTTTATCTTATTTGTAAGAAAATCGTATACTCTTCCTAAAATTACTTTTCCTTATCTTCCTTCAGAAAAAAACACGATAGGTTCGATATTCAATATAATGTGTGGTATTCACACATTTATTACAACACTTCTAGAACATATAGTAATCAATTCAACATAACTTTTGTAGGAATATATTTTCCTTGACCGCAGCCCCAACTGTTTTACATAAATTAACTTCCATATAGTCAAACTATTCTCCATAACGCGTCTCCACAAATCCATTATTGTCATTAAAAATATTCCTTCATCTTCCACAATCCATAATCCAGTATAGTCTTCAATTATCCGTTAACTTATTCTCACTGATCAGGACTCCTCAACCATGTTTACTCTGTGCTGCCAAAGATTCTCCCAAATATTTTTTTTTTTTTTTTTTTTTTTTTTGTTAACTATGTTTTATTTAAAACGTCCAGCAATTACATTTTTGCTATACAGTTTTGTGATCTTAAAGTTATTGATTACATCGCTGATTACATCACCTGGCTTGAGGTCAGTCCAATTGGATTCCTCTGTAACTGAATTATTATTATATAACATGTAAAAAAGTCAGGTATGAGTTAAGATATTGATAATAATAATAATGGTAATATAATTTAAAATGTTTTACTAGTAGTATGAGAGGAAAATGGGTATAAGAACTTTATATAGTGTTCAAGGAGAGTCATATGGCATCTTGCCCGTCGTCGCTTAAGATGTCTTGTGGTAGACGATACGATTTTAGACGTGGTTGCGTCGTTGATCGGCGGCCTAGATTGTAGTACTGTGCTCCAGGAGTTGCTTCTAGGCTATTTATAAAGATTTTTGCAGAGTTCATAATATACTTTTTAATGATTTGGAGTCCAGTTTCCCTGTGAAGTTGTGAGTTTCGTACGAACCATGGTGATTTTAAGATAGTGCGGAGAAGTTTGTTTTGTAAGGACTGTATTCTCTGTAGTTTGGATGGAGCGGCTGTGCACCATACGGGCGATGCGTATAACATGGCGGGTCGGATCAGTGATTTGTAGAGTAACAACCCGCTTTCGATTTTAAGTGAGCTTGTCTTATTCAGAAGAGGATAGAGTTTGGAGATGCGAATATAGGCTTCGGATAGTTTCTGATTAACGTGGTAGTTCCATGTAAGTCTGCGATCCAAGTGTAGTCCTAGATATTTTATTGCTTTATCTGCTGGATGCCATTCTATTTCATCGTCGTTAATTTTGAGTTTTTTGGGATTTCTCGGATGGCGAAGTGTGAAGATTTTGGCCTCGCATTTGGTAGTATTCAGCTTGATGTGCCATTTTTTTCAGCCAGTCGGAGAGTATATTAAATGACTGTTGTAATTTATTACTGCTACGTCGATATCAGTGTGCCGTTATTATTTTATATTCACAAATTATATTACACATTAATTAAATACTTTTCTATGCTTATCTCTATATTTATAACCCGACGTGACATACGGCCGTTACACCTTCACATTAAATAGCTCTACGGGAAACAATTCCAGGTCATCTGTTTCCGGAATCTAAACTCATTGACATCAGTTGACCGAGTCGGTATGTGAGCGGTAACGCTCGGCCCTGCATTCTGGAGGACGTAGTTTCAAATCTCTTTCCGGCCATCCAGATATTGATTTCCCGACGTCACTCCGGCTAGTGATGAGATAATTCCTTCAAAATGACTTAGCCGAATTCCTTCCCGTTCCTTAGCTCCAATCCTCTCCTGGTTCAAATGACCTCTACTTCAATAAAATTGATATTTATTTGAAATAAATATTTTGTAAAATGAGTAAAATGTTACTCGGGCAAACAGGAACGACTAGTCAGTTTACTAACAAAAAAATGCCTGATAAGCCTTTCGAATTTGTATATTCAAGTAATACCACTGTTCTTAAGGACAGTAAATATTGATAATTATTTTTTTAAATATTCTCAATGAAATTTGTTACATGATTGGCTATATTACGCCTACCATCCAATAAGTACTACTATACATTTTTTAAATAAGGCTTCCATGGACCATGGTGGGTGAGCTCTGGCCTCGCATTCGGGAGGACGCTGATTCGAATCCCCGTCTGGCCATCCAGATTTGGGTTTTCCAAAATCACTCCAGGCTAATGCCGGGATGGTTAATTCTAAAGGTAATGGGCAAATTCCTTCCCGTTCCTTGCTCCCAGTCTCGTCCTGCCTCTGTTGACCTCGACGTCTTTCAAACCTTTGACATATAGTAACTATTAGTCAGATTTTGAATGTGGTATGAGAAAGTACATAGAGACGCATTAAGCATAAGGGATCGTCCATAAACTATGTGGCAAGGTCTAAGGCGGGGGGGAGGGGTTGGCTGGAAAGCTACGTTGGGCTACATGCGAGGAGTGGGGGGTGGGGGGGGTTCCAAGCCAAGCCACGTAGCTTTTCATTCATATTATTTGTCACAGTTAAAATGAGGTACAGAACACACAACAGCATATAAACATTTATTTTCGTCATTCATTTTACTCCGTATGTAATCGACGATAGTCTGAAAAGAGAAAATACGGTAGCCACTATCTTTCTTCGGTATGTTGAAGTGCTGTGTTTTTGTAATTGGTACAATAAGACAGTGATCAGATTATAGAAAGCGTATATGAGTGGAATTCGGTGTCTGGAGACGCATATATTAATTCTGAATAGGAAGTGAGACTAGACAAATCGGAAAAGTGGAGAGTCTAACAATACTCAGCACTGAAGATTTTTATACCGTGAGGATGGGATGCGTAGGGGCCCGACAGACAGGAAGCCCTGTTGGTGCATGACTTCCGGTCAGGGTTGCTCCTCACGTACTGGAGCTAGTTGCACTTCCACTGTTGTTATAGCTAAAAAGCAAAGAAATGAATTGCCCCCAGTAGATCAATTAAGTGTTTGTGAGAAATAATATCATACAAGGAGGTCATCTATATGTCTATAAAAATATGTGTGTGTATATTTGTATGCTCATAATACAAATTCACAGCTTTTATCCGATTTTGATGCAACCTTGCACAAGTATAGTTTAAAACAAAACAAAAATACTGTTTACATTTGGTTTACGTAGGTCCAACCACTCTCACCCTTTGTTCCCTTTAATATTTGCAAATGTTCTCTGTAAAAACCCAAAGTTTTTATCCGATTTATATGGAACTTTTCCCAGGTATACTTTAAAACAAAAAGATGAAAATACTGTCTACATTTGGTCTACTTAAACCCTACCCTTCTTCTCCCTTAATATTTGAAAATGTTTAATATACAAAGCCATAGTTTTTATCCGATTTGTATGGAACTTTCCACAGGTATACTTTAAAACAAAAAGAGGAAAATACTGTCTACATTTGGTTTACAAAAACACAACTGCTCTTCAACTTTACCTCCCTTAATTTTCGCAAAGGTTCTTCACATGAATCATTTTTCTCCAATTTCGACGGAACTTTACACATTTATGCTTTAAAACATGGGAAAAATATTGTCTACATTTAATTTTCAAAAGCCCACCTCATCTCCGCTAAAACTCCCCCCCCCCCCACACACACACACACTTTTTCTTTAAGGAAAGTTTACAGGTGCAACGGTTCCAATTTTTGCAAATATCTTGAAAACGGTAGGAAAATAAGCCAAGGTGGAATGTGGTATATTATGAAAGCCCATGAACTTTACTGTTAATTGACGTTGGACCGGTTTCGGTTAGAAAATTAGTGACCGAGAAATTCGGGTTGGAAATTTAAAAAGCGTTTAAAAGTCGATGTGGTGACACATAAATCCACAGTTTTTATCCGACCTTGATGAAACTTTGCATTCTTATACTTTAAAGCAAAGACAAAAATACTGTCTACATTTGCTTAGCAAAAATGCTACGCACCTCTCCCTTTATCCCCCTTAATCATAATTTGTAGTTGAAATTATTAGAATTTTGCAAAAATCACGGAAAAGGTAGGGAAATTTGTTGAAGTGGATAGAGATGTTCTAAAAGACCGTAACATTTCCTGTCAAACGGTGTTGGACCGATTCCGATTGTACAACTATTCATCGAGAAATTCGAGCTTGTAGTTTAAAAACGGTTTTTAAGTTTGTGCGGTGGCATTTAATTCTACAGTTTTATCCGATCACAAAGAAACTTCTCGCACGTATGCTTTAAAATAATTCGAAAAATAATACTTACGTTTGGTTTACAAAATTGAACCCGCTCTGCCCCTTCAGCCCTCTTAAGACAAATTTACACTTGAAACTTTTTTTTTTCAGCCTCCGAGCAACGTTGGGTACTCTCTTAGTACCTTTTAACACCTAGGAATTGATATATGTTGCAAAGTATAATCGCTTCATGCCTTCATTTTGAGTAGATTAAGGAAAACTAACGAATTAAAAATTCTCCATTTCTGTCATTGATAATGCAGAGTGGCAGTATAGAAAAGAACGGCAGCAACGTTTACGAAAAGCAATCTACTCAATTAAATTATTCCCTCAAAAGCATGTCTTTATTCTGAAGACAGACTTGAAGAGAGCATATACTGTATTATCTATCATCTGAAGTATTTACTTAGTATTTTTCGATGAGTACTTGTCAAAGCCTATCATTGGGTTTCACCGATTTATAACAAAATAAAAAATGTTCTCATGAAGTAAAAATCAATAGAAAATCATAGATTTATTGTACAGTTATCTACGTTTGTTACTCAGTAAATTTTCCTCTTTAATTACATGTCATGAGATATGCGAACAATATTACTCACCACAGAAGGGTAGCTCCCCCTGCCATGTCCCCCTCGTGGAACACGTCAGCTTTTCCGACCTGAAACAGCAGAGAGAGCATAAAACACCTGAGTGCATACTATCAGGAGAACGGTACTGCTCGGACATAAATCAAATATGCATAATTTAATACAAATGATTCCTTTCTATAGAATGTTCATTAAACTGTATCTACGTTTGGTTCTGCGTCGCCAAGTGATGATCGATGATACTTATGTAATGAACAACGGTTGCGTAAAACTACTTGATGACCGGAATTCAAATAAGATGGATTTTTTTTTTTTTTCTGCGCTAAATGCCTGCTTAGTAGCGCTCGTACTTGTTTCCGTGGGAATTCTAACTCCGAAGTTACGAAGGAGACTGCGAATCCTTACCTTCACTATTTCCACTGTGCGTGGCTTAATGGCATGTACAGTAGGACATCCTTTGATGCAATACCCGCTTTCAGGAGTTGGTGGTTACCATGGGGGATCTGCCTCACGTTGGGAACTCTCTTCGGAAGATGAGTTATGGTTGTTTCTGTCACCTTTCCCTAGACCGAGCGTGGTGGTGTAACGGATAGCGTTCTGGCCTCGCATTCGGGAGGACGGCGGTTCGAATCCCCGTCCGGGCATCCAGATTTGGGTTTTCCATGGTTTCCCCAAATCACTCCAGGTGAATGCCGGGATGCTTCCTTAAAAAGGCCATGGCCGAATTCCTTCCCATTCCTTGCCCCCATCCTTTCCCGTCTCTAAAGACCACGTTGTTAAAAAGGGACGTTAAACTGTTACAAAAAAAAAAAAAAAAAAAAAAAAAAAAAGCCTTTCCCTAGCGCGTGTTCGTATGCGTTTTTGTATATGTGGATGACTGTGTGTGCGAGCTCAGTACAGAGTTCTGTTTCTGTTCTATGAGATGGGAGATGAGAAAGAAAGATGGTCCAGTCAGACCTACTCTTGGGAAAGAAATCGGGGAGGGGGGCAGGCTTAACGTCCCCATACGCACTGCGGAGAGGTTTGGGTCTTAACCCAGGACAATCTGTTGATCAGGAATCGTAGACCACCACCTCTCCTACCCTGCCGATAAAGTCCTGATGATGACAATTTTTTCCACCATCAGGATTCGAACAAGCTAACCCCGTGTCAGCGCCGGACACAGTCACAGTGCCGCAACCAACTTTTAAATATTTTTTTTTTAAAGATGCCATTTCAGCCATACTCCATTTACAACTGTGTTTCTATTTCTTCAAACGTATGCGTACTATACTATCGTTTTACTCTCCATTGGGGACAAACACGGGACGAACACAACACTGGGAGATAAAATGGTCAAACCTTAGTTACTGACTTTTGATAATGTGCAGATACAAGTCTATGTTTACTACGTATCCTTCGATCAACAGTTTGATAGATGTATCCCTTCTACTGTCCACTGTCAGTTTGATAGGCCCGTTTCGGGGAGGGGGGGATAGGGGAGGGGGTGGAGAGGGGGGAGAGGGGAGGAGGGGGAGAGGGGGGGGGGGGGCTTAAGGGCGCGTCGACAAGGTCTTTAGCGGCCCGTTTTGGAACTTCCTAAATACTGACTGAAGTGTTGGTATCTGTAATTGCCGTAAGATGAATTCTAATTTTTAAGTTGTTTGGACCATCCTAGCATTCGCTGATGTAACTAAGTAAAACTGCTAAAAAACAGTATCACGTCAGTCCAAACGTTTGATCATAGATCCGTCGTAGCTCTCATTGTTCAATATGGCGCTACCTTAACTCGCTCGAAAAAAATTGCGTGTAACTGGCTAATTATCTTAGCTTTCATTTCCGACTAAAAGGAAACTGAACTCACTTTTACGAAAAGTTAATAGCCGCAGGGTCGCAGATAGGTGTTTTATCTGTTGTTTAATCTCCGTGTTAGAAATAACTGGAACCTATATTTTTTAATTTTTGTTTATTTGTAGAAATATAATTCCGCGCCGATTATGAAAGATTTGAAACATCTTAAATTCCATGGCAAGGCATACGACGCATCAAAATACAGTACTTGATGATTCAAGTTTAGGGTGAGATGCAACTTTTGAGTGACAAGATTTTTAATGAAGTTCTAAATTTTTGTCAAAATCGTATCTATTCAATAACGTCCCAAAGTACTGTATTTAGTGAAAAAGATTTTAAAAACCTCATTTCAGGCAGTTCTCTACCTTTATGTAAAGTTAATGAGGAAACGGAAATTTATTTAAAAAAATGTGAGAATTCACCGTATCGCGACAAACGTTGAGCCAATTTTACTGTCAGTAAATCAAATGCAGAATTTCTAAAAATGAGTGGAGCCGGACGGAAAGAATCATCAACATTGGCAGTAAAGTTCTTATACGTGACTCACAATTGTTCTGCAGCTCTGGTCGAAAGTAAAGCATATATAGTTGCTGTGATTCTGAATAAACTCTCAGTTTCTTTCACGCGCGACGGCAATTTATATGCAATACTATCTGGAAAGGATGTGCCGTTTGGCAAAGCAATAATGAAAATAAGATAATTTTTTGTTAATTTTTGATTAATCCATCATGAAAACGCACCTTCCCCGTATGTTATTGTTAATAAGAGAATTTTATGTCCATATCCAACTACTAACAACCAATGTCAGCGTTACAGAAAATTCGACAGGAGACGCAGCAATTAAGAGAATATATTCATGGAATGTTATATTTTGTCGTATAGAAGGAGGGTAACGAGCTGGAGATTTGAAAGGCTCTGATTCAAAGGCGTCAAGATTTTGGTTAACTGTAAAACAAACTTATCTTTAAAAGGTAAGCTCTCTTGTGTTACAGATACCAAACATTTTTGTAGGCTCGCGATTTGTGGAGTGAAATATCTGAACGAATCTGTATAAATAAAATTCTCAGTGAGTACAGGATACCCAGGAAACAAACTGGCAACAATAAATTGGTTGGCGAGAGAAAAATAGACCACTGTAGTTTTTACCAACACGGAACAACTAATACATTCATGATGTTACAAACATAATTTAAATGCTAATGAAGTTATTATTTCACTGCCCACATTGGTAGATGAGTCTGAAAAACAGTAACTTGATTATCAGTAAACAGGCTGATTGTTTTCAGGTGCGGTGAAAAAACATTTCTTGTGGTCAATAATCCTGTTGCCAATGTTTCTGCCTTCTTTTAAACTTAACCTAAAAATGTCGTGGAATTATTGTCTCTACGTCAGGTCACACGATACGTACTTCTAACAAAATCTGTTTCCATATTTGACGCACAAAATTGGGATGTTCCTATGGAATCTTTTATGAAAAGGATAGTCAAAAATACACCAACACTCAAATACCATTTACCAAATAATATGTGTTTATTTCCACTCCTTGGTAATCAGACTGACTAATGTTTGTGACACATATTCTTGAGGAACAACGTCACTTCCAACACCTGTACCTCTGGTAAGGTATTATCATAACTGAATCACCACTTATAGGTGACATGAATATGTAATTAAACTAAGGTCATTGAAAATAATTGGATTACAGTCAGAGTTACTGCATATATCTTTAAACATGTCAACAGCTAAAGTCGAATTTAAATTGCAATGTTGTTGCAGGCCATTTTTCCGCAGTTGAAATATATTGAATTGCTATTAAATAACGCCAATGTAATATTTCCTTAATGATTTATCGTCGTATTAGTTTCTCCTTCTATCTAGGTATCATAAGCGACGAATCTACATTGAAAATTTCTATGTAATATTTTGATTGAGTAGTTCTTTAACTGTAAAATTTTCTTTGTCCTTTCTAAAACAGTATGCATTGGTGTTATCAGGTTTGATTGTTAAGCATCTCTGGTCCTCTCATCAAGCACGTTGCATTTTCTGTTTTCAGTAAGTGCGGGAGCTGTCTGTCAAATTGCACCAGTCATATGTTGTGCAATGCGCCTTGCGCTATTCTATCATTTGTCGTTAATGCTTTATCAGGTTCGTCCCAAGTGTGCTGATAGCACCAGTTTTGAGGTTATGCAGATGAGTAACGTTTTCATGAAATGTTATTGTACAATCGGGAATGTAAGGTAAGTGTAAACGTTTAATATGTTTTGGCTCATAATTTTGTGATTTTGTTTTGTTTTATTTCAATACGATTAGAGTGAATTTTGATATGGTCGTTTGTAACATGTTTCTCGTTGGTTATTGTTTTTTTTTAATTCTTATTTTCCTGTAGAATGAAAGTGTAGTGTATGTAGTTGTTATTTGTTGGGATTTGAATACCTTTGATTATTTCTGTCGATATATTGTAGTGTTCTAAAATCTCGGTTGATGTGGAATCATTTCCATACTTTAGTCGTTCTATGCGTTCTTTGTGTCGGATTTTGGAATGCTTCGTGTCTTTCCTATGTATATTGCCTCTTATTTTAAGCACGTATGCTGATATAGGCCTTTTTTGCATCTATATTTTTTGTACCGTAAACCCGAGTTAAGCTTATATCAGTGCAATCACCATCACGTTTGTGAAAGTTTTTTTTTTTTTTATCTGCTTAACGTCTCTCTAACAGCGAGGTCTTTAGAGACGGGAATGGATGGGGGGCAAGGAATGGGAAGGAATTCGGCCATGGCCTTTTGAAGGAAGCATCCCGGCATTTGCCTGGAGTGATTTGGGAAACCATGGAAAACCCAAATCTGGATGCCCGGACGGGGATTCGAACCGCCGTCCTCCCGAATGCGAGGCCAGAACGTTAACCGTTACACCACCAAGCTCGGTCGCGTTTGTGAAAGCTTTTGTTAATACTCTAGAAGCAAACTTAGCTACATTTCGTCCCATTAATTTTAAACTAATGAGTTTGATGATTAAACAATAATATTCGAGAGAACGTGGATATGATTCCTACTGCAGCCAAAAAAATTTAGTTTCTTACGTTTTCTTAAAATTATTATAGGTGAAAGAAGTCAGGTTTCATATGAATTGCTTGAGGTATTTGCATATTCTTCTCCTGTAATACAATTGCTAATACTATCAATAATCTACGAAACATCAAATTTGACGCAAAAAATAGATAATTATGGCCACAAAAGGATATTTTTCATCCTCTTCGGAAGCACTGTGTTTGTCTTCATGTCTTTCGTAATTGTTATTAATAATGATGTCATCGTTATTGTTAGTGTAAGACTGGTAAAGCTAACTGAATGTGGTTATAGATTTTGAATACCACCTGCTTTCTTAATTTTTATTTTTTAGAATTTTTTTTTCAAAGGCACTTTTTTCCTGAAAGACATTATATTTTATCAGACGGGTCCTGCTTCTAAAGAGCTAAAGAGACGAAGAATTGTTTGTGTTTTCTTGAAAATGACGAGGTCTTGTGTGCGAGAAACGTTATATATGCTTCTAACTTTTAATTGCCTGTTTAAAATTCGTTGGTTCTGCTGTGTGAGTAAATGTGGCGCGTAATATGAGAAAAGATAAAGGAAAGAGTAGGGGAGAAAATGGAAAGTTTAGTTGATCTCGCAATTCAGTGAAGCAAGTGACGGAAGCCATCAACAAACTTACATTTATTGACTCGGAGAGAAATCCGTTCCAGTGTCATAGATGATCTATAAAATTATTATGTCTCAGTGATAAACAAAATTAAGAAAGTCACCAGAAAATAATATTTGTTTTTAGAGAGTGATGATCACCAAAATGTAAGTAAATTTTCAGTCTTGTGAAAACACTGCTTATTTAGGTAGACGCCCAAACTACCTTCGGGGGGGGGGGGGGGGGGGGGGGGGGGGGGGGAATAATATATCCATTTCGTTATATGTTGTTGGTGTCCATTGTGCAATAAAAACGGCTACTAGCTTTGAAAAATATTTTATGGGGAGATGCCAGAAATTAATTGGCGTAGAGAAAAACGTGCAAGCAATGTGAAGAACCCATCGATACGTTTCTGTTCATGCAAGTTTCATAAGATTATAAATATTTTTTTGATCAGTGATAGTTCGCGTTATATGTGGCAAGGAATTAATTCCAAAAATATATATAAACGTCTGTATAGGGACACCATCAGGCAAATACTTGTCGCACTGCCGTTAAATTACTCATGAAGACTGCGTAGAAAAAAGTGTTACTTTGAACACTTACTTTACATTCCACAGCTATTGTTACAAATAATTTCCTGTTGAGAATCATTTCTATTGGTTGATTTGGTTTTGGATTCTTCTCGCAATCTTATTATCTTTGTTGTGCTGGCGTTCAGTAATCTAGGAACAATTCAAGGTTGTAGAATGTGCGCCTTTGGAATAATTATTTCTTTTAAACCAGTGCTAGTCGAAGCAGAGTGACTTACGCGTCGAAACATGCGCTGTATGGCCAAAAGGGATCGTCCATAAACTACGTGGCTTGGTGTAGGGGGGAGGGGTTGGCTGAAAAGCTACTCTGGGCTACGTGGGGAGGGGGGGGGGGGGGAAGGGGGGTTTCGAGGCAGGCCGCGTAGCTTTTTGTTCATATTATTTGTCACAGTTAAAATGAGGTATAGAACACACAACAAAATATTTAAATATTTATTTCCGTCATTTAATTATGTCCGTATGTAATTTACGATAGTCTGACAACAGAAAACAGTACAAAATGTTTTCTGAAATGAATAGGAAATTAAGCTACGTGAGGGGGGGGGGGGGGGGGGGTTCGCAGGAGGCCAAAATGGAGCTACGTGGTTTATGCACGCGCCCTAACAAATTGGCATTCGGTCATATGAGATAAGATTCAACTTTATTTAACGAAAAATCAGTATTTCTAAATGAGTTTGGTACTTTTATTCAAAAAAACTATGCATCAAGCGAAAAATTAATTTTTATTTATAATTGAATAAAACAGGCTTCGCCGATGATTCTGAGACACTAGCAATGGACTGAACGTGTGAATCATTTCCGTTGCCCAGAAAGGATTACTAATAAATTATTTTCTAACTCCTGATGGAACACCTTCTGCATTCTGAAGTTCGATTAAGCATTGTTATGCTGGCTGAAATGTTCATCAAAAGTAAAATTCACCTGTGTCTGAAATTACAAGCTGTGTATTTACATTGCTTTGCGTAACTTTTACCTTTTTCATTATTAGCAGTACTTTTACGGTTGAAACAACCACTAGTGACTGACAAAATAAATTAACCTACGAAATAGTAGATTTATTACTAAAAATTCACAATACTATCACTCTAACGTTACGTTGTGGCTGTGTCGTGACTCACCATTTATCAAATTGAATTGAATTTCATAATTATGAACATATTTGGAGACACCATTAATATACCATATCATTAGCAGTAAGTGAATTCTTACCTAGGATATCAGAATACAGTGCAACCCAGAAATGCGGTACCTGTATGTGAAAAGGGGATCGACATTAGCAAAACATCTTTGTAAAAAAGGGAAACCTTCTAACATCTAGTGTAGACCCTATGCAGAAAATATTATTTTTCCAACCCAAGACTCACAGAGATTTGTGTTAGGGAAAAATTTGGTTTGGGGAAGCCTGCAAGAAGTAAAATGGATGTGTGATACGTGTGATGCTATAACAGAACAGAAAATTAGATAAAGGGAGGAAACAATTACTCTCTAAAAATAATGAGGGAAGAAAATAATTTAAATAGTAATATTATAAGAAGAAGAAGTGTAACGGTGGATAATATTTCAGGTCCTTTGAGAATGTGAGCGGGGTGTGTAGTTGAAAGCAAGAAAACAAAGTTAGAACGTATGAAGCAAATCGCTAATAAGAGAGCGTCCATAAATCACGTAGCTCCATTTTGGCCTCCTCTGAACCCCCCTCCCCCCCCACCACATAGCCCTACGTGGCTTTTGATTCCCCCCACCCACTTAGCACGTAGCTTTTTTCCCTTTTGATTCCAGAAGACAATTTGTACTGTTTTCTCCTGTCAGGCTATGGTAAATTACATAAGGAGATAATTAACTGAGGGAAATAAATATTCACATGCTGTTGTGTATTCTGTTTCTCATTTTGACTGTGAAAAATGTTATGAAAGGCAAGCTACGTGGCCTGGCTCCGTAGCCCAGCTTGGCTTTCTAGCCCCCCCCCCCCCTCATTACCGAGCCACGTAGTTTGTGCACACTCCCTAAGGAATTGTGGAAGATAGCGGACGTGAGAAAAACTAGTACAGAATTTAAAAAGTGTTTGATTGATTGTATACAAACCAGAGGACGAAGACAGATGGCTAATAACACAAAATAGTTGTAAATAGCTGGATTTACAGTGAGAAACTGTTCATTCTTCTTCTTATGAATGCCGTAACCGCGTCGAACGTAGTCGGTTACCATGGCAACGTCTGGAAAGATAAATAGGGGTGGGTTTCTGTGCCTTACACGAAGGAAAAAGGAATTCATATAAGGCAGTATGGCATCTTATCATTGCGCAACTGAAACTAGTGTAACATTATATTGCCTTTGCAATTAAAAAGAAAAGTCATATTATTAGTTAATTTGCGGAACATTATTATTGTACACCTCGTAAACGTGTATCTACTGATAAAATCCCCATTGACCTAGTAATTTAAATATATAAGTTTTTCAGATTACTATCTTCAAAAATAAGTATCGGTGAAAGCCGAGTGTAACATGTTGTTAAAGAAATGTTCAAGAATTTAGATAGTTGCATTATCCCACTGAAAACGACAAAACAAAGTTTTAATTCATGTCTCTCGAGGGCATGGCTTCCATTCAAGTATAGTTAAAACGTTATGTCATTTCAGCCATTTTCAGCAGATGGCACCCTAAAACCAGACAACAGGGTCGTAACGAGGCTGGCCTTGCCGGAACATCATCTTGAAGTGAACCCAGCTCGCTCGTATAAAAAGCACTTTGCAGCGGCTATGGGGGAAGTGTCTTACGAGAAGACCCATCTAACTGCTCGTCGTAACTCGCTGTAATACTGCCTGAAAGTTCTCCGTGCTTGAGGGATGTTTTAAATGAACGACAAGCGATCATTATTTCCGGTGAGTTTTAAATTCGTTTTTTTTTGTTATCGCACTATTGTTACAATGTTTTTATTGCAATGTTATTATAATGGTCTTATTACCATGTTGCCATAGTAAAATTGTTATTATAACATAGTTAATGTAAACTGTTGTAGTTGCAAGATGGCTAAATGGTGGCAGACCAAAGGCCAATAAATAAAATAATAAAAAAAAAATTCGTTTTTGAAGCGAAGCTGCATAACGGTTTGTTTGAACAGATAAGTTTTTTTTTCACCCAAACTAATAGTTTGTCGACCGCAATGCCATGCTGAAAACAGGGTGGCACAATTGGTGCTAATTTGAATCTCAATAACGATCTTCCATAAAGTTACTAGATGATTTTCTATATTGACCTAGACTATAGGATCCAAACCTTTCTTTACTCTACCATCCCTATCCAACAGAAAAATTACTTACCGCCCCATTTTCAGAAAAGAATACACCTACTCCTCTTTGTGTGATAAATAATCTAACCCATAGTGATCCAACTTGTTTTTTGCCTCGTAGTTAACTTTTTGAAATAGTGATTAGATGGCGCCTAGGGATTGAAATTCAGCCATGCGGAATCCTGCGTCTTTCGGAAGTCTGGCGGATCGCTCACAAAATTAAACGGATACGCAATCGGTAAAATGGGGCGACAACGTGTGTCAGTCTGCGTGACCTTGCCTCCCCGTCGTGACTTAGCTGCCAGACTCGGTGTCTACCGGTTGTATTGCCTCTGTTACCTGTACCCTTCAAGTTGATATTTGACTAGCGGCAACAAATGTCTGTTTATGTCGTCCTTCGTGAATCGTAAGTAACTAGATTCACTTTTACGTTTTTACAAGAACTTTCGTTTGTTTTTGTTGCATGCATTACTGTAATTTGAGTTATGTCCTCCTACTGCTCCCAGATCGTACAAACATAAAAAAAGTTGCAATTTAATTGTTTCTGAGGAGTAAGCAGGAATAATAAAAAAGAAGATTAAAACTATGAACAGTTATTTCTGAAAGAAGAAAATTATGGAATAAATATAAATGGCTTCAAGAACGGTTTGTAAAAATGTTTTTACCATAAATTGTTTCTGTTCTTCATCAGTTACGAAATATTTGTTTTCCAATAATGGGTTTCACGTTCCTAATTGTGCTATTACTATAAGATCAATGGTCACAAATTTTTGAAATAGCATGAAAGTTGATATGGTTAATCAGTTTGAATATCTCTAGAAACAATGACAATAAGTTTCGTTGAGTTTTAATGAGTGGACTTCTAAAAAATCACTGATATTTTAATGTTATGTTTAACGCAAATAAAGCCTTGGCTTGCTTAGAATATGTGGTTCGTGCATTGCGGAGCATTGCATCAGTTTGGTCAAAAACGGCTGACATGATTTAGTGATGGTCTTGAAACTGATGTTACCGGTATACATCTGACGAAAGTGACATGATAAAAGTTGGTAAACTTCTGTCTTGGTACCTGAAACTGTGTTTTTCACATAGCACACAATTGACCGCTATCAGCAATTTTTTTTTTAGGAAGAAGAACTCTACTGAAAGAGAAGTAGAACGAACAGAAACAATTATGACTGACTCGGACGTACTGACGTGGACGACGAATTCTCCTAATGAATTATTCTCCAATACAATTATCTCAAAAAAGTGTGGAAAGTTCTCATGCTTTTCAGAAACTCTTTTATTTATTATCATTTCAATCAAACCAATGAGCGAGGAAGCAGAAAGGGCTTTCTCGGCTACTGGCTTTATATGCAATTCCTTGTAAATAAAATGATAGTCTGACTGCTTAGTAGATAGACAGATTATTTTTCGAACTGATGTTATTTACGTGCTGCAAGGCATAAAATCTGAACTAAAACTGAATATTTACCATATTTGATTATTTCTTGGTAGCTAAAATTAGATTTAAAACAAAAGTGCGAAAAGGCAAAAGCCTACCTAAGGTAGGCTAATAATTTTTTTTAAAATTAATGCTATTTTGCTACTTAAAATATTGTTTTTACTATTTAAAAATATTGATTTTTACTATTTAACATCAAAGCTTACTTAAGCCGTTCATTATTTAATTTTATAACACTTTAGAAACCGTGCTGGATCCCGCGGGATTGAAGCCAATCCTGCAAATGTGGGATTGAAAACACTGCGGGATTGCAGTCCTCAATGGCACCCTTCTTAGGTGAAATGAAGAATATTATATATGTAAAAGCAAGTAACTATTTCTAAAATTACTTTATTGTAATTTAAATAACATTAATTTGGGGGCTGAGATCGGTGTAAGGACACAAATTTTTCGATATTTGGTGCCTTATTTTTAATCAGCAATATTAAATCGCCAAGTTCCACTATTGAAAATCTGTTTCTTTTCTTACCTAATAAATTTCTGACTACATTATATCCTCTTCTGGCTACATATAGTAATGGGAATTCAATTAAAATCTTATTTGATGGGCCGTGACGTATATATATAGTAAATAGCGTATAAAACCGTTGCGCATCCTAATCTGTAGTAATGTTGATATATGTATCACAAAGGACTGATTAATAGCATCAAGAATGTGCAGAGAAGAATCACGCGATTTGTGATGGCTTGCCACAGTCCCCACGGAGAGTTAGATAAGTGCCCTGCGATTCTCTGATACAGTTTTAGCATAAATTTATTGAGTAACATGCGAACAACTTACATCATTTACGAACGCAGTGAAATACTTCTACCACCATTGTATGTCCACTCACAGTTTTTTATAAATTGCAGAGTATAGATTTAGATGTAGATGAATTGGTTAAATCGACACTTTGAAATGTCCTCTGCATTGTTTGGTAATTAATTAACGTCTAAATATGTTATTGTTTTCAGACATGAGCTGTACAGCTGTTCTTCAGTATACGTGTTTGAATATAGAATTATGTCAAAAATTAAACGTAACACATTGTTTTCTGAGCGGAATGCGAAAAAATAATAATGAAACTTTAAAATATTATCCCACGTTCCAAACATAAATAGCGAAAGAACCTGATTGTTTCATACTGATCTATACATCTTCAGTGCGAAATAAATTTATCAAGAGCAATTTTGTATATTAGTAAAACAATATTTTGGAATTGTAACCTTAATTAAAGCGTAATTAGGATAAAGTAAAGTATCTGTTGAAACTAGTTTTAAAGAGATACATTTTTGTTGAAACTAATTTTTATGAGGTAACGAAACGTTTGATTAATGATACTTATGGCCTGTATATGGTTTTTTAACATATGGCTTTACGCCTCGTCAACATCGAGGTCATTAGAGGCGGGAAAGGAATGGGAATAAGGAACGGGAAGGAATTCGGCCATGGCCGTTTGAAGGAAGTATCGCTGCATTCGCCTGGAGTGATTTGGGGAAACCATGAAAAACCCAAATCTAGATGTATGGTATACATATAAGCATGAATAAGTGTCCAAATTTTAAAATTGACTCTGGTTGGCATCTTACACCTCTGTGCAGATTTCTTTAATAACATGAATATGAGAAGAGCAACATAAGGAGTAATGAGTTATGACTCATTGTTTTACGGGTCAAAAAGGCAGTTTGAAAAGTGTCGAGTTGTAATTATTTCTAGTGCCGTGTGACTCACCCGAAGAGCTCGTATCCCTGGTCGCAGGTGTAGGAGGCAGTGGTTCCAGGCGACAGGTCGTTGCTGCTGAGGGTGACCCGGGCGTTCATCGGCACTGCAGGGTGGCCACAACCTACAACAGTTAGAATTGCATGCTTCAGTCGCAACAGGTCAGAAGGCTAGTGCCAGTGACTCTAATTACGCGATAGTTAGCAGAATAATAATTACAAATAAAGCAAATCCCTCAGCGAAGGTCGAACACTTCTATAGGAGTCGTGCAGGACAAGCCTAGATGCGGAGGCACGGTAATCAGTTCCTTTCCTCCAAGTGTTGTTAAGTGTCGTGTGTTGTGTTATGTAAATAAATGTGATTCCGGCCTTTTCAGGCCTAGAGTGCCTTAACTATAAGTTGACAATCCACTTGCGAATATCAATTAACTATGTCGTATGTCCCCACTCCATACGCTCTGCGGAGAGGTTTGGGATCTAAGCCGGGCATTTGGTATACGATCTAATAATAATTAGTAATCGTGAACCACTCACTACCTTTAGTAGTTTGATGGACAAAATTCGAACGTTCATCGGGATTCGAATCAACTAACCCAGTGAAACGCTCCTATGAACACCATCAAACTTAGTCTACTAGGAAGGGCTTGCGACAGTTGTATGATGTATTTTAGCTTGAGATAAGATTCTGAATGCATAGAAATAGTACGGAAACAATGGTTCAGAGGTAGGATGGCCAGTTATTTTCTCCAGAATTCAAGTCTTTTACTTTTTAGTGTCGGGACATGTAAAAGTTGTCAATATCTCTTCCTGTCCGTAGGTCTTGGAGTGTTGTTGAAACCGTCACTCTTTGGATGCGTAGAGGTGATCCATGGTCTGCTGTTCTCCATATTCACATCAATCGTCTGTTGTCAGACACCATATATGCATGTTAGCTTTTACTGCAACCACTCCTGTTCTTATACCGCTGAGGTATCTCCATTTCAGCCGGTCCAATTTTACGCCCGAAGGTTCTTCCTCAGAGAATGGATATCAGTTTTGAGGATCAACATTTGTGTGATTTAGAAAAGGAGTCTAGTAGGTCAAGGGTTTCTATCCCAAACATTATGTGTCTCTCATCGAACGTTTGCTTGAATTCAAGTGATATTATTTATCTGTAGATGACGCGTATTGTTGAGAAAAACATCAACATAGCCACCTTGCTTTACGTCTCCATCTTACCAAACAATTATTAAATGATTTTATAGACTTCTGCAGTCGTTGTCGATGTTTTCCTGGTTCACCGGAGTTATTGAAACCCTACCTCCCAACCATTTTGCTGTGGCTTTCTTCTGACATTACAGTCCGCTGAAGAAAACGACAGTAAATCGACCCGGAGAAAGAAGGAAACATCCAGGAAATATTGTCAACAATGTCCTTACCCTACACGCACATATAGGATTTGTACGACTTGAGTATTAAAAGTCATGCACTCACACCTGACATGATCACTACCAAATGGTAAAAATCTATTCCACCAGTGGGACTCGGCCATTTATAGTCAGGTAAAGCGCAGTCAATGTACTGTTTGGTAGCAAGGCCTGGTAGGAACAAGTGGTGCGCTATTCCTCTGCCGATATGTAGAGTGGAGTTACTTCCTGCCGGTCGCGACCCGCGCCGTTAAATATCAAGGCTGTAGTGGTGGGCGCTTTCTACGAGACCGCACGGCCTTGGTGTTGCTGCGGTACTCACCGATTCAAGCAAAATACACACTGCTCTAGCTTTCGTCACGTTCTTCTGGCTCACAAAGCCATATATATTGAGGATAATTTTTTATTCCTCATTTATCGAGGTGAATGAAGAAAACATTGACTGGGCAATTTGATCAACCGTTACCATATTGCACATTGAAAGGTACGACAGGTGTGGACTGGATTCTCCTGGCATGCGTAACAGCCGTCCTGTTACTTAGGCTCTTTTTTCACAACTATTTGGGTGAGTCCTGTGTCCGTACTGTGATACACCGTTTATTAAGAAACAAGAGCGAATATTTCCACTACCGCCCTGGTCTTTCCTATAGAGACAGATAGTCGTCCATATGGCCAGCTGTTTCGATATCCTCAACTTCCCGGATCACGGGAATTTAAATCTCAGGTCTCAGCGTGCGTCACTCACATTCGAGTGATAGCAAACAGAGCATCAGAAAATTAGCATTTTGGAGCGCTCTCTTCCATTACAGATGTTAGGGGCTGAGCTGATGGGGGTGAGTTTGTTAGTGTTAGTGTAGTATGGAATTTGTACAATCTCTTTTGAGATTGGTTTTGATATCGTCTGTATTGTGGACTAATTAATGATGTTAATATTTCAGGATCTGACTGCATTGCATTATTACGATGGGGAACGAGGATAAGAGTGCTAGAATCTCAGATGACTGGGGACAAGGAATGGGCAGGAAATCGGGCGTGACCTTTGGCGTAATACATTGCAGAGGTAGCACACTACGTCAAAGATTCTTAATATAATTCAGAGATTGCACACTACGTTAGAATTTTTATATATATATATATATTCTAAGAAACCGTTAGAATAAATCATAATTTTTAGGGAAAGAATTTTTCTTTGTGCTTAATCGTTTACGCCAAATCTAATTTAACCTTTTCTTTAGAAAATTTATTAGAGAAAAAGTTTATACAAAGTGATGTAAATAAAATGTATGATTCACAAGTAGGAATACGAAAATGAGCAGAAACGCACATACGCTTAGTAAATTATAACGTTATAACCAGTATTCTCGTTATAATAGTCACAAAAATTTACGGAGACACAGATGCCGTGAAATATTGGTCGAGGTAGCTCGAGAACTTATCGATCTCGAACACAGGTAACACCATTGTCTCGCGTTTTGGATGACGCGGATTCAATTCCCATCCAGTCATCTAGATTTCGGTATTCCATTGTTTCCCCAAATCACTCCAGGTGAATACCGGACTAGTTCCTTCAAAATGTCATTCCTTCCGTTCTTTGCCCCGATTCTCTCCGGCCTCTAAAGACTTTGTTGACAAGGTGTAAACCCATAAAAAAAATAGAACAGTAATAACGTCCATTGCCACTACGACTACGAAATGACATTTGTGTAACGTAGTGGCTTGATTTTTTTTGTTGTTGTCTAGCTCAACAGCCCGAATCCAGTAGCACTAAGTATGTATGACACTCTGTCTAGAAGTCGCTCGAAACTTCGGCAAGATGAACCAACTTGACATCCGAAGAATAAAAGTTACAACATGACTTTAAAAACTTATTATTGTCTGTAGGACGTGGATCGTCATATTATAGTAGAACTGCATTTTTTTATATTGGTTTTTATATTGGTTGCTTGCCTTATCAAGCTGTTTCGAAATAAGAACTTTTCATACAACCCTACTAGTTAAAGAGTTTTTGGTAAATTGCATACATACAAATTTAACCTGTTAAGTACGTGAAACAAAACGAAATGCTGAGAATAATTGATAATGATTCAGTGCATGGTTGTGGCCTTCGCAACTGAAGTAAATTTAACATAATCACGGGTCTGGCAGCAGGAAAGCAATAATTTCGTCATAACAGGTGATGTAGTTACCGTGGCGCCACGCTAAACAGAGCACAATGTTTAAGTGTGTGTGTGTTACATAACTAAAGTGTCTTGTTAGCGACGTCCTCGGACGAATCTCCTGTTCCGTTATTTTCTTGTAACGTGAGGTAACGATGTCGTTTTCTCCCTCATATCGTGCGCTGGTGACATTATTTTATACTGAACTGCGACACCGACACATATAATTGTCAGAGCTAAAACTCAGATTTATGTCGATTTATCAAAATATAACAGCTGTCTTGTTTCCAAATCGGCTAATGACACGTTACAGAACTCTAGGCTTCTACAGTTACAGAACTTTATTTCTTAGATTTTTTTTTTGTGAGTATGACTTTTCGTGTGTTGCATGTGGTCCATTTATATATACAGGAGCGATCGGGTTACCCCATGAAATATGTTTGTGTGTGTGCACGCATGCGTTTGTTTGTTTGTGTTCATGTACTTTTATGTTTTCAGAGTGTTTTTCATGTGTGTGTTGTGTTGTGTGTTGTGTGTGTGTGTGTGTGTGTGTGTGTGTGTGTGTGTGTGTGATTTTCATTCAAAAACCGGAAATTTGGTTTGATCCTTGCTCAAAAGCCACATTTGTCCAACATTCGTCAGAGTAGGATTGTCATTTCTTTCCTCCGTTTGAGCAAGTATGTGTCTAGATGACTGTGATGAATAGTGTTGTTTTATGCTGTGTGTATGAACCTGAAAGAAAGGAGAACCAAGTGCAATAAATTTTGAGCCTACTCTTTCAAATAACACAAAGTGACCACACAATTTTGCTAGTTACCATTAACAGGATCCTATGGCGTCACTCCATAGGCTTGGGGAGAGTTCTGGGATTTAACCGAGGAATTTGTTACAAAATATGGTGATAAGTAATTGTGAACCACAACCTCTATTGCCCTGTTGTCAAAGCCCCAAATGATGAAAATTTCCTCCATCACCGGATCTATAAGCAGGTTACTCGATGTCAAGCTCCATACACATCCCAATGTATATTAGTGGTCACGGAGAAAACATTTTTTTTTTTTTTTAGTTAAAATACCAGCTTTTTCCTGTAGAAGTTGTTCCCGCGGTATAAACTCAGAGTAGCAATATGGGACATATTTACAGACGTCTAGCAAAAGAAATGTACTAAGATAATGTCACTAGCTAAAATAATTCAAAACCACTCCACAGTGCAAATTTAAATTCCTAAATTCCGTTATTACGACAGGCCAATGTTTAATCTATTACATAGTTGTAGAAATTAATTTGTAACCTTAAAAACAGAGAACAATAGTAAGACAAAACAAAATTTTTGAAGTGCGAATTGAACCTACGATCGTCAACATGAGAACACAGTAGCTTAATGCTCGCATCTCTTCAGCCGCTATTGAATGAACGGCACTTAAACTGGTATGCACTTAGCATGCACAATTTTACAATTTTTAATCCTCGATTTCTCATGAACGGATACTAAACTGGACAAACATTTTTACGGTGAGATACCTGAGGTGTTATACTACTCATTCGCCTTTGTCCACACTCAAGACTTCCCAGACCGTGAGTGGTTAACGCTTTGGTCTCGTATTCGGGAGGACGCCTGTTCGAATAGCCATCCGGGCTTCCAGGTTTGGGTTTTTCATGGTTTCCCCAAATCACTCCAGGCGAATGCCGGGATGCTTTCTTCAAAAGGTCATGGCCGAATTCCTTCCCATTCCATGTCCCCAGTTCCATCTCTCCTCTAATGACCTCAACGTGGACGAGCGTAAAGCCATAAGTAAAAAAAAAAAGATAAATAAATAAAAAAAGCTTCCTAGCCCTCCTGAACTTATGGAATAAACGACAGATGGCGGTAAGAAATCTTGTGGTACAGATTTTTAATTTTCTGCTCCAGAGGCATGTCACGGAGTGTCTTGCATTATGCCTCCGATTTTAAATAACGATAATAATAATACTGTGTTATCGTTTTAGGATGTGGATGAGAGAGTTTCTTACCGGCTGTGGAATCCGCCACTGTCGTAGCTACCCAACCAAACCGATAATCCTACCAGGAGAGAGACCAGTGGGTCAAACTAAATCCCCTCAGAACAGGCAACGCCAAATGCAGCGCAATGCTGTATTAAGTGGGGTCTGCCTGTTACTGCGGAGCTCCTTCCCAGATTGTGGAGCATATCATCAATGAATGACCTCTGAGGATGTATGATAGACCATTTCAAGACGTTTTCAGTGCTACAACTTCCTTCGTAGAATGGCTGCAACAACTGGACATGCTACCAACGTTGTTATCGTTGTATGTATATTGTATATATTTATATGTACATTAGTTGGTAGGCCATACGAAATAAATAAATAAAAATCATACTGGGTATAGGGGACCTAAAATTTAATGTTGAATCAGAACTACGGAAGCGTTCTGGTGTATTGCGCAAACACAAAGCAAACTTTGCCAGAGGTCAAGGTCAGTTTAAGGGCATTTGATAATCCAAGACGAAAAGTGATTTGAATCGGGGACTTTTCGCCTCCAGTCAGACTCCTTAACCTCTGAGCAACCAGACTACTCACTGACTTTAAGTCACACCCCAGGCTTTCAAGCTGCGAAACCCCATGGTAGTTTTTGCGTGATACCGGAGAAAACAATCTGACACTGTCTCTATACCGTCTGAAGTAATGGGTGGTGTGATCTTTGGTTCGTGGTAAATTAAAATGACTGGAAACTTTTTGTTTTCGGACACTTTAGATGTATGCATTCAGCTGCACTGCCATGTACAGACACTCGCATTGCAACCTACCGGAGCCCCGAATTATTATGCGCTGACGTAAACACGTGCGGGGGTGGTGCTGTTAGAGAGAATTTGTCGAGTCCTATATATTGCGGCTAGACAAGTCGAGTAACAGTAATAAAGGAAACTCTTGTTAACTGTTACTGGTGTGTGAATGGCGTATGAGTTGACATCGTGCGCGGACCGTAGATAAAGATTAGGGTACCTCCCCGTACATATAATAAAGGGTTAAAATATATATATTTTTTTCGACAATCTTATGTAGTATAGTAACGTTCAAAAGATATTCAACGTGTCCCCCCACTCCGCCCTTCACCCCCCTCCCCTCTATCCGGCCTTACATCTAATTTTTCCAAACATATGACTGAATGTATATTTGATGTCATTTAATAAAGATTTTAATCGAAACTTGTTTTAGGCGTGATACTTTCACGATGTTTCTAAGGTTTTCGAATTATTCTGTTACTAACAAACTTCATTTTACAGTCCAAAAAATAAACGTTGATTTTAACTATTAAAAGATTATTTGCTAAAATAACGTAAACCAAGACAACACATTTCAAGCAATTATTTCATTTTAATATCAAAGAGAACAAAATTGATACGTATCCAATGATTCAAGTGTGTAATGTTTTCAGCACTTTGCTTTTAAATTTATACATAAGGAAGTAGAAAATGCCAACATTCATTGATTTTTAGTTCAAGGCAAAGAATTCATTGTTAATAATGACAGTTGCATAGTCCGGGAGATATGAAGCTCGTTTCACATTGGTGATACGAATTTAATCGTATTATGGTATCCCAGATGTCCAGGCAAGACTATACTAGAGCTTCTTGATAACTTATCAAATGTGAATAGCATGGCGACTCTCATGTTTGGAGATTTTAATTGAGACATCGTCTACTACTTCAGTAAATCGATACGATATTTCTAGGAGAATACAGGATACAGATCATTACTCCAACGTTACATTACAACTGTTGAAGTAATAGACTTAGGTGATAAATTTGGAAAATTTTAATTGTGAGGTATACATATTTAGTTATCACTATTCCTTTGTGGGCAAGATGATAATACAATTACATAAGTATAATAAAAGCAGCTGGGGAGTAACGATCAGTAAGTAGATAGGATAATCATGAAACTTAAAACTTTTTTATGAAACAATTCGACTTCAATACAAACTTACTTTTGATCGTGGTTGGAGTACGACGTAATTATAAGTGCATTAGTATATCTGTTTTTTTTTTTTGTTATGTGTGTGTATGTGTTTGTATGTGTTTGTGTGTTTGTGTAGGAGTCTCCCACACGTATCTTCAGAAATGTTATTTAATATCATTTGAATATTATCGCCACGTCATGTAGATCCCAGTAGGTAATTCAATTATAGTGTTGTGTGTTTATTAAAAAGCTTGATCTGATCGTCAACATAATCATAATACTCATATAAAAACGACGGAACTTTATGATATACTTTCCTGCCAGTCACTTTCAAATTTATTTTTTCTAACGACGATATTATTTATAAGAAGAAGATGTCTATTAAAGTCTGACCACTACTACAGGAACAGTATGCAGCAAGATATAGCTACAACATTAGACAGATTGCCGATAAGTTGACTTAACTGTTATGAAAGTATCTTGCATACATTATTTTCACATTTGAAGTAAATGATCTGATATTAACACCGATAATAAAATAACTGAAAGATGTATTTGTCTCATTTCTAGTACTTAAAAATCATGCGTAAATCTTCATTATTATGAACTGTTCTAAGACTGAGTTGTTTGGAAGAGTGCCTAGATTACAATTTGTACTCAATGAGATTTTTAAATGATTTATTAATTTTTATTCATACAAATTCTTGCCAACTGGTATTAATATGACATTGCTCTAAAAAAAAGTAGACTATAAAGCTAATCATATATCTTAAAACGAGTGGTTATTTAAAATAAAGATGAAATTTTGTAACCGATGTTGCGGGCTATTTCTAAACGGTCTTCACACAACTACGTTTCAAGATCATACTTCAAAACGCAAAATCGCCAAAATGCAATACAGCACTATTGTGGATAATGTCACCAGTCAGTGTTGTACTGGGCGTACAGAAGTCGGCTTTGTGTACTTACCAGCCGGCTAATGTGTGGCACGGCTTGGCACTCGACTTACAGTTCACGGGGAACTTGTTTGGGCAGTAATGCGTTTCTCCTGTTCCCAGCCACTAGCGAATGAGGTTAGTTTGCACTCACGGGCAGGTACTGGACACGGCTTAGCAAGTTTCTTGTCCCCCTGCTACATGCCGAAGGAATCTTTCGGAACCAGTGAAACACAACACTTTCAAAACCATCACGAAATGTATTCACAATTGTGAAAATGGTGGATGGCAATGAAAGGCGATGTTTTTGGAACAATAAGGGTTGTTTTTCCGTTACTGAGCCTGCTAGATGAGTGGTTTAATCAGTCGTGGCATTCGGGAGGACGTAGACTCGATCACCAGTGCAGACATCCTGATTCCGGTTTTGTACGGTTTCTCGAAATTACTCCAGTTAAATGCCGGGATGTTTCCCTTCAGAGGGTAATAGCAAAATTCTTTCCCTTTCTTTTCCCTCATTTATACCTCTCTATTATGACGCTGATGAGGCGCAAAGCCCTGAAAACAAAAGTTTTCAGATGTTATACAGGATACAATTTTATTATATAATATCGAAAATTTTGTTTTCCAGCAGTTTTGTACGAGTATTGCCGTTAGGACGGCTGGTACACCAATCCCACGGTTTGAACCGGGGGTGGATTGGGGGGGGGGGTGGAAGTTATGTTCCTAACTCTGTATGACGATTACGCAAATTAGAGGAACCAACGATTATAGTTCATGAGAGGCAATTCGCTATTTATCAGCGATATTGCGCAATTGGGTGTGCTTTGACATCTTTAATAGTCTACAAAGAAACAACACATGCTGGGTGATTGATCTTTCAGTGGATAAAACAGTACAAAATAAGAGGAAGATTATAGTATATTAAACTAGTAATAGGGGACTTAGGTGATAATGGGTGTGTTGAGATGAAAAAATACGCTTTGAAAATAAATAGACGGAAGACCTGCAATAAACAAGTTGATTAATAATGACAAAAAACTTTTCCAGAAGTGATTCGCAATTTCGAAAGAGAATGAACTTTCAAATTCGCTGTAGCAAAAACAGATTGCAGACCTAAGATATATGCCATCCTTTCCAACTATTCACATTAAATGTACCTAATTTTTTAGTAAATGTTAATTTCTAAATTTTAGTGACAGTTCACGTTTTCTTGATTGGCAAAAGCAACATCTTCTGCGGACAAGACTAAAAATATTTCACCCTCCCCCCGGGCATTATAATCTAACAAAACACAAAATTTATAGGTAGTTACAAGTCAAAAAAGTGAACAATCTTCCCATCACATTCTTATACTGATGTTATAAGAAATGTTTAGTTTTCTTTTTTTTTTAATTTTTGGGCCAGAGCTGAATCATATTATCTAGGAAGCTAGTCTACAATCAACTAATTGTTTCTGTAAGGAAATATGTTCATGAATAACAAGTCGCATCCAATGTTTTAAAATAAATAATTATTCAATGACACGTATTTACTTTTGAATAATAGATTTGAGTTTCATTACTAAATCTTGATCAAGGCTTTGTAGAAATTCATTTTTATGACACCAAATTTAGCAATTCACATGTGGCTTCCCAAAAGGGAGCGGTATCCTTTGGCTTTGAAAAGTATACTCTTTTTTGCTTAAGGTCTTTCGCCTCGTTGTCATCAAGGTCATTAGAGACGGTAAAGGAGTGTGCGCAAGAACTGGAAAGAATTTGGCAATGACATTCTGAAGACTGATTTTGGGAAACCATAGAAAAGAGAAATCTGGATTCGAACCCGCGTCCTCTCTAATACCAAACCTGGGCCTTATCGCTTCACCAACATATTTACCCTGCAGTCAAACTCCAAAATGAAAATTTCTTCCGCCACCAGAATTCGATCCAGCTAAACCAAAGTCGTAGCAAGTCGTGGTTGCTCAACGATCTTGGCAGAATACTTATATCACACTTAATATACTAGTTCTAGCGAAGTCTCTTGCAATTTTAGCCCAGCCTGACTACTTTGCCTCAACTGGTTCGCCTGTGTAACGGAGGTCAGTGTGTGTGCTACGGTACTGGGCGTTAGCGAACCGCGAAATGGGCCGCGCGATGCACGCCCCAGCAGCCTGGCTTCGAATCCCGGCCAAATCTGCTCGGGCGGAATTTCCGGTCGCTGAACTGTAAACGATCGGTGGTGGATCCGCTATCAGCGAAATCGACGCACTAGCCTCGCCATCCTGCTCGATGGCCCTAGTATCAACACTACTGCAACACTATTTAGTTTAGAATATATGTGTTAGCTTCGATCACATGTAAGAACACTCTCGGGATTGTGGAACAGTACATGTCAAACTTACAAAAAATAAACTATAATATTATTAGGGTCTACTATTATTGATTAGCTATTTAGCATCAGAAAATTATACACAATTGTCAGTGTTAAATAAAAACAAGTAATATCGAATGTTAATTATTATATTTGAATTTTCGGAGAGTAGTACCGAGCGGGGCGGTGTAACGGTTAGCGTTCTCGCCTCGCATTCGAGAGGACGGCGGTTCGAATCCCCGTCCGGGCATCCAGATTTGGGTTTTCCATGGTTTCCCCAAATCACTCCAGGCAAATGCCGGGATGCTTCCTTCAAAAGGCCATGGCCGAATTCCTTCCCATTCCTTGCCCCCCCATCCTTTCCCGTTTCTAAAAGACCTTGATATTAAAAAGAGACGTAAAGCAGTTAAAAAAAAAATTCGGAGTAGTGATTATTTTTTTTCATTTGCAGTTTGTCATATGCAGGCGATTGTGTTATTTTTCCCGCTTCTAATGACCTTAGCCGTCGACGAGGCGTAAAGCAATAAGTAAAAAAAAAAAGTTATTTTTGCTCATGGTAGAGATGATGCTACGGAAAGTTACTGAAGAATGCAGAAATTGGTATTAGGAAATACTTAAAATTCAGCATATGCCGTTTGAATTTATAAAGGAGGACTTTGTACAGGATGGCGATACATTAAGGCCACAGTAGAGAGTTAAAGTATCCCAGAAATATATTCACCTATGTTGATAGAAACTGTGAAGACTTTGCAGGTGAAGATGAGATTTTTTTAAACTTTTGGTTAATACGTTTACTGCTCTTCAGTATTCTGGTAATTGGAGCAGTAAAAAGATTGGAGACTAAAACGAGAAAGAGCTCGGGAAATGATCTTCTGAAGGCATCATTCTGATACTCACCTGCAGTGTATTCGAAGTTACAAATGTGCTTATTCAGATTTCTACATAATTATAAGGATATAAATTGTTAAATTAGAATACGCTTGTACACATTCTCGTTTTAAAATAGTGGTTTTTATGTAACATATCTGAGTGATTTAAAAAAAAAAGAATAACAGAGTGCCAGCAATCGAAATTAGATATGAACCAATTAGAAAGAGATTGGGATTGCATTGTAAAATAATAGCGTAGAAAATAAACAATTATTCTCGTGTATATAGCCTTCTGGGGAGAATGAGAAATGTCTCGAAGGTGACATTCCGAAAGACTGGGACGAAAAAATTGGGAGTAAGTTTGGCCACGTATGCGCTGGTCAGAAGAAGTAAGTACGGCAGTGGAAAAGAGCCTTGGAAGTTGGTTCGTAAAGTAAGATGGGGTAGCATTTAAAATTTCAATGAATCGCTGTAAAATACTCGGAAAAAATGAGGAGCTGAACAATAATATAATCGGATCTTTGAGTTCTGTAGTTAAAGATATCTATCAATTCCAACTACATTACTTCTGAAATAATTATTTTTTCGCACCCATTTTCGATCATAAGCTGATGAGTACCCATCATCATGAATCTCTAAAGATGTGAATCTTTGTCACCACTCCTGCGTCAATGGTGGATTCTGACCCCCCCCCCCCCCCGTTTTTTGGAAGGAACCTAAACTAAGGAGAGAAACTTAAGTGTAACTATCTGTGTGCGATTAGTGTATTGGACGTCTACGATAGGAGTACATTTGTAACTGAAATGTGTATGTTATGGGGCGGAAATCGAGTACCGTCCCAGCATTCATCTAGGTCAGGGGTCTCCAAACTACGGCCCGCGGGCCACATCCGGCCCGCGGACAGATTTTGTCCGGCCCGCGGAGAGCTAGCATACTTGAAAACTCCTTTTAGAGAACATATTTTTTATAGCAAATTAAATTTAGTTTACTGAAGTATTCTAATTTTATGTTGGTTTTGGCCCTCGGAACTTACTGGAGTAATCAGTATGGCCCTAAGGCTGGAAAGTTTGGAGACCCCTGATCTAGGTGATTACGGAAATCCGTATAAAACTCATAACCAGGACGACCTGAACGCGAACTCGAATATACTGTAAATATACTGTATAATAGCATTTGACTGATTAGGCATACGATTCTCTGCACTGTCGTTTATTCATACTAGCTGATACCCGCCACTTCGCACGCGTGGATTAAGAATTTTTTTTACCAGAATTGAATATAGAAAGTTGGTGGTAACGAAAGATTGGTCCCAACCAACACCGAGTCGGCATAATATGACAGGAAAGCTATCACTATATCACTCTACCGTCGAACCAGTCTCTTGAAGAGAATCAATGTCCAACATATTTCTGTCACCATTCGATAAGGTCTCAAAATTTCGTGACTACAATTGTTAATCATACTGGAAAAAATGTCCTGTGCCCTTCATATAGATTTTCTTGTCAAATTCCATCAATATCGATATAGCCATTTAGTCGTCAAAACGTAACAAAAATACAGTGACTTACTTCCGTATTTATAATAATATTACTGCGGTTCACACACACACACACACACACACTGCGAACAACCCCTGAGGGATCATTATAACGAAAAAAAGTTTACCCCTACAGCATTGCAAGACTACCTACGATTTGTCTCGCATTGCACCCCTAACTTTGTGATATCTACAGTTTAATATTCAATCCGAATAACCTACTGCCCAGGCGTGACTCTTACGATCAAAAAACAACTTTTAAAATGTTTGCCACTATGGAGATTTGAACCTGAGACCACACTCCAACACATCAGTAATCGGGCGCTTTAACCACTAAGCTACCAGATCGCTGTATGGAAAGGTAGTACACAGACCTACACATCCTACGCGTTTTTCTATCGCCGTTCTGTAATTTTTCAAAATTATAAGACAACATGTACTCTTTATACAACCAAATGTAGACAGTACGTATTTTTCTCCTTGTTTCAAAGGATAAGTGTGCAAAGTTTCATCGAGATCGGTTTAAAACTGTGGATTTGTATGACGAACAAACAAACTAACAAACAAACTAACAAACAAACAAACATACATACATTCATCTTTAAATATATAGATTATCACCGTATCTGTTATAATTATTCATTTCAAAGTGTTTATGACTATCAAAGTGAAGGGCAATACACAGACAAAACAATTATCAAATACCAAACGAGTCCGAGGCGGAACTCTCAGCGAATAAAGTTAGTCTAAACTTATTCTAAAGGCTATGCATTGTTATCTTTATAAAAAGCTTCCCTCAACGCTGATAGTGTGATAATCATTACTCCACAAAAAATTGAAGCGTCTTCAGATTATTTGGAAAAGCGTTCATATGACAAGCCTTTTACAAATAAACATTTCACAATTACTGTGCTACCGAGTCTGATGGATGAACGGTTAGTACTTCAGTCTGCCAATCGGGAGGACGCAGGTTAGATTCCGGTCCGGCCTTTCAGATTCAGGTTTTCTGTAGTTTCCCGAAATCACACAAGGCAATCATCAGAATTACGACCCGTTACTTTCCCATCTCCCTGCACACTGATGGCCTCGATGTAAACGAGCCACAAAGCACTAAGTAAAAATCAATGGAGGTATTTTCGTAGATTGCCGGAAATGACGGTGGCAATTATCTCAGATAATTCACGAACAACACATTTACACGAGTGTTCAGTTTTAGTTGGGAATAATTTTCTTTTTTTGCCAGTGTGTCCTCCAGTCGCCGCCCCAGGCCGCAGGTGTATGGGCGTTTCCAGTCTCTGGTGTTGCAAGCCACCACGCCCTCGATCTCTCACCGGCACCAGATCGTGACACGCAGGTGCCGACAACATTCTCTCAGTCGCTTGATCTCTCACCTCCTCTCATTCACATGAGGAATACTCTCGGCAATCTTAACTAGTATGTACAGGGTCAGAGTAGGAAAAAGTTTCTAAAGGAAACCGTGTTCTGCAATTAAAACTGGATTAGTGTGTCTAATGTTTTGAGGGAAGAAGAGAGGGTTTGTCGTCCTTCGACAAGGTGAATGTTATTCACGACGATTCAGTATAACTGTGGGAAATTGTTACCATCTGTCTCCGAACTGTGGAAACCATTTTATGATTATTTGTTTAATGTATACATCTGTTTAATAAACTTGCCAAGAGTACGAAACAGTTTGCAGATAATAAAGATATATTTAAAGAAAAACTGAGATATTATCTTATTGGCAACTCCTTATACTCCATTCAAGAATTTGAACAAATTAATTAATTGTATTCAGTATGACTTTTGCAAATTTCAGTTGTAAACATTAATGTTTATTATTATTCTGTTTATTTGTCTTTGGAACTTATAATTGTTTTTACTATGATTATGACTCATATTGTATGTATGTGTATTAACCATGACATATTTCACATCCCAGAGGTCCTTCCTCAGCAGGGATCCATGAAACAAGATTGATGAATGAATAAATAATAAATAATGATACTTCAAGGCACTATTCCAGAATTCACCAACACCGTTACATAAAATCAAATAAAACCTAATCTGGTTGGCAGATGGCGGGATTTGAAGTAACGAACGTCGCACTTTCCCATGTCGAGAATAGTGGCGCTTTAACTCTTTTAGCCAAACTGCTGAATTACGCTTACGTTTTGACAACTTAGGCTATATGACATCTGATTTGCTCCAGATCTGTTAAGCGAATATTACATTTATAGTTTTAACGATTGTGAATTGTGCTGTGCTAACAGAACAACAAATCGTTTCGAACTGTTAGCCATTAATGTAAACACAGGTATGCGACCACTGAGATCTCTGTTTGGATTTCTCACTTATTTCAGACATTTAACGAACAACGTCAGATGTAGCAAATATTTGATCAGAAAGCCGTCCTAGGTGGTTCAGTGAACGAAATTACTTACGTTTTATATGATAAGCGTTAGTTCTTTTACTGTGTAGCCATTCATATTATTCCCTTACATGGTTGCGAAAAATGACTGAAGTTACATTAGTGGCGTCTGGTAAGTGTGTCTCTCCATATCAAATGCTACCGAGCTTTAACGCTCTGAGCTTAGGTGTGATATTATTTTACAACAGACTTTCCCAACCTTTTCCAACGGCCGACCCCTTAGAGATTAGACCATGATCTCCACGTACCACTTAATATAATGTATATCTATAAAACAAAAACCGGATAAATTTGAAAAATAAAAACTCAGAAACTACTGAGCAGATTTCGATGGGGTTTACACCGTTTAAAAGCTTAGAATCTCAATTCAGTTGTTTGGTATGTCTTATATATCAATATTACATAATTACAGAGATTTAAATGAAATTCTGAACTTATGATGACAAATACCAAAGTTTGAACCACTAGTTGTTGCATACTCCGCAGCTCGCACAAAAGACACAACTACAATATCTCTGACCATAGCATTTAATGAACGCAATAAATGCAATTTACAGTAATAACTATTTTGCATATTCCACACTAAACAAAACTTGAAATATTCTCTAATTTAATTCGGGAAGTTCAATTTTTAAACGCCATACATGGCTGTATTAAATGCGAGAAATTATTAACGAAAAAACAACAGAGATTTTCTTTGATCCCAATCTCTGTTTGATCCCAATCACAGCTACAGTGACTCTGGCTATCATATACGGTTTAGGAAAACAGAGCGATTTCGTATTACATTATGTACCACACACGTGAGTTTGACATAATCTAGCTTTGAATCGTATTATAATCTATTTAAGTTCTCGAGATATCGAATGTCAGACAAAATATCCGGCGTTTCTAGCTGAAAGTAGAGTCATTCTGTTCATAATAATTAATGCGTAGGCTTATGGTTTTTAATACAAACAGAACGAAGCCCTTAGTGTTGCAAATAAAAACAGTTTAGGACAACCCAGCAGCTTTTCTTATTTTATAATTTATTGCGTTGTTTAGTAATGCAGAAATACTTGATATACAACTTTTAATACCTGATATTCAACTATACAGGTACGGAATATATTTTAATTTTGAGTTACAGTGCAAGATGAAGTAGAATAATGAGAAATTTTTTAGCTCCAGCGGCAGATGAGTCAGCACAATGAGAGACATCTAATGTTTGATACTACGAAAACTCGATCAAAATCGATACAGCAGTTTTCAGATAATGCTTCATTATTCGTAAAGTAAATGTGTCGTAACGGCTTAAGACATACGTAAAATTTTATTTTGAATCCAAACTCTGAAAATCCGTTCAAAATAAGTAGTTTTTGCTTGATGCCGGAATAAACAGACACATTCTAGATACATTTTTATGTATGTGGTATGTAATAATGCTCGTAATGTTTCGATTTCGAAGCAGCAACATTTACGAAATCAATGAAACTTGGTAAGTATGATTCTGTTCAGGCGCATAAAAATAGTGTATGGGTAAATCAAATGAAACCCACTCCTTTTTTGGTAGGGTGAATGCTTTAATTCCGAAAATTGATGGGGCGAATTGTATGAAATTTGGTACTGTTACTCATTGCGTGAATAAAAACAGCGTATGGGCAAATCAACGCCAATTAAACCGGGCAACGCCGGAAACTCTGCTAGTAATAATAACGACAATTGGGGGCTAGACTAGAACCTAAAATTTGATAGCTCGACTAACATCCTACACATTGTGGTCAGAGTTCGCGTGTTCCCACCCCTCAAATTATGCTTTCGTAATTATTTATTTTTATTTAATCCACTGACATCTTGGGATAGGTTAGCGTTCCGCACATAAGGAAACCATGTTCTACATTATAGTGAGTGTAAACATGAAAATTGCTGGCTCGCAAACAATCTCCTAACAAGTAGAACATCCGCAACCGCTTATACGCCAGCTTACGGCTCGATTGGGCGAAATATTTTGGCACTAGTTAAATAAATCTCCTCGCCATGCCTCCACCACAATAACGTTTTAACGAATTACCTAATGGTAGAATAAATTAAGAGAAGAAATAAATGACGAAGAAAAGATTGTCGTATTTTTTCTCAGAAAGAAAATGAAAAACTAAAACAGTTCGTAAAATATAATTGGAAAAAGACAGTTGAGATGTTAATTTATGTTTATACTTAACTGTGTTATACGCCTCGTCGACGTCGGATTCATTAGAGTCGGGAAAGGACTGGAAGCAAGGAAAGGCCATGGACTTTTTAAGGAACCATCCCAACATTCGCCTGGAGTGATTTCGGGGAACCATGGAACACATAAATCTGGACAGAGATTCAAACCTGCGTCCTGCTGAGTACGAGGCCAGAACATTGCCGCTTATTCACCGAGCTCGGTTTATCTTTGTGCTTTAGTTTTGAATGCACCTGCTGAAATCTGGCATTTCTTCAAATTGAGACGGGAATAATCTTTATTACGTATCATCGCCTAGAATTACAATTAATTCTAGTGGTATTAAGGATGAGGTCACAATTGTTGCGGAATTCGATTATGTTCTAATCACCTAACTTAAACATTCATAGCGAACCTATAGTTTTATGTATTATGAGAACCACGGAACGTTCTAACATGCTTCATATTAACAAATGGAACTGCTTAAAACCGTAAAATCACAATTGAAACTGGATTTCGAACCTTTGAAATATTAAGAGACAACTTTACCACATTGGCACTAGGCAGTTTCACGCTAGCTTAAAATAATTTATTTTCGTTCGACATAAAAAAGTAATTCTATACCCAATAACAGTTACTAGAAATTCAAAGCAAGTTGATGCGTCCCAGTAATCCTCTTCAAGCTGCAGCTGTCCTTCCAACCAAAGCCAAGGGCAGACATTCCAATGACAGAAGAACTATAACGGTTCCATGTTTACACCATGGATCAATTTCCTGTTTTTGGTGCGGCTGTAATAGCCGTGTTGCATGTTACTTGGACACCATGTTTTCTGAACCATAACACGTCCATACTAGCTGTATAGAAGTAGCATGACTTGATGTTAAAATCGTTCCGCCTTTCCGCCAGTTATTTACATTAAAACATTTGAAACTTATGCCTTTCATTTCACGTGTAATCAGTAGTACTCTATAAAGAAAACACGAAACGATCATCTAGCGTAAGTGGGTGAACGTTTGGTGTTCTCGCCTCGCATTCGGAAGGACGCAGGTTCGAATCCCCGTCCGGGCATCCAGATTTGGGTTTTCCATGGTTTCCACAAATCACTCCAAGCGAATGCCGGGATGCTTCCTTCAAAAGGCCATGGCCGAATTCATACCCTTTCCTTGCCTCCAGTACTTTCCCGCCTTTAGTGACCTCGACGTCGACGAGTCATTAAGACATAAGCAAAAACAAAAACAAACGAAAAAAACCGATCGTAACAATAACAACTTACTTCATCCGACAGAATCAAACCTTTGACCCAAACAGTAGACGTACACATCTCCCTAACCAACCAGAGTGGAATTAATATATTTTCTTTGGAGGGGGGGGGGGGTACATTTTTTGGCGAGCGCTGAGGCTCCCTTATTTACAGTGGTAGTGGGTGAGTGGAAAGGCTCTGGCCTCGCATTCGGGAGGACGTGTGTTCAAATTCCCGTCGGGTCATCAAGATTTCGGTTTTCTATGGTTTCCTATATAATTTCAGGTGAATGCTAGGATGGTCCCTTCAAAATGTTATGCCAAATTCCTTCCCTTGCCGCCAGTTCTTTCCTGCCTCTAATGACATCGACGTTGATAAAGTTTAAGGCCCTAACCTTTTTGTGACCTCGCATTCGAGTGGATGCGGGTTCGAATCCCCGTCCGGGCATCCAGATTTGGGTTTTCGATCGTTTCCCCCAAATCACTCCAGGCGAATTCCGAGATGCTTCCTTCAAACAGACATTCCCGAATTCCTTTCCGTTCCTTGCCTCCCGTCCTTTCCTGCCTCTAATGACCTCGGCGTCAACGAGGCGCAAAGCCATAAGCAAAAGAGAAAAACATACCAAAAAAAAAAAAAAAATGTGAACGAGATAAACATTTTAGAATACAAGACTGTTGTGGACAGTATTGTGGTGGGCTACACGAGTGAAGGAGGCAGTAGATATTTTGAAAAAAAAGCAACAATTTCAGCGAAGACAGGTGGCTAGTGCTCTTTGACGATTAGCGTTTGTTGTTAAGCAAACAAATGTAGTATCTTGCACGAAAGTTGCAGAATGTCAGCTAAGAGCTCAGGAACAGAAATATAAAAACGCGAAATCCCCCGAAAATCAAGTTAGTCTTCTGGATATTGTTTAATAACGTGAAATCTTGGACATCAGGGAAACTTAAAGTAAAAATAACACAGCAAAAATATTTTGTTAAAGAAAAGATAGTTAAGATTTATATTTCAGAAAAATTATGGAGTGAACATGTTGCGGAAATTATAGACGACTTTATACAAGAATCTTTCAAACTGTCGAGTTCGGATGGAGAAATAAACGAGAGTAAGAGTTGGAATAAAAATGAGGGCTTACGAAGCTGAAGAACTAGGTGGTAATTGATTTTATGCAGATGCAGAGATTTAGTTAGGATTGCATCGAAAGAATCTGGAGATTGCTAACTAAACAATGTAGAGTTCCTGCGATCGAAGGTTATCTTGCATACTTTTGCATAACTTTACCGTTGATTGTTCGGAGTCTCTTCAGTCGACGAGGCAGAGTTATTAGAGTTACACTGCAATTGCGAGGGTGTATTGTTAGCTGAGAATTTCATATTCAGCCTACCACCTACAAATCTGTCGAAACTATTACCTACGTGCGCTCCTTACGCTGTATTCCAACTCACTCGATGCGGTGTGTTGATGATGATTAACAGATTATTTCATGATATTCTATGAAGGGACATCAGTAACAGATGGAATAATCTCTGTACTCCCACTTCCTGAACCTTCAAATATTCGTTCTAAATAATCATGTCAAATATTTTCTGTTATCTTCGTCTACTAATTTAGTTAAACAAGAAATAGAAGTCATTTTTCTCATTGCTAGCAGAGAGATATCATTCTCGACATTTGTGAACAGAAATAACTTCGAACATGATATATTCAGCATATGTTTTCATGTTGTAACAAAATTTTCATGGCATATTTTACAGTGAGGCGAGTTAATTTCAGTCAACAGTCATAATTTTCTATAGAAGTAGACTCCATCAATCTTCCTTAGTTCTGAAACTAAGGAATCACTTGCCAATTTGGCATTACCTTCCTTTTTAGTTTGTTTGGTCATTTTATTCCTTTCTTTTTTATAATATTTTCTATAGCCACAAGAATATAAAACGTGCCGTAATGTCACTGATTTCGAGATTCATGGAAAATTAATATATTTTACAGAAGAGTTATAGTAACTCTTACCTCATCAATTTCCCTGCAAACCACGCCTTTGCCACCGTACAAGTTGCAAAACGATATCTTTAAACTGACAAAATATAGGTGTGTCATAGAACCTAATGGAGATGAAAAATTTAAAATCGTCTGAGTCATTGTAACGTAAAAATCGATTTTTCAGATTATTTTTGACGGCCTCCGCTACTTGTTAGTATTCTTCTGAATGGGTTAGTGATATTCATCTAATGTAACGGTGTCTTTGTATTTGCAAAGTGGGAAGCGTGGGAATATTGTTGTTACATCGAATCGGAACCTTCCATCTTTACAACTAGTTAACCTCTTTGCAACGAATTATAATCGATTTCATTATATAATTGTTTGAAAGTTGGTACCAGCTTTAGCAAGTCATAAATCCATGTTACAGGGAACATCACCGTGATAACGTAATAAATTAAAGAATAAAATAAAATCTATTAAGTGGAAACAAGCACAACTACATTTCAAATTAGTTCATGAAATCTAATGGTAAACTTTGAATATATTGATAATCGTGACATCTTCGTGAAAAAGGAGCTTGTTGGTAGAAGTATAGCTAAGTTGCAGAACAGTATATTTTATCGAATGTTTCTTTTTTTGTTTATCCTCTTCAGTCCCGAGGTATCATACAGGGTGTTACAAAAAGGTACGGCCAAACTTTCAGGAAACATTCCTCACACACAAACAAAGAAAATATGTTATGTGGACATGTGTCCGGAAACGCTTACTTTCCATGTTAGAGCTCATTTTATTACTTCTCTTCAAATCACATTAAACATGGAATGGAAACACACAGCAACAGAACGTACCAACGTGACTTCAAACACTTTGTTACAGGAAATGTTCAAAATGTCCTCCGTTAGCGAGGATACATGCATCCACCCTCCGTCGCATGGAATCCCTGATGCGCTGATGCAGCCCTGGAGAATGGCGTATTGTATCACAGCCGTCCACAATATGAGCTCTAACATGGAAAGTAAGCGTTTCCGGACACATGTCCACATAACATATTTTCTTTGTTTGTGTGTGAGGAATGTTTCCTGAAAGTTTGGCCGTACTTTTTTGTAACACATTGTATATGATACCTTCAGGAATTTTTTTCTCGGGCCACTGCATAACTGAACCTTTTCTGGCCTATCGTATCTTCTACAATATACATCGTGCTTCTCACAGCTCATATGTTAGATCTTCTGCTTTTGGCAGCCCTGATTGGACACTTGGGATCCTGCAGCTGTACAACATGGCTCGTCGAAATGAAGGTAAAGACATATATTTTTTCCATGAAATAAAGTAACATGAAGCAGTAAAGTTGTGTGTATAATTTTCCTGCTTGACTCCCGAGGTATCATATATATACCATCAATAAAAAAATAATTATTGTTTCAAAAAAAATTTTTATGGTCATTCATAAAAGTAAATAACACAATAGAAGTTCTCTTGCATTTTTATTATGAGCTCGGGACTGAAGAGGTTATGACGCCTCGTCGATGTAAATAGAGGCGGGAAGGAATGGAAGGCAAAGAATGGAAGGATTTGGCCTTGGCCTTTTTGAAGGAAGCATCCCGGCATTTAATCGGATTTATTTAGGGAAATCATGGAAAATCCAAATCTGGATTCACGGACGGTGAATATTTCTACTACAATATCCTCTCATGAGAATATGCTAGTAAACATAACAATATTTGTAAACGTTCCACATCTAATTTCAGCGAAGATATTACGTAGCAGCTGGTAATAGTACAAATTACACAGAAATTAACATTGTTTTAACTGTTATATTTTTTTGCGCAGCTCCGAGTCGGATTAGTTTTTTGTTTATGTTTGTTCGTTTGGGCCCACTAGGATCACATTAAGCATTTGTTTAGCTTTAATCTTACTGTGGGTTTGTACACATCGTGTTACAACTAGGGTCGTTAACCCTAAAGGGGACCTACAGATTAACGTAGAATCCGAACCATGGAACGTCCTTGCGTAGCTCATAACACGTAATACAACTCTCAAAATCCCTGCACCTACCGGGACTCGAATCCGAGACCAGAGCAGCGAACGTTTTGAAAGCAAGCACCTTAACAACTGAGTAAAGTTTTTTTTAATATATATATTCCTTTTTTTTCTTTCTTTTCTTCCATAGTAAGCTTAACCCACGATAGGTTGATAAAGTATATTTACTGAGGATCGCGATGCAATTACTTACGAGAGAAATTTGAAAATTTATCATATTCGGTAGGAATATAATCTTTATCAGTTATCTGGTTCGGTAGAAATACAATATTCCTAAGTTATCTCTTGAACTGTCTAGTAAGGAAGTGTGACGTTCAGCATGCTGAACGTCACACTCTACCATCACAGTGTCCTAACGACATCGGCCAAGGGGCGGACTCACGACGAATGCAACAGTATGCCAGAGTTCTTGTTGAAATGGTATTATGCCGGACATAATAGGCAGAAGGACAAAAAAAGCATTGAATGGTGATCCTATAGATCAGTTACAAAAACAAAAATCACAAGAGAGATGGGAGAAAAACATCATTGTAGTTAGATGCCAAAGAATTTTAGGATATCGTTTTACGGAGCTTGGTTCTTGAGCGGTAACGGTTTGGCCGCGTATTCTGAAGGATGCGGGTTGGAATCTCCGTCCGACCATCTACAATTGGATTTTACGTGGTTTTCCCATATCACTTCAAGAAAATAGCTGGAAGATTCCTTCAAAAGGCTATGGCCGGATTTCTTTCCATTCCTTACCACCAGTCCTTTCACGCCTCGGCGTCGATAAGGCGTAAAGGCATAAGCAAAAAAAAAAAAAAAAAAAAAAAAAAAAAAAAAAAAAAAGAATAAAATCGCTCTACCTGGAGAAGACTATATGGGTTAATAACAAGGAAGAACACTGCATGCCTGAATTTGCAAAAAACGTATTAGAAGTTACGAAAATTGTTGCGCCATAACCCCGTCACCGGTAGCTCTGCTTATTTCTTTTCTGGCGAGGTACTATTACTTTTGCTGGCAGTGAGCTAGCACGTTTCCTGGTATGCGGTAGGGTTGTTGGCCCCGCCTGTAGTATACCGTCCAGTCACGACAAACTGGCGGGAGAAAGTTACCTCAGTGACGCGGGTTGTCAGCGGATCTATGCTTCTTAGGCAACTATACCAGCAAACAAGAACGAACACAAACTCACTGGTAAGGGGCCATCCATAAATTACGTCACACCTTTAGGGGGGACGGGGGAGAGGGTCAACAAAGTGTGACATCGTGTGACAAAGGGGGGGGGGGGTGACGAATCATAAACTTTGTGACATCACATGCATAATTTGTATTATTTTTTGGCTCGTGGCGGAAGACGAAGATGATGTTGACATATCGAATGTTCCCAACACTATCGAAATCAAGAATGAAGTTACTATTATGCCAATATAAACGGTATCAACGAATGGGTTCAAAATCCATGGAGACATAATGACTCAATTTTGTATCATTAATTCGATTTTTATGTTTTTTTGTTAAATATTTTCTTAAATGTTTGATTTATTGTTGATATGATTTTTTTAAACTAGAAATTCATAAATAATTTTGGAAGTGCTGTTTTAATTTATAAATTTAAAATTGCAAAATATGTGATGTCACACCAGGGGAGGGGCGGTCCCACAAATGGAGGGAGGGAGGGGTCCAAAAATCATGAAATTCGTGTGACGTAATTTGTGGATGGCCCCTAATATGAGTACCACACTTGTAATAGTGAACGTGCCTCTAGTATTCGCACTTGTGTGGTTGGATGTTAATTTACTGTTTCGAAGATAATATAAAAAATCTTTTAGCATCGCAGAAGACTTACGTCATTACCTTTCACGCAATGTTGAAATCACCCGAGTTTTGGTACTGTTCAACCAGCTATTTATCCACTCTTTAAATTGTTAAAAACTTGGTTGGGTTGACCGTTTTTCCGCAGTTGCTTTTTAAGAATTTAAACTACTAATGTTTTTATAAATAACTAGCTTTGTCCGGCCACGCTTTGCTGTGGTTCAGTTTGATATGAAATGAATAGGGAAGTGAATAAAAGTATTCTAGCGAACACTCGTTCACTTGGGAAACACATCATTCAATTTAATACTCTGTTTTGGTTTGCTGTGGCTATGGTGTGGAATGAAAGGAAAGGAAGAAAAAATATTTTTCACATAAAATCATTTTTTACTTTAAAAATTTGCCCGGCATGCGTTGCAATGCCTATTTTTCTTTCTAAGTGAGTAAACATATGTAAAGCAGACACATTTATATGTACTAAATAAGTGAAAGACAATGAATTTTTGAGTATAAATAAAATTTGAGAAAGTTTATTCTAGTGCTTTGGGATATTCAGTATTTTTATTCTTTCCGTTTTCTGTTTGGAGGCTGAATATTTAACTTCTGATGTATCATTTTTAATCGTAATATCGTGAAAATTTCGAATCACGATCCCTGCAGTTTTCTATATACTTGCTAAAAACTGATTGGTTTCAACTGTAATTTTTTTAAAAAAAAGTAATGTGATGGGGGGACAGTGAGTGGTTTTTTGTAAACCTAATGTAGTCATTATTTTTCCATTTGTTTTAAAGTATACATGTGCAAATGTTAATCGAAATTGGAAAAAACTGTAGCTTTGTAAAAATAAAATGTGCAAAAATTAAATGGGGTAAAAGGGTGAATGGGTGGAGGGTTGAATTTTTCTGAATCAAACGTTGATACTATTTTTCTCCTTCTTTTAAACTATAAGTGTGCAATGTTCCTTGAAAATTGGGTAGACACTATATAGAGAACTTTGACAAAAATTAAGAGGTTGGAAAGAGGGAGAGTGGTTGGGTTGCTGAAAACAAAATGCAGACAGTATTTTTCTGTTTGTTCTAAAGTATATGTGTGTTAAGTTCCATTCATATCGGATAAAAACTGTTGGTATGTACAAATAACATTTAGGGAGTGGGAAGGGAGAGAGGGGTTGGTGTTTTGTAAACCAAATGTAGACAGAACTTTTCTGTTTGCTTTAAAGTATACGTGTTCAAAGTTATTTCAAAATCGGATAGAATCTGTAGCTTTGTATAGAGAACACTGACAAAAATTAAGGGGATGGAAAGAGTGAGAGTTGTTTGATTTCTGAAAACCAAATGTGGACAGTATTTTTCTGTTTGGTTTTAGGTATACGTGTGCAAAGTGCCATTGATCTCTGATAAAAACTGTGGGTATGTAAAAAAAATTAAGGGGTGGTAAGGGGGAAAGGGAATGGGCTTTTGCCAAATTAAATGATGACAGCATTTTTTAAAAAAAGTATGTGTCCAAAGTTCCATCGAAATCGGATAAAATATGTGGTTTTGTATATAAATTAAGTGGTATAAACGGGGAATGGAGGTTGTATTTGGATTTTTCTCTTTTAAAAATCTTCTTCGTACCACCCACCACATTCTCAAAAAATTTCAAGTCAATCTACAAACTACGTTTTGAGTTTTGCGAGCACAAACAAACTGATGTTGAATTTTTATGTATAAAAAAAGAAGACTGTTTACTCCCATGTGTATCACCTTGACTTTTTAGTGCTGTTCAACCTGCTATTTATACACTCTTTTGACGAGTAACAACTTGGTTGTTAACCATTTTTCTGCAGTTGCTTTTAAGGAATCAAACTAGTAGCCCCCCTAAAATCTTATAACAAATTGTTTATTCCTATGATCGTTTCGGCATTATCAGTGGAAATATATTAGCAACGATTATATCTTGGTCAGGAATAGCATGTTTTGTTGCGCAGTCATTGACAGTGATTTTATATTTTGGTTTATATAAATTCCAACACTTCTATTTACAGCGATTTCACTATATGTGCATTGCAATCATCAAACTTTCTGCACTATTACCGCATAATTACACGTGGCTAGTTTGAGATTCAGATGCACTGATCCCATTTATTTCTTTTTTCCTTTTCCTCGTATGAACTTACGTCTCGTCGACATTGAAATCATTAGAGGCAGAAAAGAACTCGGGACCATAATCACGAAAAAATCTGGCCATGGATTTTTGAAGGAATCATCACTTGAAGAGACGTAGGGAAAAAATGTAAAACCGAAGTCAGGATTCGAACCTGCTTCCTCCTAAATTGATTTGTTTATTTCTACATTGTGTGTTGTAAAGTTATTAGTAAGCAAGCACTCTTATATAAAAAAAAAGATTTTATGGTGAATGCATTCTTTCGAAATACCTGTAGCCACTTGCAATCTAACGAACTTTAAGTCCTCGAAATTATGTTAGTCTATCACGTATTTATTTAATGAATAGATGGTGATATTACACTTTCTGAATGTACTTCATGAGTCATCAATGCTGGAATGCACGTTTAAACCAACGTTTTTTTTTATAGGGTTCCATATTTTCTGAACCCTTATTGTGTCACTTCTTTGTTCGCCTGTTTTTCTGTGTCTGTCAGAGGCTCATAATTTCTGGACCCTTTAACTAAGAAATTTCTAACTGTGCACTGTTTTAGTTCTTACTATCCAAAATAGCAAAATGATTAGTCCCGTATGTATTAAAATATGATTCTATGCTCTGTCTGTCTTTTCGATACGTTCAAAAAATCCTTTTCTTTACCCATATTTCCAGAAAATGTACTTTTCGTGACTTATCTTCCACTTAGTATCAATGTCTTTCTATTGAATCACATGTCGAATATTGCAATTTTCCTTCTCTCTCATGTTCTCTAGGTCCAAGCTTATTATTATTATTATTATTATTATTGATATGGCATGCGTTTATTTCATTTTCGTGAACTGTATTAGACTCTTATTGTGTTAACGACAATCACAAGTGACAGTACAGCACTTAATTAAGACCACCAATACCCTGGGCTGGAGTTGAATCGGCGACCCCCGGGAACGTGAGGCCATCTCGCTAGCCCCGCGCTGTCGAGGCTATATCCAAGCTTTACTTCTATAAAGCGATGTGTTCCAACCATACAGCCTAATAAAACTCTTTTGAATTTAGGTTAATATATGATACCATAAATTTTCTGCTTTTGAAGAACAATTTATTTGTTGTGCTAACCTACTTATGACATTTTTCTTTGCTTGGCTGTAGTTAGTCAGATAGCACATCAGTACGGTAAAACTTTTCAGAAACAAAGCTTTTATTTGTTTATAAAGCTAAGTTATTATTTCAGAAGCATAGCCATCATTAACTTTCATGTTCATATATCAACAAAACGTTTGATGATAATGTACACCACTCTTTGTTCAGTGTTGGTTACCGTTTGAATACACAGCATTTACAATGCGAATCCTGTTTGTTTAGTCTGAAAGCTTTTGATTGATGTAAACATTTTGTTTAATTGATTGTGTTCCCCGAAATTCGTTGGTTACTAACGCTATTTGCTTGACCGTGCCATGTTTAATCCCTGTTGTTTGTCTGACACTAATGGGTTCACCAACGCATTTACTCCTTCTGTAGTTACAAAATCGACCTTAAGGGTGATATTCCACTTACCGCGAGATCGAGAAGTATTTGACCGAGCGTGGTGGTGTAACGGATAGCGTTCTGGCCTCGCATTCGGGAGGACGGCGGTTCGAATCCCCGTCCGGGCATCCAGATTTGGGTTTTCCATGGTTTCCCCAAATAACTCCAGGTGAATGCCGGGATGCTTCCTTCAAAAGGCCATGGCCGAATTCCTTCCCATTCCTTGCCCCCATCCTTTCCCGTCTCTAAAGACCACGTTGTTAAAAAGGGACTTAACTGTTTAAAAAAAAAAAAAAAAGAGAAGTATTTGCTTAGGAAACAAATAAAAATGTTGCATCTCCAAATTTTCCATCTGATAGCGTCAGTTGACTAAATTCACCCACAATGACATCTTCAGATTCCACATGATTGTTACCTAATGGCTTTACTAAATTTGTTATCACCGATGTCAGATGATCAACTCTGTTCCACCAGAAATTTACAGACTTAATGGACTTAAAATAAGAAACCATATACATTTTGCGATTATTGTAAATAATTTACTTACCACTGCCGTATTGCCTAAATAAGCACTACATTGCGAGAAGATGACCAGTATTGTAGGATGAGCGATAACGTCTAGTCCTTACATTCAGGAAGATCCGTTTTCACTATTCAGTTTTCACTAGTTCTGCAAAATCACTCCAGACGTATGTAAGATAACGGCTTCATAAATTCGATGGGCGATATTCTTCTCTGCATTAATTACCGCGTTGCCGACGAGCTTTTAAGATCCTATATGAAAAAATCCGGAATCAAGTATCTATTAAATTTTTACGAGCTACATTATACCAATTTTATTTTCGGCATGAAAATAGGTTGACGTAATACTTAGTAATTCCATAACGAATCTTTGACACCGCAGCGGCAATTACCTTGCAGAAAACTTTCATGTTCGCTATATATCTGGGCAAAAGATATTGGAGCTATTTGGGATGTGTTATTTACTTAATTTCAATATAACGCACCTCATAGGTGTTTTAAATAACCGCGATAGAAATATAATCGGGGTAGCATACAAAACTACGGTAGCTCCTACTAACAGAATATCGATGTTCCTGTGTGCAATCCCTGTAAAAGCAGGTAACAGCAGGAAGTGAAGAAGTTCAGGCTTTATCTTAGAGTTTTATACGTTACGAATTTCGCGAATTGAATCATATCTGACAAGCATCGAAGTATACAGTGTAAAATTCCATTAAATTGTCCATCATTCACGACGGTGATATAAAAACTGAAGTATTATTTTAACCATAAACCCTTTTTTCGTTTTTATAAAATGTTCTCGGGTAACTAACTGAGTCAACGAAGTTTTATCACACGATATTTCGGCGATCACAGCTCTGTCACCATCTTCTGAATGTGATCGCTGAAATATCGTGTGATAACACTTCGTTGACTCAACTAGTTACCCGAGACATTTTATAAATTTTCAACGCCGAGGGTAACTTCGTTCTTATGTACTTTTTCTCGTTTCTGGCTTTTCACCTCGTCAACTCGAGGACATTAGAGTCGGGAAAGAACAGGGGTAAGGAGTGGGAAGGAATTCGGCCATATTCTTTTGAATGAACTATCCTGGCATTTGCTGGAGTGATTTGGGGAAACCATGGAAAACACAAATCTGGATGGGTGGATGGGGATTCGAACCAACATTCTCCTGAATGCAAGACGAGAGTGTTACAACTCGCCCATCACGCTTGGTGCCATGAACACAGTCTGGCCGTTACATAAAGCAATATCTTCATCGAACAGACTCGAATATACTTTGTATTTTATTACAGTATATTAAATCATTGATAATAAAGAGAAGAGACAATTGCTGCATTCGAGCAATGGAAATAACTGTGGAAGGATATACAGATCAATGTATAATAAGAAGTAAATATATAAGAAAGCAGATAAAAATATATGATATAAATAACAAAGCAGAGAAACACGGGAACAAATGGAGAGAACCCCTGTACAGAATGGGTGAAGCACGATTAATGAATACTAAACCAATATAAACCGAGAGGTAGAAGAGGCATAGGTAGACCAAAGAAGAGATGAGAATAGCCCCTGAAGGCGGAGCGTATCAACAGGCTTAATTATTGTATACGAAAAAAGATAATCTCGTATATCTGTCGTGCATTAGTACAGGGAGCTGCACTACGTAGTAAATACTGAGACGACCTCTATCTATCCTTCTTCCTGAAGAATGGCCTACAGAAGCAACGTCGTAACTCTGTATATCTTCATCACACTGAAACAGGCGGCATTTCTAGGTAACTTCAATTTTTGAAGTAATATAGCCGCAGCGGAAAGTAGTTGGAGAGTAGGTTGGTTGTTTTAGCACCCACACTATTTGCATAAAAAATTCATGTATAGTCTCTGCCTTCTGTACTACTAATGTGGACACATTATCTCAGTAAATACTCAACGAGGAATTCGACCATGGTCTTTTGAAGGAAGCATCTCGGCATTCGCCTGGAGCGATTTGGGTAAACCATGGAAAACGCAAATCTGGATGCCAGGACGGGGGATTCGAACCTGCGTCATCCGGAATGCGAGGCCAGAGCGTTAACCACTCACTCACCACGCTAGGTCGCTCAATTTCTGTCACGGAGACAAAATCTACCGATTGTCTCTACTCGTTATGGCGACACCTGGGAGACAAATGGAGTGTCCTGAAACCTATTGGAAAAAAAAATGCAGATCTTTTGTCTTTCGTTTTAAAAAGTAGACCTGCGATAATTCCTATACGCAGTATGTTGTATTGTGGGCTTTCTATTAAAAAGGTCATGCAATAGATGTTCACAGTATGAAGCAAGTCTTTGAAATGCCACTCTATAAATGTATTTTCTTCAACGTAACATTCCACTGTTTTTTTTTTTTTTTTTTTTTTTTTTGTTAATCTGCATAAAACATATGAATATTATTTTTATTTTGAAAACTTAAACTACTTTATAATAATGATATCAACTACAACTATCTACTACAATTTTACCCTTCGAACTTTGTAGTCTAAAACGGCAGCCAATACATATGGAATACACATTAATAACAGATTTAAAAGATTTAGCTTATTGAATTTCTTAAGTACCTAGTGTCTTACTAATATTATTTGGGATTTTTCGCTACTAGCTATGGAGAGAGGGAAAGCTGCAATTGTATTCAGACCCAAAGTAAGTAAGTTATTTTAACATAAATGATATAAAGCAACCAAAGGTTTTAAGACAATGCTGGGATACATCAAATAACTCTTTTTGAAAATAATTTACATTTTTATCTAATTCTTGTTCTACCAAGATTATTGACTGAATACTTGTACAATAATTTTACAGTGTTTTTTCAACTTTGTCCTTGGGTTTTTAAATGTAATGTAAAGGTTGAAAGATTTTGCTGTGGCGGATTTCCAGAATCGTGAATCATTCATTCAGAAAATTGGAAGGGTAATATGTCCAGAATCTAATTGCTCACCTGAGATATAACCAGTCCATGCAAACGCTACTTTTTAATTGGAGTCCCTATTGTCACTTATAATTATTTTCAATGGACTAATAATAAGTAAATACAGTTGTAAAAAAATTACATTTCTCTTGCCTGATCTACTTTTTAAACAAAAAACTGCAAAAATATTATGCTGACTTATAACTGGTCTACTGATTTCAACACAGCATAGCAACATAGCGATTCCAGAAATGCGTTAGGTGTTGACACGCGTGTCGGTACCTTTTCTCTAGACAACGTCTAGACACCGTTCCTAAGACCGTATGTAGGAATCGCGAGACTTTGTGTCTTAGTGTGGACGTAACTTTAGAATATACAACTTGCAGGAAGGCGATCTTATTTTGGGTGTCTAATGGAGGCCGTACTGTGTGCTGACAGTAACGTGTCCTAGCTCACATTGTGGAGGATGTGACAAATCCGTTGTTCAAACAGAGCTTTGTTCGGACTGGACCGCGGCGGCTGTGTTTGCTGACGGGTGTGAACGGAGCCACTCTATGGAGTTAGTAAACAATTGGAGGCAAACAGAACGGAGGCGGCTATAAAAATATACCGCTCCTAATTTAAAGGGGGAGGAAGTTCCTGAACTACTAAATGTGAGTAAACCTCACGATTTTCTCCATGATAACCATGAGAGTTTCCAACGATGGTTAGCAAGAACTATGTTATGCTATGCAATGAACCATGTAATGACGTTGTTGGTATAATTGAGGATTAGAAGTTGGAATTAATGCCTAAAACTCAGAAGGATTCGGGCCGTGGATCGGCCCGGTCTTCCGGTTTTTGGTTTTCTATGGTTTTCGTAATATGACTGACAGCAGGCCAGAAACCCATTCACATGGAAAAATATTTTAATAGTGTTGAGAATGTGTCAACCGGAAACAAAATCTGAGTTCGTGAGCAATTGATGTTGATACTTTATTCGCTATTGCAAATTGGAATTGTAACATCGGAGATTTGATGACACTGGGTTTTGGAATGAAAAAATCAACTTATTTATTCAATATCATCGACTAAGCGAAAAAAGATATTTCGATCATTCGGGGTAAAATATTTTAAAATGTGTGCCAGGAAAGTCGCTGTTTTTGCAATAAAACATCTAATTTAATGATGACAATACATGTGGTAGCAAAAGCATTATGGCTATGGAAAAATTTCAGGGTTTTGACTAAGAATTGATGGAACAACTAATATATTCCTCATATTGCATATATTGAATTAATTTTACGCTCATCGTCCAGCGTTGTACATACATGGAATCAAGAACTATTTCAGCTTTATAGGATTAACCACTTCAAGAGCAAGATAGCAACCTGGGAACTTAGCGGAATGAAATGTATCTTGAAAATTAAAAGTATTTTTGAAATCATATATCCGTTCTTTTACTGTAGGAATGCTAGGTTTTCAGACTGATACCACACATACTAAAATTGTAAAAAAAGAAAAGAAAATAAAATAAAAAAGAAATGAAAACAATAATATAAAATAAAAAAATAAAATAGAAGTGTATTTGCAACATTATTTTGCTGTGGTGTAACAGCTGAATGAGATCATAATGCCTATCTTTGATATCTAGTTTATTTTCTATACCTTGTCAATTATCTACAGTAAATGAAAATTTATATTGTCTTACTTTTGATAGTAAATTCAATTGAACGTTTAAGTAATCTAATTAATAATTTACCTACCATGGGTGTTTGTACACCTCATGTTCTAGCCTAAGATCGGGCTAAATGATTTCTACGTCCATCTGTTGTTTGACTGAAGCGCAATTTTATGTGTAATTGTAAGTAGCAGAATACGATTCTGCAGGGTTGCCTATCAAAATATGGCCGCAAGTATTTTTAATTAAATTTTCAAAAAAAATAAAAAATTTCTTTCACTTGTTTTTTTTATTATCAAATAAATTATAATTCATTTCAAAGAGAGAGATGTAAAAACATAAAAAGTTTGGGTTGCCTGGATGTAAAAGTGGTCGCAAGTAGGGATTGTCAGCTGAGCGCACCACACCATCTGACAGACGGTGTTGTGCGCTTACTTTCGCTTGCCCTCACATATCATTAAAGAAACAAAATAACGATTTTTTAAAAAATTCTTTTGGTAATTTAATCTTTATATATATATATATAAAGATGAATGTATGTCTGTTTGTTTCTTTGTTTGTTCTTCATACAAATCCGCAGTTTTCATCCGATCTTGATGAAATTGTGCACACTTGTCCTTTGAAACAAGGAGTAAAATACTGTCTACAATTGGTTGAAAAATTTTCTGTCGAATCGAAATTTTCCAGTTCAAATCGATCAATTATTAGCCGAGAAATTCGTAATTAAAATGACAGACATATTGCCGAAAAATTCTTAACTTAATTGTGTCGATACTCCTCACTATGCCACCACAATCGGCAATACTCCGCGCGCCCCAGAGGGCGCGTCTCTACTCCGGCCTAGCAGGGCTCAGCCCAAGTAGCCCTCTTGTCGCTTGACGAAGCAGTTGGCGCTTTAGCTCAGCGGTACGGCGCGCCGCTGTCAACCGTTCAGATCGGGTTAGAATATTTGTCCCGGCGACTACAATTATTTAACTCACTTTTCTTCAACTTTTCAGTGTGTTCTAGACCATCTATCTATTCTGGCAAAGGATATTTCCATCCACAGTACTTTTGAACTTAAAGGAAAATTTTTCACTTTCCTGGGATCGGGTCGAACTTTGTAGAATTGTGTATAAGTTTCTATACAGGTCAACAAGGTTCCAGAAAGTTTACAGTTAGAAAATTTTGTATAACTTATGGAGCTTTCTTCCATATTCTACAAATTATATTTGGATTTATTTACGTCACTATGCCGGCGCTGTGGATATTTCGTAGTCAAGCCTCGCTTTAGAAGCGGCTGGGTTGGCTAATCATAGACCAGTGCTACTTCTTGCAAATTCAACCCCACACACCTCCTAAAAAATGAAAACTTAAATAATATTTCACTCGCGTGACCAAAAGCGGGCTTGCCCGCTAGCTAAAAAATGCTAGCAACAATATTTTGATAGGCTACCCGGCAGAATTGTATTCTGCTACTAATAATTATACATCAAAAATTGATTTTAATCAAATAACAGATGGACGTGGAAATCATGCAGCCGGATCTTGGACTATTCAAACTGAAGGAAAGGTAAATCTGAGGCCGTGTCTGATCTTCCTGAGTGCAAATCTGCTAGACTGTTTACTGCAGGTGTCTACTGCGGTTGGCACGCCCTCCACTGTGCGAATGAGGTAACCACTAAGACAAGCGAGAAAGATTCTCCTCAGGGCCGACCTCGGTAGCGTAGGGGCTAGAGTGGTAGCTCCGCGTGCCGAAGGCCGCCGGTTCGAATCCGGCCGCGGGCATGGATGTTAAGTGTTGTGTGTCTGTGTGAATGTCCTGTCCGTCCTGTGGCGTCCATACATTGGAAAAAAATACACATTGAGCTGGCTGTATGGCCACCGTTGCCGAATGCCATTAAAAAAAAAAAAAAAAATTCTCATCAGGGATCTTTATAACTAATACATTAAACACTCGCCACAATTTTAACGTTTTCGCTACCTTCGTCGTTTCGTGACATAAAGAGTGTGCAATGCGTCGGTTTATCGTACGAAGGGTGGTCTAAACAATTATCTTCTTCCATGCGTTATAATTTATGTGGATTATCGTGTTTTAATGGTAAAATAAATTTACAAAACGTCACAAGATACTGAAGTTCACTTTTAAAAAGTGGTAATCGTCAAACGTGTTGTGGAATGTTTTGTTCCGTAGATTGTAGATAGGATTGTCAGAGAATGAGAATAAATTTAAAACAAGAGAAATGAGCATTAAATATCCACTTTAATAAAGTGTGTTTCGACTGGAAACTGGACGTGATCTCTATAGCTCGGCAACCTTCGGCAAGTCCAACGATGCCAGAAGTGTTAGTTATACTCGTCGCCACCACAGCGCTGTTTAGCTAACCCACAAATTTCAGATAAATATCTGTATTGGTTTTATTTTACGCTTATATTGTTGGGAGGAAGTCTAACTCTCAAATAAATAATTGTATTTTATTTTCCCTTATATTATTAAAAGGAAGTTAGCAGAGATAAAAAATATATATATGAGGCAGAGATAAAAAAATTATAATGCGGCGTTCGATAAAATTAACATGTTGTTTTTTGTAATCTTGGTTGTCCGGGTTGAACCGCGTCAATTTGTCGAAACCTAACAAATTGACGCGGTGTACTCTGAAGAAGGCCACAAAATGATGGCCGAAACGTTAGGTTTCGACAAATTGACGCGGTTCAACCCGGACAACCAAGATTACATTGACAACGACCGCGGAAGTCTGCGCACCCACATGTTTTTTGTTTATTTGCGATGACTGGTTGTAGAAATACATGTAAGGAGAGGAACATCTGATGTTTACGCATTATTTTCTGTAGCAGTTACTTGAACCAAGTGACAACATAACCAATTTTTTTTTTTTTTTCTTGTCGGATGATAAACAGATAAGTTCATTAAAAACTCAAAGAAAGTTTACACAAAACGCAGGTAAAACGAAATATATCAATCACATAAATCTTATTCTGAAACTATTCTTTACTTGGAAACTTTTTCATAACAAAAAAGTTGCCGTAATTTAAAATCAAATGCAGCTATTTAAAAACATCCTAGCTAAATACTCCGAAAATCTAATCAGAGAAGTTTACTCATTTCACGAAAAATTTCAATAAAAATAAAATAATTAATCGTTCTTCATTTTTCCTTAAAAACTTTTCCAGAACATCTATAAGTGATATACGTCATTTCTAACGGGCGTTTAAACTAGTATTTTATTAAAAGCGTCAGCAAAGCCAAAGACTGAACACCCGCTGTAAGCATTTTTATGTCATTATCCAGGTACTCCTTGGTGGGTGAGTGGTAACGTTCGGGTGTGGCATTCGGGAGGACGAGAGTTCGAATCCCCTTCCAGATCTCGGTTTTTTTTATAGTTTCCTGAAATCACTTCAGGAGAGTTCTTTCAAAACAGTCATTACTGAATTCCTTCCCATTTCTTTTTCCCAGTCCTGTCTAGCGTCTAATGTCCTCAGACAGGTATCGTTAAAATTGTAACGTCTGTTCGTGCAATATAAACTAATTCATGGTTGGCGCGGTTTGTAAACATTGTTTTTAGACCAAAGATTCCTCTACAGCTGTTGTGCTTTGTAACCTCTAACATTACAAATATACAACTTAATGAGGTAGTTTCTTTATTATTCTCGATTCGAATATTTTTTTAGATCGCTTCATGGATAGTTTTTCTACATCGATGAGAATAAAAACTAAGGTCAATCGTATTCTATAATTATTGAACAATATACGTCTCAGATGTTTAAGTGTACAATACAGTTTTTGAAAAATACACTTAGCCCACGATACAAGCTCTTCCCCATAACTCGTAGGTCCTGACATACCAAGCATCTATTTCATTTCAAAGCTGCACACAGCCATCTTATTTTCCAGACTGCAAGGTGCATGTCATATTCAACTTGTTTCATTTAAGTTCTGTTCTACTGGGAAATAATAAGTGATCATTTCAATTGTTGGAAACATTCCATTTTGTAATCAATTATGATGGTAACTTACCCATTTCTTGATGGCTGCGCCAACCTGCATAACACCCCTACAGTTGCAATTCTTCTTGAGCACATTTGCTAAATGCATTGTGCCAAACGGTGTTAGTTAATTGGACTTTCAGCAAGGTCTCAAAACCACGCTTAAGTGTGTTATCCTGTCTCTGTCACCTGCTGTATTGACGCGAAAACTGTGGAAATCCCGACACTTACTTTGGTGATTACGGAAAACTGTCAAAAATCGTAAGTAGCGCATGGAAATCTTCGCGGATATACAGTCGAATTCTACTTTCTAAGCACAATATTTCGACCATATCCTGGTATTGGCAGCTATTGTACTGATTTTTTTTTTTTTTTTTGAAACTTCATTGATCACCATCACCTGAAGACGATCGCAGAACAGCGATCGAAATATGTACCGAGATTTGAACTAGGTGCCGTTGTGCCTTCTCATATCCAGTATGGAGAGAAGTTAATATACCAAACCGAACGTGGTGGCTGGAGATTTCGGTTTTCCCTGGTTTCCCGAAATCATTCCAGGTTACTGCAGGGATAGTTCCTTCAAAAGGCCATGGTCGAATTCCTTCTAGTACCTTTCCGCCATTCCTTTCCCGTCTCTAATGACCTCGACGTCGAAGAAGTGTAAAGCCATAAGCAAATAAATAAGAATAAAAAGAAAGAAAGAAAGGAAAAAAATACAGCTGGAAATGTAACGTCTGTCAAATCCTACAAAATATGTAAAGAAAATTTCAAATATTTCAGTTTTCAAAATACTCCCCCTCAATAGATTCTTTAACGCCCACAATTCGTACGTTCTTTGCGCTTCCCGTATCAGTGACGGATAGTATTTTTTCCACTACAAAAATCAATAATAAAAAAAGAAAAGAAAATGAGATGCTTTCGGTGCGTTAACCATGAATCGGTGGTGAGTGAGCTGTGAACAAGTAAGGGGAGGGAAATCGGGGAATTGAGAATGAACCTGGACTGGTTTAGGGAAACAATGTTTTGTGATATATAGGATTTTTCCAACTATACCATCCACTTGTAAAGAACTTCCCATAATTGTATCCTAGCTACGAATACAGTAATAGTTAGCCCTTTTCCCTCTGTGGTAATTTATCTACTGATGGAGAAACATACTTTTCACCACCTTAATGTAAACTCTGTATGCTGTATTTTGAACTGTAAATGTTAATTATTCGCATATTTTGTCATTTCTGAGACATAACTTGCGAATGGTCAAGGAATGGTGAAACAGATTTGGGAAAATCCCTTATAAACCGTAATGTGTACGCAGTAACGTGAGGCGCAATATTTGATAGTGCACCAGTCGTCCAGTAATGAGGTGATTTAGGCGCACGACAAAACAGACTGGTAGGAACATAACGTGAAACGTAAATTCTGTTGGCCGATTCAGGAATCGAAGCCGTAGCCTCCCGAACGCTAGGGGGAACGTTACCATCTACACCCTACGGTCGGTTCTGGTCAACATGGAACCAGAAATCATAAAGAGATTTACTGTTAGGGTGTTTCCATCTAAGTGCCGATTTGACATCAGTGGAAGAACCCACAGAAGACCTGCTCTCTGCCTTGCGACAGAACCCGCGTCGTGTCGTTATGTTGTGTCGAGAAAGTTCTCTGGCAACCACGGACCGTACTGCTATCAGATAAACGTAAAAAAATGTCGCATTATGCAAGGCGGCTGATTTCTCCCCAAACGCGTTTTCCTTGTATCACATCTGAGACACGCTCTGATAAGTCTGTTCACCCTCCGAGTGTGATAGAGGTTTGTATTAAAACCATTACCGGTTGACTCCACTTTTGTATAGGTCAGTTCGTGCATTACAGGTAGATATGTCTATAAATGAAACAATGAACACCTGTAGATAAGATATATTGCAACTCCTGACATCCGTCGAAAAGTTTTTGCAGATGTTGATAGGAAGAAGGTTGAAGAAATCGAATAGCACTGACGGCACAGATATGAACGACATAAACTATATTTGAAATAAATCAACGATGTTTCTAGCTTCATTACCAATCCTTAAACTACAACAATGGGTAGCTGAAGAAGAAATGCGTGCAGCAAGGATTGGTTAAGCGCAGATGGAATCTTTGGAATGTTTACCACCTGGAAGTAATTTAGAACGGGCTACCTTAAAATTGTTGAAGGAGTGACAACTGATGACAGAAAAACCAAGGAACAGATGCTAAAGTAAAAGAAATCATTTCATACAATAGCTGAGAAAGCAAATCCATAAAGCATCTGCCTGGCATCATGTAACGAGGGGAAATAGTCAAGACTGAAGATAATGCAGTAACAGTTGCCAATTTCCTGACAAAGACCATTTGATGTTTATATTGATGAATAAATAACGAAAAAGCAATTGAATCCTTCATTATTTATTGAACTCTCGAACGCGTTTCACTTCTTTTGCAGAAGAATCTTCAGCGGGTTAAAATTGGTTTTGTAACATTTGTACGTAATTACCAGGAGAAACCGCAAAAGAAGTGAAACGCGTTCGGGAGTTTAATAAATACTCAAACATTCAATTGCTTTGGTGTTATTTATTCATCAATATTATCAGCAATTGAGAAAAATGATCTACAACATCCAGATATTTGATGTTTAAATTAAAAATGAAATTTTATTTAATTTCTAATCTAATTTCTTTTAAAGAAGAAAACATTTTTTCTTAATTAAGAGCTCATTTTGTTTACTGTTATCGGTATTACACGAAAGGAACGAAATGGGGAGTGGGGAAATTTTTCTATTTTAGGAAGGGGAATCAGGTATTAGAATAAATTACAAAAGAAAGGTTGAACAATTTGTCAGAAGAACTACACAAATTTTAAATTAAAATTTTTATGGACAAAAGTGGGAGGATATACATAATGCACTCAAAACATGAAATGGGAAAATAGGTGTGTAGTCTAATCACTGGTACTATAAGCATATCCCCCGTAGCTTCCATGAGGTAACATTTAACTGCATTTGTCTTTTCACCAAGAAGAGATTTTTTTTTATAAGTACACAAGGCTTATACGTGATGGTTTAACTCAATTAGTCATTTAGTACCTTTTCGAAAATATATTCTTCATATCTAAATTATTGTTATATATTATTGTCATTGTGATTTAAAGAGTGTACCATGCCCTCTTTGTTACTTAAAATGTATATTGTAGTTTTGTTTCGTCATCTCATTTGAAAATTATTATTATTATCTAAGTATGCGATGATGTGTTAGATTTTATTTGGCAGCATTGATTAGTGGGGAGATGATGTCCGTTTCTTGGACTCTTTATTTATCTAGTTTTAATTTAGGTCTCAGGGCTCGTTTACGTTGAGGTCATTAGAGCCCTATCTGAAAGGGATTCGGACATGGCCTTTTGAGGGAACCACCTCAGCATTCGCTTAGAGCGATTTAGGGAAAGAATGGAGAACCGAAATCTGTACAATAATAGGTGAAAAAGGGAAGTGCTTCCGATTATATGGTTTCCTGAGATAGTCTAACCCACATTCTTTCAGAATTCCCTTTTATGGCTGTTGCCGAAGGCTATAGAGAAATCATGCATTGATTTCTGATTTATTAAATACAGGGTCCGGCAATAAAACCTCCCTCATTTTAATGTGTTTTCACATAAAAACTAAATATGATAGAGAATAATTACTTTTATTTATGAAAAATACATACTTTGCCATTTTTAATTATTTGGTTTTAAAAATTATATCTGCCCTCCATTGTTGACACATTGACAAAGTCTATCCAGAAAGTTCTCCATACATTTTCGCGTCATTTCTCTTGGAATGGCTGCCAATTCTTGGGTAATGGCCTCTTTAAGTGCTTGCAGTGTTGTGGGACGATGTTTGTACACTATAGGCTTTAAGTGTCCCCAAAGATTGGTGAATGTTGCATAGACACACTAACACGCGCCAAATTTTCCGGCGTTGTTGCAGTCCGAGGATGGCCTGTAGGTTTTTTTTTTTTTTTTTAGTGCTGAACCTGTCTTTCTAAAGTTTGACACCTACAGTTGAATAGTTTTTCTATCCTGGACACGATCATGTAGGCCAAGTTCGAATCGTCTCCGAAAATCTGAGAACAACTGTTTCGAATAAATTCATCGACAACAAACGCACGATGCTCACCAAGCCATGACATGGCGCACACTGAAAATGGCAGGTACACCTCTTTAAAACAAAAACACATTCCACATCACTATCCTCACTACAATCCGCACGCCGGCTACGTGAAATGTGGGAGGTTCTATTGCCGGACCCTGTACTAGATGTTGTCCGCAACTTCATTAACATGGACTGTTAATGCGCGGAATAAAGATATTGTCACAGTTAACACATCATTAGAAAAAAAAAAATGCCGTTCGTACACGGTCCGTGGTTTTGTAGGCCGCGCCATGCAGCCAAATTGTACAGATCAGCACGCACCACAGGCTAGTCCACGCCACCTCGCAGCCACCTCCCCACCACGTTGTCTAGCGTCATTTCTGCTACGCGGGCGTTTGATGTTTACCGACTGGGCGACGGATAGAGGCAACTCCCTTCCCACGGCCCGCTGTTGATAGCTAGACAGGCGGGGCCTGCAAATGCATGGGCCGTGGGCAGCAACCTTTGGACAGCAGGGCGAGTGGGCCTGGGGAGTGGCTTGAGACGTTCGGCTTCGAAAAAACATTTCTCCTTCATCACGGATGGGACCTCGGTCGTATGGATCTTACGCATACACTGTACCGCCTGAGGTACGCAGGTAATTTAAGCGGAGTGTGCTGGACGAAAAAACTGATACCAATTTGTGGACACTTTAATCTTAAATTAACCAGCTTTCGGACTTCACATCAGAATGAAACATGCTGTACCCTAGGGGGCGTCCATTAATTACGTGAGGTGAAATGGGGGGGGGGGCGGCGAAATCTCACCAGGTAGGAGGGGGGGGGGTGGTCTACGGAAATCTCACGTGAGATTTTGCGAAAAATTTGGGGACAGTAGAGCAAAAAAAAAAGTCCACAATTTGCGCCAAAGTCGATTTTAGGAGGGTACTTCGTCGAGTGTGACCTAAAAAAAAAGGTCTACAAAAGTTTCCACGGGGGTTTTCCACGGACCAGATCTAACCAGAGGGGGGGGGGGGGGTCCAGAAATCCGGAAAAACACCTCACGTAATTTGTAGATGCCCCCTTATTTTGCACACGCGACCATGGGCTGTACGTTATTCGAAACCAGATCAAAATCGATCAGTGACTTTTGCATGAATCCCGTTCAACGAAAAAATGATACCTATTTGTTTATCCGTTTATTCTGAATTCCTCAGCTCTACAAATTCACGTAAAAATGAAACATTCTTTTTCTTCCCCAGGGTTACGAGCTGTACTTTTTTCGAAGCCTCATCAAAAACCGACCTCTGGTTTTTGTGTGAATCCCGTACAACTTGTGAGTTCCCACTTCACCCGTCATTGTCATATGACATTGTGAATATATATGTTTAATATAAGGCTTCACAGCAAAGTAGTGTGTATAGTATAAAAGGGGTAATTTTAAGTACTTTACAGCAGTTAAGTTTTAAAAAGTTGATAGTACTGTAGAAGACGAGAGTGAAGTTCGCAAACGGCAAGAAGGAAAGTCTGTAGGGGGACATCCATAAATTACGTGAGGTGAAATAGGGGGGGGAGGGGTCAGCGAAATCTCACCAGATCTCACCAAGAGGTAGTGGGGGGGGGGGGGGGTCTACGGAAATCTCACTTGAGATTTTGCGAAAAATTTTTGGACAGTAGAGCTAAAAAAAGGTCTACAATTTGTGCCAAAGTCGATTTTAGGCGTCAAAAAGTGAAGCTGTGACCCAAAAAAAAAAAGCTCTACAAAAGTTTCCAGCGCGATTTCTAGGGGAGGGGGGTTCTCACGAACCAGATCTCACCACAGGGGGAGGGGGGTCCGGCCAGATCTCACGAAATCTCACCACGGGGGAGGTTGTGTCCAGAAATCAGGAAAAACTCCTCACGTAATTTGTGGATGCCCCCTAATGGAGAAGGTGTTTGTTAAGTTTAGGGGAGAGCGGCCAGTTAATGATTCTATTTGATTAGTAGTGCGTGGAAGTCAGTGTAATTATTTATCATTGATATTAGAAAGCAGTTTGCTAACGCAAAGATTTCTCGTGTTTGCATTGCGTAAAGAAACTACCTTGAATTATTCTTTAAAGTTATGTTTTAGATTTCAAATGAGGCGGTAGCAAAATCCGCGTATAATGACATTGTTTGGGCCACATGTCGTTCCCAGCGGGCTACCATTATAAGAATTAGTTAAATTATAAAAAAAGATATATTCGCAAACGTGAAATAAATATTCATTTGTTGCACTTTTATCCTAAATTTCTCGTCAAAATGAATTGTAGCCTATTTTATTACCAGGACCAAGGGCTGTACATTATTCAAAACTTCATCTAAATCCAATTAGTGATTTCTCCGTGAATCCAAGTTCTTCCAACCAGACAGACAGAAAACTTTAAAAACAGCTAATTCGTTTTTATAGGTCATTAACAATGGCCCAAACTTATTTTTTTTTTCTTCAAAAATATCTTTTATGTAACAGACTTTTGCTCGGTAATATTATTATATGTATAACTAAATGCAAAGAAGTTTTTGGTTTTAACATTGTCACAGTGTTTGCGAAAATGTCATACAATTGATACGGAAGCTGGGCTAGAATTGCCTGCCAGACGGATTATGCAATTTCTGCTACGAGGGGGCGTCCATAAACTACGAGTCGTGGTCTAGAGGAGGGGAGGGGTGGGGTTGGGTAGATAGCTATGCTGGGCTACTTGGGGGGGGGGGGGAGTTGCGTATTTCGGAGCCAGGCCACGTAGATTTTCATTCATATTATTTGTCACATTTAAAATAAGGTACAGAACACACAACAACATGTGGGTATTTATTTCCGTCAGTTGATCACCTCTGTATGTAATTCACGATAGACTGACAAGAGAAAACCGTGTAAAATGTCCTCTGGAATCAATAGAGAAAAGCTACGTGCCACGCGAGGGGAGGAAGGCGTAGAGGCAAAAGCCACGTCAGGCTCCGTGGAGGGGGCGGGGAGGGGGTTCAGAGGAGGCTAAAATGGGCTACGAAGTTTATGAACGCTTCCTACTTTAGTATCAAACATTCGTTCGTCCACTTTGGTTTTGTCAATTGCAGAGTGTAGATTAATGTTGCTGGTCTGCATTCAGGAAAGTGCCCGGTAAGTTAGACCAGTGGAGAACCAGAGTCAGCTGTTGGCCTTTGATGAAGCTGGGAATAGCCAACTCGCCCCGCTACGCAGCTGTTGATTGGCGACATCATTCTCGCTGCCGGCACGCTTTCATTCCCGATGCAGATGTTTCGAGTTTCACTTGACGATAGGATACGCTTTAGATGGATTAAGTTTTACCTGCATTAGACTTATAATGATATTGGTGAAAGCTGACAGATGGTAACATATACTCATTACATACGTACTGCACTAACGATCATTTCTCTTCTGATGCATTAATTAAATAGTTTAACCGACTCCTAAAATTTGATTTAAACAAATCGTAACACTCAGTTAGCAATTAATGTTGTTTTTAGCATTTCTCAGGTTTTTTTAATTTTTTTTTTTTAAAATAACTGCTTTACGTCTCTCAACAGCGAGGTCTTTAGAGACGGGAAAGGATAGAGGCAAGGAATGGGAAGGAATTCGGCCATGGCATTTTTAAGGAAGCATCCCGGCATTTGCCTGGAGTGATTTGGGAAACCATGGAAAACCCAAATCTGGATGGCCAGACGGGGATTCGAACCACCGTCCTCCCGAAAGCGAGGCCAGAACGCTATCCGTTACACCACCACTCTCGGTCTCTCAGGTTGTTGTCTGGTTTTTGAGAGGAGATTTGGCATAAAAGAATATCATAGTCCCGTAGGAGTTCCACGAAGATAATGATGGAGGGAATAGGCGCCTATAGTTCTTTTCTTTCAGATGGCTTATGTTGTATATACGTTGATGAGTCTACGTTAAATCTAGTTAAGTTAAGTGGTCTGCTTGAGGATGGAACAACGTAAGGTAAGAAAAATGCTCCTTCCACTTAAGCCCATTCCTAGCGGAAGATCAAAAAATCAATACATGGTTTAATTTTTAAATCACAAGGATATAAATTGCTTACGGGATTCACGCTGCGTTAAAATACTTCTTCATCTTACCGACGTTTCGACCAAGGCTTACGTCTTTTTCAGGGGCCGTCTACCGAATCTGAAGAAAACCTAAGCCTTGGTCGAAACATGGAAGACGAAGAAGAAAGTAAGGAAATTATATTAATATGACAGCTGCGAAAACAACAAAATCTTTTATAAATCACAAGGATGATTCAAAATGTTTTGAAGGGTTTGCTACGGAATCTAAACCATTTCACTTCCCACTAACCCGCCGGGAAAATACCGGATGATGGAATTACTTCGTCCAACAGAAAATCAAAGAGAATTACTATGGCTTATAGTTAGTGACTTCTGCGACGAGACGGCTCTGTTTTAGCAGCTGAAAAGATTCCATTTTACAAATTAATTATTATTATTATTATTATGTGCAAATGGACCTTATCGGATCGCGTAACGCTTTGATCCTTATCTTGGCTTGTAATTAAGAATTTGTCAAATGTTTCCACTGGGTAGTTGGAGCCAAGGATTGTCAGTTCCTGGAGCAATTGGGAGAGCTCAAGAGTTGCCATCTGTCTGCGATTCATTAGACTTATGTTCTCTATGGTAGATGTATTTTTATGTAGTTTACGAAGCTGAAATTGTAACCGTTCCAACATTCGCCTAAGTGACTGCGGAAAACCACCTAAAACCGCGATCAGGACAGCTGGTACGTGGGGAATAAGTCCCTCCCCGACCCACTGAGGTGGCGGTTCTTTACAATTTAGTTATTATTGGCCGCATTTGTATCGTGGTTCCAACTGATTGAAACGCTATATCTTCAACTTTCATCTAACAGTGAAAGATATACAGGTGTTCTTTGTGATTAGTCAACCGGACTGAATTTTAGTGATTACTTTTATTCATACAGTGACTTTTTATTTAGGACTATTACCGAATAAATCTGTGTAGCATCAATATTTACTGCTAGCCACAGCGTCAGGGTAATACAGATCTGTTCGATTGTATAACACACAAAATGTGAAGTTTAAACTGATGTTAAAGGCTAATAATTACTTTCTTCGGTATTCTAAATCACTTTTGAACGGTATTTGAAATCATTTGTATTTCCGGATTGCTAATAAGCCGATTAAAAATGTTGGATCGCCGGCCTCGGTAGCGTAGGGGCTAGAGTGCTAGCTCCACGTGCCGAAGGTCGCCGGTTCGAATCCGGCCGCGGGCATGGATGTTAAGTGTTGTGTGTCTGTGTGTGTGTCCTGTCCGTCCTGTGGCGTCCGCACTTTGAAGACTATATAAACACTGGATTTAACTGATTCACTGGAAGCTTCCATATATAACACATTGAGCTGGCTGTATGGCCTCAGCTGCCAAAAGCCATTAAAAAAAAAAAAAAAAAAATGTTGGATCTTTGGCCACTCGACTTAGGCATTGTAAAGTTCTCGATGGTTCTATGAAATTCTGCAAAGTGATTTGCTAATGAACTCGCTTTCCTTCGAAAGAGTTCCGTGATGAATAACTTCTCATATGTCTTGGCAGGCAAGTCTGGTTTCACACCAACTTTACTACAGTTTTCAAACAGGCCTACAGCCGGCCATTAGCACATTCGTATAGCATACGCAGTAACCTTTTTGATAGACCGAGCGTGGTGGTGTAACGGCTAGCGTTCTGGCCTCGCATTCGGGAGGACGGCGGTTCGAATCCCCGTCCGAGCATCCAGATTTGGGTTTTCCATGGTTTCCCCAAATCACTTCAGGTGAATGCCGGGATGCTTCCTTCAAAAGGCCATGGCCGAATTCCTTCCCATTCCTTGCCCCCCATCCTTTCCCGTCTCTAAAGACCTAGTTGTTATAGGAGACGTTAAACAGTAAAAAAAAAAAAAAAAAAAAAACTTTTTGATAGTAGCCAGCTAGTGTGTACAATGTTGAGTTTTGGTATAAACTTTGATGTCTTGCACAAAATGCTGTCTTCACCATTTAGTCCTACAAATGTGGTACTCGATCGCTGTTTGGGAATTTCTTTAAGAAGACGACTGCACGATGTAAAAGGTAGCAGTCGGTATCTTCTTTATAATGATTCGTATTTTGGCTACGTTAACTAAAAACTACATTAGTATAAAGCTATATGTAGGAAATTGTTTCACACACTCACATAGAAAGACTGATTGTCTTACTCGAATTCGGAGAAACAGGAGTTTTCTACTTTAGGGGTACTCTACAGGTAAAAATTGTTTTGGGATATGTGACCACTACGAAAAATCGAGCACCTGCAAAAAACAGACTACAAAATGTTTAGTTTCGAAACAGAACAGTAGTTTAATGTAACTTATTAAACCAAACAATTCATAATCTTTTATCTGAAAATAGTGGAGTAAATAAAGTGCAAAAAAATGAAGTAAGTATTTTTCTTAGTCCCATGTTGAATTGATTAATTTTTTCTTTAATAATTTGCTAGGGTTCGGAGTGTGAAAATTGTTAAAATTACTGCTACCTAGAAGAAGCCTAATCTCAGAGTTGCAAAATTAATAGCTAAAATTAAGGATAACAGGACGACTAGATGCTCTAGAGAACGATCCTGACATTCAGATTCGCATAACAGTACTCAAAATGATTAGCGTGGGCTGGGCGTGGAGTCGTAACAGAGTTATTAAGCGTTGCGTCACATCTGTCAGTTGTTAATCTTGAGTAAAAGGTCATGTGAAACAGTGCTGTAAGGATGTTGAGTTCTCAGACTCGGCTCCTAACATTGCAGCTCTGCAAGTAGTTATCAGATACGTAGTCCCACACTGTTCGTCGTTGGAGAGCAAGTGTCGGACCAAGCGCGGTGGGTGAGTGGTAACGCTCTGGCCTCGCATTCGGGAGGACGCGGGTTCTAATCCCCAATCCCATCCCGCCTCTAGTGTAGGGCTGAGGGTAAAAGCAGAGTAGTAAGTTCGTCTCTTAGCTCTTTAATTATTTGGGATTAAGAGAGGCATTCTGGTGCAAATAAAAATTAGAATGTAGCACCTAATGAAATAAACAAAGCCGAAGTCCGACGACTTGAAAAATTGTACCAATGCAGAGTTATCTGATCAATAGGAAAACCGGAAAGAAGTAAGACTGAAGCATTTGAAATGTGGTGCTACAGAAGAATGCTGAAAATTAAGTGGACAGACAAAGTAAGAAATGAACGAGTTTTGGAAATGATGGGCGAGGAAAGAAGTTTGTGGAATAAGCTTACGGAAAGAAGAGACAGGCTGTTAGGTCATATTTTGAGACTTGGTTAATTTGCTGGTGGAGGGAACAGTCGAAGGTAAGAACTATAGAGGAAGACAGAGTTAGAATATATGAAACAGATAATTGAGGACGTGGGTTGTAAGGGATATGTGGAGATGGTGAGGTTAGCACAAGATGGGAAGGGATGGAGGATTGCATCAAACAAGTCGAAAGACTGATGACAGAAAAAAAAAAGGTACCTCTGAAGTATAAGTGTGTCCAAGTGTGGAATGACAGAGTATTATGAAATTTCTTTCAGCAGAAGGTGTGACACTATCAGCAACTTGTGAAAGATGTAAAGATAGTTAGGAGAAGAAGGCTTTCAGAGATGACCGAAAAAACGAACGAAACTCTTGGACGTTCGGAAATATGAAAACAGAAACATGTTTTCTGAATCAAAATTTAATCTACCGAAAATATAATGGAGTTACGTTGAAAAGATAAAAATACTAGTTTTGTGCACGAGGTCGCTGTGTTACCATGACGGTGTCTGGAGCTCAATATGGGCTTAGTTCGTTCGATCCCCGAATGAAGAAAGGTTTTTCATTCTTCGGAACCTTCCAAGCGTGGTAGGAGAGGTGGTGCTCGAGTCCAAGTCACCAGATTGTTTACCGAAGTCCTGGTTTAAATCCAAAACATCTCAGTATGGCGTATGGAATGAAGGCATACAGAAATGTTGATGGTGACTTGATCGTTCATCGGCTTATGACAATGAAGTGGAGTGCCCGTGGTATTTTTCGAATGATCAGGTCTGAATGTGGTGTTACCGGGTTTCGCACTCTCTCTTCTTTCATTTTCATCACATAACAACACATTACACTTAACAATACTCATAGCACTTGGAGGGCCGCATTTAGGCTCTGTGGGCCCCTAGGCTATACATGTGGTGCGTGCCCCCAGTGGCTGGATTCTTAAATTTCGAAATTCGACCTAAAAAATTTATGGGCGACCTTTTTTTATTTTTTTTTTTAATTTTTGTAGCTCTTCTACCTGCCCAGGCGAGGGTTGGGTGAGGGTTGTGGTGAGGGGCCCCTCTTTTTGTGGTGCGGGCCCCCCTTTGTGGTGCGGGCCCCTAGGCTACAGCCTATGTAGCCTATGCTTAAATGCGGCCCTGAGCACTTGTACACAACAGGCAAAGAATCTGGAAAACACTAGTCTATTACCCAACCATCCTTCGGACCATGCACGAAACACGCAATATCTGCATGAATTTCGGAGCAGTAAAATTTTTCATCAATGCACCAGCACTTGTCAGTATAACTCCTTTCTGCTGCGTGTGGAATTTATTTCTTGTCCCATCACTGAATGACAACCTCCACTTGGTACGTCACGTTGCACAAATAGTTATGCTGTCTTGTATTCTTCGAAAGAATTGGGCCACAAGCTCAAAGGTAGGTAGAGGCTAATAAACTTGTTTTTTACATGCGATTCCTTATACAGTTCACTAGTTGCACTTGAGTAAAAATACATATATAAACCTCGAACGTTTCCTCCTTTTTGGCCATAAAAGCAGATCAAAAAGTTAAACTGCGTGCTATATCCTAGTGTCTGTGCATTGGGGATTAGTGTAGAAGTATGTATGTAATCATTTAACATCAATTTACCAGGGAGAAATTGCTGGGATGATTTCTCGTTGCCTCCCGCAGTGTTAGTGAATGTGCAGATGACTGTAATTATGTGTACGTCCAGAGTAGTGTTCATAGTGTAATGGAATAAAGGGAAAGATGCGAGAGGAAGAAACTTGCTGCCTCCTCGTTCAAATCTACTCCTGCGAAAGTCACCAACTCGGGCAGCGAAGTTTAAAGTATCCCATCCGACGGCGAATCAGTCATTAGTGTCGCAAACCCTCTATCAGTTCACCCTTTGTAGGGGCTTAACATATGCCCTAGGTTCACATGAAATCGTATAATACGACCTCTGCTGTTCTGCTATCCCAGTCCCGAATTATGATTCCCCCCCCCCCTCCCCCACCAACTAAGTTCGAACCAGCTGACCCCTTCGTCAAGCGCCAGGCACAGTCATGGCTTTTCAGAAATCTCGACCAGGAAAAGTATATAGATGTTGATATTATCGGAAAACTATAGAAAACGAAATTACAAGTAAATTCAGAAAAATATGTGTTTTACTACAGTACATAACTTCAGTAAGCGTCACAAGATCGAATTGTGCGTAGAATAATCAATAGTCAAGATCTAGAACTTTTCACACCAGCCGAATACATAAATTGTTTCCTTTTAAAAAGTTTATGTTCACTTATCTACTCCCTATTCTATTCTCTCGGTATTATAAACATTTATAGGTGTTGCTCCGTGATCACTTGAATGAATCATTCTGTTGTTATATGTACCTTTCCATCCGTTATATTCAGCGCTTGGCCTCCTTTCCCTTTTAAAAGGGACCATGCAACGTGAGTTAGAATCGTTTCTTGTAGGTAGTAAAAAATGAAAGATACTAAGATAGAAGTGGCCTTCTGTCTCCAGTATTTTAGTTACGTCTGAGGCAGTCGCTCTTTTTCCCCTTTGGCGCTGGAGCCTTTGTTTGCTGTTACTGTGGACATTCTCTTCGCTTCTTGGCCGCTGTGAAGTAATGCAGGAAACTATTGATCCATGTCGGACAGCAGTATTCAGCAGCAGAGTATGACAGAGTTAAGGCTGTGGATCTTAGAATATAAGCACTGGCTCCCCGTGAGGTACTATACCTACAAGCTTCTCAAGAATATTATTTCTTGTTTCGACTTTAGCAGCCACATTTGGGAGATGCTGCTTAATAGTCAGAGTTCTGACCAGGGTTATATCCAGATATATTGGTATGCTGCAATATGGAAGGATCGGCCTCTGAATTTGACTTCTGGTTTATAGTGTATTTGTCTGTCGCGTAAACGAAAAGACGATATAACTGTATATAACTGTTTTCTGAGGATTTAGGTGAAGGTAACATTTCTTGATGGATACATCTAGCGTTTCCAGGCCAGTGGATAAAATTTTTTCTGCATCAGAAAAGTTGGAGTTGTGGTTCACCAAATCGATGTCATCAGCATAAATAAATTTTATTGAAAATGTTTCTAGTAAATCGTGAGTGTAAAAATTGAATAGGAGAGGAGCCAAGACAATATGCTTGAGGTAAGCCGTTATTTAGTTTAAATATTATGCTTCTATCATCATCAGAGTATATCTCCGTAAGTTTTCGACATCAGATAATACTCGCGTATTTCAGAAGTCCTTCTCGTCAAACAGTGTCACAGCCAACTGATAGATCCAAAAAGGCAGCAACGCTTACTAATTTCTTCTTAAATCCATTTCCAGTATGAGAGGTGTGAGTGAATACCAGGTCATTACAATTTCTCCCGGGTCTAAATCCTGCTTGTTCTATAGGGAAGTGGGTATTGATTACTGCAGAAATTCTATTGTAGATCAGACACTGAAGGAGTTTGTATGTGACCCATAGAAATGTTATTGGTCAATAGTTTTCCACTTTTTATGGTCCTTGTTGGTTTCAATATGGCTAATACTTTTGTTTTCTTCAACAACGGTCGGAGGTTTACAGTTTGTACGATACTTGAGAACAAGTTTGTAAGCCATCATTCTGTAGCTGGTCCACAGTGAGCCAAAAATTCTGGATATGTACCACAAAATCCAGCTGGTTTTCAAAGTTTTATATGCTTCGTTGCATCTATGGTTTCCTCTTCTCGGAATGGAATGGAGAATTCAGAAGACTGTGGGGCAACTCGAGTACTGAACATATATCATTAATGGCGGGTGATTACTTCTTTTACTACAAGTTGTGCCATTATCGTTTACTTCTAGGTTATTGTAATAAATGCGTACTAACAAGTAGATTTAACTTTTTGTGATTGGAGAGTAAAATCTAGTTACTTACACTTAAATCCTACGCCTGGCAAACTTTCTCATTTGAGAGACGAATCACTTAATATTTACGTATTCAATCACTCTCTATGCGCTACGTAGATTTCTGATCCATTTTTATAAATTTTCGTTTTGAGATTCCAACATTGATTTATATTGTGGAGAAATATGAATTTTTTGGTACTATTGTTCCTCCGGTTCGGACACCTATAGTGTTCAGGCAAATGTTTTGATGTATTTAGTATTCTGTGTTTTTTGTTTTGTAATTCAACCAAGTAAATATTGGCCTCTTTGAAGGTTTTAAATAAAGATCTTGAGAGAAGTGATAAAGCTTTCAGTACAAGTTGACTGATTTTCGAGTAGCCGTTTGTTTTCGCTTAGGGTAGAAACAAGACTACGATCTTAACTGACTCACTTTTTGGTTTTACGTAAGTACCTGGTGGAACGTTGTGACTACATATCCAATTGCGAGAAAGTTTTGTGAACCATAAAATTTGAAATTCTTTGTATTTGGTATTAATCTTCTATTTGTATGATTTCGTCCACATTATATTTTGGTCTTTGTTATTCTATATTAGAATCTTTTCGTCCCAGTGCTAACTTCTACAAACATTCCTAAATTCAATTAAAATTTTATATCTGACAAATTTTATGTGCTTTATATATAATTTAATACGCGTTTAGATCTATAGTCTTTTTGGTATCATCTGACTGCAATTCAAAATATGTGTGAGATTTTCGTACTTACGAATTCATAGAAGCTGTTATTAATACTACAACTTTCAGAATAGATTGACCATGAGAGAGAACAATTTATGAAGTCATAAAATCATCATTCAAGTGGCCTTCTTACTCACTGCTATGAATGAATCATATAGTGGAAGATCATGATATCATAATTCGATGATGACATTGTATGCCTTTAAGCTCCTCGGTGATAAATATGGCTAATTACTAAATATCGGCTGATTACTAAATGTGCGCTATGTTGGAATTCAAATTAATCCACGAATCATTCTTCAAAGTCGTTCGTCCAAAGCGGCCTCCCAAGGCCACTCAGCCCATACAATAACTAAATAAATTAAAAAATAACTTCGTCGACTTCGATTTTAAATAGAAACCAATTTTAATCTGAAAATACGAATGAATACCGTGATATGGAAAATGTTATACAGAAGTTATGTTATTATTTATTTTGTTATGCGTCGTTATTACCTATTCCAAATCACACAATCTTATTAGGACGCCAGCAGTAAATATAAATGTTATCGACTTTTTAAGCTTGTTTGGCATACATTCTTATAAATATCATAGCCTATAATTTGGCATCGATACAGTTGTGCGTTACAAACGTTAAAAAGCTCGTTTGCTCTCCCTGAGCCCTTGAGCTCAGGAATTCAGGATAGAAGTCCTTTTGTTAGCAGCTTCTTTTTTACTATTAGTAATGTAATTTTTTTACTTTAATATTTCATATCTTTTGAGCCTTATGCCTTAATTATTATTATTTTTTGCATATGCTTGTCTGGCATATACACGCAATCACACATACTCATTCACTATATAACACTAATGTATTTGGCGCAGGAAAAAATTAATTATACATCAATGCTTTATTTGAGATTTCAGAATTTACTTATTGGTTATCAGTATAAATTAACTAAATTGATGAAAATAAGTGTTTAGTAACAATAGGTTTATTTTAAATGAACGAAAGTTTTTTTTTTTTTTTTTTTTTTATTTATTTGTTATTTCATTTCCCCACACATGGGGATGGGCTGGCAGCGGGTGACGCCCGCTCTTCAGCCTACATTTTTTATCACAAGTCTGGTCTATTTGTTACAATTTATCATTCTTACAATGGTTTACAGTATACTTTGTATATGTTACAATACATATTTTAATATATAGCTTTTATAATGTTGTACAATTTTATTTTACTTTTAGAACTTATTGCACACAGTTTTAAGATTGCCGGATTGTTCCATGATAGATTTTATTAATTCTGGTATTTCATTTTCTTCTGTGACTGACAGTTATGATTGAAATGAAGGGTATATTTCTGGGCGGATATATTGATTGGGTATAGGGAGGCTATTGAAGTTTCTATTGTTTAATGTGTGTAGTGCGTAGAGGTGGAGAGCTGGTGGTATATATTTGTGATATGGTTTTAGTGCGTCTGGAGTTTTGATATGTGGAGTGGAGAGTGGGTTGTGTGTGTTGTTTCTGCGTACTGTGAAGGATATTCTGAGACGTTCGAGAAATAGAAGGAGGTGCGGAAAGGATATTTTATCGTACAGGGTGTGGTTTGGGAAGGGTAGACGGATTCTGTAAGCGAGGCGGAGTGCATGGCGTTCTATTATTTGCAGTGCCTTGTAATGGGCTGGGCATGCGGATATCCAAGCGGTGTTGGCATATGTTAAAATAGGTCTTACTAATGTTTTATACGTATGGAGTACAGTCCCGGCGTTTAGACCCCACCTATGTCCTGTCAGTCTTTTTATCAAGTTAAGTCGTGTTTTAGCTTTGTCTTTGATCGTCTTTAGGTGGGCAGTCCAAGTAAGTTGGCGGTCTAGCGTCAGTCCCAGATATTTGATTGTTTTTGTGAGATTAATATGTTTGCCGTAGATTGTAATGTTAAAGTCATGTTGTCTAAATCGTCTTGTAGTTCGTCCAAAAATTATTGCTTGCGTCTTTTGTGGGTTGATTGTCAGTCTCCATTTGTTACACCATTCTATAAAGCTGTCTAAGTGTTTTTGTAATGCTTTGGCGGATTGTTGAAGGTTATTGCAGCAAGCGAGGTAGGCGGTGTCGTCGGCGAATTGTAAGAGGTAGATGGGAGAGAGTGGTTGGGGAATATCAGCTGTGTACAATAGGAAAAGGAGTGGGGAGAGAACGGAACCTTGAGGCACACCAGCATTTGGAGTAAAGTACCTGGAACGGGAGTTATTAATGATGACGTAGGCTTGTCGGTTGGTAAGGAAGGCTCCAATAAGGCGGACGTAGTTTATTGGTAGTGCGTATAACTGTAGTTTAAATAATAGTCCAGCGTGCCAAACTTTGTCAAAGGCTTTCTCCACGTCTAAAGAGATGAGGATGGCCGATTTCTTTTTGTTTAGTTGATTTGTCACAAGTTGCGTCAGGTGGAGAAGCTGGTCGTCTACAGAGTAGTTTGGTCGGAAACCGGCTTGGGTGGGTGGGAGTGGAAGGAATTGTTGCAGATGTCGGTGGATGCGGCGAGTTAGAATTGTTTCCAAGACTTTGCTGAATACAGATGTGAGGCTAATAGGGCGGTACGAGGAGGGTTCAGATTTGGGTTTGTTGGCTTTAGGAAATAACAATATTTTTGATATTTTCCATTTTTCCGGATATATGCCTGTATATAAGATTGCGGTATAAAGGAGAGATAGGATATGTAGAAAGGAGAGAGGGCATTCTTTTAGGTGGCGGTAAGTGATAGCGTCGTGACCGGGAGCAGTATTTCGTTTCTTTTTTAGTGCCTGTCGGATATCTTCGGTTGTTATTGGTGAATTTAGATCATGTCGTGGCGTGGTCTCATAATACTGAATGTCGGGTGCAAGAGGTGGTAGGTTGGTGTCGGTTCGTTCATGTATGTCGGCAGTCATCTCGTAGTTGAAGTGTGATTCAAGAGGGCAGGAAAAGGTTAGCTCAAGGTGGGTTGCGAACAGGTTGGCTTTTGATTCATCATCGGGAATGGAGCGGTTGTTGTGGATGATAGGGTAGGAAACTGCAGTTTTTGTTCCAGTCAGTCTGTTGAAAGCATTCCAGTACTGTCCCGAGTTGGTGGTCATGGTTGAGTTGAGTCTGTCGCAAGTCATTCGCCAGGTGAGTCTTTTTTTGGCAGTGAGATAGTTGCGTACTTGTCTCTGTAGCTGCCTGTGTCGGGTGAGTGCATCCCGGTCACGCGTGGCTAGAAACGTTCGGTAGAGGCGGCGGGATTCTTTGAGGAGCAGAACTGCATGGGGAGGGAGAGCCGGCTTATGAGGATTTGCGATTTTTCTGGGGATTTGCGTTTCAATTGCGGAAGTTAGCGTGTCATGGAGGAAGTCTGCTGTACTGTTTACATCATCGGCATGTCGGAAGTAGGGTTGGAAATCATTCATAGCATCGTCTATATGTCGTCTGTATTCAGTCCAGTTTGTTCTGTTATAATCTTGAATTTTGCGGATTTGTGATGGGTCGATATGATTTCTGAATTGTCGACTATGGTATGCTACTTTGATGAGCACTGGTAGATGATCGCTACCGATAGGATCGAGCACTATGAGATTGGTGCGCCTAAGGAGAGAAGGGGATGCTATGATTATGTCGGGCGTCGTGTTAGTAGCTGGTCGTGTCGGCTCTGGTATGTCAATGTCTTGTCCGCGTAAGGCGTCGAGGGTGTCACGTAGATTTCTTTTTTCATAGTCTGATCGGGAGTGGATATTGAGGTCGGCCATTATTATGTAATTACTAAATGTGTTATCTATATACTGTAGGAAGTTAAAGGGGAGGGGTTCATTTGGACGAATGTAGATAGTAACAAGGGTGACTGTCAGATATGGGAGGAAGACTGTGACCAATAGATGCTCATTTCTGATGTTTAGAGGTGGATGTATTTTTGCCGGGATATTGCGGTGATAGCCGATGGCTACACCGCCTCGAGCAATTGGTAGAGGGTTATCTGATCGGGCTATTTCAAAAGGGGTAAGCCGGATATGGTGAGTCGGTTGGAGGAAAGTTTCATTTAAAGCAAAAGCGGAGACATTGTGTGTCTGTAGGAGGTTCTGGAAGAGTATTTTATTAGTGTTTAGTGAGCGGATGTTGTTGAATACAATATTGTATGTGTAAGTGTCCATTTTGTGTGTGTGTGTGTGTGTGTTGGGTGTGTGTAGTTTATACGAGTGTTTCGATAGGTTGGAAGTAGAAATGGGCACTGTTTTGGGAATACGTAGCTGTTACATTTATGTGGAAAATGTTACGGGCAGCAAGTATTATTTGCTGTAGGGTATGTTGTCGGTTGAAAGGATGGATGTTTTGCAGAACTACAGTAGTAAAGCGGATGATATCTTCAACTGAAGGTGGGGGGCGGATAGAGTTTGATGGTGGAGTAGGTGGGTCTATAGGTCGGATTGGAACAGTCAACTCTGGTTTCTCCGCAGGTGGTTTCGCTTTACATTTAAGCGAATATGCAGGATGGTTCTGATTGCAGGTATTGCAGATTGGAGGAGTTTGTAGATTGGGGCAATCTTTATGGGGGTGGTTGGCCTTGCAGTGTGGGCATATAGGATCATTCCGGCAATCTTGTGTATTGTGGTCATTGTATTTTAAGCATTTTTGGCAACGTATTGGCTGAGGTGGTGCGGTCTTGGATGGTTCCACACGGTGACGTTGATAATAGATGGTAGCCCCATTGGATAATAGAAAGTCAACTGTGTTGGGACATTCTGTAAAAACTCTTACCATGTAGGTAGGTCCATTGTTGTTCCTGATTCTTAATGCTTTCCTAATTGATAGCTCACTATTTAATTTTAGTTCTTCCTCTATTTCAGAATCGGAGATTGTGGGATCAACTCCCCTGATTACTACCGTCAAGGTTGTAGGACGTCGTGGTGGTTGAGGTTGTTTGTTAGGTTTTTGGTTAAGCGATATGATGGTGGCGTTATCGCCGAAAATTGTTGGTCCTACTTTAGTTATTAAGGTCGTCCGTAGGTTTGGATCAGGGCTTTTGATGATCATACCTTCTCTGGTCGGAATGATTTGGGAGATATTTGAATTTGGTAGGTATTTCCTAATTTGGCATGCTAAGGTTTTGGATGTGTGAAATCTGGTTTCATAGTTTTTCAGGAGGAAGCTATGGATTGCTGGAGATTGATTAGATAGGATTCTGGAGTTGTCGGTAGTGGTGTCCATTTGCTGGGGGCCGAAGATAGTCATTTGAGCATGGCGTTCGTCAGCGGTTGTGGATGTCTGAGGGTTTTGGGGTTTGATGGTAGGGTATGGTTTGCTTCTATAGTCAGGGATGGTAAGTATTTTGCTATATGAAGGTTTAGTAATAGTAGGTGGGAGTTTATGCATACCAATGGTAACTGCTGTTGCTGATGGTGACGAAGAGGGCAGCTGGATGTCGGCTGCAGAGTTGCGGTTGTCCTGGGAAGTCGAGTTGTCCGTCTCGGTGTCCATCATGACGTCCAGCAGATGTAGAGTGGGCCGAGCAGCCCTGTACGGCGGAGACGCCGCAACAGGAAAACAGACTCAGGCGATGAGGAAGAGTAGCAGTCACGTGGCGAGGCGAACACCAAGAGAGCAGGAAAGTCGAGATGCGCCGAGTGAAGACAGTGGCAGTCTGACACTCCAAATGTCAGAATCGTGTGCAAGTTGAAGTGCAGACACTTTCCTGTTGAATGTCTGACACGCGAGATTCACTACAATTATCTCACAATCAACAATACGAACACACACATATCGATATTTCACGTAACAATAATCGTTAGTCGTTTATTTCTCTCTATGATGAACGAAAGTATCTGTGCTTATTATTTATACTCTAATTATAAACAAACTGCCTGTGAGAGAAACATAGCTTGTTGTGGAACTGTTCACAATACAACCGATATAACTTTACACATACCTACAAACGTTATCTGTCTTTCTGTATTTTAGCGCTTCGCACAAAATCTAATGAATGAAGCTACAAACAGTGATTGCTTATGTCACTGGTCGCAATATAGGATCCAACTGGGTTAAATGACACAGAAACCAAAACTGTTCAGAACAGTAAATTTTGACTATTTTGTCTCTTTTGCCGCAACAGGTAAAAATTAATCAATGTATTTTAGCCCAAACTGCACATTATAATGGCTTATGTCCCTGGTTATAATATACAATACTTTTTTTTTTTTTATCGAGACTAATAACGTACGTCATGATGATACAGACGTTAAAACAACCCAAAACAGAAAATTTTAGTATCTGTTGGCGAATTAATCTATGAGTTTTAACTAAACTACACATATTGATAGCTTACTAAAGGGGTAACATACAGGATACTTTTTATTCAGATTCGTAACACAAGTAGAACAAAATCGTATATTTGGTAATTTTTGTTTATTTATGCGCGTATCTCGCAAAAACTAATGAATCCATTTCAAAAAAACTTCACATAGCGATGGCATGTGTGATCCATTAACAGCCAGGATACGTTTTACCTAAATTTGTAACGTAGTTCATGATGATACGGAAGCGAAAATTATAAAATTTGGAATTTTTGTCAATGTGCGTGCGTCTCACACTAAACTAATGACTGGATTTCAGTGTAACTACACATGTTGATGGCTTATTAATAACATATTTCGTCCGTGATACAGAGGTCAAAGTGGTAAATTTTAGAATTTTTGTACATGTGTGCACGGATCAAGCAGTAGTCAAACTTTTCAACGAAACTTTACATAGTGGTAGCTCAGTTCACGTTAGTGATAGATAACGTGATGTTTGGGTGTGACGACACGTGAAATTATAAAAGTGGCTCCAACTTACAATAATAGAGTATATGCATTTATGTAAATGCGAATAAACAATCTGTCCGTACACACGCTATGCGAACAATACTAAATTGTCACCATCTACCGCAAAATCTTCCGTATTAGTTGGCGTTTCGAGGGGTTCTAGATACGAAAGACGTGCTGCACGTGATTAAAACATTTAAGTACAACCTAGCCGGCCTCGGTAGCGTAGGAGCTAGAGTACTGGCCCCGCGTCCCGATGGTCGCAGGTTCGAGTCCGGCCGAGGGCATGGGTGTTTAAGTGTTGTATGTTAGTGTGAATGTCCTGTCCGTCCTGTGGTGCCCATACTCAGAAGCTACGATAATCACACTGAGCTGGCTGTATGGCCTTCGTTGCCGAATGCCATTAAATAAAAGTACAACCTGAATTCAGAAGGAGAGTAGGAGATCCAAGACAGAGGGAAGAAGAGGGCCTCTCCTCTCCCTTTTTCGTATGCAAGGTATTTCTTTGATAGTTTATCTACGTATTGACAGCTCACATTTTAAATTCTACGTGCACGAAGTCGCGGGCACAGCTCACAGATTATACACAGTCCAGTCACATTAATGTGACCACCTCTCAAAAACCAGAATAACAACCTTTGGCAGAACGGATCGCTGCGAGGCGTGCAGGAACAGAGTCAATTAGGTTTCTGAAGGTGTTCACTGGGATGTTGAGCCATGCCGACTCCAGTGCCGGGGCCAGCTGCGCTAGATTGCGCGGTTGAGGATCCATGGCGCGAACAACCCGATCGAAGTGGTCCCACAGATTCTCGATTGGGTTTAAATCCGGTGAGTTTGCTGGCCAGGGGAGTAAGGTAAACTCATCCTGGTGCTCTTTAAACCACTTACATACACTGCGAGCTGCATGACACCTCGCACTGTCCTGCTGGTAGATGCCATCATTCTGAGGAAAAATTATTCTCATGTAGGGGTGGATATGGTCCGCAAGGACAGATATGTACTTGTGCTGATCCATCGTGCCTTCCACAATGATGATTTCACCCAGTGAATGCCAGGAAAACATTCCCCAGACCATAATGCTCTCTCCTCCACCCTGGGTGTTTGCCTTCAGACGTTTCACGCCGTATGTGCCAACGTCCATCTGTCCGATGGAGCGTAAAACGTGATTCATCGGTAAAAGCCACCTGTCGCCATTCTTTGGACGTCCAGTTGCTGTACTGGCGTGCAAATTCCAGCCTTCGTCGCCGATGAACAACAGTTAGCGTAGGTGCATTAACTAGGCGTCTGCTGTGGAGGCCCATGCACAGCAACGTTCGCTGAACCGTTGTTGAGGATACACTCTTGGTAATCCCTTGGTTCATCTGGGCGGTCAGTTGCTCAACAGTTGAAGGTCTATTTACCGGAACGCATCTCCGTAGCCTTCGTTCGGCTCTGTCATCTATCGCCCGTGGTGCACCACATATTCCACACCGCTGATTTTGAATAGTGCCATTTTGCCATGCACGGTATACTTTTACCACGGCGGCACGTGAACAGTTCACAAAATTAGCCGTTTCCGAAATGATTCCACCCTTGGTCCTAAAGCCAATAATCATGTCCTTTTGGACGTCGGATAAATCGCTACGTTTCTGCATTACGCCAACGATTGAAATGCTTTCCGATGCCCTAGGACATCCTTTATATACACTCCACTGTATTGTGCTGCCACCTGCCTTCTGTGATTGGTTATCTCACGTTGACGTCGAAAGAAGGTGGTGGTCACATTAATGTGACTGGACTGTGTAATTTTCATCTTATAACTTTACATCATTCCATTTTTTCTTCGTTTCAATGTGTGTAGTTAACTGAAGAAATATATTTTGGTTATTAAACTACAACAGTAAACTCTATAATGAATTCTATTACATACGATGTATGTTAACAGTTTTCTACAGACATGAACCTAAATTAATTTTAAAATGAATAACTTTGTTTTAAATTCTGTAAATTCATTCTTATAATGAATTTGCTTTTTTTTTGCCTTTTGAATTTGTATTTGATTATTTTATTTATTATTGTTGACTGTTTTGTTGTTATTTGTGGTTGTTACGGCTTTTTGTTTTTTATTTTTTTATTGTAATTTGTTGGTGCAATTTTTTTTTCTCACGAAACATCACTTTTCAGCATCACTATTGAGCGAGTAGCATTATAGTGTGTTCAGGTAGCAGAAGATGCTTAAGGTCATTCTGCGCTATCCTTATCCCTACATGCGAAGGGGAAAGAGTGCCCACTGTCCAATTTACCAATCGTCTGCCTTGAGGTGAGAGGGGTGGACCAGGCGAGGGGAAGGTGAGGTCAAGAACGTGGCAAGGGGAACATGACCTTCAACCGCCATACAGCACTATATATTTGCCTACACCATGACAAAGAATATACCAATTACATCTCCTTCATGGAGAGAGAATTCGCTAAGGTGACCACTTCTCCCCGTTACGCCAGCTCATACGGCAACGCACTGCAATCGCTCGTAATGGGCGGACACCCAAGCATTCCGTAACAACACACACAGGGGGGCCAACCCGGAAGAGCGCAGGAGAAGACAGCTGCCGAAGAAAACAAAACTCACCGAACGACCACGCTGCAAGCCCACAAGAAGTGAACATTGTGAATGATGAATTTAACAGCAGCATGTATCTTCGTATCTCACATCCAAGAAGTCTGTATCTTAAATCTTTGTATTTGCACCACACTTTGATCTTGTGTCTTGTATCTTCTAACTGGCATTGATACCTTGATACCTAGTACCATACATCTCTGAATTTTGTAACCAATAAATAGGAAAGTAAAAAAAAAAAAAAAACGCCAGTCGAAGACGAACAGACTATTACACCACCAACGGACTAAGTTACGTTGTGAATAACACAATACACTTTTTATTTCTCTATGTTGCCTCAGGGTTATCTGTAAGTAATTTATATTTTTTGGTTATCGTTTTTATACGTTGTTTCCTCCGAACTGCAGTCACTATTGTAGTTGCAATTGCTTCGCTACATTACAGCTCTTTATAGGTCTTAGAACCCCAATATTCAAATCTTATAGAAAGAATAGAACCAGCTCTGTTTCAGATTTGTAGTAAAATAAACATTGTTAAAAGTGAACACACAACGTACAGAACAAACAAGTTGCAGCCTTACGAGTATTTGCCCAGACGACCCAGAGCTCTTCAGTCACTGTGCGGAACGCGTTTAATACCGTTTGCTGGGTGCTGTCGAGTTTGCAAAACGTTTTCCGAGCAAAATCTACTCGAGTTTCAGAATGAAATGATAGTTTCATGGACTAAGATCGGATGCTTAGGGCAGCATTGTAAAGCTTTCAATCACCAACGATCATCTTCATGCACAGCCGGCAGTGCCGTAACCAGGAAACCATTACAAACTGACTACATCTGTCGATAGAGTTTCAAATGAGTATGCTGGATTTCAGTTAACTTGTTTGGAAGAAATAACGTGGTTGCCACAACTTAAGGAGCGACCCCTGCATTCCTGCTGCAATGTGACTGTGTAAAAACTATGGTTTCGTAGCTGTAGGATTGTATACATTGGAACCCTGTAGAGAAGGATAACTGTGCATTTCATTCCATCTACCCGACATAGCCAGCTCGACACACGTGCAGCAGGCATCTTCTTGATGTGTCCAGTGAGCTGCAGTACAATTTGTCTGGTCTGATGGTCCAAACGAACCGGTCGACTGCTTGTTGTCCGGGTGGCTCTGTTGACCCAATAACACGGAGCAAGCCGCCAGTGAAAGCGAAGCCAGCTACAGTTGAGGGTCAACTCTCATAAACTGGCCGCGGAACACACACTGTAAATATACCATTCGCTCTGTCAGTGGAGTGTTCTTTCAGATTCGTACGGAGCAAATCTCATGTGTTTAATGTTTCATTTTTGAGGAGATAATTTACTTTGTGTTATCTAAGACTGTAACCTAATTTTTTCTTCAGCTACAGACTGGGTGTGTTATTGACATCGAGGTTTTTTTCTTTTCCCCAATGGATTTCCGCATCTCAGGCCATACAGTCAACTCGATAGTAATTATGTCACTCGAAATTTTTCCAGTTAATTAGACACACCACAGGACAGACATTACATTCACAGACACAACACCCATGCACGCGGTCGGACTCGAACCGGCGACCTTCGGCACGTGGAGCTAGCGCTCTAGCCCCTACGCTACCGAGGCCGGTACATCAAGGTTCACTGCTTCTTCTTCTATCGCCGTTTGTTATGTTACTGAACATTTAAACCGATCATGGTGGGTGAGGGGTAAAACTCGGACCTGGCACCGTAAAGGACTCTAGTTCAAATCCATGTCCAGCAATTCAGATTTCGGTTTTCAATCGTTTTCCGAAATCACTCCAGGTGAATGCCGAAATGGTTCTTTCACAAGGCCATGGTCGAAACATATCATTCCATGCTCCCTGTATACTGCCAGCTCTGATGACTTCGACGTCGACGAGCCATATAGTACGAAGAAAAAAATAAATAAATAAAATCTATGCGTTTGGAAAATAAATGAAATTAACGAAAGTTTGTTTACAGGATAGTAAAAACAGCCCAATAAGTGTAACTACGATTATTGATATGCACAGAACAGTGGATTTGTAGTCGGCCAGGTAGTATCTCGTCGGAAAAATTAGATAGTACTTTAATTGCATAATTCAAATATCTCAATTGTTGATTAGTTATGCTGCTCAGAGTATCCTAGGAAAAAAATTATAACCTCTCAAAACATATAATTTTTATTAAAAGTTTCGTATAAACATTGTTACATCAGCCAAACAGTATTCAAATGGGGTTCCTTTATGTTTATTTTTAAACGCCTGGCGCATACTACTATCTTATTTTCCCAAAAGATGGATTTGGTTTGATAGCATCCATTGCCCATCAATATAACCAATATCTATTATTATATTATTAATTATTTCATTAGCAGGAATTAAGGAAAAGTAAAGCGAGTGGAACAAAGGTAGGCTTGAGAAAATCTGCTTATTTACACAGCAATCAGTTATATCAATACACATTATGCATACAACCAATGCAACTCAGTTGTTCACTTTTATTCTCTGTATGCGTTTCACACTATTTACTAAAAATCTCCTCTGTACCCTGTTTACTCCGAACTGGTGGCTCAACGTCATGTTCCCCTGGCCTCCTGGTAAAGGAGAAGTAACGTCCAACGAAGACACAATATGAACTCTGTCAATGATGCAACCAACCAGCGTTTGTTGTGTGTGTGTGTTTTTTTAAAAAAACAGTTTCTTGGTATTTTAATTAAGGGGGTGGCCATTAATAATGTGAGGTGAAAAAGGGGGGGGGGGTTTGGCGAAATCTCACCAACGTGCAGGGAAGGTCAACGGAAATCTCACATAAGGATTTGAAAATCTTGAAGGATGATAGAGCTAAAACAAAAAAAGTCTACAAATGACGCGAATGTCGACTTTAGGGGGGTATATGGTGTAGGAACGACGCGTGGAAACCGACCCTACGGGGGGGGGGGGGGTATAACCGCCATTGGAAGCATGGGAGCTAAAAAAAAAGGTCTCAAAAAACTATGTGGACGGTTAGCGATTATCGGAGGGGGGGGGGGGGGGTAGAGGGCATCTCGGTCAAAATCTCACGTTATTTCAGAGGGGGAGAGGCGACCAGATCTCACCAAATCTCACCAGAGAGGCGGAAGGGGGAACCCCCGAATTCCGGAAAAAGCACCTCGCGTAATTAATGGAACACACAACGAACAGAACAAGCAAGTAGCAACCTTAAGAGTAATTGCCCAGACTACCCAGAGCTCTTCAGTCACTGTGCGGAACGCGTTTAATACCGTTTGCTGGGTGCTGTCGAGTTGATAGGGAGCCTATATGATCGTTGGAAAACAGAAAATAAATGTTTCCATGCTCTGGTGCGATATTTGCCGTCTGACTTCATCTATGTCGATTAATTCTACTATATACAGACGATCATTGAGCTTGAATTTTAAGAAATTTAATTCGATTTCATGTAAAAGTTTCCTAGCTATTGTGAAATTAAAGGAACTCTTGCTGACATAGTCGACTTCGGAGTGCCTGTCACATATTTTAAGACTGCTCTGTGATAAAATTAAAATCATAACAACAAATTACTATTAGCTTGTTTGCACGAGCACTACGTTGATTGCAAATAACCGATTGGCAAATCTTAATTTTCAGCATTGACAGAAACTCCGAAAAAATTATACACATGTTTTAAAAAATGCGGAGCAATGATTGGTGCAAATTTCAGAGGAACGTTGTACGATGAATTACGATGCCTGCTAGAACTATCTGTGTATAGAGGCGTCTGTATAATTTACTCGTGCTGAAAAATGGAAAAGGAAAATATTATACGTTCCCATAGCTCCTAGTTATCTTAATCAGTTGTTTATCAATAAAAAATTGTTGACTGTTGATCTACAGGTTCTAGGTTCGATTCCCTATGTTGCTCAATGTTTTTAATTCCCGTAACCTGACCCTCACCTTTCTCAAATAAGGATGACGCTACTATTGCTACGTGATCCGAATTTCGTGTTTGCTTCAGGTTCACCTTTTCTTCAGCACTACCCCGTTAGTTCAAGCAATGTTCAAGTAGAATGTGCGGAAATTTCCTGGGATCGTCAATGCCGCACGCTATGTAGCTAGCATGGAATAATTTCTGACTCAACTTTATTCGAATTCTCTGTACAATCGCGCGTGAAGAAAAAAAAAAGTAGAACTAGAACCAGAGATGGTAGTACTGTAAAAGAAGCTAGACGGCAGCTCAACTGGAGCAGCGTCGCAGCCGGAAGTGAATAACGAGCGTTCGCCAGGAGCGAAATTTATCTTCGTGACAACTGTTACCTGATTTACAACCCTAAAATTTATGTCGTCATAAACTAGAACTCTGCTTCTGTAATGGCATGTAATATCCCAATCCGAGACGATTTCATCAGTGAAGAAATATTTCCTCACCCAGCATATTATTCGCTACGGTTTAGTAGCTTTAAAGTAGAATATCCACTTTCAATATCTATGTTCTTGCTTTCTTGAATGCTCTATGTTCATCTGACTTTTGTTCATTCTTCCTTTAACCTGTATTGCTAATAAGAAAAAAGTATTAAAGTATAACAAAACTGATTCTGTATTATCCATTACACAGGTTCAGTGTTCATTGTAGTTTTGGAAATAAATGTGATCTAATTTTGCAACTCTTTATTCTATGCAGTTATATATTCTGAGGATAAGTTTTCGTTAAAAGTGATAATATATACGCATGCTACGTTGTAGAAGCTGATATATCCACAGAAATTTAGAATCCAAATTTACTGTAGTTCCTTCTGTCTACTTATTCTGTTGCATCGATATCCTGTATTTGAACAGAAATTTCTGTAAATAGGACAGTTCAATTAAATTACTAGTATTATACATTTCAGTTAAGTATAATATAAACTTGCTGAAATATTGCTATACGTAATTTGATTTGACTCCTTAAATTTGTAAATTAACTACCTTCAGCTAAAAATATTGTATTTGTAATAATCTTAGAAGAGGATACGTGACAGAAAATTCAAGTTTGGTACATTACTGAAAAATTTCGGTGTTCGCACATTTGTGTGTTGGGCAGCACACCTTCACAAAAGAACATAAAAACTTAACATGAACGAATTTATCTGCTTCTGTGTAATTCATTATTTTAAATGCCATCTCCCAGTGAATATTTTAGTTCTGACTCTTTTCATTTCAATTGGTTTCCCTTAGCGCACTTATCATAGAAAACGGTTAATTTACCTTAACGTATACTTCTGTCCAAGAGAAATTAGAGGACACTCTACTGCGTACCTGAAACAAAGAGAAAACATTTATTAGTCGTTCGGTAATCACGAAGTGTGATTTTATATTGTCACTTTCTGATTGTATCGCAGACTTTCAATTAGTGAAGAGGTGATAATAGGGTATATGACACACAATTTTTTTGTAGGAAGGAAATACTGGTATTGAAAATTCTGAAATATGTGCTTTTCCGCTTGTCTTGCGTAAAGGGATCATATTCTTACAACAGAGTTAGCATATTAGTTTCAACGAACAAAATTAATATTGTCCGTTAGTAAGCAAAAGAGAGATTTTAAAAATATTTGCTTATTAATTGTATTGCGTGGGACGCTGAATCAATGAAACGTTCATTTTCTGCAGTGAAAGAATATTAGAAGAAAATTCAGGAGCACTCAATACTCAGCTTTCATGCCAAGCCTATGAAGTCACTCGCAGATTTCTCCTATTACGAAAAGTAAAATATTCCAGCAAATAAAAGTATCATGGCTTTATTAATACCGGAAGTCAATACCACTCTTTGTGTTTGAATGAACATTTTCAACCTTGGTATATTTTACAAAAGTCACCTCACATATCAGATGGTACGTATTTTTACTGGTATAGATTACTAGTCTAGTAAATAATGAAAAACCCATGTAAAAAACAAGTCGGATAACTAAATGAAAATATTATGTACACATCAATGTAAAGTTTACAAAGGCTGGCTGTATGGCCGACAAGGCTAAAGGCCAATAAATAAAATAATAATAATAATAATATATTTACTGTTCATGTATGTTAGAGTAAAATATAATAAACTCCAAAAACTCCGTAGTAATGCTACATTGTACAATATTACTGTAAGTAGTTACTACGATTACATCTTCTTATTTACTCCATAAGACTTGAAGGAAACGCGTATGATTATACAGGGAGATATTAAATTTATAAATCATTTCAAAGAATATTTTGAATTATACGTGTATATTGTTGCCGTCTGACTAACATCTAAGTGACAGCACATTTCGAGATATTCTGGTTGTGAAAACGACGCATCTGCTTAGATAATGACTGATAATCTTCCAGATAAAAGCAACAAGAGCAAGATTCGAATGCACACTATTCACGAATCTTCACCTATCCCTATATTTTCAGTAACGTGATTAACATCAAGATCTCTAAATTAATGAATGGCAACTTTGTATGGTTGCAGTGCCGATGGAGATGGTATTAAAACGGGTGATTTGCTGACTATTGGTTCGTAGATTAAAAATCTATTGGCGATTTATTTTCTGCAATGATTGTTTGAAACGTTCGTTGCCCTTACTATAGACAGTTATTCCAATTATTCCTGCTTCGTAATTTTGACTATTAAATCCTTTGTGATGCCATATAAGTTTTGATACACATCCGGGTATGGACCAGCCTCTATTTGTATAATGCCTCGAGGGCTCCATTATATGAATTCTTAAAATAAGAAATTCGAAAATACTTATTTTAAAAACGATGTCCAAGACTGGATTCAGACCAAGCAGCAGCGTCCAATTCCATCGAGTCAAAGAGTTGTGGAGAAAAAAGATCAAGTCAACCAGTGACACAATTGAAAGTATAGCTTCGGTCAAAGAAATTTGAGCGAAGAAAAAAATCAATTCTGGAAGTTAGTATGGATAAAAAACATCCAATTTCATTCATGCGTTTTAGTTCTTGATAGAGAGTGTTTTAATGATGCGTATTTTTCTTATGTTCAAACCTGGAGAGATTTGAGCAGAATGAACATTTAGTTCCAGAAAGTCTGTTTGTTGTAAAGATTTCTTCTTGAAGACGCAGCTCTGCATTTATGCAGCCACAGCAAGCGGAGTTGTGAATAGTATTCACCCAGCGTGACGACTGCTGTGGCCGACGTTGCTGCTCCAACCGTGCGTTGAAGTCACCAGCCGTGACGGTGCTTTTCTTGTGATCATCGCCTCACTGAGCTGGAGCACTTCGTTGTTTGTCTTGTCTTCTCAGGTCAAATTTGAATTACTCATCATACCAATCAACTTTAATCGCATGTTGAGATCAAGTTTATTTATTATGTTGGTATTATATCGCCATAGTCAAAAGCGAAATAAGTATTCTTTATTTCAGAATCATTGGAGTAAATGGAAAGTTTGTCATACATATGTGTAGTCATACCGAACACTGAATTCTGTTAACCCAGCAACACGAAACATTGTTTCCGCAGACGTGGTTTAAGTAATAAAGTTATATCTTTGTTAACATTGTGGCATTTTAAATCTCGGTCGGTAATTTTTTGTGGCTGTAAGCATTCAAACATATTTGTGTCATATGCCACGCAATTTAAAATTCACGCTCTTTGTATACGACATCCTCTTTACCATCAGAGCATGAGCGTACTAGCGGACGTAGGTAAATCAGTCTCTTTTCTTTGTTAGTATTCACACAGCGAAAGATTGCTTAGATACAATAAAAATTGTTATATCCGATTCGGTTAGTAGAAGCATATTCAAAACATCTGCATCAACTGAAAGCGCATAAATGTGAGCATAGCGTGACACTTGAGATTTCTTAAGCAACTGGAATGATTTAGAGAGCTGATCGATTGTCTCGGCAGTAAAGGTACATAATTTATGCCTTTGTGTCTTCAGTCTGTACTACGCTCATAACTTATTTCGATGCGTATAATTAATTATCATATGCTAGTACGGAGAGTGGCCATATGAAAGAAGAGTATCAAAAGGTCTTGTTTCCCTTACTTACGCTTTAGAAATATCTTAATAGGTTAGTGGACCGATAAAGTACGAAATGAACAATTTTCGAAAATGGGTGAACAAGGTATTCCCTGATACATATTGGAGTTTATACTATTGGCAGAGGGTATAATTGATGGAGAGAACCCTACAGATTTACGAACTATAGCTTAAATAAAGCAGATCACTGAAGAAGTAGGTAGTACGCGGTATATAAAATATCTATGATTAAAATATTCTGATTTATCACCATAAATTCCTTCGTTTCTTCCTTTCTTTTCGTACACCGAAATCAATAAACTTCTAAAAAAAATAAAAAAATCATCGCACTACTTTCAAAGGTATTACCCCAAATTTATTGTCGATTCTAACGATGACTTCAAGTTAATTTTATCTGTATTTGTACTTGTCATCGTACACTTACATTTTGACTCGTGACCCCATTAAAAGGAGTAGATTTATAAAGAATAACAAAAAATTCTTAATAGTTGTAGCAACCCCTTAATTTTGAGGGTGTTTTATTTTTATATTTCCCCTTCTGCATTCACATGACAAGATTTTACGTGGAGTATAAGATTCCATTGCCCAAAGAAACAACACATCTTCCTTAACATAACCCATGATGTAAGAACTGTGCGATATTTTTAGAGAAACTGCCAAGGTAAGCGTCGTCAAAAAGTAACATAACTGACTGTCTCATGTTATAGTACCTAAGTCTTTCATACCATTATCTACTATATGACAGATTCCAGAATTTATTTCTCTATTCTAATTCGCCCGAGGAGTTCACAGCAAAGGATGAGAAAATATCAGATAATCTGTTCTTACCACATCGCACCTTTTCTTCAGTTTATAATTCTAAAATTTCACTTACTGGTTAAATTGGTTAATAAATAATTCACACAAAAGGAAGGGATATAACTCTGCGTGCTTAAACATGAAACTCCCTGCTTATATACTGATGAGTCAAAACACTGTGATCGGCTGCTTAGTAGTATGTTGATCCACCTCAGGAATGCAGTACAGCAGCGATAGATTCGATAAGTCCTTAATAGGTTTCCGGGGGTTTCTTACACCAGATATCTGCGCAAAGGTCACACAAATTACGTACCGGTGGTTTGTGGCCGCGGAACAGACGACCGATAGCGTCCCAGATGTTTACTACCGCTTTCAGATCAGGCGAATTTGGTGGTTAAGTAATCAACGTGATGTCACTTACATGCTTCTCAAACCACTGTAGCAAGATTCTGGCAAGGACAGCGATCCTGCTGGAAGATGTCATTGCCGTCGTGGAAGAGACATGTAGCATGAAGGGATGGAGGTGGTCCACAACTTTTTCACGTAGTTCACAGCTGTTATGGTGCATCGATCACCACCATAGGTCTCATGGAAGCCCAGGTGAATGTTCCTCCGTATCTCAATACTACCCCCACCAGTCTGCGCCCACGTTGCGTTGCATGTATCGAGCAGCCATTCGCGTTTGTGACGGCGTATACGGAAACAACAATCGACCTGATGTAGCAAGGAGTATCATTCTTCCGTCCAGGAGTCACATTTCCATTCATGCATGGTCCAATCTCGAAGATCTAGTGCTCACTGCAATTGAAGATTTCGTTGGGTCATCATGTGAAAACTGTAGGGGACGTCTACTGCGGAGCCGTATATTCAACAACGTACTCTGCCCGGTGTGGCCGAAACAATTATGCTTGCACCAGCATTGTACTCTGACATCACATCTGCCACAGATCGTCCTCTATCCTGTTTTACACAGCGTGCACGTTCTGTGATGATGCGTGGGCGTCCACCACCGTGTCGCCCTAGTTTCACGTTATTCAACCAATGTTCACAGAATCTCACTACGGTAGCACGCGATCAATGAACCAGCCTCGTCGTTTTCGAGATGCTCGTTCCCGTGTGCAAAATGCCTTCAGTTAGTGGATTTTGCTGTTTTCTGAGTGTATCTACATGAATGTGTCACCATGTAGATACTTTCCTTACAGCACGTCACCAGACGGCATTCAATCTCTCGGTGGTTAGTTGTCAATATGTTTTGACTCATCAGTGTATATCAGATGAAGATAGATCAAGGTAGTAGCATCGACTTGACCGTCTAACTCTCGGCGTCACGGTAGCGTCCTGTCCTTTGGATGTTCTGAATCGGAACGAGGATCTTCAACTCGAGAGATTCGCTGGTCCGAATCCAGGGCGCACGTGAAGAGGACACTCAGACCACCGCAAACCCTTTTCGAGGAGACACTAGTTGTGGGACACCACAGTCTTTTGAATGTTTACGACCAAAGTAAAATTTCCAACAATACTGTGTTGTATGAAGTTGTTTACCTCAGTGCTTGTTAGAGAACCGAGCCTGCTAGCTTGGAATCGAAATGAGTAAATTAGTTTTAAATTTGTCAAGATAGAAATGCCATTTAGAAACAAGTGTATAAAATTTGAAACGCCAGCTGTCAACAGGAATCTTGCAGCGGTGAAAGACTCCACGGAAAATAAGGGACATGTTGTGTAGATAGTGACAAAACATTGTCACTTTACTAGTTCGTAAGAACAGTGCAGGAATTTTCGTGGAAAAAATAATTGCATCTACAATCATCCTTACTACTGATAAGATTGGTGTGCCTCTCATTATTGCACAACTGCGGCTGGAACGATGGTTATCGTTTGTCGGATAAGGATTTGGATAGGGATGTTAAACTTCTTCGCCAATATTGTGTCTTTCGGAAAAGCAGGTCTGAATGAGCCGCAACGGGCGTAACTCGCTGCCTTTTTTCGGCTTTTATGTACAAGATCACTATTTCACATATATACCAATCACAATCTAAACACGAATTAATACCAATTAATATGAAACGTACCTGGGAAAGCAGCGATGAACTACCTGAATTAAATTTCCCCGTGGAATTGGTACAGGAGATTTAACAGCCTCCATTGTAATAGCCTACGCCAGAGAGAGTTGGTGTGGCATGCACTCTGATTATTTTATGTTGCTCCGGCTGAATTTATTCTGGGAATATGCAGCTTTGTAGATATATAGATCAAATCAAAACTGCTGTAACAACGAGTGTTCATCCCAAACCAAGGAAGACTTCCAGGAGAAGTACAGTCCTTGCTACTCGATGCAGGATCGAGGTACTTTAAATGAATTACTGCTTATGGTCAAGTATTCGGTTTGAAGTCAATTGTATAAAAATGGTTTTGTTATGTAAATACGTATGTAGTTCCAGATTATGATCAGCTTCTCAAATTCCATTAATAACTTTGAAATCTCTTGTGCGTATAGCGAGTGCTAATTGATATTCTAATTAATCATTTCTCTCATTAAAAGAAATTAAAATTGGCTGATGAGTATCTCCAAGTTGTAACTAAATTTCTTAAAGAGTTTGTTTATATAGACGTTTTGCTCGAAGCCATAGAATATTAATCAACTAAATTTGCTTTTAAAGTTTTAACCATTGCTGGAAAGTCCGTCACGAAAGTGTCGTTTTGCAAAACCTCATAAATTCACACTGTGGCCTTTCATTCGGCAGAAGGAGGTTTTATCCACGTCCGGTTTTCAATGGTTTTCTGAAATCTCCTTGTTACCAGTCCTTTCCCGCCTCTAATGACCCTGAATTCGATGAGAAGTAAATCCATAACAAAATATGAAGAAAAAAAACTTCTTGTCCCTTGTTCCCAATGCTCTTCTTCCTCTAATAACGTCGATGATATGTAAGTGCATAAGGAGAAAAACGAGCGCAAAAAAAACAATACAATTACACTGTTTTAAAAAAAGAACTTACGCACTTGGTCACTTAGTTATCATGAACTACTTATTTGATTCATGGTTATAACTGTTGTTTAAAAACACGAAACAGCTGAGGAAACTTAATTCATAGCGTAAAGAAATAATCTCGCCTGAGACTGGACGCTGCCGAAGAGACGAAAAAGAAAAATCCACCTTGTTACAAAAATCTCATGTACGAGAATATTAACTTGAAGACTTTTGTAGACCCCGTAGACTACTAGGAACGAGAAATATTTTATTACTGTCTATTAGAAAAATTGCTATTAGAATCAGAATATCAACATATTATGATAACAATTACAGGTGGAGACTATTTCCATGAAAGGATGCAAGCATATATATTAGTTTCCTCCGATATTAACTCAAGTAGCCTAATATCGAAAGACAACTGTGCTGTTTTGTTAAATCTTGCAGCACGGTGACAATGTTAAACTGCTTTGTATTTGAAGCTGTCATTGACTCGAGAAGAAGAAAAAAATCCACAGTTTTCATCTTTTTTTATGCATTTTTGCCCCGTAGTCGTCGACGTTAGTAAAGGCTGGAAACAACTGGGGAGGAGGAACGGGAGGAAATTCGGCCATGGCCTTTTTTGGAGGAACCACCCTGGCATTTTTCTGAAGTTATTTCAGAAAACCAAAGGAAAACAGCAATCTGGATGGCTGGGCGGGGATTTGAGCCCGTGTCCTGCCAGATGCCTGGTTTAAGCGTTACCGCCCAGCCGCCGAATCTGGTGTTTCATCTCATCCAAATTAAAAAAAAAATAATCTTACACAGTATTAAACTCTGTCCTTCAAAAGTTATCAGACAGGAAGCATGTGGTTAAATGAGGTAGAAAAATACTTGGATTCCTTTGGGATTTCCGATATTGATGTTGCAGACCACTCAAAATTTTGTAAAATTATTAACTTCTGGCTCCCTCCACCAGAAGTTACTGAACCTCGGAAACCCGTCTCAGCAGAGAGAAAGAAAATATTATTAGCTGCGCTCAAGAGTATTGGGAACGAAAGCAAGCAGCCAAAAAAAGATAGTCGTAAGCGCACCATAGTTAACTTGAATCAATAATAGTAAACCCTGTTCACTGTTGTTATTAATAAAGTATACTTATGATACCGTAATGTCACCGTTGTCAATGTTCTATCATTCTATACTCTGAATTTTATTAGAAATAAAACGGGGACTCATTCATCTAACGGGTAGACAGCAAACGAAACCCAATTAAAAACCATTAGCACTCATACCGTTATGCTCCTGTTAGGATTCGAAGTAACACTTCCAAGGTTCTGTTTGAATGTGCATTTACACTCTGCAACCTCTGGAAGATTTATTTATCTACACTCTGGAAGATGTGTTTTAACGTGAAAAACTTAACCTTAGTGATGTTGCAAATCTGTATATTGTTGCGGCTAAGCATTATGCAGATGTCTAGAAGTGTTTTGTCAATTTCAGTGCTGAGATGGACAGTAAAATGTCTGAATCTCAGTTGGTCATATGATTCCGATTGCTCCTTTTTTTAGGCTTTTTTTCAATTATTTCAAAGTTCATATTTTTACTAATACAAAATACTTTATTGTAAATGCAGAATTTTAGTTTCAATTCACAGCTGTTTTATAAGCGAACTAACCTAGATTTTCATTTCCTGCAGCGAGTGGCGGTCGGCGTACAGACAAGTAGTTTTATTGTTGGTGACCCTGGTTCAAGGCCGCTGACAAGCCCAGCTGTGGCCTCCTTACGCAGACGAGCCGAGCTGGCTGTCACATTCCGTTGTTCATGTCTTACAGCCGTCTGTGACTACGCAGCAGACAAGTTTCATAGACCACCCATCGTCTCGGATGAGTAAAACGTGTATTAATAACCGGTAAAGGCAGACAGCATCTAACAGGGAATTTTGGACTCTAATACACGTTTTTTCATCTAAATTTTGCTGTCGTAGTTGCTGTTGTTGTTGCCTTATGTCGTTATTGCCGTTTGTTGTCGTTGTTTACGTTTTGGCGGTTGCCGGCTGCTGCTGCTGCTTTTGTTCTTGTTGCTTTTTTCTGCTGCTGTTGTTGTTTGATACTGATGTTGCTACTAATGTGGTTTTAGTGGTACTAGTAGCTGTTGATGTTGCTGATTGCTGCTGCTGCTGTAGCTGTTGCTCTGTTGTTGTTGCTGCTGCTGGTTTTTTTTTTTTTTTTTTTTTTTTTTTTAACTGGAAGAGTATTTATTTCTGCATTAACCGAGATAATTCCGGTGACTGCAAGCAAGATGTCAAACGGTATCATTTGGGAGAACGCGAGTTTTATCCCAATCCTGCAGTGTTTTTCATGGGAAATGAAAAATGAAACTAATTTTATGTATGATTTTTTATATCTATTACTTATTCAATAAAACTCCTTACTTACCTACTTATTCTTCATTATGAAGATACTATTCATATACTCAAAATAATAAACTTCCGGTGAATACATAGACTGTCTGAGTCTAAGTATTTATCATTACTTTAATGATACGTTGCAATACTGGTAAAAACATTATACTTAATAAATAGGACATTTTTTTTTCTTTTAAATTAAACTTTTTGGGCATGGTACGGGAAAACTTATCAGCGTTACGCTGCAACGTTCTCCACATGCCTACTTAAGGTACTACGAATGCGCACTTAATGCTACTTTCATGTAAGCAGCTGAGATAGTATCCACTGTCATTTAAAACTATGCTAAACTGTGGATCATATTAAATGTAATTCACATATTTCCTACTTCAGTTACCAAAAATCGTTTATTCCAAAGTATATGGTAAAAATTTCCCAAATACAACGGAAGAAGAAGAATACTACTGGTAATAAGTAGTAATATAAATTAATATCAATAATAATAATCAACTTACAATTTGTAAATATCCATGCAGTAAAATAGTTTTTAATTGTTTCAAATAAAAATTTATTTTGCTGTTGTCTTTTGCATCCTATTGATTTTAAGAGTGATTATCAGATAATGTTGTCCAAGTTATTCTCCAATATAAAGGTTCTAAACACAAAACACAGACTAAGGCACTACTAATCTACCTACAGGTGGTTTACCTTTTTGATAATTTTCATTTATTTACGAGAATAACTTGGACAAAGTTTCTATTTACTGCACAAATGCTATAAAAATAATATCGATCCTCCACTCTAGTACGAAAGAAACATAAAAAAATCAGAAAAGAATACACAAGAAAAATACACAGCAAAGAGTTTGTAAGGCCCATAGAAGCTTCACTTCTTCGGAATGTACACATTGAACATGCAATTTATTATTAATATTTTATGCAATTACACCTATACAGATCACGCAAAACATAGTCATTTTCTATTTGAGTTTCTTTTGCCATTCCAGTATTCTCGCATCCGTCTACTAAAGGCAAGTTTTCTCTCTTCTGTCCAAGTTACGCCATTCTTCTTGGCTTTGGTTTCTGGTATGACTACCCAGTTGTGTATTGTGTATTGTTTTTGCGATCTAGGATTTCTGATATATTGATATTTGCCAGGTCTTGTCTTACTTGATCGAACCAGCTGTTAGGCATTTTTAATGGTTGCATGAGGTCGAATACCTGATTAGTTAATCTGTGACCTGGCATCCTGTAGATGTGACCGTAGAATTTTAGTCTGCGTTTTCTGATACCATTGGCTATGTTTGACTGGGATTCTACTGCTTTATTTGACCTTAGTCTGTAGCCTTCTTCCGTTTTGGTTGGTTTCCTGATGGTTCTTCGTTCTTCTTTTTGGATGTTTTTGATGCCCCTCTTAGAGTTTAGTGTGTTTCTGTTGCATAGAGAGCTTTGGGTTTAATACCTGTACTGTAGAGCCTAATTATTGATTGGATCCCTATGTTCTTTTTGTTTTAGATGTTGCAAGTCTGTCCTAATGCTTTTTTCATCTTGTTGAGTCTGCTTTGTTGTGCCTTCTTTTCGAGTCCTGTTGTATTAATCATTTCGCCTAAGTATTTACACTCGGTAATTCTGTTATTTTCCCATATTTTGTGTCCAGTGTTTTATGTTCAGTTTATGTCCCCCACCAAAAAAACCATTTTCTCAAAGGAGATTTTTAATCCAATTTTTTCTGCTAATTCTTTGAGGGATTCTAATTGTTTGGTGGCTTGTTATTCACTTTCTGACAGAATAACCGTAAGTATTAAAAAAAAAAAAATCAGTAATATCTATAACCAAGGGCGGAACTGCTCAGACGCAAGAAAAATGGTTAACACCTATGGAGTCCATCTTCCTTCTGGCCGGATGATGTTGCAAGGTGAGAATAGCAACGCCCATAAAACACTGTTACGGCTGGCTGCCTACTATGGCGGAGATTTCAATGGTGGGTATGGACAGGAACTTCAGAAGCAAAACACAAAAGAAGAACACACGGAAACAATAAAGGCAAGTTCTGGAAGACCGCTGGATGTTGCGCAACGTGTTCCAGATGTTGGCTACGAAATACAGCAACGGGTGAGAAAGCTGATACCTGACCTATCTCTTACTACGGGCGGCAATAAATTAAGTTCGCCGCCAGTACTGGAGTCACGTATCAACCTACCGATATTTCGCGAGTAATTCACCAACCTGTGTTTAAAGAAAATACTAACGTCATCATTTACGATTGTAACAGAATTGAAAATTTCATCGTTTAGACAACTAAATTCACTATTGATGGACGCAACCTGTAATGTTATTTCTGCTTTGCAACATTACCCCTATTTTTAATATTATTATTTTCGTTATAATTATCAAAGGTTCATTGTCTCCCTTTTTCTGTTCGTCAATGGATAAATAACATACACCAACTGAAAATAAATTACAGTATATCCAAGCTTATTTTTATATCTTGTTCCAGTTACAGGAGTCTTTCTCTGTTGCTATCCGTGTGAAAGGTAAGTTATTAAATTACACCTTACCCCCATTTATTTCTAGATTCTTCATTTATTAGAGCCGAATTTTGCCTTTCAATTTCGACTAAAAGGGCCAAAGATAGTTCTTACCGTACATCCGTCACTAATCACATTAACCTGTAAATAAATCAATTTCTCCTTCGATTAAAATCCAACACGCCAGTAGAACTCCTTTGTTTAGTGCTTACAGAGAATTCAAATTTCTGTTTATTTTCAGAACAAGGTTATATTTTTACCCTTTTAATCATAAAGAAATTATGTTTCCACACTTTTTGTTACCACCTTTACCTCTTTTTTTTATAATAGAAGTACACAATCCTCTGTCCCTTCTTTAATCCATCTTTTATTATTCCGTGATTACAGATTTCTTTGCGCCGGTCATTTCACTGTCTTTAATTCAATGCAGAATTAATTAATTTTATACTCCTCATTGTAATACACATACATACGCATAGCACTCTTACGTTTAGTTCCCTGGTACAGAGAATATTAATGATTCGTAAGTTTGTGTTAATTGCAGTTTGAGGTGAGTGAAACTCTTCGAACTCAGATTTATTTTAGCTTTCATAAAAACAAGAAACTATAATCCTGTCTATTGCTTTAAGATAAAGAGTAGACACGCTTTCGGTCTTGGTTTACAACCAAATGTGATAGCATTAAGTGCACAAATTTTACCTCTCGTAGAATTAATTTATTATTTACTTCAGTTTGTACGTATTACACAGAAGTTGGTGCCTCGTAACTTCTATGTTCGATGTTTATGATCATAAGAAAGTATTTCGTGGCAGCTGAGATAATAATCCGCGCTTAGTACACAAGTCTTACTATAAGTGAAGAAGAAAATAAAATCATTGCATTGTCTGGCTATGACGGTCGTGTAGTTAAATCCGGTAGCACGAGCTACAATTCACTACATGATCGGTGGGCTTCTAGTTCCATAGTTCCTTTTTTGCATAGTACGTGGTTCTCCCCATTTATATTCCATCTGATTTCCAATAAAATCGCTCAATGAAAGTGAGGCTGAGTAAATACAGTGATACAAAGAAATATTTGACTAAACGTCTTATTATATTTGCAACTATTTTATACTAAGAAAACATTCAGAACACTCGTACACTCAATCGTCCATTACTCCATGCAGCATTCTATATTGTTTCGACAAATAAATGAACAGAACTTCACTAGAGTCATATTACTTTTTAGTGTGTAATAATCATGAAAAAAATTTGTGAAATTTTGTGTTTCATTGCTTGTGGACGACGATGGTTAATACAGACACTCTTCATACCATGCTGATAGATCGTTTTCTTCATCCCGCCGATGAATTGTGCTGACAGAATTATGTGTTGAGCACAATTGTTACTTTAGCACTTGAAATTGTTGTAACTATTCTGGTAATAAATGGAATTCGTAGTCCGATCACATATATGATTATTTAGTTTAATATATATAAAATATGGATTTTCCATCTAGTAATTCAATTAATTAAAGTGGATGTTTTTCATTTTTGAAAGGATCCGTGTGGAAATTCAGCACTTCAGAGAAATGGTGCATCTAAATGCGAATGAATTTTTATTCTGCGTTATCCTTGCTAATAAATTAAGATGGCTGAAGTTTTAAAATTCAGCATCGAGATTCAATAATTTAAAAGTGTAGCATATGTGATCAAGTCACTAGGGGTAGCGGCGATCAGTTGCTGGTTTGTTCTGTAGCTAATAGTTAGACAAATAGCCATGAATATGGAATCACAGCCACAGGCTACCATCTGTCAATTGATAGCATATTTATAGTAAACTGGGAAAAAAGTACAAATTATAAACAGATTATTCAGTGTTCAATTCCTCTCTAACAATTCATTAGAGGCGTAGAACTTAATCTTTAAAATGTTGGCTAATTCATCTATTTTTGTTACGTATGTAGAGGGAGAAGGGGTTTGTAACGAAAAATTACCTTTTAGAAATACAGTAATATAAAGCTATTTGACACACTCTAACTGAAATTGTTATTAACCGAAGACCAGCTGTTACGATATAAATTCTAGACTGCAATTTACAGTCAAGCTTTGAAGAACTGTGACGATCAGTTATCTGCTTTATTTACAATAGCAATTTAATATTTCACCCTGCACCCAAAGTATTTTGGTCGCACTGAAAGGAGAGATAAGTTCAGATAAATTAGCTGATGTATTGACGCTTGTATATATTCTTTCTTCCTTCATGCTGTTAGTAATTTGAAAAGGGGTCAGTTTTAGTGCAAAGATCCTTCTGTTATCAACAGTTATGCTACATGCACGGTGTAAATTTGGATATTTTGCTTAGAAGAACATTTCGTTTCTCAACTGTAGTATTTTTATCTCCTGTCTCTGGAGCTAGTATGGTAGGTAGTTTACTAGATTCAACCTGTTTATTACTAGAATCAAGCTAATGCTTCACATCCGCTCTTTGTACTGGCGAGAAATAGCGCTGAATCGTTTCTAATAAAGACTTGCTGTTTCAAGGTCTTCTATGCAACCTTGGAACCTTTTTCTGTGGGACTGAATCGCATTTATACACTTTCGTTTGATCCATTGAATACTCTATGTGTAGTGAACAGAAAGTGGGCCAGCATTTCAAATCGAAGTAACACTGCAACTTTCCTTTAATGAAAGGCTGGATTTATTTCGACGATCACTGAATGCTCGACAACATCTAAGATGAAGCTATGACATTGCACTTGGTTTCATTTGTTCGCCACTGTAAGTGAAAATACAATCTTTCTTATTGCCGTATTCATTTTTCCTTATAGATAGGGCTAAAACAACAATATCAAAGCATTTTTTAATGGCTATGAAAAGGACATCCATAAAATTTGAACAAGACATTAGATATGTCGGTAGTGACAACATTTCGCGGAGGACGCAACACTAAAGAAATTCTCACAAATTTCCCATCCATTTGTGAATTAGTTTCTGCTTCATATTGAATGAGTCGGTAATGATCAGTTTTAGGAAGTAAATTCGCTTGCCTTACGTCTCGTAGAATCCTGGATATTATTTTCAGCATATGAATGGAATAGTAGGCTAATAATACTCAGTTAAAAAAATGAAGAAAGAAGTGGCTTATTATCTGTGAAAACTGCAAACATTGCTATTCAGATCTCTATCAAGCTTTGTTGAACTTATTTTGAGAGAGTCACTAAATTTTTCAGGGATTTAGTAACATTTGTTAGCAGTTTAACTATTAATATATGAAACATTGATTCAACCAACAGTTAATAAATGCTGTGAGGTACTCAGATCTCTACACTGAAACTATGTTCCTTGTATTATTTGATTTATTCTAATGAATTTCATTACAGTATCGCGTGAGATAACTGTTTACAGATTACGAGATAAAAATAAATGCTATTATTCGCAGTTTCCAGTTCTGATCGAGTCTGTTTATCCTGATCTTCACCTCTGGAGATCAACCTAACATCACAAAAGATTCGAAAAGTGCAAAGAGCTGGGAATATAACGAATGACTGTAATTCCTAATCCTTCTTATGTTTTTTTTTTTTTTTTTTTTTTTACACAGGAAAAAAATACGGTGTTAGCTAGACCAAATGTATGCACAACTCAAATCTTTATGAAACTGTCACCAGGTCGTTAAAGCCACGTTGAATTATCCACTTAAATAAAATGAGTTGAACCTGGAGACTGCGCGCCTCAATAGAACATCAAACTTCGGACAGTCTCGATAATGCCCGAAGTGTTAGTTAAACCGACTGCCACCACAGAGCTGCTTGACTAATCACCAAAATTCAAATGAATAACTGTATTGACTTTATTCCCGTTTATAATGTTAACAGGAAATATAAACTTCAAATAAATAATGGAACTTTATTTTATTTAAACTTACATCATTAAGAGTGTAATTTCGATGCCAGCTAAAGGTAAATGTGTTTTGTGTAGCAGAGATAAAAATTATAATGCGAGACATATATATATATATTTTTTATTTTTTTTAAAAAAAAAATTTAACTGCTTTACGTCTCTTTTTAACATCGAGGTCTTTTAGAGACGGGAAAGGATGGGGGGCAAGGATGGGGGCAAGGAATGGGAAGGAATTTGGCCATGGCCTTTTGAAGGAAGCATCCCGGCATTTGCCTGGAGTGATTTGGGGAAACCATGGAAAACCCAAATCTGGATGCCTGGACGGGGATTCGAACCGCCGTCCTCCCGAATGCGAGGCGAGAACGCTAACCGTTACACCGCCCCGCTCGGTATATATATATAAAGGGTGTTACAAAAAGGTACGGCCAAACTTTTAGGAAACATTCCTCACACACAAACAAAGAAAATATGTTATGTGGACATGTGTCCGGAAACGCTTACTTTCCATGTTAGAGCTCATTTTAGTTTCGTTAGTATGTACTGTACTGTACGGACCAATTCCATGGCCTCCACGCTCTCCTGACCTCAACCCTCTTGACTTCCATTTATGGGGGCATTTGAAAGCCCTTGTCTACGCAACCCCGGTACCAAATGTAGAGACTCTTCGTGCTCGTATTGTGGACGGCTGTGATACAATACGCCATTCTGCAAGGCTGCATCAGCGCATCAGGGATTCCATGCGACGGAGGGTGGATGCATGTATCCTCGCTAACGGAGGACATTTTGAACATTTCCTGTAACAAAGTGTTTGAAGTCACGCTGGTACGTTCTGTTGCTGTGTGTTTCCATTCCATATTTAATGTGATTTGAAGAGAAGTAATAAAATGAGCTCTAACATGGAAAGTAAGCGTTTCCGGACACATGTCCACATAACATATTTTCTTTGTTTGTGTGTGAGGAATGTTTCCTGAAAGTTTGGCCGTACCTTTTTGTAACACCCTGTATATATAAAAATACATTGTGACGTTCGTTTAAATTAAATGTTTACGCTGTATTCCCTGCAGCAGTTACTGGAACCAAGTGACAACATAACGTAAGAATTTGACACAAGATAACAAGCAGGGAAGTTTATTAATATCCGGAGAATGTTTACACGAATCGTAGGTATAGTTACTCGTTATTGAAATTACACCTTACTTCAAAACTTTTTCATAACAACAAAAATTAACTACAAATAAAATCAAATGGAATTATTTAAAAACATCCTAGCCAAATATTCCGAAAATCTGATCAGAGAAAGGTTACTTACATCCGGAAAAAAATCAATAAAAAAGATAACAATTATTCGTTGTTCGTTCATCCTTAGGAACTTCTCCGAAACAAATTCCTACTATCACTACAGGCGATGCCCGTCATTTTCGATGGGCGTTTAAAATATTTAGTAATAATAGCGGTCTGGTTTATCAACCCTGTTCTTGTGAGTTGTCAGCACAGTCCAGTGGATCTGCCATATTCTGTAGTGACCATGGTGACAACATGCTGTCAGTGTCTGGATCGAGTTTCAACCGCACTGACCACAGAGTCAAGTTTCAAGACCGAAGTCTGTTCGGGAATTCATCAGATCTTTTGTTCCAGGTCAAGACAGCGCATATAGATTGTTTCGAGCAAAACATGTCCTAAATTACTCTTTTAAACTGGGAAAATTTTGCTACTGCAACCACTTAATTCTCTCTTGTAGGAGTCACTCATTTTTTTAAATAGATACAATAACTATAATAAGATACTTAAGTGCGAACAAATAGATACAGAACATGCAGCGTATACTGTGATGAAACAAAATTTAGTAGAAATGAAAATAAAACGGGTGGTAATTGCTGTTGTATTTCAATATGAAAGGATGAAGCGAAAACTACAGAGAGTAGAATTAAGAGCTGTTGTAGGGATAGTATAGTGCTGGAGTAAGCTATTAATGCTATTGTTACAGTTTCAGATTTTGCAGCTACAATTCTCGACTCACGCCATTGCTGTAAATTAATCCAGAATAGTGATTTGGAAGCCCGAATTATTTTTGAAATTTAAAATATCTCCTTTCCATTACATTTAGCTACTATGAGCTAACATATAATAGCACGTTATGCTTTATTAATGATTATTAGATAATTATTGTACTGTCAACGGAACCAATGTTTCTATTATAAAAGAAAACATTTCCTGCAACATCCTGCGTAAGTAATTTTCCTCAATGGCTTCAAATATCTCAAAATAAATTTGGGGGAACTGAAGGAAGTCTGCAGCTGTTTATCGAGTTTGGGGAACAGCTAGAGTGAGGTTCTTGACCCATTTTCGTTGAATAACGATTTTACGGTGGGTTCGAATCCCAGTCCACCCACCCACAATTCGGTTTTACATGATTACTCGAAATCATTCATGGATGTTTCCTTCAAAATTCCAAGACCAAATTCCTCCCTTTTCCTTGCCCTCAGTCCTTTCCTGGCTTTAATGACCTCGACGTCGACGATGCGTATAGTTATTAGCGAAAGCAAAAATAGTACTTTAGAGCCGGAAAAGCCGGAAAAGAATAGTGGACAAGGAATGGAAGGAATTTGGCAATGGCGTCTTTAAGGAACCACGCTTTCATACGCCTGGTGTTATTTCAGGAAATGATTGGAAACCAAAATATGGATGGCTGGAGGACCGGAACCGCGTCCTCCCGAATACGAGGCCCGATTTTTTTTCTTATTGTTTTATGCATCGTCGACGCCTGAGATCATTAGAGGCGGGATGGGACTGGGGACAAGGAACGGGAAGGAATTCGGCCATGGCCATTTTGAAGGAAGCATCCCGGTATTCGCGTGGAATGATTTGGGGAAACCATGGGAAACTCAAATCTGGATGCCCGGACGGGGATTCGAACCCGCGTCCTCCCGTATGTGAGGCCAGAACGCTAACCGTTCACCCACCACGCTCGGTGTGAGGCCCGATTCTTCGCCGGGTTCGGTCTTTCGGACCAATGGTCGCTTATTAAAGAAGGCTGGATGACAGACATTCGGTGGATAAGACTGTAAATCAGATTTAAAATATCTTCTTGCATCAAACCAGTCTAAAGACTGACGGCAGCAAAAGCTTGTGGCGGTCAGAAGCGAAAACTACAAAGATGCTGGACAGACTTGGCATGGTGAGTTGAGATCAGCCACGCCCGAGTTGACCAGAGGTCGGCGGACTTCCTGGAGTGGCGTGCCGTCAAGGCTGACCTTCACCAAGCCGACAACTCTAATAAACCAGCCACTCCGCAAGTGTAACACAATAGCCTTCATATCAGATGAATTGCGTTACTGTGTGGGAGAGGCACTTGTTTCAGGAACACAATCCGTCAGCTTGCCTTAACAAGACAGCGGTGAGTTCATTCTAATCTCTACGCAGTCTTTCAGTGGTATTCACGACGCAAGCAGTACTTTTGGATGCTTACCATATATTAGATTTTCTTTCTTGATTTATTTATTCAACTCTTGGCCTGTAGGCCATACATTCAAAGAATGTTACGAAGTGTTTCTTTTTTTCAAAACAAATCATTTATAATATAAAATGCTCTCGGATAACTAGCTGAGTTAACGACGTGTTATCACACGATTTTTAGGCGACCACAATCACAAATGGTTCATATTTCTTAGGCATTCAATAGAATGCCAAATGAGAAACCGGAAAAGTATGAAATACATTTCAGATCCGTTTCGAATATCATGTGGCAAGGCACGGGACTTGTAGCGCGAACCTCAGGCTAAGAATGTGTCAGTTACACTATGCGATTTGTTCGAGAGCTACAAAATACGCAATTTTACTTAAATTTGTTAAAACAAAAAATTAGTTTTTTACTGTGCTCCGTGAAAATGGAGGAGCAAGCTCATTGTTGGAGAAGGAGTCATTGTCTACAGACGTGAAACAAAGATTCGACGATGAACTGTCCAAAATTCGAGTTAATGCTGCAAAAAAACAATATTTTCTTAACCGAAACTACTTACCTGAAGTTAACAAATGATGTACAAAAAGCCGAAATGTCTATTAAGGAGGAACCCAGGGACTATTTGTTGCTGAATCGCTATGATGTGATGATTGTAGGAAACAAAAGTAAATTCATTTATATTGTTAAAGAAGGCATCAACTATACAGCCGACCTCGGTAGCCTAGGGGCTAGCTCCGCGTGCATGAGTGTTTAAGTGTTTCATCTCTGAATGTAATGTCTGTCCTGTCGTGTGTCTAATTAGCTGGAAAAACTTCACACTGAAGATACTGAAAGCACTGAGTGACGTATAATTACTGTCGAGGTGGCTGTATGGCCTAAGATGCCGAAAGCCATTGAAACAAACAAAACAAGTACTATACAGTATTACGTCACGGAATCAGAATTATTTCACGTATTTTATGAAGCTCATTTGCGAACTGGACACAGAAGACCTGACAGAATGTTGAAAGAACTTTCAGCCAAATGTAAAAACGTAACACGTCATTATATTGAACTGTACATCCACCAGAAAAAAAACAGAAGGGTATTATATTTATTCCGAATTTAATTCCCCGTTGTCAGGTATATTTTATTGACTTTCAGACTCAGCCAGATAGAGAATACAAATTTATTATGGTGTACCAAGATCATCTCACAAAATTTGTGATTCTTAAGTCTCTTACGTCAACTACTGCACATAATCTCGTTGCTTGGAACGCCATCTATATTACAGTCTGACAATGGTAGGGAATTTGGTAATAATGTGGTGACCAGCTGCACGTTGTTCACTTAAACTTGCCATCATCAAAAACGAAACAATAACAAAACAGCGCTATCAAAAACAATCACTGCAGATTAACAGAAAAAGCCAGGTCGGCAACTCAGGCGGCACTGAACTGACAATGAGTTACGCTATAATCGCCTAGAGGCAGAAACGCGTTCACTAGCTCCCTCCACGGCAATGCTATTCCGGTTATTTTTTGGTACCCCCTCGTATGATGGGAATTGAACCTGGTAATATCTACTGTAGCAGTCTTGCAGAGGAGAGTTGATTGTGAGCAACGAATGAAAAGGAAATCGCCCATGATGTTTATGAATTAATCGTACCAGTTTTAATTCTGTGAAACTATGGAAAAACGAAATGTAAACGGATGAACAGAGAATCGAACTTTGATCCTTCGAAATGACGAAACTGCTAATGGTATGAGGTTATGAAATAATACTTGCCCTTGGTATGGGTGAAGCGTAATATAAATTAAATTGTAACATTTTGTTTTACGTATAACTGTAAATATTGTTTACTCTTTATCCAGTTGATGTTACCTTGTAATCAAATCACAGGTTCCTTTGCGAAAGAAAAAGAGTTGGAAAACAAATGGTAATCAGATATAGCTGTACGCTGTCCTTGATGTAGTAATACAATCTTTTGGCGCAAAGGAATTTCCATTGTCCCGTAGCAAAGATATTAAGATAACAAGTATCGTTTAGAATGCTGTTTCGAAGTATTTTTTGTGTTTTTTTTAATGCGACCAATCCCCCTTAACACCCACGAAATTTAATACCAGTGAAGTACGCTTATCTTAACGACCACACATAGTTTGTGATGAAATTATCTGATAAACAAGATAAAGTATCAACAGGCCAGTAATGGAATAACGTATGAGAGAAACTCTATTAAGCAGTTTACTATGGCATTTCAATATCACTACAGTAATATATGAGACTCAGTCTTTTTTTTTTATGAACTTACGTCTCGTCAACCGTCGACATCATTAGACGCGGCAGAGGAATGGAGGCTAGGAGCGAGAAGAAATTCGACTACGGCCTTTTGAAGGAACCATCCCTGCTTTCGCCTGCAGTGATTTATGTAATCCATAGAAAAGTGAAAGCTGGATGCCCGGACGGGAATTCGAACCTGCGTCCTCCCGAATACGAGGCTTGAGTTTTATGGAATCGGTTCAAGAACTTAAGAAAACGATAAAGAAATAATTTAAAAAAATCTCCATTGAAGTGATATTTTTCTTTCTCCACTCACTACAACAGAGAGAAAGTATTGCAATATCGCGAAATTCCTGTTTCAAAGACGCTTAAACTTAGTTTCGCCACAACTATTTTCAGCATTTTTGTTTTCATTGTGTCCTTCTCACGTAAGTTTACGTCAGGGATTTTTGAGCACGGAGGGGAAAAATACCAACACTGCTTCACTCTTTATTCCTTGATTTGATTGAGTCAGGTCTTTAATATGCTTAATGTTGTAAGATGTTGTTTATGTGCTTGGTGTTCCCACTCCCCTCGATGTTATCTGTGCGACCGTTCTTAAACATATCACACCACTTGTTTTAAGCATAAAAGTCCAATCATAGCACATATTTCTAGTTTGGATGAATCAGCTTTAGCTGTTGCCACCAGCTACAGTTGATTGCTCATGATCTCAATCGTTATCGGTTAATAAAAATTGAACTTCAGTGTTGTCACCAAAAGTCATCGAAAGTTGTAACTATGTGCAGCTTACTTTTAAGCTGGTTTTCTTAGTACTGCTATATCCCAGCTGTAATGAATAAGCTATCGACGAATCGTCAAACCCTAAGTCCCGCAGCGAAAACGAAAACTAGCGTCTTAATGAGCTAACATTTTTATTCATTTTTTTCCAAAAAAAAAGAGATGTTTGACTGCTAAGGTCAGACGGGCAGCCATCGTATTGTTTTCTGTTCTAGCAAAGTATGTTTATGCATCCCAGTATTTTCTTACTGCAGAAGGGACCAATACAACTCTTATTTAAGAGTGCGTCTTCCGGCGGACAGATTCGTATCAATGATACCTGCAACCAAAGGCTCATAATGTACTGACTGCTTTGCTGCTGCGGTCGACACTCAACCGATCTCTTTGTGATTACGTGATCACTTTGAGACTGGGTTTTGGAGTTACGGGTGGCATAGATACTCTTAGAGTTTTTTCGTTCCTTTCTACTAAATGTACTTGGACGATCTTCGTATGTTATGTATGTACGAGCTAAAACTAACAGATTCCACTGTCATGCAATTATATAGCGATTTTGTTCTGGTGACGATTGAAATAAATTATATAAAAAAACAATGACATCAGTAAGGCATAAATTAATGCATAAAACGACAGTCATGATGGAAAATATAACGTTATGCTTTACAGGTCAGGAGTTGCATGTTTATTTGCACTGGAGCACATGCTCCGGTGGCAATTTCCCTAAATTGTAATAATACCACCCAACTATTTCTTCCCTTTGCCAATTATAATTTCAAATTCTTTCGGTGTTTCTGGTAACTTGTTCCAGTCCTCCACTCCCTTATGGCTGTAATCAAGTGCCAACCTGTAGTTATATCGGAAAATCATGGAAAAGCGAATTCTGCATGGCTGGATTAGGATTCGAGCCACGTCCTTCGGAATTCGAAGCTAGTCTGTCCTATCTTCTAATGAATCCACACCATCTAATATACTGTTTGTGACACGTACTCCATAGGATTATTTTGAACTCCCCAAACTGAAGTATCTATTACAGTAAATTACTGCGATCAAACATCTGACGACAGAGTTTCAAGTTGCCACGCATTGTGTCCCTCATGGCAGGATTTGCAGTCTTATGTGGGATCCGAAACACGGAACGTCCTTGCGTAATTCACATACATCAAGCAAGCTTAGGTAAACTGCTGGTAAAGGCCGGTTTAAGAGATTATTCAGATACTAGGCTCAACCGGGATTCGAACAGTTGACCTTTAGTTTTGAAGACATGCGCATTCTATATCATCACGAATTACCATTTTAAATGTCACCTGCTTGTAGATATACAAACGTCTGTACACCACAACATCGGTACATATCACAACGACACCTACACAGGGCTTCCAAATACGACACGCCAGTTGTAATTTTTGTGCAAGAGTTACGTGTACTTCGACTTTTAATAGTAAATGTTATATTCCAGTCTTATGTACCAATACAGTATTATAAAATTACTGCCATTACGCTATAAAGGTAATACGATGAGGACTGCCAACGACAAGCTGTAATTTCACGACAGAGTTTAGATGTTTCGTTATTGGTAAGAGCAGACACAAAACAAATATGTCTGGTCAACTTGGAGTGGTACAACATGTCTGTGTTCTGCGAGCCCGTTGCTTCAGTCAATGTCTTCGTTTTTAGGGTTTCGTATCCAAAGGGAATGGCGGTGTAGTAGCTCAGTGTTAAGGTGCTCGCCTTCAAATTTCGGCGTCTGGTCCCGTTTTCATATCCCGGTGGGGCCCGGAGTTTTTAAGAGTTGTGTTTGATCATATGAGCTCAGCTAGGACGTTCCGTGCTTCAGATTAAACTGCATGTCCCAAATGAAAGGAATTGGCCATCTTATATCTGGCTCAATCACTTAACATGCCTACTTCGGCAGGATCCAACCAATCTCCATGTTATGGTTTAGGAAACGGATTGCTACAAGTATTATTGTTGTTCCGCAGTCTGTCAAAGACCCGTAGCTCGTAAACGGGACAAGGTTCAGATTAAAAATTTACACAAGCTCTGTGTTTCGTTAAGGCGAAACCGAATTTAATATTTACGAGTTTTTAAAATTGTATCCTAGGAGGGAATGAGGGTTAAATAGAAAAAAAAAAGCGTATGGTGTTTTTGATGTTAAGTGCTCGTCAAATGAGAACTTGCACTTTCTTTTAGTTAAAACTGAAGAATTTTTGAATATTTTCGTTACCACGTCTATTTCATAAATGATATTACCTAGGTACTAGAAATTTTCTCCAAATATCAACCATGCTCTGTATTTTAAACGAGAAATACTAAAAATTCTTACGTCTAAATACACTTCGTTAGCTGGGAACCAAACACCGAGAGTGGTGAGTGAACGGTTAACGTTGTGCCCTCGCATTCAGGAGGATGCGGATTCGAATCCCCGTCCGGGCATCCAGATTTGGGTTTTCCATGTTTTCCCCAAATGACTCCAGGCAAATGCCGGAATGCTTCCTTCAAAAAGGCCATGGCCGAATTCCTTCCCCTTCCTTGCCTCAGTCCCATCCCGCCTCTCATAACCTCGCTGTTGACGAGGCGTAAAGCCCAAGCAAAAAAGAAGGAACCAGACAAGCAGAAGTTTGTATTTTGAGGCATCCTGTTTCACACAGGTGGCGAGTGTGAACCATGAGAGAGGGAGAAAGGCTTTCGTCTTGACTGATCTCAAATCGTGTTTGTTAGACACGACTTATTTAACCTAGAGATGGAAAATCTTGTGCTGCCATCTTTCTGCGGTACGTGTAACTTATTGTGGTCTGTATGATAAGTGTATTTTTATTTGTGAAATGTGTAGTTTGTGAGGCGGAGATTTGGGAACGTTCCAGCATGTTCCTAGATGATTGTGGGAAACCACCTAAAAACTCGAACCTGGTCTCGTTGTGCCTCCCACATCCAATGTGGTGGCGCTTAAAACGCGCGCAGCCACACTGGCGGGTGTTTGTCACATATTACACTGAACCTGCTCTTCAGTGCATTGCGTCCTAAAGTACCTACGATATATTTCATCGCAAATTAATGTTTTCGTATAAAATAATATAAAAATTGCGGCATAAATATTTTAAGCATTGCACTGCTGTATAATGGAAAATAGCAGAAAGCATTTTTAACCTTTAATTTCTGATAATGCTTCACGAAACACAAGGCAAATTTCGCTTTCATCCCATAAATGATGTGTTTTCCTGTCATCATCATCATCATCTTGAGCAGCTTCCAACCGCTGGCCGGGTCTGCTTGAAACAAAAGCCTCTCCAGCGCTTCCACCATCCCTCTTTTTCTGTCATCCAATTCATTCCTCTTTCCTAGGCACACTTTTTAATACTACTCACTCATCTGTCCCTCGGTCTTCCTCTGGTCCTCTTTCCTTTCGGCGTCTTCTTTGGTATCTTCTACTCTCCAATTCTCTTCACATGACCAAACCACTGTCGTAAATTTTATTTCAGTTTGATAGACTCTCTCCTCTCTCAGGTCCTTGAGTGACTGGGGCACGACTGCTTTTTCTCCGTTGGCAGATTGTGTTCCTGTCGCCAGAAGAAAGTTGGACAGTTTCCTCGTGCGCTCCAGTTTTTGCGATGTGTCGTCGCGAGTACACCTGCCGCCTGGGGGCGCGGTTTCACCGACCGAGTGCAACAGCCAACTGGAGTCACAGCTTTCATTCTGGCCGCCTCTTACAACACTTATCTGACGACCTTGAACCACTTTGAGAAACTCAAGTCTGCCAGATCGGGAAGTATAAGCCCCGAGACTGACGGAATAGGAACATTACAGGAATATGAAGTGGCTGTTCTAGATAATATTGCCGCAGACGTGTTGAAGACAGATCGATACGAAATTTGTAGAACTGTTATCTAAACTGAGTTTTAAAACTTACTGACTGATATGAATGTGTCGTAGTTGTACCAGTTATTAGGCTGATAATTAGGTTTGAGAACAATAGAGCGATTGATTCTTAAGACTTCCGCGACTGTCTTTGTACATACTTTATTGCTAAGGTAATCAAATAAACGAGGCGGCATAGCCCGTAAAGTAATAAAGTATATAGAGCGATTCATTTAACTTCAGGGGTAGCTTGATATCCAACCTCATTCAGACCGTCTTTCAGGAAAGAATGCGGACTGTAAGTCAGAAACATCGGCTTAAGACAAGGTATTCACTTAGTAAGTTATAGGCGTATACAAATTATTCAGATCAAATGGATGCTCCAAGTGGTGAACCATAGTAATGTGAGAAATCGGATTGAAACCATAGGAGTTAATTAGAAGGCCTTTTCTGTATGGACGAATTTCTGGAGAAATTAGAAGCAAAGAATAAGGATAGGGAATGAATATCAAAGAATATGAAATAAGAGTACCACAGGGTAATGTATTGACACCAATGCTATTCATTCTCATCCTAGGGTCCGCAGAGAACTTGTGGTTCACGAAAATGATGTAGGTGGTCATCAGGCAAAATGTAAAAAATTTAATTCTAACTGAATTACAGATATCATAACGTAAGGTAACATTTCTAAGTTAAAGATTATGGCTATAATAGTAGCAGTAAGAAGACAACATTGTCAGAATCAGAATAAAGAATGAGCAATGTCAAATTTATTGAAAGAATTCGACGGTGGATGCATTATATATAATATTCAAGATCAGGTTCAGTTTTGATAGTTTCCTTGCACATTTTAACGGAATAAACGGTGTTATAACTACTTCGTTTTGCTGATGTGCCGAGAGCAGTAGCTATATAAAGAATGAAAACAGAAAAGAATGGATGCTTGTGTTCATCTGCTGTCTCTTGGTCGTTTCCACAATTTAATATAGCATTTATGCTATCAAAGGAACACTCCATATTTTACATAGGAAAGTTGTCCCTATCATGTTGTTCGCTCCACCTTTGCGGAACAATCTCATGGTCATTTGGCTGGTTTTCCTGATTAATGTGGGAAAACCGACCTGATTGTTTGAGTAGATTAGCTCTAGCTGTCTTTCGGATATAATCACGCCTCGGACATAAAAAAAATGTAAATTGAATATCTGTCTTGCCTGGTTCTCCATTTACACGAGTATCGTTTCTGATATGAAATTCCTTTGAAGTGGAGTTAAAATCAATGATACAAATTCCCTCGTACCATTAGGGATTGGAATGCACAGCAAAGACATTAGCTTTGGTGCTGAGCACCCTCTGCCACCCATAATTTTGTGAATTGCAGAGTATATATGTAGATGTAGAAATAATACTGGATATAGAGCTGTAAAGAGGAGATTGTTTCTCTATAAATAAAAATGGAATATGGTCTGGACAATAAATCAAGAGAATTAATCAATCAGACACTCACCAAGACCACAAACAAAGTAAAATTCATGGGAGAACTCTCCAGAGAATTCGAGACAAAAACTGGCGTTAGACAGGATGACGGTCACTCACCAATCTTGTTTAATATAGCCCTGGACAAAGTCATTAGAGAATGGGAGAAAACGAACACCCCAGTAAAACTAGGCAGGAACAGACTAAATATCTCATGCTTGACCTTCGCAGATGATCTGGCTATTCCGTCAGAAAGTGAACAACAAGCCATCAAACAAATAGAATCCCTCATAGAATTAGCAGAAAAAATTGTACTAAAAATCTCCTTTGAGAAAACGGTTTTTCTCGGCACACAAACTGAAAATAAAATACTGGACACAAAATATAGAAAAATAAACAGAGTCACCGAGTTTAAATTGTCAGTCCAACGGGACTCGAAAAGAAGGTACAGCAAAACAGACTCAACAAAATGAAAAAGGCTTTCGGACAGACCTGCAACATCTATAACAAAAAGAACATAGGAATTCAATCAAAAATTAGACACTACAATACGGTTATTAAACCCAACGCTCTATACGCCACAGAAACACTCACACTAAACTCTAAGAGGCATATCGACAACATCCAAAAAGAAGAACTAAGAATAATCAGGAAAATTATTGTACCAACCAAAACAAAAGAAGGCTACAGACTAAAGTCAAACAAAACAGTAGAGTCCCACTCAAACATAGCCAACGACATCAGAAAAAGCAGACTAGAATTCTACGGTCACATCTACAGGATGCCAGATCACAGATTAACTAAGCAGATATTCAAACTCATGCAACCATTAAAAATGCCTAACAGTTGGTTCGAACAAGTAAGACAAGACCTAGAAAAAGCTAAAATCAAGAGCTCAGAAATCCTAGATCGCAAAATCTTCAGACAAAAAATACACGACTGGGTAGTCATGCAGGAAACCAAAGCCATGAAGACCGGCTCAACATGGACAGAAGAGAGAAAACTTGTCTTCAGTAAACGGATGCGGGAATACTGGAATGGCAAAAGAAACTCAGACAGAAAATGACCATGTTTTGCGTTATCTGTAAAGGTCCATGCGCATAAAATTATAATAGTAATAAAAATGAAGTGTGGAGTTGGTCATAGTAACATCCTCTGTGACGCAGTAACAGTTTCGTCTTATTTGCATCCACACATCATAACGTAACAGCAAACCTTAATATGTCCGTTATTGTTTGTAACTTTTTGGCATCTGTAATAGCACTTAATGAACTTCTAAGTATACTGTTATTTTAACTTCAGGCCCACAAGAGTTTTATGTCTGCAATCTTGTGATACATTAAAACTATTTTTATAATCCTCAGATTTATTAGGCGAGAGTCATTCGTAATATTTTACAACTTATCTCCATAAAACATTATAAATAATTTTTGCAGTTCATCTTCTTATTTCATTGCAAAGCATGCATGGAAGTTACAGAAAGGACAGTCACTCCGGCTGGATTTTTGACCTTGGCAATTATAATAAGGATGTATTCACAGAGAAATAACCATGAGTCAGAGATAAAGAGATGCTTGAATTAAAAGCAGCTCGACAAAACTGATCTTCACGCCAACTGGTTTTCGCACGATGTCGTGCTCATTGTTCCCAGGCTCACGAGCAGGACAAACCAGCAGTTACAGACCTTTGTCTTCAGTGTGTTAAACACAAACCTTGACCGAGCAGTCAAGCGAAGTTCCAAGGAGTGACATATTCCAAATCCGTCTCCTTTCTTCACCCTACAGACGAAGGCAGGTTGTATTTCCTACCCCATGTTTTATTGCTCAAAATTGTGGTAAGCTTTATTGTGGGGACAAAAATTATTTGTAAGCGCTCAACCCATCTAAAACTACCATTTATACCGGTACATAAAATATGAACAATAATTGCCATCAGCACTGAAGAAAATGTAATGAGAATAAGTTCACGGCGTAGCAGTCGGTCATTTCATTATATCATATATATTTACACTGATTACTTGCCAGAATCAGTCTCGGAAAAGCGGAACTGTACTTGTCGTTTCATAACAAGTAGTATAAACAGCAAACAATTGAAGTTAGTTACTCACCAACTCAAAATCTCTTAGAACATACAAAAATTACAAATTACCTACCACAGCAATGAAGTAACGTCCAGTGTTAATAACTACTTTTGTTCTACAATATCTAAGAAATCATACATTGTTCTAGTGGCTGTAAATTACATTATTATATATTCCGTTTCTTATTTCAAAGCATGTGTTACATTCTCAGTCCTCTCTAGTTTCTCTATTGTCTGAAATAAAAATTATATTTACGGAGTAAATTTAGTTGCGAATCAAATTTTTTTAGGTTAACATTTAAAACAGTCAGAAGCTCCTAAACTAAGTGTGTTTACTACAACTTGAGATTGATTAAAAATCTGAAATCTCATTACGTCTTGAAGCTATCATGTGCCAGTCAAATAGCATTCAGTTTGAAGTAATTTTTATGCTAAAAGTATTTTGTTCACTAAAAATTTCAGGTATCAAATATATATCGAAAAATTTCTCATTTTGGACTCTTCACCTATCCACCTGCATGCTTCAAAAAAGATTGGCAGACTTTAAGGAAGCTACTTATCTGCATTCAACGCAGCTATAATATCTCGTATATATCTAATGACATGAAAGGAATGAAGAATACTTCAAGATGATGATGCCGATTGCCGCAACCAGTCTGCAGTTTCCTTGGTGGGAATTACGTCTCCATGGTAACCATCATGGGAAATAGCGTGTTTTCCCCTTCCCATGCCCAGTGATAATAGGCCTATGTAATTGCTGCTATATTGTGTGGATGACCATATGTGTGTTAAGTGAAGTAAGTCGTTTCCGCTGTGAATTAATGAAAGACGAGAGAAGGGGAGAGTGAAACAAGATGCTGGCAAATTCAGACCACCTGTTCCAGAAAGCACCAGGGTCGCGAATATCAATGCTTCCATCCGACAGACGAATTACCACTCGCCGTCACTCCACACCCAGTGCAATGAAGTTTGGGATTTATCACAGGTAAACAATCTGGTGATGAGGAATTGTGCACTACCACCTCTTCTAACCTGCCTGCCTAGTTCACTCGAAGCAGTTAACCCAGCAGTAGGTGACGGACACCACGATGATGCGGCAACCACGTGACTCAAGAGGATGAGCGTGAAATGCTAAGAAAGTGTGAAAAAAATCTTTCAACCACAATATAAATGGTGTATGACACAAATATTTCAAAACATACGTAGAAAAACGGAAGCTGTATTACTGGAATACATACGAAGTAGTTGTGAGTTTGGACTTTCTAGTATCTGCGGGATTATTCATTGTAAATGTGGATTATTTAAAAGTCTACAACATCCACATTTAATTAGTATTTGTATTTGCGTAACTCTAAAACGAAATGGTAACTACGATATATGTTAACATCCTTGTTCAATAACTTTTTTTTTTTTTTCTTCAGAAAAAGGTATTATGAGAACATAACATACTGTTCATACTAAATTATTTCTGCAATGAGCCCAAGAACTGTTTAGTGCATAATCATTGAATGCACAGTAGTGGAACAGATTTAAAATCTGAGTGAGGACTATTTTATGGAAACGAAATAGAAGTTTTATGTTTAGCGCTACAACATTTATCTGTATGATTCAGGGGTTGACCGTTATTTTCTTCTGACCAGACTCTCTTGTCGTACGAGAGTTGAAGCTGTTTGGAACTGTGATCTCGTCACCGACCGTTATTCTGATGCCGTGATACTACCACGCAAGCTACGTATTCCATCACTTGTAAAACAGCTTCTGTCAGTACAAAAGATGTGACCTCGTTTAAATATCAGCAACCTGCACTATCCAGCTTTGTCCATAATGATGGTTACTGATCATAATGCTCATAGGAGTCACAGGTTACTATGATCAAATTGCACAAGGATAGTCTAATAATTTCGTGGTCAATTTTTATTCTGTACGATATGACGATATTGATGTAAAGAGTTAGGTAGAGTTTATAAAGGACTTTCATTAATATGAGGTGCGGTTGGCGGGATTAGGTACCCACGTCACCGATCATGAAGACGATACTAAAACAAAGATAGTATATTCAACATTACGCATAGGCCTCTTCTATGTTCCAGGGAAAAATCCAAATAGAACTTGTAGCTGAAAGGATTGGGGGCCAATATTTCTTTTCTTAAGCTTTGTTGGAATTTTGTCCTTGTCGCCCTGTCCTTAGTCAAACCATCTGAATATTAAGCATACCGTAGGTACTGTTAGTGTGAAACAATTTAAAGGCATTTACTATAGCAAAAACTATGCTTCAGAGAATGGAGTGAGAATTGAATAATGTATATCAGTCATGTCTACTTGACAAATTTGGCTAAAAAAATCTTACATCACCGTTAACACATTTATAAAAGCAAGACAGATCACGTTAACGATGACTCATCAATCTTATAGTGGTCATAAATCTCATTTAACAGATTAAATTTTTTTTAAATTTATGCCATCAAGGCCCATCGACTAATGGAGTAATTAGAACCGGACGTGGAACAGGAAGGAAATTAGTGGCGGCTTTTATGAATGCATTCAATAATTTTCTGAAAGTTAACAAAAACAGAATTCTGGATGGCAGTTCCAGGAATCGAAGTCAATGGATTGTTATTGATAATGCGTATAGATTGGCACGTGTTTGAATTTGGCCAGACATCACAACTGGGAAAACCTGTGTACCAGATTGCGGGGGAAGTTTTTGCGGCAATGCGCATCTTCTTCCATTTTGCTAAGTTGTTGTCCTAAGTTCCATGTCTCGGTCAGGATTGCCAATATCCTGTATTCTGTTTCATAATCTGATTCTGGTTATTTCATTACTTGTGTGGTCCAGGAGATTCCTTGGCCACCATAGAGTGTTGCCATAAATTGGTTCAGCTCCTAGAACTGTTATCAGTGGGTTGGTAGACTTCTGGTTTGCGGCGTAAAACTGGGCTGCCAGCTTCTCGAACCTTTGACGAAGTCGGGGTAGGCCACTTATTTACTGGAGTACATCTACCCTCGTCTCTAGTGGCAGGTGATATACATGTCTCATGGCCCTGTTCTGGATTGCCTGCAGCAGTTGAAGGTGGGAGGCTGCAGTGTTACCCCAGACGACTGCAGCATACTCTAGCATAGGTCTTGCGAGTGCTATAAAGTCGGATGCCTAGGTCCTGTCTCAGTGCTGACGAGGACAGGGTATAACGTTCTGAGTCTCCCTGTTGCCTTTCCGCGCGCGCTGTACGCACTCATTGTCTTGACATTAGATGTTGCAGAAAGTGGCGCGGACCGAGTATTGAGCCCTGAGGTCACGCCTGCTGCGTACTGTGCTCTCGTCTGCTGTCCGGTACCGTTCCGAAGAGCCAACCAACCGCTACTCTGACCACGCTGTCTGCAGCGTGCCAAGAATCGAGAACAGACTGCCATTCTCACACCAAACAATGGCGCTGAAACAACCAACTCACGCAAGACCGAGTCTCGTGTTTCTGTACGCGAAATCGTTTCCGCGTTTCTTCAGGGCGTGCTCGAATAAAGCTTTCGAAAGTATTCCACAGATCCAGTGGTCTCTCTACACTAAAAAGCAAATACGTTGACTAGGGGAGATTTCCTGTAAAAGGCGCTCTTGGTGTTTTGCTCTTGGTAACTCGCTCGACGTCTAATGTCCCCCCCGTGATCAGACAAAGAAACATGCAGATTTTCTAGGGCTCTCCACTCTTCTAATTGACTGTTTTTCTCTGCTGCTCGTATTACAAATTACAGCTTATAGCTGTCATTATTTAATTCATATATTTCATTAATGTTCGTGGTGACCGAGATCTATAAGACAATGGTGCTCAACTAGAAATTAGCTTATTCGAGTCCCGGTGGAAACATGGTTGGCCAGAAAATTTGCGAAGTTGAAGGTGCACAATTCATAATTACCGTATTGTAAACTAGAATTGATGGTTACATCACGAACTTCTCTGCAGTGTAGTAAGTTGATTTGACATAACTGATGGTGATTAGACTGCTGGATGGTGACGTATATCTTTGAGGCATGCTGTATGTTCTTCAAAGGAATAGGCCTGATTGGCCGGCATCATATGTTATCAACTCCTGAATTTCATTTTCATACACGTAACACAAAGCAACGAAGAACACACATCAAAGTCGTAGCAGTTGTATATCAGTCAACTCCCCCCCCCCCCCCCCCCCCCGGGCCTGGTGTTTTGGAGAACGCGGATTCGAATCCCCATCCGGATATACACTTTTCTGTTTTCCATCTCCCAGAATCACTCCAGGCAAATTCGAAGATGGTTGCTCCAAAAAGGCTATTGTCGCATTCCTTCCCTTTCTCAGCTTCCAGTTCTTTCCCGCCTCTAATAACCGCGACGTCGATGAGGCTTGAAAGACGTAGAAAATCCAGAGTTTTGGAAATAGTAGTTCTACCTTTGACAAACACTGACATAATGCGCCTTTTGTGGCAGTATCCAAACTTCTTTGAGACTGTGGACGAAACATGTGTGCATACTTCTAATATGTCTGATTTTTGCTTGAGTCACTATCTTCATTAACCAATCGCGCTGAAAAAATGTTCGCAATTAGTTAGTCTCTTTTTGACTGTAAGATCTTTAAGAAGCTTCTCAATTTTCCAGTATGGGAATATTCAACAAGACCATCAACATATTGTAATTAACTCACAGTATAACAATTGCATAATGAGGCTATTTTTGTAAGGTTGTATGATAATAAAACATTCTCATGATTCCTGCCACTCCAAATGTGTTTTATTATTATTATTATTATTTTGGCGTACACACTAACGTAATCTACCAACTAATTTACGTCACATATGAAGCTATACTATGTCTATTTACCTCTTCAGCCACATCTTTTTCTGTTGCTTAAGTTACTATTCCTCTGGAATATATGAAGCAGATAATTGAGGACGTGGGTGGTAGCGGATATGTAGATATGAAGAGGTTAGCACAAGATAGGAAGGGATGGAGGATTGCATCAAACCAGTCGAAAGACTGACGACAGCAAAAAAAAAAAAAAGTTACTATTGAGGAGGGCCTCATAGAGGATGCTCGAAATATTAGAATAGCTGCGATGTTGAATCTGCATTACAAGACAGCGCACATCGTTCATTCCAGTCATAACTGCATCGTGTCTCTCGTTGACCTGATGGTAGAGAGGTGAACTCGAAACGAAATAGAAGCTATACTCAGGTCTTTAATTTACGTCTATTATATTACTTTATTCTCATTACTTAACTACCTCAGTGTGTTTCAAACAAAACTGAGAAGATTACACATTTTACTCATTACGTTTTCGCGACCATTTATGAAAAATACGTCTTTTTAATTAGCGTCACCAAAAAATAATTTTAAACGTAATGCTTGATTTAGATTAAATGAACAGCTGTAACGTTGTTTGAAAACGTTAAATAAACTTCTTCAATTATAATTTTAATACAGAACGGTATGAACTTATTTTAAACTTCAGATACACATGAAGTGTTTTTGTTTTATTTTTCCACACATATCAACAGTCGAGCATGAATGTAGGTAATAACCACAGAATGGACGCGTTACTTTTTATGTCCGCATTGTGAAATAATAGAAAATGAATAAAATTTCACTGGTGTATACGAATTTTTAATGCAGTTCTTTTAAATTCGTGTGCTATAATAAGAAAGCAGCTTTGAAGGTCAGAATCATTTTTGGAGATGATAGTAATAGTCGGAAACGGTTTCTGGGGTAAGGCAGCATTGGCCTCGTTGTCTCCGTGGGACTATTAAAGCAGCAGAAGTATCATTTCTAACAAGATGCACGTAAATTGCATCTATTTTGTGGTTTGGTCTCTACTTTGTGTGTTGGTAATGGCCTTGCGACGCCGTCCGAAAAGCGAGAAACCGCTAAATAGTTAAAATAGACGTTTGATTCCCCAAGGCTGCATTCTGAGCTATAACTGTAGGTTCAGCTGTTTATTTGTACGGAATCATGTTCTTAGCGTGGGATGGTAGTGATTGTTTGCCGTAAGTAGCGGCTAACTGATGATCTAGTAATGGAAACATCTTACCAGCTTGAACAGGTGCGGAACGTCTATATGAAAACAACCGTGGAATTTGAGGTTTTCCGAAAGGAAGTACAACATCTCCAGAAAAAAAGAAAAAAGTAGAAGAAAAACGAAGAAATATTTGGAGGCGGGTAAAGATAATAAAAGAAAGGAAAGTAGGTGCCATTTTTTTACCGTGGTTCATTAGATTGTCGAAATCGAAAAGAAGAAAGGAAGGCTACATACAAACGTAATGAATATTAATTTCCCCAGACTGTTTGTTTCTTAACAGTTTATTTTATTTATAGTATTTGCATTTTATTTCTGTGTTAATTCTGAGACCTTGATCTGAGAAGTCTAATCTACACAATACCGTAATAACAAGTAAAATGAATTTGTTTATTCGAAGATACGGTCGGTCTCCAATTCCATGACATAATCGAGTCTGATAACTTTTGAGACTATCCTTGGAAATGCAAGGTTTTGTTTCAATGATCAGAGAGAATGCTCTATTTGAATAAAAGATAGAAAAGTGATAGTTTTTGAATGTCAAGTAAATTTTAAGCACAAAATAAATCTTTAGTGGCCTTCATGACCTATCACAACTTCGACTTGGGGCGTATCGTAGCTTAATCTAATTCGGTATTTCTACCGAGTAAAGGGAGCTATAATAAAACTTGAAACCTGAACCACAATGCGTCTTGGCATACTTCACATGAATCAAACAAAGCTTCGCAGGAGATAATGATAAGTTTTTGGGCGCGTAATAATTCGACGTGTGGAAATTTTTATGCCTTGTACTAGGTAAAAGCTTTTAGCACATGAAGTATTGCTGGCAGAAATTTTGTCGAAGTAACTATTAGGTGCAGACAACTCCGCCTGTATCTTGGGAAGTTCTGGATTAACTTCTTCTGACTTAAGCATAAACAATAACGTGTAAGTGGTGTTGTCAACACCACGTTACGATAGATTATCCTCGCGAGGGATTTTAAGAAAGATTTTTTTTTTTCTGCAGATGTTTGTCCTGTATAAGGTCTCAGAATAATGTTCTTGGCGTATGTGAAAACCCTTGGCCAGACATGGTTACCAGATAAAGGACCTTGAAATTTCATATTTTCTGGTACTCAAAGTGAAGCCTTGCTCACATCTTGCCGTTCAAAAAAACGTCCTAGTGAACTTAGTTACTAAGCTGACGCTTTAGCTGTGATTGTTTAAAACAGAACCGTAATCACGGCAATGACTGTCACTCTCATTCGTCGACGACTTGATCTATGAAGCTGCGAATCAACGTATAGTAGGACGTGTGAGGGTTTAAGGATTTTCGCTATCAAAAAAATAATACATCCAGTTTCCGTATCTCAAGATATATAGAAAAATTGAACTTCCAAGTTAGTGCGCAATACGTCATGTTTGATTTGAAACGTTTAAACGCTCTTATAATCGTACATAAATGAAAGATGATAAGATAAATACAAATATTCTAGTCAAGCATTTCCTTGAGTTCTGTAGGTTATATTGTATTTTGGTAAATTAAATATGTTAAATGTTTGTGTTGATTACTTAAAGTACAATCAGAAAATTCACGACTTTTAAATGATATCTGTGTTTGTGAAAATTCATTGTAAGTTCCAAGATTGGCCGACCTGCAATGGAAGTGATTATACTCGTAATAAGGTTTTTGTCGAGTGTAGTTGGTGAGCATGACGGGGAGATGGCAGACTGCTAGCTAGAGAGTAGTAAGTTTTTATCTACTTGCTTTTTAAGGCACCCTACGGAAAACGTAGCCCCATTGCTGATGCTCCCCAGTCTGTCGCAGTTCTGTAGCACTTAAAGGGAATTAGTAGAAGGTTTCTAGTTTTCTCAGGCTATTTTGACCCAAAAATAGAAAATAAATAAAGGATATGATTTTGTTAAATTAAATCCAGGTGGTTTTGATACCAACTACGAACGCCGAATTTTTTTACGTTGCCCCAACGTGAAGAATATAGAGGATTAAATCTCGTTAAGTAAAGAACAATTACTTTTCAGTTTAAAAAATAAAAAAATAAAAACACCTTTTAAAAGTAAAGATGTCAGTGGCCGCCATATCTGCTGATTTTATACTATTTTTGCTACCGACTCTATTTCAAAAATGGTGTTACCTAGAAACTTGAAATTTTTATCCAATACGAATTATAGCCTGCATTTAAACGACAGATGCTAAAAATACTTACAACTAACATAATTTCCGTGTTTCGAGCAAAACTACCAAAAGTTTTTATTTTGAGGTTATTTTGCCATTTATTAATGCTGTTTTGAATTGATTTTTTTAACTGCTTTACGTCTCTCAACAGCGAGGTCTTTAGAGATGGGAAAGGATGGGGGCAAGGAATGGGAAGGAATTCGGCCATGGCCTTTTGAAGGAAGCATCCCGGCATTTGCCTGGAGTGATTTGGGAAATCATGGAAAACCCAAATCTGGATGCTCGGACGTGGATTCGAACCGCCGTCCTCCCAAATGCGAGGCCAGAACGCTATCCGTTACACCACCACACTCGGTGGGTTTTGAATTGAGAGTTAATTGAATATTAATATACTTGCGATTAGTTTTATTGGTACCGAACGTTTGCAATACTGGTATGAGCGGCTACGTGATGCGGTGACGGGAGACGTGGAGCGGAATCCACTCCCTTGTCTTAAAACGTGCTAAACATTAATTTGTTTACCAAGCGACCACCTGACACGCCTAACATATTCTTTAAAGTCGTTAGAGAACGAAACACTAATTGCTCGAGACGCGGCTCGCATATGCAACGTTATTTGTTATTTAAAAATTTGCGATAAAGCGTAAGATGTAACAACTTTAGGAGAAATCATTATTATAAGCCGTTTATGGAACTGCAGTAAAAAATAACGTGAAAAAATAATTAATCGTTGAGCACCGTTTTCTGATAGTATTACACCAGATCCTGTTTATTTTACATGTAGTAAGAGCAACGATTAAAATAAAAACTAATGTATTTGAAGATTCACTGTTGAGCTCTGAATGAATTCTATCTGTGAAAATATTGATTGTAAGTGTTACTGATTTTTAAGACATTTTTCAAGTTAAGTGTCAATATAAGCGCGAAGAATTTTTTTATTTATTTATTTTTATTTTATTTTTTATATTTCTGGTGATGAATTGAAGTTTTTTGTCCGTTGATTTCTGTTGTATTTTATTTTTATTGCTTAAGGTTTTCTTTGTCAATCGACTACAGTAGTCAAAAGCATTGCCACCAGCCCGAGCTGACGGTAAGGTAATGGGTGACAATTGTCACATTAGAAGTAAAAGAAAACCTTGTAGTACCACAGAGTGGCATCCCCTATAAGTCTTGGGGACATTAATGATGTTGCGGTCGGTAAACGTTTCCAGTCGTTTTACAGGCCAAGGAGGATCCCAGTTAATTCAACATTCATTCAAAAGAACGCTGAAAGATCTTTGAAGGCCGTTACAGACGGTCAGCATCATGCCCAAATCTTCAGCTTCTTCTTGTTTTGAACCTTGGGCTTCAAATTAGCAGTAGGTCTTTATCTACGATCTTGGCTGCGGTCAAGCCAACAGGATACATTAATTTTTTTTAAATTGGTATTCGACGAAAACTTCAAAATAGATCTAATTCAAGACTGTTAAGTAATTTTACAGAAAAGTGCAGTTGACGACTTCGGCAAATATATACCCACAAGAGGCCTGTTTATTATAATCACTTTGTAGGTAACTACATTAACGACACAAGACGATTAAATTAACGTTTTCTTGTTTCATTGTGACTGCATTACTGAAAAGTTAAATTCAACGTCGATGTAACGCATCAGCTATATTGTAGAGAAATTCTCTGTTATGATATTTATTGGCTGTGTAACTCACTTGAGCCAGGAATTGGGTTGTCTTAGAAGAAGTTTGAAATGCGAACGACTAACCTGGAACAGACACAAAACAAAAATGCATTAAATTTTAGCTGGAACAATAAAGAAAGGTATTAAAACATTTAAAACTTAATTCATAAAAATAATTAAATTTTATTTCTGACTGTCTAGAGAAGCCTCTTGGACGATGTCGCTAAAGATACGAAGAAATGGCGCTCTACATAACACCAGTAAAGATTCTGATGACGGGGATAAAAATTTGGAAAACTGCGAAACATGATATCGTACGAAAATCCAACTTATGTTTCTTACAAGAGTTTATTTATTTCTTTAATGTTTAAAAATATAATATCGTTGAGAATAATGTTGGCTCAACACGTTTTCAGACGTTAAAGCATTATTTAACTTGGTTCCCCGATTTCTCTCTTCGTGCTCTACATTACTACGTGCGCTGTATCACTGCATTCATTGTCCGTTTTAATTTGTGAAGGTTGGTTTGCGTGGCGCATTTCCCTGGGCGCGGCCTGCTTTCCTTACATCTTAATGTGCGAGCGGACGCAGTGGAGGATGCGGCTGGCTTTATGGACCGCAATTGAGGCTTCGCGGAGCCATACGGCCCCGGGCATTAGGTCTGCCTCGAAATGGGAACAACTACCACCCTGACACGGAGAAATTTCCTGCGCGCTCCAAGAAGCCCACTTCTCTGTTCAGTGAGGAAAGCAGCGATTCAGGTGGCAACGACCCAACTGATGCGTGCGCAAGAGAGTAGAGAGCGACGCCACTTTCGGTCAAGTGATTTCTGTTAACGACAACCAAAATATTGTTTCCATTATATCTCACCACGCAGCAACGGACATTCCACAGAATTCCATGTTGCTTTTTCTCGGCAGTCAGTACCCTCTATTAGTATGTTTAAAGCTAACAATACATTTATCAGTTATCCCACATACTCCCACAGACCGATTACCCAAAATCATTACAGGCAATTGCAGGGATATTTCCTTCAAAAAAGGACATACCCAATTTCTCTCCCGTATCTTTTCCCCAGTCCTTTCCCGTTTCTAATGACCTTTCGGTTCATTTTTTTCCCTGATCACTCTCTTGACTGGTTTGATATAATTCTCCATTTCTTCCAATTCTGAGATGATCTCAACCAATACGACCTCCATTCGTAGTTCTCGGGCCCATGTATCACAATGTTTATATTCCTAGAACCGAGCGTGGTGGTGTAACGGATAGCGTTCTGGCCTCGCATTCGGGAGGACGGTGGTTCGAATCCCCGTCCGGGCATCCAGATTTGGGTTTTCCATGGTTTCCCAAATCACTCCAGGCAAATGTCGGGATGCTTCCTTCAAAAGGCCATGGCCGAATTCCTTCCCCTTCCTTGCCCGCCATCCTTTCCCGTCTCTAAAGACCTCGCTGTTAGAGAGACGTTAAGCAGATAAAAAAAAAATATTCCTGGATAGTTCTTACCTGCTTCTGTTCCATTCACTCCCTAGTTGACGAATATCACACGTCCTCAAATTTAACCCACCATACTATTCCTTGTTTCTATGATCTTTTTTAACAGACTTCTTTCTTCGATCATTATTATTATTATTATTATTTTAAAAACCTTTTCATTTCGTGTTCAACTTTTAAGGAGATTTCAAGATTAGCAGAACTATAAATGCTCCTTGCAGTCTTACTGGAGTATTTTTAAAAGTTATTGGCCTTGACGGTAAGGCAGCTACGAAACGTAAAAGTTCAAAAACAAAAATTTGGTCATCATAGATCAAAACCAATACTTCTCTTACGACGTCAAGAAAATTTATATATAATTAAATGTAATTTACACAACCTCATACTTTTGAATTACATACTCAACATTATTTCAGGTATTATTTCGCATCACAAACTGTATATGTTCTCTAAACGTTTCCCTAGTACTTGTTAAGTGTTAATAATGATAACAGTTTGGTAATTCATTACTGAGAAACCATTTGTTGGTTGTTTCATGTATCAATGCTCTTACTACAGTAATACGTAAGAAATTAGTTCTCTGAATGTCGTACTTCGTCTTCACTGAATATACGATCCCGTGAAGGCTAAATATATCAAAGGATTATTTTGTTTTAATACCAAAGAAGAGTCAACAACTATACTTCGCGTAACGTTTGCTGGTAACTACTTACGACATATCATTTGTTGATTGACCTATGTGCTTTTGGGTTTGAGAAAAAAGAATTAAATAAACCACAGATTCTTGCGAGAAAGCATTTCACTGCGGCTGTTCTAATTGTTAAATTCTGTTTTGTCGACCATGTTGGGAATTGAGCAAAGTAGCGTCAAGAACACAGCAGGCTGGCACAGTAGGGCCTGGACATGTGGTTAGCGGGGACGAAGGCAGGTGGTCAACTTCCGCTTCCTCCCGGGGTACACCAGGTCCTTGTCCTGCAGGAAGCATATGCTAGCACATTTGCTTCAGTTAGATGTTCTGACATCGATGCCTGTTTAACTTTGCTTCCATACTTTCAGACGTAACACTGTGATAGCGTCCTCTGCAAGGACCAACCAGTGATTGCAAGGAACCTTATTCGTTGCTTCTGCCTAGGTTGCTTTTGCAGAATTGCCGACAGAGTCAACTAAAGCTGGAAGCTCTTGCGTTCAATATTATTTCAGGTGCGTATCATCCGTGAGTGACGGAATAACAACAATATAACTTCTGTTGACATAGTTTATAATCTGATCAACGCAAGAAACATTACGCGTCGTCAGTGTCAGAGAACATTAGATCTCATTAGCACCTCTCTCCCTCTCTGCCTTTAGACACCAGAAACGTTTCGCCCAGACTACAGCCGTCCGCCCTCTCTCTATATTCGCCTGCCAGCTAGCTTCATCTCACCATCTACCAACATTCCGAGAACTCCCTTGAGACATTCAGGTATTGAGGAATTGTGACCCGTTGTTGCACAGGTGGTGCAGACTGGCCGACGTTGGTACCTTAATACCCCAGAAAACCCAAACGTTGATATTTCAGCTCCGAATCTAACACCTATATCCAACATACAGTTATACAGTTGGAAAAATCTGCTCATTAACTATGTAGCTTGTAGTCGGAGAGTTGGTAAACATTTCTGGGTAGGTATTTGAGGCACCTTGAAAATTTGTATAACACTTCTTTTGTAATGTCCAAGTACAAAATCGAAGACCTGGACGATGGTTAGTAGAGCATAGCCGAATTATTAACTTTGAAATTTTTTATTTTCGAAATCAATAAATATCGAAAAAAAAAATACATTTGAGGCATGCTGAGTTTAGCACAGGATATTATTTGCACCCAGAAAAAAAAAATATTTCTGGAAAGACAGGTAATTTTGGTGGAACTTTTCTCTGCCAGAGGATCCGGCATGTTATGACTCATAAGTGACTGCTAGTGAGCAGTATAACGGCTGAGCCTCTACCCATCAGCCAGGTTTTCGATTTTGTTTTTATTACAAAACAAGTGTTATACAAGTTTTCACGCTGCCGCAAATACCTACCCAGATATATTTGTCGTTATGGTTTCAGTAGAAAGCTCTCATTAATATTCATCGATTTCGGTTTTGCTGAAATTTACGATAACGGCGGTAGTTTTGCTTCTGTATAAAAAATAGATTTGATGTTTTTCTAAGATCTGTTCTTCAAATTGAGAGAAGCCATATTGCCCTAAAAGGTTCAATACTAAGCGAAAAGTGCGTTGGTTGATGTGACCCCCGAGCCAATAATATTCATAAACTAAGCATTTATAAACGAAAAATACCATGGTATTTCTTCCATACGCTGGCTGTCATGGATACTTTCTAAATTATCTTTGTTAAAAACTGTTGTCGTGCAAGAAAGTAGCCCGGATGGTATCGTATACGCCAGGATTAATTCTATTTGCATGTAAAATATTAATAGCGAGTGGTTATGACCAATTTCTGTTCGGTTAAATACGAGTCAACACAGCTTTGGTTTATACCAATTGAAAAGTTTTTACGAAATAGATAAATCTTACGGGCTGGAAGAAGCGTTTCATGACCAACGCAGTTACATCCGATATAGATAGAATAAATTAGTCGTCGTGGCGCTGATAGATCGTGTCAACGATGGCGTGTTTATATCAGAGAGTGTGAACTCCATATACGCTCCACAGAGGCTTGCAGCAGACGTCTTAAACAACCGTTGTCATGAGCAACGACTTCGAAAACCCTCTGGCCTCGCACTAGGGAGGACGTAGTTTCGAATCCTCGTCCGGCCATTCAGATTTCGTTTTTCCAAGGTTTCCCAAAATCACTCCATGTGGGACGGTTCTTTCAAAAGGCCGTAGCCGAATTCCTTGCCCCCAGTACTTTCTCGCCTTTAATGATCTTGGCATCAGGAGGCGTAATGCCATAAGTTCCTCAGGAAATATTGATTTTAGTTTCGTGTGGCTTTCCAAAATCACTCCAGGCGAGTCCCGAGATGGTTCCTTCAAAACGTCATGACCGAATTCTTGACCGTACCTTAAGTCTCCAGTGATCTCGAAGTAGACGAGGCGTAAATCCATAAGGAAAAAAAAAATAGAATTAGCAATATTATGACGAAACCGTTCTGGCATCTGATTAAGTTAAAAACAGGTATCATTTTCGTAACAGTGCTTTATTAATCATTGACATTACAGTTTTTAATATAAAAGTAACATTAAAAAGAGAACACAAAAATCCTGACATTCTAGTTCAGAATAAATCAAGTAGGTTGTTCAGCTGGCTGAATTTTTATAAATCCCTATCTTTACATTTACTTCTGGCAAAATTTAAATGTAAAGTTTTTAATACTCTTTACCCGGTAGGATACCAAGTTCATAAAACATCAGAAGAGTGCGATTAGCGATTCTACGAATTAAATTTGGTGAGGTGTCACTACTTCAAAATCAAATCCCACTGTCCCAGGTTTTGGTTTCAAACAGTCATCAACCTCTGATCCAATTTCTCCATAGGTATCCAGACGAATACAGAAATGGTTTCAGTTTTTTCCTCAACATTAATAACGCAAAAATAACTTCAAATCTTGAATAGTTTAGCAGTCTCTTCCCTACGTAGAAAGTGTCATAAAGATGTTGTTTCTTCTGGCTTAGAATATCAGCTGATCATTTAAGTTACAGGATCGTGATCAGTTTTGTCATTGTGTCAACGAAACAGTTATCTTGCTTTGAAAACGGACGCATCCAAACTGTAGAATAATGCAATGCGGAATAGAGCAACGTTTGAGTCAGGAAGCATGATATAATGTCGAAAGTGCTTTGAATATTTTATTTATAACCATTATAGCTCGTTTGGCATAATGGGCGATCGCAAGCAGAACGGACACTACCCAATGATCCCCAGTTAATTCTCGCTCTCCGCTCACCTTTCTCTGAGAATATCCATCACTCGCCTAACTTTGGTTCATATAATTACAAGCAGATTATTTTATTGTTGAAACGATATATTTAATCCATTGCCACCGTTTCGAAATTTTTGTATAGAACTGGTTCATTCCCCACAGAGCTACCAACGAGCTAACACTAACAGAGTTTCGGTCAGTTCCCCTTTGAAAATGTCTTACCTTACTGCAGAAGTGACCACCAGTATTAAAGGTAAATAAATGAACTTTTCCGTTGTGCCCGGTGATGATGTTTTCGCCAATATTGACGCAAACCATTCACACAGCAGACAACGAAGGAACCTAAAGTTATTGCAATAAATCCTTCAATCTCGTCGAAAATTCGAGATTGCAATAGTTGAAGTAAATTGAATTTAATTGGGGTGGAGCGCATTCTCCGGTGGCAATTTTCTTAGTCCTCAAATTAACCCCTTCTTATTGTTTTATATTGTAATTTTTTTATAATTTGAGTGTTAAACACCTTCAGCCTTGTACTTTTGTCATTTACAAATTTTATTTTTTAACGTTTTTGGTAAATTATTCGTCAGTTCCCCTGGTAATTTATTCCAATCCTTGACACACTTACCAACAAAAGAAAATTTTCCCATTCTCTTATGTATGCAATCGAGTCATAACTTGTGCCCATGGTGATCTTTTCCTTTCCGTACATTACTACTAATTCTTCGACCAATATCCATCCAAACACATCACGCCTTGTATACTCCCACCACTATCTTCACCCTCCTCCTGTTTTCCCGTGATTCCCAATCCACCTCCTTTATCATATCACATATTGACTGCGTCTTGCGGTAATGTCCATACACAGATCTAGTCCATACAAAGACCTAGTTGCACTCCTTTGCAGTCCTTCCAAGTCCTATATTTTATACACAAAATGATGGTCCCAAACGTTATCACCATATTTAAGCAATGGTCTGGCCAAAGTTTTGTAACCCGATTTGCTCACTTCTCTGGTACATCCTCTCATCACCCTCTCCAATAAATGAAGGATTTTGCAACCTTTTCCTACCACCTGTCTAATCTGTCCTGCACAGTTGGATTTATTATCAAATGAATTGACAAGACAGTTACACTTCAAGCAATCTGTCCCCACGCTGTAATTATAAAAACCTTTATTTTTTAACTGTGTACCTAATAAGCTGATCTTGGCATTTATCTTCAGTGCATGTTGATCTACCCAGTTAGATAGATAGATACATATGTTCACTTTGATCCCATGTGAGAATAATCTCGGGGATGTGGAACAGTACATACACTTATTAGTAATGTCAATATTACTATATAATTGATAATATTATTATATATTGACAACAAGTTAGCAACAACCCATTAGTAAACCATTAGTAACCAATATCTCCTGTAATCTACAAATACAATCCCGAGTTAATTAAAACATATTATGTGGAACAGTGTATACAATTGTTACCAGCATCTAATAACCAGTTATTTTCTTACCAACCAGTTACCATGATAAGTTTCACTGTAATTTGTGACTACATATTATATTATGTTAGTTGCAATTTATGTGGAACAGTACACACACCTATTAGCAATATCAATTATATTACCAACAACTCATAAGCAATCAATTACTTAAAAACCTGTTAGTAATTCTATCCAGCTCACCCTGCATCTGTTCACAGTCTTATACAGTTTTAATCCTATTATATACCATTTTGTCATCTGCAAACAACCTAAATTCTGACTGAATACCGTCAACACAATCATTCATTAGAATGATGAATAGCAATGGTCCGAATACACCTTTAGTTTACTTTATAGTCTTATTGTGTAATTAAATGGAGTAGTTAGCTAAACCTTGATTATTATTTTGAACATTCCACCAAATTGTTTCTATAATTTATTTTGTGTGAAACCTAGGAGGATCACAGTGAAAAAAAAAATACATTTTACTATATCAGGTAATTTAATTATAATGAAGCCAAATGCTCATTCTTTACCAGTTGTTAACAGAACGTTTCTACAATTAAGTCCCATGCTTGATCTTGGTGCGTGTCAAATTTTATCAGTGTAGCGATAGCATTCGACTGATGTTACCAGTGGCTGCGAGATTCCTGAAAGTATTACACGAGGCTATTCCTTATTTTTGGCAACAACAGCACACACGTAGTCGACCTGTAAGCAGATATTGCAGAACAGTGCTGGCAGGTTCCCACATCACTCTGCTCGTTGCAGCACGCCTCGCGGGAAAATCGTGACGCAACACATATCGGGACGATACATCGCTCACGCACTGTGCACGACTCCTCAAAAAATGGGAACGCACACCATACAGGGAGGTAATTGCTCCACGTAAAGGTTGCCAGGGGGCAGGTAGTCGACTGGTGTTCAGAATTTAGTGTATTCGGCTTTTCCAGCGCAGTTTATCTTGCCAAAAGAACTTCTGAAGTGACAAGTAATTCAACTGAGTGTGAAGCCTTTGAAACACCATCTAGCGGTTCTTGTCTATCTAAACATGATAGACTGTCACCCAGCATAGTTAAGACAGAATGGAAGAGTAGATGAGTTGCCGACTGTCAGAGAAAGGATTTGTAATAACATCGTTGGTAAGCCATGGCACGCTCAACTAGAACTAAGAAGGAAATAAATTAAGTTCATGAACAGACCTAGGACAGGACACACTTTATTACGTGATAAGTAATACATCATAGGGTTGGTGGATTAGTCGATGTGCCCCCCTGTGATTCATACCGAACATTGATCAACAAGAAAATAACTGTGAGAAGATTGCTTAAATATCACTAACGTAAACTCTCTGATACCATCTCTCAAACCTTTTAGTGGTCAATGTATTATCCCTGTTCGTTATAGGCAAAGTAGGTTACTAACGTTTTAATGTACTGCATGATGTTGTTGGCTGAGTTAGGCTTTGACTAAAGCAATAAATGATAAAAAAAACAGTACTGCATGATGTTGTTGGCTGAGTTAGGCTTTGACTAAAGCAATAGAAAAAAAACAGTACTGCATGATGTTGTTGGCTGAGTTAGGCTTTGACTAAAGCAATAAATGAAAAAAAAACAGTACTGCATGCTGTTGTTGGCTGAGTTAGGCTTTGACTAAAGCAATAAATGAAAAAAAAACAGTACTGCATGATGTTGTTGGCTGAGTTAGGCTTTGACTAAAGCAATAAATGAAAAAAAACAGTACTGCATGATGTTGTTGGCTGAGTTAGGCTTTGACTAAAGCAATAAATGAGTTAGGCTTTGACTAAAGCAATAAATGAGAAAAAAAACAGTACTGCATGATGTTGTTGGCTGAGTTAGGCTTTGACTAAAGCAATAAATGAAAAAAAACAGTACTGCATGATGTTGTTGGCTGAGTTAGGCTTTGACTAAAGCAATAAATGAAAAAAAACAGTACTGCCTGATGTTGTTGGCTGAGTTAGGCTTTGACTAAAGCAATAAATGAAAAAAAAAACAGTACTGCATGATGTTGTTGGCTGAGTTAGGCTTTGACTAAAGCAATAAATGAGAAAAAAAACAGTACTGCATGATTTTGTTGGCTGAGTTAGGCTTTGACTAAAGCAATAAATGAGAAAAAAAAATTAAAAAAACACGAGAGATTACCTTTCAATAAAAGCACGACAGCTGTCGTTGTGGTAGTGACACACATCGACAATACGCCAAGGGGAAAAAAAATAATTTACAAAATTGGGCAAATTTAAATATAAAAAAATAATAGCTCACTGGAAACCGTGCTGTCAAATTGAGGGCAAATACGTGTAGTACGGAACAGTGTTGTCCGAATGATTGACACCAACATAACAAAAAGGACAGTCGCAACGAATAGTAACAATTACATTGTTTGCATCATATACAATTACAGCATAAGTATTTCTATTTCCCAGAATTTAATATGCTCAGACAAATTGTCGTTTTTATTCGACTGATGGTTAAACGAAGTTTCGATACATGAAATGTTTCGGTTGTAACGAAGGAGCCGGTGTGGGACGTATTTCAATGGTGATAGGACGCGCAGTATGTGACCGAGTGGGAAATAATGATTGTAAAAGTTTTCACTGGCTCAGGCGTCTGACTGGAGACCGAACGGTCCTCGGTTCGAATCCCTGCCTCGGCTGCTGGATTCAAAAACCCTTAACCCGACCTTTTGTTCTATCACAGCTTGTTGTATAATGTGAAGTACCCCAGAACAATCCCGTGGCTGGTATTTCACATTAAATTGTAGGTCCCCTTTGCCCGGTAGTAATAAATTAAGGTTGCCACGACAGAGCGTGTGCGCGGTAAATCAAATCTCAGTCAGTCGACGGCCGAAAACTTAGGTAATTTTTCTGGCCATTGATGCCATTCGCATTATCATTATTATTATGTTCGCTAACTTTAACCACAGACTTTGGAAATGTTACTATATATTTATCTTCAAACAGGTTGATGTCGTTTCTAATAACTTCTTAACACGCAACTTTGTACATGGTAAGCGTAAAATCCGCATGGTGTTAAATATTGCTTAGCAATAACTTAATGCTGTCTTCAAGAATCATTTCAAAAGCTGAGTATTGTGACAAACTTCGCGAGGAATACTAAACCATTTTAAAATTACAAAACGGATAGATGATCTGATTATTCTGAATAATACAAATCCTAACTAACGATTTTGACTTTAAATATGGAATGTATCAACTATTCATTTATTTATTCTATAGTTCGGAAGCGTCAAACATAAAAACCGTAAGACGTACATTTTAATTCATTTTGAACTCTGCAGTACACACTTAGCTTTTTATAAGCACTGGAAAGGGGAAAGAGTCTCCACGATGTTATTGAAATAACATCAATTTATGAGAAAAACTCTAATTTCTTACCGCTGAATTCAAAGTAACTAAGAAGTAAGAATGTGTTTCGTTTGCACAGTATTGAATCATATAGAACATTGAAGTCAGAGCACTGTGGTGTTAGAGTGCAGTCAACATAAATATATTGCCTACCTACAGCGGAAATACTTAATCAAGCAACAGCCGCGAATTAACCACAAGAAGGCTAATATCAATCTACATCTAACATTTAGCTCCTTCGGTACTGATTATAGAAAAGGTATGGCCAAATTTCTTGGTGAATGTTTTTATTGAATAACTGGAAGTCTAGATAACAGTGATTCCCAAGAAGATGGTACAGGGGTCTGCAGGCAGAATATTAAAAATTTAAATCTATTGAATTAAAGATATCGTAACCAAAAAATTAGTAAAAAATGTTTTCTAGTTTCATAACTGTGTTTCCGTAGCAATTCAAAACATACTTTTAGGATTATTGTGTTATAATGATACAATGCAATGCATTCCATATGTTGATAGTATACACAAAGATAAAAACAAATATGCCCACAAAAGTAGGTGGTATGGATGATTGTTTTTGATATTTTGTCTTAAAACTTTAAGAAACGCATCAATATAGGAATCTAATGTTCACTACCATTCAACAAGAGTTGTCAGAGTAAGTTTTATAAATTAATTCATGATTGTCTTGAAAGTTGGTGGACTCCATATTCATAAATAAATTTAACGGATTGTCATAATAAATGTATATCGAATTGTAGAGAATGGTAATCAGCAAAATTTATGTGAAATTTAATACTGGTAGTTTTCTAATATCAGTGCAGTCCGAGAACATTTCGGAACGCCTTCCTAGTGTTTCATCCATTCTTTTAGGACGTACTTTTAAAAATCTTGCATAAAAAGCAATTTATTTTGTTTATAATGTTATTGTGGTACCTTTTCGCAATCCCTTAACGCATATATTTCGACTCTCCTATTCTCTCAAACAACGATATATAAATTAAATTCTTATTACATCTTATAACAGATAAAAGCTTCCAACGTCTGTGGTTGGGGAAACACGTCAAGCCGATTGACATTAATAAGTTAACAGTCCATATACCATCCGATACTCGCTTCGATGAGGACTGAGCCTAAAATTTTTAGCTCCGACTTAGGACTTTATAACATTAATTGGCTTCATTGTTCAAACTATATTGTGTGCTGTACATGTAGGTCAGGGAACGATAGAGGTAGGTAGGGACGACCGTTAGGTTGCATTCCGCCCACACTATGGCTCGAGATGCGGTCAACGAGTGGGCGAACACACAGGCAGTCGATTAAGGTCGAATACACAGTTTCTATGGGAAAGTTGGGGACCGCAGACATACAGCAGCCTCTTCAGCAGTACTGGTGATGTGTCACATTTACCAGTGACGATAGATCAACTTCGCAAATTGCCAAAGTGCTAAATTTCTTGCTCCTGTTGGACGTTCTGGCCTCGCATTCGGGAGGACGGTGGTTTGAATCCCCGTCCGGGTATCCAGATTTTGATTTTCCATGGTTTCCCAAATCACTCCAGGCAAATGTCGGGATGCTTCCTTCAAAGGCCATGGCCGAATTCCTTCCCATTCCTTGCCCCCCATCATTTCCAGTTTCTAACGACCTCGCTATTAAGAGACGTTAAGCAGTTAAAAAAAAAAAGTCCTGTTGGAAATTTGTTGAGACTACGGAAATGGGCACTAAATCAAAGGCAATGGAACGAATTTCAATAGCGTTACTTTAATATCAACTACTGATCATGACAACGAGAACAGTGGAATGAGCCTCATGAGTGGGCAGTAATGCTCGGACGTGGCATTTAGGAGAATGTGTGTTTCCAAATTCCAAACCCCTTCCGTAAATCGAGATTTCGTTTTTCCATGGTTTTCCGAATTCACCACAGGCGAATACGGGGGCCATGCCTTCAAAAACCATCGCCGAATACCTTCCAACCTTTGCCCCCAGTCCTTTACCACCTGTAATGGCCTCGGCATAGTCGAGGCATAAACCCAGGGAGAGAAAAAAAAAAAAAAAAAAAAAAAAAAAAAAAAGGAATAGAACGTTCCTAATAACTGGTGAGCAAAATTTCAGGCTAGTAATATGGTGCGACAATACACTACTGTAATCCCATTTCGAAGCTGCTGACGAACTTAGGACTTTTCTAAATAAGCGTCATCCACACAGATCGTAAGCACGGTCAAAGTCTTTCATGAGAACCACCACGTAAACCTTATTGCTGAAAAAAAGTTTTCAGCTTTCAGAGCAATTCAGTCAGTTATACAACAGCTTTAGGGAGACGAGACGGGGTCAGCGCCACGCTCCGGCCATTCTTTATCTTCCCACGGAGTTTCATCCACGGTATTCGTCAGAGTGGACATGAGGAGTCGTTCCAGACAGCTTCGAAGAAAAATCTCCTGTTACATCGGGGATCGAATCTCAGTCATCCGGGACGCAGTTAGACGCTCCACCGCCTGAGCTACAGGGCTTGACGCTAAAAATATGCAGATTGATTTTCAAGTTTTTATTAAGTCTCATACTATTATTCAAGTATCTGCTTTTGCAAAAGTGCAGACTACAGTAGACGGACACATCATTTGATTAAAACCTCCTTTTCCCGATGTTTGACTCGAAACAGCAACGCTAGCAACTGTAGGCCAACACGCTAATACTTGTGCTGCCAAGAGCAGTCCCCGCAGAAGTTCAGATCCTTACGTTTCAAAGTCATTTCACATCACATTTTCATTGTCATTTGTATGAGCAGCGCGCATGCAGACAAAAGTTCCAAAATTTACGACTTTGGCTTCTGTATCATAGACAACTACGTTACTGATGTAAATAAAAAGTATGCTGTATGTTAAGTAACGATATATGCTAACGTTATGTGAAGTTTCGATGAGATGCCTTCATTAGGGTTTTTTTTTTTGCGACTTGCACGCACATATAGACAAGAATATCCAAACCCCCTGTTAGTGTGGGCCGCTAGCATGTGATCCAGTTTGAGCGCCCAAGTAGGTCGTGTGAAACCGCTGTTCCTGCAGACGAGCCAGTGGGCGCTCAGTGGCCGCAGACGATGAGATAGTTACCTATGTGTGCTGGAGGCCGAAGAAAGTTATGGCCGACGCTCTGCCATCGACTCCGATTAATAGCTCTCGGCTTTCATTTTCCTTGCCGAACATATATCTTCCACTCAGACACTTATAGCTTGTCGGAGTCTCTTTTCGTTGTCAACAATCTAACCACGACCAACAGTCTATAAGCTGCAGTCATTTTGCTGTAATCCGCGTGACGCTTCAAATCACTGATTTCTCTGTCATCCCCGTGGGTAAATAAAATTAAATAGTCAGATTAACTTATTCAGAGCTTATGACTGCGCAATACGGGACTAGAATTCATTTCGTGCATTAGATCCGCTATTCGTTAGGCTTGTTATCGTTAAAAAGCCGAAGAGCCGTTTAAAAATTTCACTCAAGGTTGTACACACTTTATAATTATTATCAAAAGTGTACACATTTATGAAAAAGTCAAAGATAATATTACTATAATAATTAAAAATTGAAATTACAGAAAAAAAAATTATCGTTACAAATTATTGCAATTTTTGTTTAAAAAATAAGAATTCTTATGAATTGAAAATCTTTGGCTGTATAGCACGATGTACAGTAATGCTAGAGCTGTACTACTTTTAAGACGCTAAAAATCTGTAAATACTTCTTTTTATAGTGTAATTCTTAGGGACGTAACTGCTGAGAAGAATTAAATGTGGTGTGTGTATTAGGTAAGACCAAACTGGATCATGTTTTCATCTATTACCTGAAATAAATGTGGAAAACCAAAATAGTCATTTGCACTGAAGAGTTTACGGGTTTTATCCTCCATCCACCTGTCCGACGAGGCTGTTCTGCCTTCTTCTTTCTATACCTGTGTTTCATTTAGCACAATTCTGAAGTCATTCGAAGAATAAATATGAATTTATGGCATCTGAAGGCAAAAAATTATCTTGGTATCCAGACGTCAATGTTCTCGCATCGTATTAATTGTATTTCGATAACATATTACATTCAATTACAACGCGACCAACAGTAGAGTCAATCATTTGTTTCATTTCGCCTGGATGCAGTGCTCATGCAACGAATGATTAAGAAATCGTCAAAGAAAATAGTCTTAGTAATTATACCATCACCGAGTTGTGATTGTCCCTAGAGAATTATCGTCAGATCAGTTAACATCTTTACAGTAACAATTGTGTGGAAGATCTTGAAACGATGTCAGTATTATGACTTTTACTAATCATACCTCTTACCAGAATCAAAGTCGAACATTCGACGTAGATCTGAACAACTGCGAGAGCTCGAAAGATACATCCGCAGACTGCAGAAGGATGACTGACGGCTATTCCGCTTGAAGATGTTGCAATGGAAACGCTAGGGAACGGTCGGGACGTATCACTCCACCATCAATAAACATTTAGCTGCATCATTAGAGGCACCTCACGACGACCCAAACCATCTCTAGGTGACTTGCAGTAGAGGAACTACACACTCGACGACTTACTCCGTCTGCAACTCAACATTTTCGTTTACAGTACCGAATACACGGATCACTATTACTGTTGAATCGCTTTTGTAGGTTTCGTACAGACTTACCGCTCACAAGGAGTCCTGGACACCTCGAATTCCAACTCCATAGCGAGGAGAGAAAATTCCAGAACATTTGACATCAAACAGTTACGACTAATAATTCCATAGACACCTCTACCTTGGTTGAGACACAAAGAAAGCCGAGGAAATCCTGCTTAAGCAGGTGATATCAATCCTAGAATGGCTACAGTGGTATATTGAAATATCCACCAACTTACAACATTGGAGTCTCTCGACTGTCTAAGTGTATCCACAGTTGTAGCTCCTTTTGCTTGGGTCATATTTCGATGGGACTGCAGTATCGGCAATGACTGAGTTTCACGAAAGAGCTGTTACAATTATTTTTTCTTATGGTTTTACGTCTCATCGATCTCTAGAACATTAAAGGCGAGACAGGACAAGGAACTGGAAGTAATTCGGCCAATGCTTTTCGCAAGAACCATCCCAGCATTCACCTAGAGTAAACCATGGGAAATCGAAATCTGGATCACTAGACGTACCACCGAATTCCAGTCCCGGAGCTTCAAAGGTTGGCAGAATTTTGAGTACTAACTTATCGAATGCCTGTCAGCTGCATTACCAGCCCCATAGCTACACTTCTGTGTGTAGATAGTGAATAATCTTTAGGTTTTTCCCTGCACTGGTATTGCAATTTATTTTCTTCCTGTATTTTGTACCAACTAGTTCTGTGGCTACTCAAGAGTACGCTTATGTATTTGGAAACGAGTATAGTAATATCAGAGCCTACAGTAGAGTATAAGTTCTGTCAAACCAAAATATGTAACTATGACAGGGAGCAATGAATTGTCACAAACTTACAGGATTTTCTATGTTAGTACTTCACTACTGTATATTATTTTCCCTTGTGACACTTTCCGTCCTGTACAGCCTTTCACCGGGATTTCTATTCTTGTCATATGCTGATATCTTTCTCCAAGTTTTACGTTATCCATCAATTGTAACGTTCTTCTTATTCTTCACCATCATTCTATATCTTCTTCTTCTTTTTTTGTGAAAAAGAACAGCTCTCCTTGTATTACATCAAATCTAGTTCATCGTTCGCTTCATTTTTCCTATCTTTGTCTCTTTGTCCTTATCTCAACTAATCTTGATATTGCCTCGTCATTCCGTACTCTATCCTCCCCTTTCTCTCCTCATATTTTTCGTGCATTTGTCTAAATTGTATCCTCGATATTTTAAATATAAATGTTGATACATAACGCCATAATTATAAGCTCCAGACATGTTGCAAGTCCGTTATATCTGCACTCTGATGATTATATGTCGCGCTAGAAGCAACAAGATATTTTTAATTGAGCTACAAAAGAGTGATGAGGATTTTACCCTTGTCTAATCACACGTCAGAAGACTGAAGAGTTTTTGTTGTCGATCACCTCTTGTTTATTTGCAAAGATTCGTTTATTTGTAAGGTCACAAAACAATTTTTTCGGGTGATGAGAAAAGACTAACCACTTGTTAACATTGTGAATGCTGTGAGATTAGAATAATGTGTAATGTTATTCAAGATGCGAGGTGACTGGAGAAATTAACTAGTTACGTAACTTATACCTTGAAGTATTAAACTAGATTAAATGAAGATACAAATGGCGCATGTTCGTCTTGCCCCTACTACAGTTGCTCATGAAGTAAACCGACAGAGAATGTGGGTCAGGTGTAGTAAAACTTCAGCCGAAAATAATGATACTGAATGTGATCCGTACCTAAACGAAAAAAAATTGAAAGGTCACGGCAGTTGATGAAGCAAGGAAACGCAATTAGCTGTTATGTCACAGTCAGTCTGCCTTAACTCCAAGTGTCTTCACGCTGCGAATCAAGATCACAGAAAAGGATTGTTCCATAAACCGAAGAAAATGAGAATGTAGTTGAGGCAAACAATTCTGTTCAATTGGTCTGGAAGTATAACTACTTTACACATAGGAGATTACTTGAAAACACGTGTGAATTCCCATTCTGTGATATTCAAATACCGCAGAATTTATTTATCCACAACTTGGAGTGGCATGTACTCGAATGATGAATCTGACTTGTTACTATTGTTTCATGAGAGGTGTTAAAAAACAAGACAAAACAAACATAATAAAAACAAGAAATTTTAAAGTTTGTGACTGCAGTGCTATTTTGCTTCTGCTCACGCATGCAAGGATTTTTCATGTTAGGTTTCGAACGCCTACAAAATTACTGCCTTTACAACATGAGAATGAAATTTATGATGCATATACCCTTGAAACGTCACGAGCTCTGTAACTGAATAATTCTTCAAGAGGTTTGAAATGGCGACGCAAGTAAACTACAAAGATAAATCTTACAGATGGTTGTGAGCAGTTTTTAGTAGATTATGAAAATAACCAGGTAAAACTCCATCACGGGAACTGCGATACTATATTGTATTACTGTGCTGGTACCCCGGATTCAGTTTTTCAGATAACAAAACGTATTAACATTCCGGCTGTCAGTCTGAATTAAGCCAGCATTTGATTCCTTGGTGTTACAATACATGTCACCTACTTTGCTTTCTATCCTTTCAAAAGAAAAAAGATATTTTATATCCGTATGTAACAGAATGCTATCTCGTAAATGGAATAAGTTGCAGACGTCAAATTTGTATATTTTATGTGTTTTAGCGCTACAAAACCGAATGTGTCAAAACTTTGTAACACAGTGCAGAGAAGTCCAAACCAACACTTTCACTCGAAAATAAATACGTGAGTGGCTATCAAAGTTAGTTATCGAATTTTTATTTGAGTGCCAAAGCACTTAAACCCACGTTCACCTCTGGCACAGCTTGCTGTGCAATGTGAAGTACGCCAGAACGCTTCCGTGATTCGGATTCCACATTAAACTGTAGATCTTCTCTAGGGTTAACAACCCTATTTGTTACAAAATAACATATATACGCTTATGATTTTACGTCTCATCGACTTCAAGGTCATTAAAAGCGGAAAATAACTACTTCTAATATAGTTTCTAAGTTGTAAACAAGACATACAAAGATTTCATTTTATTGTTGTGTTCGCCACATATAATTTCCTTTGATTAGAAGTGCTATTAATTCAGAGTACTTTGAATCCAAATGGATGTGATACATACTAGCTACGAAAATATTCCAGTTGAACGGTTCCACTAATGGCGTGAGAGGCATCATGGTGAGGCGGAAGCGGGCGAAGGAGCCGAATCAGCTTCCTAACATGAAGATATACCAAGCACTGATTTTTGTGCCACGCGACTATCGCCTGACCACCTATACCGATATGTATAAACTTCAGTAGAATACGTATGTTTGACTCAGTACCGGATCTTGAAAAGGAGTGGGCGGGGGAAAAAGGGAGGGGGGCAAATCGGTGAACTTGCTCCGGGCGGCAACTTCAGGGGAGCGTCAATTTTTGTCGCGGCGTCCACCCCCTTTTCATTTTTAGATCCACTACTGCGCTGGGATCCGAGAATGGGGTGGCAACAATGGGTGACAATCAGGGCGGCGAAAGTCGGGGTGGCCGGAATGGGGGCGGCAAAATAATGTTCGAAAGGGCGGCAATCCTACAGTTTTTCCCCCGGTTAGGAAAATTCCTAGATTTGCCACTGGTTCGATTTGCCACTCTGTTTTTGTTCTTCTGTAGACGCAGCTCCAAGGATAAATAACTGTGCAATGTATGGTTCAATAAATATCATGAATTCAAGTTTTACTCCTTGTTTCAGTGTTTAGCTGTTCTGCAATACTCAAACGGTGGAAAAAAATCCCTGCGAAGTGCATTTTTTTATTTTTTTTATTTCTTATTATATGAGTGCTGGCAGTGGCAAGCGTGTTTAGCCAGTATGTTGGCCGGCGTCCCGTGATCCGTTATCGCCACACCTCTGTGCTCTGACCCACACTCTACTTGCGTCATGGACGGTTATAATCGCTGGTCCTACACCTACCGACCCCGAGACCTCTATAACACCACCACTAGAATGCATTATAGTCATGGGATCGGCTGAAATGGCCATACGAACATTCCTATAACGGTTTCACATGATGTCACCGATCGATTCGGCCGAGAGCCTGAATTTCTGCTTAACATACACACTCCTACATGTATTTAACGACTCCCGATTCACAGAATCAGTATTTCATCCAAGCTGCGTCCCCGTTTAGATCAGGTAAAGGAACTAATATGATGTGGGAAAGAAAGGAAGTTCTCTGCACATCTTCGTATTGCACGGTGGCGGGACACAACATTCGAGACTTTCCAGATTTCGGCATCTTCAAACAGGCACCACTTCAATAATAATTGTAGTTTAGAGAACAGAAAATAATCGAAGGAAACCGCTCTCGGGAGGTACTTCTATCGAGGAACACACATGTTTTTTTGGAGCCAAAATTTCTTGTACTGTCACTGTCCTGCGAACTGATGTATTACATGTTTGACGGAGCTGCTTTAAGTTCATTCAAGTTGGCTTTGGATTGATACTTTATTTAATTACAACGTTATGGCTCGTCAACCTCAAAAGGAAGAGGAAGGGGTTTAGCTGCGTCTTCTGATGGAATCATCCCATGTTAGCATGGAGTGATTCAAGGAACGATGAAAAATCTGAATCTAGATGGCTGTATAGATGGACGTAATCTATCTTCCCGAATGTCAGACCCAACGTAACCACTAATCCACTAGGCTGTGGAGATAAAATTCTTGGCTCCTGTGTCGTGCTATCCCTAGCACAGTTTCCAGGCGGTTTCCCATAGTCGTGAAGACGAATGCCGAGATCGTAGCACTACTCCTCCCAAGTACTACGTACAGATCAGAGGGTGAGTGATACAGATTTCTATTTTCCATGGTTATCCGATTTCCCCCCGACTGGTTTGATACAATCCTCCATCCCTTCCAATCTTGTGCTAACATCTTCATCTCAACATACACCTTACAACTCACGTCCTCAATTATAGGGTTGATATATTTTAATCTCTGTCTTCCTTTATAATTCTTACCTTCGAGTGTTCGCTCCAATAACAAATTGATCAAGCCCGCATGTCTCAGAATATGTCACGCCACTTCTTCTTTCTGTTAGACTCTTCCGCAAACTTCTTTCCTCACCCCCTTCTATTCAAAACACGTTCAATTTGTAGTTTACCTGTCCTCTTAATTTTCAGCGTCCTATCATAGCAACACATTTCAAATGTTTCAATTTTTCTTCTGTCTGATATTCCTTGAGTCCATGCTTTGTTACTATCAAGTGCTGTTCTCCACACATAGATTTTTAGAAAGTTCTTTCTGAATGCTACATTAATCTTTGCAACTAAAATAATCAACGCGAAAGTCGGCATTGTTCCTTCAGAAGACAGTGACCACATTTCTTCCTGTTTCTAGTTTTCTATCATCTAAATGACTAAAATAATAATAATAAAACCGTGAACTACAAACCAACTCTCAGTGTACTAGATTATTGTTCTTAGCGTTGGGGTATTGCCAGTTTAAAACTGGGCTTATGATGCAGCAGAGTCAAAGTTTTCAGTTCTACAAAATCATGTTCAAGCGGAGTAGGATAATAGTTAGTTCTTTACCGGGCGTGCATTCTTGAGAACGTGGGTTTCAACCCCGGTTGGCCATCCAGATTTCAGTTTTCCATAGTTTCCCAAATGCCAGAAAGATTCATTCAGACAAGTGAATTCCCGTTCCGTATCCCCAGTCCTCTTCCTTCTCTAAAGAACTCAGCGATGCAAAATTTAAAAAAAAGTATTTCACTTAAATAAAAATATCCTTTGGTAATTGTTTTGCTCGAGCACACCATTTAGATGTCCGAAGGACTAGTGAGACACTTAAAATGAACTTACCTGTTGAGTGTGTAAATGTATCAAAGGCATCAATATTTGATGCAGAGAATATTATCAATACTTCCGTCATTTCTAATCCCCATAAATACCTCGATCAATTCATTGTTCCAGCCAGTAATATAATAACTGCTCCAACTGTAAACCATCTCAACTGACACTCTCTGTCATCCATTTTTACTATATACATTAGGAGTCTTCTTAAAGCTATGAACAAAAACATACTTTCTTATAATATTTTAAGAGATTTTATAAGAACAAAGTATTCCTCGATGTTTGGTATTAATACGGGTACAATTCTCTCGAGCAACAATCATAGTGAACACAGTGTTTCCACGTGATATTCAGCGATCAAAATATTCTGATGAACATGCCGACGGAGATATGGCAGCTGAATTACAGTATGAAAACAACGTGTTCACTCTGCTTGTTATCCGGGAGCAATATATTAATTACTACGGGAGTGTTATCGTAGGTAGTGATAGGCTTCTGATATATATTATTTAAAATAAATACATGTACAACAGTGCAGTAAACCATGTTACCTGTAATGGTACTTTATCCCACTGAATTGCGATACGTACCCAAGTTTCGTACATATGGCAACCGTCCTTATCACAGTAAGCAGTTTCAAGTGCTAACATTTCCTTCACTTTTGTCCAGATGCTAATATTAGAAAGTTCACTGCATAATAACTCGGAAGTGTAGACATCGGCACTTTTCAAACAGTAGGCCTGTACGCGTGAAGAAATCACTCTTTCCTATCGGCTGCGGAGCATCACTGTGTCAGAATAGGCAACAAGTGGAACAATGGAATGAAGACAAGAAGTCTCTCATCCAGCGGATACGAATGGGAATTCTCTAACTGTAACAAAGAAAATAGCCTTTTCCTTAAACTACTGTTCTACAAGTACATTTCTATTGACGCTGTATGGCCCCATACTATTACGGAGACATCCCGCCACGTATTATATTAAAGTGGAGATACATTCAAGACCACCGACGTTTTCCATGGAAACGTGAATAGGTTAGTCATTGGAATCTACATCAGGTGGTTTTAATCGAATTTATCTAGGTTATGTGGTGAAAGGAATTTGAGATGTGGAAATAAAATCAAGAGGCGCATTGCTCTGGAGAAGTTGCAAGACAGAGCAATTACCTCAACACGATGAAGCGATTAGTTCACTCACTTGTGTTGTAGACTTATCATTCGTGGACAGTGGAAGAGGTAACCGGCTAGTAAACATCGTTGACCAGAAAAAAATTACAGTCTCATGAGGAGAAAGGATGAAACTCTGAGTCAAAGAAAGCTAATGGAGAAACTTTACGAGGAACTGTGGCAAAAATACTGGTAGCTCAAATTCGTGATGTTACTCGTTCGCCATGGAAATCCACTGTCCGGCAGATAGTACAGGTTTTGTATGAGGAATGACTTGGTTTACGTTCTTTTGATAGTACACATAAGACACTAGATGAAATTCGGTAAAAGTATGTAAACATTCCTGCAGCTTTTACTTTAATGCAGGATGAATTATAGATGATAAGGTCAAGAAAAGAAAAACCGAGCGTGGTGGGTGGACTGTTAACGTTCATTCCTCACATTCGGGAGGACGTGGGTTCGAATCCCTGTTCGGGCATCCAGGTTTGGGTCTTCCATGGTTTCCCCAAATCACTCCAGGCGAATGCCGGGATGCTTCCTTCTGTAAGGCCATGACCGAATACCTTCCCGTTCCTTGCCCCCAGTCCTTTCCTGCCTCTAATGACCTAGATGTTGACGATGCGTAAAGCCACAGGCACAAAAAAAAAGAAAATCAGTGATAACCTACAAACCATTGTACTTGCTTTTTTGGTGCGGATGTTTTAAACTCATGGAGCTTGGTGGATGAGTGGTAAAGCTTTGTCCTCGCATTCGGGAGAACGCGGGTTCGAATCCCTTTCTGGCCATCCTGAATGGCTTTTCCAAGGTTTCCTCCAGGCGAATGCCGTGATGCTTCCTTTAAAAGACCATGGCCTAATTCGTTCCCGTTCCTTACCCCCATTCCTTTCCTGCCTCTAATGATCTTGACGTAGGAGTAAAACCATAGGCAAAAAAAAAAGTTTTAGTCTCCTCAGTACTTCATTTCTACACACTAGGGAAAACATAAAGGAGCATTTACTTTGAAAAAATGCGTATCGTAGGCTGGAAGTGCAAGGAGTTTCCAACTCTGCAGGAGTCAGAGCAAATAAATAGCAAGCCAGACGGATGACGGTAATGTTCGAACGCGGGTGTTACATTTGGTCCAACGGACTTTGGTTTTATTTGGTTTCCTGGAATAAATCAAGGGAATACCGCGAAGGTTCCTTCAAAAGGCTACGGCTGAAATCATTACCTTTTCTTTCCCCCAATCCTACCCCGGCTGTAAAGATCTCAACATCGGCGAGCAGTAGAGACATCACAAGAAAAAAGTTATAAACAAATAAATATCTAAAACAAAATTCTTAGAATTAGGATTGGTATTTCATGATAATATGTTACTGTTTGTTCACTGAAACAATTCAAACTATATTATTAGTTGTTTCGTATACGTTTACGGGTAGTTAAATGTTGTTAATCTATATTGTCACTAAGGCATACGGTAAAAAATTCACCTTTTTAAATTAATTATTAAGGCTTGTAAGTCCGTTAAGTTATGAGGCTGGTAAGAATACTTTTCGGATGGACGGTAGATGGAAATTACTGCAAAACTACGAAACAACAAATTTACCAAAATTTTATGATTGACAGTGTAAACATAAAGAATGTAAGATTCTTAAAACAATGTGTAAATTTGTTAGTAAATGTAGTAATACATAAAACTGTAATTTGGGGTTGAGAAATTTTTAGACTAATCATTTGCTTTCGTCTTTTATTCCAGGTTGCTGCTTCTATAAAATTCTTAACAAATGTCAGACTCTCACAGTGGCGTACTATATCCGTAAGCGAAGATTATATTTCATTCAGCAGTGGCTGTAATACTCTTCCCTAGACTTCTATGAAAGTCCACGTCCTCACTCGAAGAAAGGAACACTGACTCAGCTCATCTCTTCCTGTCAGCCTGTAACCTTTAAAGACGAGGAGCATCCACTGAGCACCCTGAAGAACAACACAGACTTCGCTGTTGGTTATTGCATAGGCAAATTATGCATGATTCGAGGAAGGGACGTTTCTTGTGTTGAGCGGACATTATGCAAGTGGTGGTAGATGGAGTAACGGGACGGCTGTACGAGGTTGCCAAGTAATCGGGACCTTGGCAGGTTGATTTTAAGCTGGTTTCGCAAGTGCTGCTCAGACAGAGCGGTTTATTTTCTCCCGAGGCGGGGGCGACTGGAAAGTCCACTGCAGGCTACAGGGCGAGGCGGCGCCAATCCGACACCACACTTTCCTGTCTGCATACAGACGAGGTCACTATAAAAAAAAATTTCAGCTTCGGCCACAGGGTGCTACTATTTGGACGAAGTAATAACACGGAATCTCATAAAAATGTATAATCATTACCTTCAGCATAATAAACATATACGGATTACTTTTTACTAAAATACAGAATTATTAACAACCTAAGTCGAATTCAAGGCCGAGTACTTTTCACACTACCCACCTGAATTTCTTTGACTTAACGGTCTAAAAGAATGTAACGGTAATTAAATGAAGCATATTATTTATTATTAAAATACAGACTTACTAACAACTTAAATTCGAGGCCGTGTACTTCTCAGACTATCCTCCCGCATTACGTTGACTTAACACTTTAAAAATGTGTAACGGTAATTAAATGAAGCAGTTGGAAAAATTTAATTGCAAAATAAGTTTGAAAAATTTGGCCGAAATTTACTTAAAATGATCGTTAATTTTGTATAAAAAGGTAAGTACTGGTAATAACGTCTTTCAACTGCCTCGGCTTCGTTAAAACTTCCTATGAACTTCTTGATGCAATTATTCCAGAATCAAACATTTAATTATTTTTTTCAGAAAACGTGCCACGAATCGATCAGAAACAAAACAAAAAAAAACTTTTAATCTATTGTAAAATACACTGGCGGAAATTAAAAATGCAACATTCAGACAGAGTTGTGACAAATGAATACAATTTGGCTCCAAGTATCCTCATATGGTCTGTATTGAATGATTAAAAATTAAAAAATTTACATGTAATAGTTGGAGAATTATAAGGCTATTTACTAAGCAAAATTGCTGCGTTTTTTTTTCCGTAAAAGTGGTGAACAGTATCGTGTAATGAGCCTCTCTTTACACGTAAATGTCTAACTGTGAGAGAGATCGGAGAATAGGCGTGTTTGAAATGGGTGCATCATATCGTGAAATCTCCCGAAGGATTGGCCGTAGTGCAATATCAGTATACAGACTTGTTACACAATCAATAAAAGAAGACTCTAAAACTGCGAGGTCCATACAGAAGGACAGCAGCATTTGAAGACCACCCCCAAATTGTTGGGGTGGCTGTTGCTGCCAGACCGGTGACTGCAGGCCAGATATAAGCAGTGGTTACAGAGAGAGAATCACCCCCTAGAATATTGTAAACCAATTGCTTGAAGTTGGGTTATATCCACTCACCCGTATGCAATATATCGTATGAACCTGATTTCATTGCCAGTGTCATGTACCCTGTTGTAATGTAAAACGCAAATGGACACGTGTATGACGTACATTTGTGTCTAGATTCTGTCTGTGGCAAAGTGATAATCGACTAAATGTACGCAGGTGTAGTGGAGAAACGAAGAATGGCTTGGGGGCAATCAATTTTGACAGTAGTACTGGGTTGTTGTTGAAGGCCCAACGACAGCACACTACCATGTGGACTTGGTGTTGCACCCTATTGTGATACTCTTCATGTCCTCCATCCAAATCGCATCTTCCAACAGGATATACCCGTCTTCATACAGTGGCCAACACAACACAAGCCTTGCCAGGGATTACGATCACAATTTGGACCACACAGTACCGGATTTGTCCCCAAGAGAGCGTGTTTGGGATGCTAGGAGTAGACACATTAGATCACATGGTCACCCAGCACAAACTGTGTAACAACTGACTGCACAAGACATGCAGGCGTAGATAGACATACCCAAGAAGACATCCGAACACTTATTAATTCAATTCTGGCAAGGATCCACGAATATATATATATATATATATATATATGCTCAAAGTGGACGCACTTGTGACAGACAACTGTTTCTAAAGGTAATAAACTTAGTCTGATCCATTTCAATTTGTTATCGTTTCTTCTGGGTATGGCCCTGGATATATATACAAAGTTCCTAAAATTCCACCATTCCTATCGGGGTGTTGAACTTTTAATTTCCACCAGTGTATGAAAAGTCATTAATGCAGAAAGGACTGTTTGCTGGTAATATCCAGATATTTATTCGAACTGTTGCCACCTATAACTCTGAAGTGTTTTCAGATTGTGGTTTCCTTTGTCAAGTAGCTGCTATCGATCTAAGCACTACCTCCAAAAATGTACAGTTGGTCTGGAATAAAGTGTTTACATTAAATTATGTACTATTGATGGTAGTTGAAAACTGGCCATTTTGAATAAATTGTTAATAACATCAATTGACACTTTTGTTTATGTTCCATTTATGGTTAAGGTCTGTTACCAACTATAAACAACATGTTTGCTTTGCAGCCACTGATATCAGCACGAAGATGTCTTCAGGCAAGTAATGACTTTTCTATCCTCGGTAGGGGCTACGACTAGTGGGGATGCAAACATTCAGAGGTGCTGAAAGGATGCATGCGTTTATTTATTTATTTATTTATTTATTAAAAAAAGCTCGTGGCTTGTGCTAATAGCTTTAGCTAGCGCTATCTTTCAATGCATTTGCAACAGCACTATTTGTTTGAGCTGCGACTATCTCTTATTTACCGTAATATTTATCACTGCTTTGCATTGCTTTCCAAATACCCTTAAGAGCTTCTACAAAAAAGGTTGTTAGCACTAGCCAGAGGGTCTCACGTGATATTTTTTATTATTATTTCTATTGTTGGAACTGTTGTTCCAAGACATGTGATAAATAAAAACTGTGGCAGATGGGGATCATATTCGATGGAGTATCTAATTAAATCCAGGTAAAAAATAAGTGATCCGTCATTTCTGCACCGTTTTGATAGGTGCATTTGGTCCACTGTATTCTATTATTGTGTCGAAGGATCATTACTCTTTCTAGGCAGGCAGGTTCATAACTGGCCGTAGAATATCAATACTACTCTCGATATTAAAGTCTTCGCTAACCTCTATCTTGGCTACACTAATGCTTTGCTATTTATATAATACAAAAAGGTCGTATCAGTTCTTTATGATGGAGTTTCTCAATGAGTAATAATTCTCAGTACCAATACGTGAATATCAATCACTGGTATCAGTTCGTGAAATAGTTTTAAAAGTTTCAGCCTCAGAGAGGTGAGATGTAGATACTTTCACAGTTACTTTTTTAAAAGTGTTCGATTTACCCAACGTATTAAAGATGTTAATTTGTAGATGTATGCGCGATTTGGGACTTCTTAGCGTAGATCCCTAATTACTAGTTCATCATTTCACCGAATATCCGCTTCTAAGTAATGAAAACTTGAGAGCAAAATGTGGAATCAGTGGCGTAACAACAGGGTGGCAGGACGGGGAAAATATCACGGGCCCCCAGCCGGAATGGGTCCCCGGCCTGAGAGGGCCTGCAGCCCCCTTCAATAGCCCATGCGCATTGACGCCACCCGGGACAGTAGCAGAGCTAAAAACAAAAGGTCGCCCATAAATTGGGTGACCCCCGAAATTCAAAAGTGTGCAGGGAATCCAATAAATTTGCCACGGACCTCAGTGGTATGATACGCCATTGTGTGGTATTACTGTTACAAAATAATGGGCACTGGAAACGATATCAAAATGAAACGATTTCGTAACAGGAGATAACAAAAATAGGTTAATAAAATTTGAATGATAATATAGGGCATCAAAGAAAATGGAAAGTCATGAGACAAAAAATGCGATGCCGGTATAATGCTTAACAATGTAATTAGAATAAGAAAGGAAATCATGAAAATCTTGTAACTATAGACAAATCTATTCCATATTTCATCAGGTCATCTAATATTATTCTTATATTTTCTTCTATTATGCCGCCAAATTTGTTTGTGTGTATGGTAAAAAAGCGTAGAACACTGTGCTGTGAATTCAACTTCGTGCAGTGGAGGGCAAATGCGTTGAAGCATTTCGTGTTTGTGGAGGAGGCGATGACCATTTCCGGCAAGAGCTTCAGAGCGGAATAATGTACAGTTACATCAGCACGGCAAAGCACAAACCTGAGTAGACTCTCAAGCAAGACTAACTAGTAAGACAATTTTTATGTGAGACCAGCTGATGCACCAAGCGCTTTACAATTTTCCTTTGATTTGAAAATGAGTCGTACCATTCACTGGTTTAATTGCGATATATAATCTCAAAATAAGATAAGTTCTCTTTTTTTTGCTTATGGCTTTACGCCGAGGTCATTAGAGGAGGGAAAGGACTGGGCCAAGAAATGGGAAGGAATTCGGCCATGGCCTTTTCAAGGTAGCATCCCGGCATTAGCCTGGAGAGATTTGAAGTAAGCATGGGAGACTTAAATCTGGATGCCCTGACGGGGATTCGAACTCGCGTTCTCCTGAATGCATGGCCAGAACATTTCCACTTACCCTCCACTTGCTTTTATTGCTATGTTATTTTTCACTATTTACCTGAATTGTTCAACAGCTGGTTGTGACTTGTCTATATAGATTTTTTCTCTCTTAAGTAACGATATTTAGGAACTTATGTCATCAAATTAATATCTGACACACGTGCAGTCTGTGAAATATATCGAAGTACAATTTTTACAGACTCCACTTCAGACATTATACTTGTATGTTATTCATAATACATTCATTCATGGCTGATACGCAGTGCAGCTAACAACTCTGATGGTGTCCTTTCGCGTCTGATACTGGAATAGACTGAAAAGTTGAATTAAAATCATTTGAGTGTCTTAAACACGTTAAAGAGATGCTTTTTCTATTTATAGAACAAAATTATCGAAATAACGACAAATAAGCAAAAAGAATTTAATTCGAACGCAATATTCCTGTACAGCTACTGCCGTTCGTATTGCTAACATACAGGGTGGGGCATTTAATATGTTTTCTGGAAATATTTCGGAAACAAAGCATTTTAACAAACAATAACCTATATAAAAAATAATCGTACAGTAGGGGGCTACAATTATGTGATATTGTTTTTCTCACAGGTGGCGCTGTTGTCCTTACAACAAGGTCAACTTAATTCTTTTAAATGGGAACCCCTATTTTTTTTGAAGATTCCGATTCCTCATGAAAAAATAAAAATAGTTTGCATAACTCACTTTTCTGTTAGCCTCACAGATGGCGCTGTAATCGCGAAAAATGAATATTCGCGTTTTTTTGTATAATTTTAATTATTGTTTAAATAATTACATGTAATTTTCATTCTGTAAACATGGAAGGTAATTTTAAAGGATAATGACGAAATTGATTTTTTTTAATGCTTTTTCTTACTTATTTGCAGCCATGTCTACAGCAGGTGCTCAAAAAGGTGACCATTTACTTCCAGACATTTTCTGACCCTTTGCAGAAATGATGCCTGAACAGCTCGAAGTGTGTCAGAAAATGTCTGGAAGTAAATGGTCACCTTTTTGAGCACCTGCTGTAGACATGGCTGCAAATAAGTAAGAAAAAGCATTTAAAAAATCAATTTCGTCATTATCCTTTAAAATTACCTTCCATGTTTACAGAATGGAAATTACATGTAATTATTTAAACAATAATTAAAATTATACACAAAAAACGCGAATATTCATTTTTCGCGATTACAGCGCCATCTGTGAGGCTAACAGAAAAGTGAGTTAAGCAAACTATTTTTATTTTTTCATGAGGAATCGGAATCTTCCAAAAAAAATAGGGGTTCCCATTTAAAAGAATTAAGTTGACCTTGTTGTAAGGACAACAGCGCCACCTGTGAAAAAACCAATATCACATAATTGTAGCCCCCTACTGTACGATTATTTTTTATATAGGTTATTGTTTGTTAAAATGCTTTGTTTCCGAAATATTTCCAGAAAACATATTAAATGCCCCACCCTGTATATCATGCTTACAGTAGAGCGTATAACGATATTAGCTCAGAATAGGAAGACAATTAAGATTTCACTAATTATGTCGCATTCTTGACTAGCAAGATCTGAGAGGTTGTAGTGCAGAATTCCTTATGACCAGTCCACGTACGGGGTAAAGGCATGCAACACTGTTGATAGTAACTCAGTAGTGACAACTTTGCGATCCCCTAGCGTAATTCGTAAGAACAGGATTCACTAGGACCGCTCCGCATTTCAGCTTCAATCTTTATTGATTTTTCACAAGCAAATACAGTTCATACACTCGGAACTTATACAAAAAGGTACGGCAAAACTTTCAGGAAACATTCCTCACACACAAACAAAGAAAATATGTTATGTGGACATGTGTCCGGAAACGCTTACTTTCCATGTTAGAGCTCATATTGTGGACGGCTGTGATACAATACGCCATTCTCCAGGGCTGCATCAGCGCATCAGGGATTCCATGCGACGGAGGGTGGATGCATGTATCCTCGCTAACGGAGGACATTTTGAACATTTCCTGTAACAAAGTGTTTGAAGTCACGCTGGTACGTTCTGTTGCTGTGTGTTTCCATTCCATGTTTAATGTGATTTGAAGAGAAGTAATAAAATGTGCTCTAACATGGAAAGTAAGCGTTTCCGGACACATGTCCACATTACATATTTTCTTTGTTTGTGTGTGAGGAATGTTTCCTGAAAGTTTGGCCGTACTTTTTTGTAACACCCTGTATATCACATTTGCAAACAATAACATTAACCATAATGTGGAATACAGCGGGAAATCATCCCATCAAATGTGGCCTAACCATGTGAAAGTAGGCATGGCACGATTTTGACATCGTCACAATAACATAAAGCAGGTATATGGCAACAGGTGTCAGATGGTTCAGTGTAATGAGCCATACGGCTGGTGTTTAAGAATTCCTGAGTTGCCTGTGGACTGGGCGAGGTCCTACAAGCCCCGTCACGTAGCACCCAGAGCGTATATGGATCTAGAAAGCCGTTCGTGCATAAAACAACTCAGGTAGCGGGTCGCCTGGACACCAAACTGCTAAACAACTCAGCAGTGACACAACCAGGTATTAATAACTAACACGGGAGATCGAAAAAAGCACGTTCGGACCAGATTTCTGCCCGTCGAACCAGTCTCCACACGCACTTTCTTTTCTACCCAGAATCAGATTTATAAAGCGCCATGTTGCGTTACAAGCTTGCCCTATACTCTGTTCGAATTGTCTGAGAGGAAACACCAGCTAGGTAATGTTGTTATGATTATAGTTGGAATATATGAGAATGTCTACGTCACGACGTTCTGTTTCCTTACTTTCAAATGAAATAATACACGATATTGTAATTAGCAATTCGATTCTGCAGAAAGTGCTTTTCCACTAAAGTATCGGCACGCAGAAAATTCACTAATGTGATCCTTGAGTTCACAATAAATATCAGTCATTATCAGTGATGGATATACGAATTTTTGAGCCGGGGAAGAAACTATGAGATTGCAGCCTATTCAAACTTTTTTTTGTCACCCCCGTCTATTGCCGCCGCCCGGGGCAGTACTGAAGCTAAAAAATTGTAGTTTAAAAAACTAAAATCACGCTTTCGTAGTAGTGTGAACTAAAAGTTTAAAAATAATATTAAAATTTAAACATTTTGTTTAACAGTGATAGGACGCCCACAATTCAGGATAAATATTTTTTTTTGAATAAGCTAAAAGTATAAAGTCACTGATTACAAAATTAACTTTAATGTAAAAAAGCATGGGGTGCTATTTCAGTTGTCTTATATTTTTTGTCGTTGGCTGTTTGTAAAGACAGACTCATTGTCAAAAGTTATGTAGAGCGCACCCCACGCTTTTTTAACATTAAAGTTAATTTTGTAATCAGTGACTATACTTTTAGCTTATTCAAAAAAAAAAAAAAAAAAATTATCCTGAATTGTGGGACGTCCTATCACTGTTAAACAAAATGTTTATATTTAAATATTATTTTTAACCTTTTAGTTCACATTACTACGAAAGCGTGAATTTAGTTTTTTAAACAACAATTTTATTTTTAACTTTTTAGTTCAGATAGTTTAAAAAGTATGTTTCTTACTGTTGGCATTTCTTCGCTAATCTCTCTTTTTCTTTGAGTTGTAGTTTCATTTTTAATTATTATTCCAACGAGTAAAATACAATTAAATGGTCAATTCAACAAGAGATCCAATAGCAGGGTAAACGAGGAAGGCTACTTTTCTATATTTGTAAAGGCCACAAAGACGATTCGGAAAGTGGGTGAAAATGAGCCACATCTTTCATAAGACGGTTAAATCACTTTAGTGTTTTTACTGTCAAAGTAATGAGATTACCAAGACATAGATATGAAATTATTGGATTGTCATCGGTTCTTAATGCATGTACAAATTTTCAGCCATTTCGGACTTTCTGAAGTGGGTGAAAATTGAAATGAAATTTTCCATTACATTCAACCACTTTTAAGTTGTTTCTGACAAAGTGGTGAGAGTGAAATTATTGAATTTTTATCGGTTCTTAATAAGTGTGCAAAATTTCAAACGATTCGGACGTCAGGAAGCGGGAAAACACTGAAATGAAAGATTCCATTACATGCAACAATTTTTCTATTGTTACCGTCAGAGTAACGAGAATAGCAGGACGTTGCTAAGAGACTACTGTATTGTCAACGGTTCTTAAAACGTGTGCAAAATTTTTATGTTTTTACTGGCAACGTAATCAGAATATCAAGACATATCTTTGAAATTATTGTATTGTAATCAGTTATCAATACGTGAGCAAAATTTCAAACAATTCGGACATCTGGAATTGGGTTAAAATTACATTGCAAAATTCCACGACATTCAACCATGTTTCTGTTGTTACTGTCAAAGTAATGAGAATAGCAGGATATAGCTATGATATTATTGTATTGTCACCGGTTCTTAATATGTGTGCCAAATTTCAAACAGCTCGGACATCTGGAAGTGGGTCAAAATGGAGTTGTAAAATTCCGTTACATTCATACATACATACATACAAGTCAAGCTAATATAAAGCGTGTAAAAATGACGCCGCCACATGAATTTACCATTTGAGGCTCCTTCAAACATGATTTTGCCACATGAGGCAAGGGCTCCGGTTGCTTCCCCACCTCCCAGATCTGGCACTAGTGAACGTTGGTCTTCCCTCCCATGAAGACATGATTAATACATTTTGGAGTCAGAAATCGCGTTCTACAACCCTACTAAAAGCCAAAGAGCTGATTGATTGGGGGTTTATTGCTGCAGTAGAAGCGACAGGAGTTGAACAATTTAGTTTCCAATCAATCACTATTTAGTGCCCGCTGACGCACTAGCAGGATATGACCTAGCTTGAAAACCATGGGCTGCCCTTAACAGGAAACGAACCAAGCGAGCGGTGCGGCTCTTTGGCACGAGAACTTCGCCGAACAGTGACAACAGACTATTCGGCATATTATCACTGAGTGCAGTAATAGGGCTAACACACGTTCGCTGAAAGACTTTGCTAAATTATCTAGGACTAGACTAGTTACTCGAGAGAATTCTTAACGCCGAGAGGAACTTCGTTCTTATGTGTCATCTAGAACTGTTACAAACCAGTTGGACAATCTGGAGTTATAACTTTAAACTTTTATTGCAGGTGCCTTGTTGATTGCTTTAGGGTGACACATTGTTATTTATTCCCTAGTATTGTATATATGTTATATTTTGTCATAAACTAAATAAATAAACCATCAAGCGTACCATAGAGCTCCGCAGCTTATATCAGTTTTGATTCTGTTTGAATATAAAATATAATAATTAGTTAATATGGATAGTTTTGGCGTATGTTACAGACGGGTAAGAAGAATTGGTAAAAGAATAACTTGCGTATAACACTGTTGACTGGGAGACTGGAAAGGATAGTCCAGCCGTAAGGTTATAGTGTTTCGAGTAGGGATGTAACATAGCTCCACATCCGCAAGTCAGGAAATTTCGCGTGAAATCCTACTTGCGCTTTCGAATCCGCAATTTTTTATGCGGATGTATAATGAAGTTTTCTTAACATTGCAATATATATTATTATTTTCTCTTTATACGAGATTCGGCCCATCGTCGCTTAGCTCACAACAACGAGGTTGTTTGTTTCTTTTACGAGCCTGCAATAAAAATAACAATTCACCGAACGGTGTATTACCTAAGCGACAAATTTACAAGTATGAACTTGCATGTTAAATACAGCGGCCTATACACCGTATAGGACATCCATGTAGAACTACCGTAGGATGGGCTCACCCATTCACGCTACTAGAAGTGGTCCCACAAAATGTTCAAAGCACTCGTACTTACTCGCGGCACACCAATGTCCTTATCGCACTCTCGTATGATGTTTGCTCCAATCATGATCCATCGCCATAGCCTGTTGGACGGCATGCACCCACGTTGTTTGCCTGGGAGTCTAATAACATCCAACACGTCCTACATGAAGTCCTGCAACTCCTTTCACGGTCCTGCAAAAGTCCTTTATCAGAAAATCGGATCATCGTAGGTCCTACAAGTTGAACTGTGAATGTGCCACTAGAGAGCTGGAAAGGCGGGTAGCGGGCACGGAGATGTGTGGTAGCGTGGCCTTGTGGTTGACGGTATTAGTTGAACCGCGAACTTCGCAACGTTCGTATGACAAAAATTGTTTTGTTTACCCGTGCGTAGGTGTGTAAATAATTCAATTCACTTGTGAAATCGTCCCACGTGTTTTGTTTTTGAAATATCAGGCAAAAAATAAATCGGTATGGCAGTATTATATGGAAACAGACTTTGCTTATGAAAAAAATGTAGAATTTTGGATAAAAAAGATACTTATTTCAATTTTATTTTTTATAAAATATCAAAATAATAATTATAAATTTATTTTTCCACCTCCGCATCCGCTCCGCAAAACATCCGCATCGGGGACGTCAAGCACTGAACTTACGCATCTGTATCCACAAAGATGACCTCTATTACAAACCTGGCATTCCGCCTCTTTCGTTTGTCTCTACAGTTTAACATAGAAACTCAGCCAGAAACTGTCTAAACCGGTGTTTCTAGTGGGTTTCGCTAGTTGATCGTGGGGGGTTCACGACAAGATTTCCGTAATGGCGGACTGGCTATCTGCTCATTGTTGCTAGCAGTGGAGCCTTTTTAAAAATCAGTTTTTTCTCAGGGTGGATCGTCACAGTGCCTGGAGAATTTTGATTGGGGTACGCGGAGCTTAAAAGTTTGAGAAACACTGGTATAAACAAAGTTCGTAAAAATTCTTGATCGAACCAGGATGTGAAGTTTTATCAACTAACGACTTAATCATTGAGTTACCAGATCCAGATACTATACTATATTGCCATGAAGGTTGTTTACACTGAAGAAATATCATTGGCTAATCCAATATATACTCTTAAGTTGAAGCAAAACAAAATAACTTTTTTACAGAATCATTTGCCACCAAAACTTCACATGCTAGTGGATAATTTTGAGCAGTAGGTGAGAGGACAGTGACATATGAAAGTCGCGTCAAGGGATCCACTTCACGCGTCGACGACTGGAAGGTCGTGAAGAGAGAAATTATCCAGGAACCACAGACGATTCCAGCTGAAATATTTCTCAGGGCCTATACAAAACTGCGGCAGGCACAGCCAGCAGTGACGTAACATATTTCGTGTAACGGCATCGCATTATCATGTGGGCTGGAGAAAGCAAAACAGGCTTCCAAGGGTATTTAACCTCAATATGTTCACATCTTGATGAAAACAACTGTCCTGACACTTTGTTTGGAAATTAACTTTTCATCGTTGTAAAAGCGACTGAAATGCCACGCATTTAATTTTTGGGACAATTGTATATATTTGTTTTTATTAACGATACCAGTCTGAAAAATTATTGCCTCAATTTTACGTGTTTATATTTCGTAATGCGATTAATATTTTACTACTTATTTGCCAATAGGTACTTAATACCAGATTATGAGTAAATTAACGTATACCCCTGTAGGTGGTATTGATGTTTCGTAAACATAACCTTTTCTCTCTGACTACTCTACCACTAATTAATTTCGTGTAGAAACGGAGAAAAAGATTGTTTATTGATGAGAGAGTAACACGTTAAGATGTCAGATTATGCCTTAAACGTAATCTAACATAGTAGCCAGTACTTAAGCGTAGGAAACAAAAGTGTCAGTATGCAAAAGTCGATAAAATATTAAGCTACGTAAGCAGATCTTTACGTTTCATTCATCCCAAGTGAATCCCAGCAGGTGGGTTGGTGCTGAATCTCCGAGTCTCTTTTCAACAAAACTGAACTATTCCTTTCTTCCACGTGGTTGAAGTGCATGGGACGGTCTATTGTTGCGCCATTATTGCAGTCGGAGCCCATTATCATAGTCTATTTTGACTTTTTATTATTTAATTTGATATAATTGCGAAGAAGTGCACCGTCCGCTGGCAACTATCCTATACACCATTTTTCCCCTTTCCTTTTCCAACCTACTTTTGATCTTCAAATTTCTTGAATGTTTCTGGTAATTATTCATCACTTCTCCTAGTAATATATTCCGATACTTGACACCCTTCCTACAAAAGGAAATTTTCCCACACCCTTATGCCCGAAATCGAGTGCCAGCTTCTCCCACCAACATCTTTCCATGCCTCATCAGCAATATACGCCATCTACAGTCCCATGATTCTCTTCAGCCTCCTTCTATCTTCGAATGATTCCCATACCAGCTCCTTTATCATATTACTTACTAATTGTGTTCTGCGGTAATTTCCAAAGACAAATCTAGCTGCTCTTGTCTTCACACCTTCCAACTCTTGTATTTAATACCCAATATATGGGCCACATACTACACCGCAATGGTCTGACCAAAGTATTGTAACCCAATTCACATACCCCTATGATACATCCTCTCATCGCTCTTTCCAAAAGATATTGAACCCTTTTCCTATTACCTGTTCAATGTGTCCTGTTCAGTTAAGTTTGTAATCAAATGTTATGCCATTTACATTTCAAGTCTTCAATATACAATTCCTTCTCACTTCATAGTCATAATCAACCTTTAGCTTTTTATCTGTGTACCTAATAAGCTGAATCTTCTTTGCGTCTATCCCATGTTGACTCATCCAGCTATATATCCTGTCTAGATTACTCTGCAGCTGTTTTTATATATATATATATATTTAACTGCTTTACGTCTCTCAACAGCGAGGTCTTTAGAGACGGGAAAGGATGGGGACAAGGAATGAGAAGGAATTCGGCCATGGCCTTTTTAAGGAAGCATCCCGGCATTTGCCTGGAGTGATTTGGGAAACCATGGAAAATCCAAATCTGGATGCCCGGACGGGGATTCGAACCGCCGTCCTCCCGAATGCGAGGCGAGAACGCTACCCGTTACACCACCACACTCGGTAGCTGTTTATAGTGTTCTATGATCCTGTTATAAAACATTATGTCATCTGCAAACAATCCATCTTCTGTTAGTAAACCATCAACACAATAATTCAATAGAATGACGAATATCAATGTTCACAATATAATATCCTCTGGGACTCCCATGTTCACTTCAACTTCTTTTGATACTGCATTTCCTACCATAGTTTTTTGTTTTTAACTTTTTAAGAATTCTTCTACCCAGAAAAACATATTGATACAATTTATATTGATAGATGTAATTTACATCTATTCAAGAAAAAGACACATTTTTACCAATAGAATCAAGAGAACTTTTATATAATAATTAGCATTTGTAGCACCCTTTAAATGATTAGATAAGAAGCGAAATTAAGAATGATATGGATGGATGATGGATTAGCTGTGAGATAGATGCGAGAATAGAAAGAGGGTTAAATTTTGGTGTAGCTAAAAACACAAGATGTAGAGCTGCTATTGCGCTCCAAGGATCCGGCAGATTCAAATTATGAGAAATAAGTGTTTTCTGATTAGTAGTTTCAAAGAAATTTGGATTTTTTTTCTTTAGACGCCAAATAATGATGTTAGAACGTTAATCCTCGTTTTTCTTGTTTCGATTAGTGATAAAACTAGGGAACCGAGATAAATTATCTCGGTTATAGTAGATTGTTAAACATAATTAGTATCTCAGACGAAGGCTGCAGAATGGTTGCCGAAAGCTTTGACTATCAAATAAATTACGCGGCATATTTCAGAAATCCAGTAATCATTAAAAAATATGAACAACAGTGTGTTGGATGAAGAAATTAATATCGACATCGATGACTTAATTGATCCCGTTTTGAGGACTGAATTTGATAGAGCTTTCATTTATTTGAAATCAAATAAGGCAGTCTGAATTGATGAGACTCCTACAGAACTTCTGAAATCCTTACGAGAAGAAGGAATACAAAGATTGTTATAACTTACATCAACAAGTTATGTAACAGGAGAGAACCTATCTGATTTTAATAAAAGTGTCATCTTCACAAGCACAAGCTAACAGATGTGAGAATTATCGCACTACAAGTCTAACATCAAATGCTTAACCATTACTGACCAGAATAATATGCAGAAGAATGGAAAGTATGTTAGAAGGGATAGTAGGTGAAGATCAGTTTGCGTTTAGGAAAAACCGCGGTCCGGTAGAAGTGATTATGGCCTTAAGATTAATACTTGAAGAGCGGTTCAGGAAAAACCTAGATACTTTTATGGCGTTTGTTGAATTTGAAAAAGCTTTTGTTAATGTTAGGCGGAACAAGATGTTAAACATTTTAAAGCAGTTGGGTCTAAAATACTGAGATAGAAGAATACTTTATAATTTTACAATATAAGAATCAAATAGCTATAATAAAAGTATAGTACTACGAGAAACACGCTTCAGTTAAAAAGGATGTGAGACAAGGTTGTAGTCTATTCCCATTAATATTCAACTTGTATGTAGAAGAAGCAATAAAGGAAGTGAAAGAAAGATTTGAATGTGGCATAAGTTTTCAAGGAGAAAAAAATCAATATGCTACGATTTACTGATGACATTGTCTTGTTAGCAGAATACGCTGAGGATATTGAGAAGTTGGTGACTGTCATGAACAAATTGCTGAAGGAATATTTTGGACTAAATATAAACGAAAGCAAGACAAAAGTGATGAAATGTAGCAGAAATGATAAAAATAGTCTTAGATTAAACATAAAAATAGGGACCATATGCGATAGGAGAAGTTAATAAATTTTGCTACTTAGGAAGTAAAATTACAACCGATGGTGGAAGCAGGAATAATGTTAAAGGAAGAAAATCATTACCTCAAAGAGTGTGCTGAGTAGCAGTTAGCACATTTGTATGGGACGCCATTATGGCCGCAGGCTTAAGAGATGCGAGACAGGTCTGGTGTGTAACACACATCCCCCTGCCAATTAGGAGGGCCGAAGGCTTCGCTCTGTTCGATGTTTGAATGAAGCCCAATAGAGGGCTATCTTCCGACCCACATTGTTTATGCATGCCGGGGTCCAGATGGGTGACACCGAGGAACTTCCGCCTACCGCCCGGTCCTCACACGCTGGACGAGAAGAGAGGGCTGGTGCGGTGGAAATCGTTGGGTGCGGACTTGCGCCCGCTGGCCGAGGGTCCTAAACCAGCAGTGGGACAACGTGGGCACGCTTAGTGTGTGACGATCCTGCCTGCAGTATGTGATCTCCAGTGTGGTAATGTGTGAAAGTTTCTACACCGCCTATCCGGGTTGTAGCGTCAAAGTGCTGTGAAGCGACGACTTCTGCGTGCCACCACCCTGCTGTACTTGGCCGATACTGGACGCTAAACTTAAGGTCCGCTTCACGCTGGTAATGTATACAGGGTGATATCGCGATAACTGTGATTCGTGTGCTCCACCTATAAAGCGCCCTGTGCCTACTACATAGATAAATTGCAGAAGGCCTCTGTAATATTCTGCTACTTGTGGCGCCGGGTTGCTAGAGTATTCATGCTCCTACCGACTGGTCATCTTAATTAGTCGTGGCCTACATGAGTCTTAGTACAATAACGCAATTAACTTTGACGTTACACCTGTCATATTCATGTGATTACTTGCTGGTTTGTATTATTATCAGAAATCGTTGTGTTTAATTAAATGTTTCAAAGTGTAGTTTCTATAATTCTTTGATCAAGGATAAGAACCCTTCTTTCCCAAATATAAAAGTTAACTTTGTACATTTCTGATCCATTCTTATCGGTGTTATCGGTTAAATTAGTGTTGCTTGAAAAAAAAAATAGAAACCGTCCGTTTCGCGGGTTGAATGAAACATTACAAGAGCATTAATGGAAAAGAGGAATCTTTTAGTTTCAAATATTAATCTAGGACTCAGAAACAAGTTTTTGAACAGCACTTTATAGTAGCGTAGCATGGACTATTGGGCTTGAGGAGGAGGAGGGTTGGATGGTTCATTACGGTATCTGAACATTTGGGAACAGAAACCTTCGTCTAGCAAGAGGTTTATTGTAAATTTCGATGGAGTGATATGAGGATCATGATTTTTTGGAAATTGGTGACTCTTGAAAGGACACGGAAAACGTAGTTGTTGTTGAGTATGCGCTTGGCCTATTTTCTCCTCTATGATGTCGTAGTCGACACCTTTGTTCACGACAGAGAAGCACGGAAAGCGAGCAGGTTGGTTGATAGGAAAGCGTGGAGGAGAGTAAGTAATTGAAATCTGAATATGAAAGGCAGCAGGTAATTGGGTTTCTAATTAAGAAGTGAGGTCAGCTTCAGTGAAAAAATCCTTGCTACTTTGAGATACTCAATTGTTATGGGTTCCTTTGTTTATGTTTCGATAGTGTGAAGAGGACATGGAGGGCGGCGGGAACAACAAGAAAAACTGGAGACTGTGGGGAAGGAATATCACTGTCGGAAAAACTGTGGGTTGGAGAAGAGGTGGAAGCATCCGTTGGTTCAAGAAATGGCGATATTTGATTGCAGAAGAGATGGGTGGGTTGAAGTATAGCAAGTTTGACTTTACCTTAGGTTGGGAGAATATGGGTTAGATTCGATTTGGACTCGTAGAGAAGGATTTTTAAGTGGTAAATGTAAACGCGTATGCCGTATTTGGCCGGGAGATCCCAAAGGATTGTTCGTAAAGCTGTAGCAAACCGTATTTATTCGTTACTGAGTAACGGGTTCGTCGCCTGACTCGAAGTACTGAATCGTTATCCACAAATTCATTTCGTTACTCGTATTTGTCAAATTGATGTCAGTTTGATACGATAATTCGATTAACGAACGAACACGATGTATCATGCCTCATGCGGGAGCTGGAACGGTTCGCCCAGCGATTGAATGAGCAGGTGTTTTTTTTTTTTTTTTTTTAAATTAGTTGATTTAAATGTGCTGCTATTGTGATATTAGGTATTATTCTGAAGTATGTAATATTCAGTGCAGTAAATCAAATGTACTAACAATATACCTAAATTTAGTTTACTCAATGAACAATTTACTTGAACTTTACAAAGTACTAACTCACTAACACTATGCAGGATTTTGAGTAGGTTACTTTAAAAACTAACCGTCATTAGTTATTGTCACGAGATATGTCACTGTCAGGTGAAAGGTCAGGTCTTTTTTTTTTTTTGCAAACAGATGTTTGAGTATTATTTCGTATATAATATTCATTACAGTAAATCAAGTGTACATTCAGAGGTTTTCCGTAAGATCCACGTGATAATTACTTTACTTTTAGTTTTATCCAAACTAACAGTTTCCCTAAACTTATTTTACTAAATAAACTATTTATTTAAACTTTACCAAGTAGTAAGAATGGGCGAAGTCGTCCCGTATGCGACGCGACTCGATGCGATGCTTGATGCTAGTGTTCGATTGTATCCAAAGTAACGATTCGAAAGTAACGGGCACTGATTGGTTTAGTAATGAATACATACGGGTACAGGATTTCTCGTTACTTTTACAGCTCTAATTGTTCGGTCGCCGAGAGACAAAGTTTCTATCTACCTACCATACGCCTGTGTCGTGGCTGCCCTAAACGGATAATCTTATTAGGAGAAAGGGTACCTACAGAATTACGTGGAATCCGAACCACGGAGCGTCCTAGCATACTTCATATGAACAGAGAAAAGCTTTACCAGAGGCGAAGATCAGTTTTAAGGTCTTCAGCCGAAACTGGGATTCAAAACGGGAACATTTTTGAAACTGGTGAGTTGGAGGGAAATGGTGTGAGTGTGGTTTGTGCACCGAAGTAACTGGGGATGAGGTTGGCACCGTTAGGTTTCGACAAGCATAAGCCTTACAAAGAGCAGACTGCGAGATGACCATCAGGTCCAGGTCACTTGAGCGCAAATTTTACTAGCTGGTCCCCAGCTATAGAATAAAAATAGTGAAACTGAAGATGGAAATGATGTAGTCTTGGAGAGGTATGAAGGAACAGTTGACAAATATTTGAGTAGTAATGGCATGTGCAGAAGGCTGGAGCAGCTACTAGAGCCAGCAAGCAGGCAACAACGGCTGTGAAGTCAGCAGAAGTTCAGAAACAGTAGAGGTTGGAAATCAGGTACAAAGAACCACGACGACGCTCTCGAAAATCACCAACAGTTAAAAACTGTTGGCGCTAGATACAACCTATTTTCAGGAAAGCTTTACTTTATTGCAATGTGCATTTAATTTGGGAAGTCAATCATGAAAGGGGATTAATCTGACAGTATGTTGACATTTTTCTAAAAGCTACATGCTGTACCCGATTGTAGTTTTGCATTTCATTCCTTTTCTTTTTGAGTAGAGATTTGCGATGTTCCGTCTAGCCCACGGCATCATCACTAGGTGATATTGGCATTATAGTCTCTCTCTGCGCTACAGGAAGTGGATTGGGAAAAGCTACTGAAAGGGGTTCGGCCATGGACTTATAAAAGGAACCGTCCCGGCAATAGGCTGGAGTGATTTCTGGTAAGTACGGAAAGCCAAAATAACCCAGCGCAAGAGCCACCACCGCTACAGAGGCGGTCCAAGGCACGGGGGTAAACCGATCAATATGGAAGATCCTTCCTAGGGTTGCTACGATATATTGGTCAACCGATAATATCGGACCAAACATTTCGAGATTTGTATCGATATTTTAACATGATCGATACGATAATATCGATATGATGCAGATAAATATTGGAAATTACATACCTCTTAGCACTAAAAATCCGGCAAAAAAATGAATGGGTAGCAGGGACAAACTTGACTATGCTAAACACTGATTTAGCTCGATAACAAAATCGAGAACGTCCTTTGCTACTCTGTCATTCCATTCCGTTTCGTGTGCGTTATTCGTTCCTTATTTATTTACGTTCACCGTTCTATTGTTTAATCTGTTGCATTACGTTCGTGTTCGTTGGTTCTTGTATCTCCCTGGAACGTATTACAATCTTCTAAAGGTAGTAAAAAATTTGACCGCCTATTCGAGGCAGTTGCTTATTTTATGTGTTGATGATAGACCTTGTAAAGCAGTTAAAGGTAAAGTTTTTGAATATTTAATGAAGCACTTATCACAGTTACACACTCGTGGAACTATCAAAACAAAAATTGACGAAAAATATGAAAACATTCAAAAGTTGTGAAGGAGAAGTTGAAAGGTGTTAAACGTTTTTCTATTATTATGTTTATAGTAAAACTGACTATTTGGAGATTACAGTACATCTTATTTTGCAAAATGAATTAAAATCAATCACTATTGGATTAAGAAAGTTTAAAATTGCAAAGTGGCCTCGTCGGTACCTTCTGAACGCCTCTTGTCAAAGGGTTGAGCCACTGTCACTCAAACTAGGAAGAGACTTCATGGGAAAAGATTAACCAAACTAGTGTTTTCAGGATCTGTTGACGCTTAATTTTTTTCAGTTAACTACTTCAAATTTATTGTTCTACACATTTATTTCTAGCTTCTAATATAATATATACAAATATCGGAAAACTTGCCGGGCGTCGATATCAGTTTCGATATTGATATTAATTTGCATTCCTAATCCCTCCTCCTGAAAAGTGCAGGAGTTCTAAAAACCGCAATTGCCCATGGAAAGCGACGACATAATATTAATATTTACCAAGGTAGTATAGGTATTGGATTTCTTTATAACGTTAGGTGTGAACATTCGACTGCGAGCGGCAAATTCTGATTTGCTTAGTGCGATTAAGGTAAATCAAACTGGCCGGATTTTCATATAGCTCAGTAACAATATATCATGTAGAAGATTTTTTTCTCCTTATGTTATATATTGTGGTGCGAGCATTCAGGGACAAGTTTTCGACCTCCGACATCTACGACACGATTTTCAGTGGTCAAAAAACTTCTGCATTTTGGTAGTTTTTTCGGTTTTTCTGCTATGACGCCTTCTTGAAGAGTCCCATAAAGAAATACTTTATTTCTGCTTTGAAAGAGGAAACAATTTCCTACTACTTTTGTACTAAAAAGTTCTTACTAAACTCAAAACTTAGCGAGCTGCATTTCCTCGATAATGAGCAAAGTTTTACATTTTTCCTAAAAGTCACTACAAATGACCTGGAACGACTGTGTAAATAAGTGGTATATATGTATTGCTGTATGGAATAATATATATATATATATATATATGTGTGTGTATGTGTGTGTGTGTGTGTGTGCGCGCTGTGCGTTGATTACTGATTGTCAAATCAAGTCATCGTATAACACTGTTGGCTGGGAGATACCGAAGGATTCTTCGGCCTCGAGGTGACAGGGTTATCGATCGATTCACCACGCAATGTTCCCCATGCCTTAGCTACTTAATGCAACCCGGTAACCTTATTGCGTATACAGGACCTAAAGCTTAACGTGGTATGCGAACCACGGATGCGTTCTTTTGTACTTTACATTACATAACAAGCGGTGCCAGAGATGAAAATCACAGCAGAAACATATATTTGATCATTCGATCTCAGTCTAACGCCCTAACCATTCAGCCACAAGTCTGCTCTATTGCTGGTGGTATTTATACGAGTTGGGAAAATTGGTTTTAGCCTAATGTTATGGCACAGTCAAAATAGAGTCATAAGAAAGTAATAATAAGTCTAAAGTTGATCTTAAATCAGTTCCGTTTGGATTCTCCGAGCCGATCAATGTTCTCATCTTGTATTGTGCCTCATTTATCCATTGCAGCCGGAGCAGCTTCTTCGAGGTAGCAGAACGCTTCCTCTACTCTATCTTCTTCCGTCTCAGGAATGTTTGCACAAGGCAGGCCAGACAAATTTTTGTAAGCTGAACAATGTGGGCCCGGTTTGCGACTGCTGCATGATGCAGTGCTATCTTTTTGAGGAACATGATACAAACTTCAAGATAAACTCAGGTGCAGCGTCATTCATCATTGTGACTGGAATTAGACTGGACGAGCCTCTAGGGTACTTTTCTCAATTCATCCATGATTGCACTTGGTTGGACTTGTGTATTGAGTGAAACCTTACTGCATCTGGCATTCGTGGCAACCGTGATAGATTGAATACATTTTTTGTGCCGAATTTTGTAAACATTTGGTATGTGAGCCAGTCCAGTGTCCCACAGCCAATTTGGGCATACAGTGCTTAGATGGACTGTTTCCCTACCTGTTCTATAACCAATGGCTTAACGTACTAACCGTAATTATTCTGCTGCCAACATTCATCTTCAGTAACTCTTAACTAAAGCTGAAGAGTAAGTGGTTGGTAATCAAAACTCGTTGCACTGCAGTAGATTCTGAATAAATATTTGGTCCCCAGTCTTAAAGATGGTTGAGTCCTGTATAGGAGGCATCCAGTATTAGGCCTGGATAAAGAGGTACTACAGCAAACAATATCCCTGTAAACACACATTTTTAACCTTTTTTGTACCCATCTAATTTTGCTATCCACGGATGTTAATTTTAAATTCTTTCAGCGTTTATGGTAAAATATTCATAATTTCTCTTGGTAATTTATTCCAATGTCTTATCGCATTGCGCAAGAAAGAAATTTTTTCCAAATCCTTATGGTCACGATCATCTCTCTCCGTCCATACACCATTTTTAATACTTTCACGTATATCTCTCCACGACTCATCACCATTATACGACTTGTACACTCTCACAATTCTCTTCAGTTTTCTCATTTCTTCCGTTGAATCCCATTTCTGAATTAATTTCCAGAGCCAATTCTACAGCCCTCCTTTGCACCCACTCCAACTCTTGTATTTCATACCCAGTTTCCTTACTCCCTTAGGTCTACGTTGTTATAGGTATGTAGACGACTGCAGTATTGTCAAGGGTAGTATGCTGATATGTGTTATATAGATTAAGGAAGGTAGAATATGAACCCAGTGCCAGTCCATTTAGACCCACTCTTTAGAAAGACTCCGTATGGCGCAAAGTCTTACGTCGTCATCCCACAGACTAATCACCATTAACACAGTGTAGCATACCATCAATGCGGAGAGGTGGGATTTTAACCCCGAATATTGGTATACAATCCCATTATTAGGAGTTGTGCATCAAACCTCAGGCTATTTAAGACCCAAATGAGAAAAGTTGCATTTACTCGAAACATTTAACACCGTTTCGTGTGTCAGACAGCATCATGCAGCATACCCGTCCAAAGAGGCGTGTTCTGACTTGGAGCTTGCTAGGATCAATACAAGTGTTCTGAAGAAGTGGGCTATGCGATAACCGAAGTGTCGCTTTCCGCGGTTGCTCTTAGCATGGTACAGAGCAAGTTTGTTATCAGTGTGATGGTAACAAAGCGCCCTATGCAGGCAGCGTGGCGACAGATGGCCGTGGTTTCTCCGCTCAGGCTTTCTCCCTGTCTCACGGCTCGTCACGCCGGACAGCGCACGCTCTGAATAGAAATCTCCTCCATGCGGCACTCTGTCATTGCGTCACGATCGGCGTCTGGGTTCACGGTCGTCTTAACTGTAACTGCGGACCTCACGCGCATAGTTATGTGACTCTTCCTACTATATTCCACACGATACCTTCCACTTTTAAAGCAACAGCGCCACGACGTGCCACGGATTCCTACTGAAATCCCGGTCGTGCGGCACCGTCTATCACTAATGGGCGGTTGTGGTTGTGTGCTTTTTTCCCGGAATTCCGCCCCCCCCCCCTCCCTACTGGTGAGAATTCGTGAGATATAGTCTAAAATAACGTGAGATTTTGACGGAGATCCTCCCCCCCCCCTCTACTAATCGACCTCGAAACTTTTTGCGACCTTTTATTTTTTTATTTTTTTAGGTCTTATAATTCCAAGGGCAGGTATACCCCCCCCCTTTTGGACGAAATACCCCCCCCTAAAATCGAATTTCGCGTCATTTGTAAACCTTTTTTTTTAGCTCTACAATCCTACAAAAATTTCGAAACCTCACGTGAGATTTCCGTTGTCCCTCCTCTCCTTTGGTGAGGCTTTGTGAGTTTTTGACGGACCCCCCTCCCCCCTATTTCACCTCACGTAATTAATGAACACCCCAAAAGATATAGGGACATTGAGAGGGTTCTGTCTTCTCCTCCTCAATAACACATTAATGCAAATTGCAGCTCCTTAAAGTTTACACTGCCCACAGTTAATAACAATTAATACTCCTTCTCCGTAGCCAGGCAGAGGCGAACTGTGCGCCAAATTGAAACTCTATTTCTTATGTTGACCTACCGAGCTTGGTGGTGTAACGGTTAGCGTTCTGGCCTCGCATTCGGGAGGACGCCGGTTCGAAGCCCCGTCCGGGCATCCAGATTTGGGTTTTCAATGGTTTCCCAAATCACTCCAGGCAAATGCCAGGATGCTTCCTTTAAAAGGCCATGGCTGAATTCCTTCCCATTCCTTGCCCCCCATCCTTTCCCGTCTCTAAAGACCTCGCTGTTAAGAGACGTTAAGCAGTAAAAAAAAAAAAAAAACTTTTGTTGCTGGGCTGCCATTTGTGGTCTCCTAGCTAGTTTTAAAGTAGTTTGTTATTTAATAGCACCCGCCAGTGTGGCTCAGCGCTCTGGGGCGCCGCTCGCTGTATCAGGGAGGTACAAAGGGACTGGGCATGAGTCCAGGCCGCCACGTACCGGCAGTCTTCACTGCGGTTTTTCGCAGTCATCAAGGCGAATGCAGGGACGGCCCCCAATTTTCGCCTCATAAACTACGTATTTTACAGAAACAAAAAAATACAGATATCACACATAAAACATAGTTACACGTTTAACAGACAGGTGACATCACCTCACTTCCCTCATTAGGGGGCGTCCATAATTTACATGAGGTGAAATAGGGAGGGGAGGGTTCCGGCGAAATCTCACCAAATCTCACCAAGGGGGAAGAGGGGTTAACGGAAATCTCACGTGAGGTTTTTGAATTTTTTTTTAAGGTCTACAAATGACGCGAGGTGGGGTCTCACGGACCAGATCTCACGAAGTCTCACCAGAGGAGGGGGGGGGGGGACGGAAATGCGGAAAAACACCTCACGTAATTTGTGGATGTCCCCTTAGTACTTAGTACGGCCTGGTAGTAGGTACAAAATGCTTGGAGTCAGCAAGGGCATGCGGCCGTAAAACCAAAACTCCAAATTTGACCATGACAATGACGAGTAAAAGTCATCAAAGGCAGTCGACCTCAAAATATTTAGAAAAGGAGTTGAAGAAGGAGAAGTTACTACTTACTATCATTTTCTTCTGGCTTAGTTCGCCTGGAGCAAAGAAGTTCTCCATCGCTTTTTCGTCAACTTGCATACTGTCGTCAGTAATTTTTTAACATTTGGTACGAATTATGGAATGAGTAAAAAATGTAAGTACTATTCAAACTATATAACGAGTAACGAAATAATACATCCATGTAAACAACACTCAGCAGCGTCTACTGATGAACTAGAACAAATACATGGAAGTAAAAAAATAACTTTATTCGTTTTTGCTAGAAGCGTAAATGTGATTCATCTTTATTCACACACACGTTTCTGTATTTAGTGAAGCCTCGTGTTATTTTGACAAAATGCAGGCTCAATAAAACTGTAGCTTGATTTGAATTATAGTACCGCAACAACAACCAACAATCAAGTTATGACCAACGCAAACTGAAGACACGGCTATTTTCGACAAATTTGTGTCCACTTTATTTGTTACTATTTTATACGTGGTTCCCGTGTGAGTAATTAGAATCCCGCTTCTCTACTTTGCCGGCTTCACAACATTATGGCTAATTATTGGATCTTCCTTGCTTATTCCTTTTCGCCTGATCAACGTAAATGTCATTAGAGGCCGATAAGAAATGAGGCAAGGAAGAAGAAGGAATTGGGCCATGAAGTTTATGAAGCAACCATCCCGGCGTTAAGTGGAGTTATTTTGCACTTATAGGTTTTATTTTTAGGTCTTGAGGCCTGAGGGGAAAGTTTGGGAGAGGGACAAGGAACGGGAAGGAATTCGGCCATTGCCTTCCTAAGTAACCATCCCAACATTCGCTGGGAGTGGTTTCAGGAAACCATTAAAAACCGAAATCTCGACGTTTGGACGGGGGTTTGAACCCGTGTCCTCCGAATGGGAGGCCTAAGTGTTACCGCTTGCACACCGCGCTTGGTCACTTACAAGTTTTAAACCTGAATAGTTGATACTTGCAGCAAAAACCAATAGAGTAAGGTTACATGGTATATTTGTTTCTTTCTGATCAGATTTTAAATTCCTGCTAGTGGTAATAAACGGCTCGAATTTTGTGCCAGATACTAACTTTTAAAACTGTAGAAACTCCGTCAAACTCGGTTCTGTAGTTTTTAAGTCATATCTGACTATAGATAGAGAATAAATTTTAATTTCATACTTCGGTGTTAGGTCATGTAGCGCCATAAGACATACTTCAGATTTAACACTGTGAAAACCGCAAAGAATTTGTTCAGTAACAAGATACAACTCCATTACAGATTAATAATAGTCTAAAACGCTCTCCCTTCGGTAACGTAGTTGTTAATGAACTCAACGTTAACAGGAGTAAAAAATAGTAACAATAATATTTCTGTGAAGAAAATAGCAGATAACATTGAAAGTTGGTTGATCCCTAACACTTATTTATCACGATGTTAGAAAAATGTCAATTTGGCGCGCAGTCCACCTCTGTTGTGGACACGTTTATAACCCAGACATTCCTAATCGCGTAAAAGCGACCTACAGTTTAACGGGGAATCCGAATCACGGGGAGTTATTACCATACTTCATGCACACGAAGAAAGGATTCGCAGAGGCGAAGAAAAGGTTGGAAATCTTTTATAATTCTGTCCGTATTGCAAGCGTGGACCTCTTGATATCCAGAGATGCCTTATCACTGAGCCATGGTTATACGTTTTAACGGCTATCTTACTAAATTTCTTTCAACAACTAGTGACCAGATGCTTGAAAGATCACACAATTTTCTACAGAGTATTGATCAAGCTCTTTTGTTTAATTCGGATTTTTAATCCGCTATCTCCTTGCAGTTGTGTACAACTTGCGTGGTATAAAGAATGAATATGTTCAAAACTTATGATTAACGCAACCAATAAACATGACTAAATAACTCATGTCCTCCAAAGTACCAGATATTTTTCTAGGAGGTTCTATCAAATATGAACGCTAGTATTTTTTTGAAGCGCTTTATTGAATTAAAAGATAAAAACCAAATACAAAACTATTTTTCTACTTGTCTCCATAATTTTGGAAAACCTCAAAAAAGAAGGAAGTTCTCAAGTACACTTGTATGAATTTTTTTTAATGTATGTGCACAGATTATTCCGTAATTGCAAAACTAATTATGTGAAACTTTTGTTTAGTTGAATGCGAATACACTCAAACTGATCCTATTTAAATTCCATCACAATTATATAAACCTAATTTTTTTATGCATGTACACAAATTACTCCGAATTAATGCTATATATTTGCATGGGTATTTTTGATTAGCAAGATCCTTCTCTGTAATTGGTTCACTATGTTTTTCATCATGGGAAATTCAAGAAAAATAAAGATTGTACTACTTGTAAAGCGTTCACTCGGAAACTCCATGATTGGTTACGATTGTTCTTTTCTTAGTTTCTTTTTTTCATGGCATTGGCTTCTCTTCGACCATACAGCCAGCTCAAGTGAGATTTCAGATGATCCACTGTTTTCAGTTTCTGTATTGTGTATTATTTTGCAAGAAACTCTAAACTCCACAAGACGGACACGACATGTACACACACACACAACACTTAACACCCATGCCCTCGGCCGGCCTCGAACCGGCGACCTTCGGCCCCTACGCTACCGAGGCCGGCTTTTCTCAGTTGAAATAGGATACTATCTAACTAGTCGCATTTAAATAATTAAGGTTAAAGCCAGATTTATTTGCGTAAGCATACCATGAAATTAGGACTTTTTTGAGTTAATGGATCATGGTTATTAATAAAAGAAATGAAATGGGGTAAGTACCCATAACTTATTATATTTTTAACGTAACAACCATGGTAATGAAATTACAGCCCGATAAATCTAACACTTCATGATGAATTAAAACACGTAAGGCTTTTTTCTTGTATCTTTCGAAGTGCCTCATATCCTTCTGAGACTTGTGATTAATTAAACTAGTTACAATCAACTAAAAGCGTTAATGCTCTCGTGAAAGCAGTAAGCGAATCTCAAGTGCACTGGTCTCGTTGTTAATAGAATTCAAATACTGAAAAACTGAAAATTTTCCTTAGATGATGAAATTTGGACTGGAGTTCTGTTCCATTTAGCTTACTATCAAATAGTTCGCTGGTGGCGGTTGTTTTGTTTTTCTTGTGGCTTTACGCCTCGTCGACGTCGAGGACAAGAAACTGGAAGGAATTCGGCCATGGTCTTTTGAAGAAAGCATCCCGTCATTCGCCTGGAGTGATTTGGGGAAACCATGAAAAATCCAAATCTGAATGCCCGGACGGGGATTCGAACCGGCGTCTCCCGAATGCGAGGTGGATGAGGGCGTCAGGTTTTATAAGGTAGCTGAAGTGACGGAAAGATGACACTAACCACAGATTCTCAATTTTGTCGAGGTAATGGAAGTAAATGCAGACCCCCACCTGCACCATGCCTAACCTGAAGCTTCAATCATCCATACAATGACAGCCTTTACCTTGCTTGGACGTAAAGCGTGAGGAATTATGTGGCATCTTATTTGAGCTATAACCACAAGTAAAGAAATATTGCTAGTTGGCGATCACTTATGCCCTTTCATCATGGTCGTATACGCGGAGACGAGCAGTATGGGTCTATATGTCAGCGGCTTTCCCTGGTGAGGCAACCGCATCGCAGCTCATCCTAGACAGAGATCCGCTAAAACTCAGCAGCTGAGCGAATCGGCTACATCAATCAACTAGTCGACAGGTAAACCTCTTCGCGTACATGTTTCGTTACAGTTCATAGCGTAAAACAAAATCCAATGGATGCACGGATGGCTACATTTAGGTCATTCAAATACACTTAAGTATGCACATAAACAATAATTACCGTTGTAATGTAATACAGAAGGAGTTGTAACTAATATCCAAGGAATGTTTGATTTACTTCTTCGTACGGTTCTCAAACCTTTCTCATGCTATGGTGTACGTACGTTTACTTTCTCTGGATGAGAAGAAAATGCAGGCTAGCTTCTATCGAAAAAGGATATCAGAAAAACTGAACGTGGCAGCGACATTAATATTTTCTAACTTTTACTACCCGATTAATGATAAATATTATCTTTTGGTTACAACTCTTGGAACGCATTGTATGCATGGAAATATGTACACAATGCTTCTTGAGATAAATTCTCTAGAAACTTTTCCGTATGCTCCTCTTAAAGAAACTAAACGAAGTTAATATGAAAATTTCTCAACTTCGACCGTAGTTACTTCTGTACGTTGACCTATTTTGCAGCCATCCTATTATATAAAACGCTAACGTGGCGTCTGCGTGCGTCGTCTATAGCTGCTACACGTATTGGCTACCGAAGGGTCACGTGACAGCCGTCACTCGCCAATCAACAGCCACCATATTGCATTCCTTCATTCATGTCGCATTTTGTTTATTTACTTCAGTTGGATGCAGAAACTCGTGTAAGGAGAATGGTGTTTGATGTTTATGTTATATTATTTGTATCAGTTATACACCAAAATTCATGTAAGGAGAAGGGATTCAATATTTACGCTATTTTATCTGTGTCAGTTATAAGCCCTAGGTTAAACCATAACCTAAGATTTTTTCGGCAGACGGTAAGAAACAGTGGAGTGTATTTAAAACTCGGAGAAACGCAATGATGTATTGGTCAAATAAACAACAGTTATCCGTTTTCGAAATTATAGTCTACGTGATCTTAAGTAAAATGCATTTATTTATGCAAAATCCTAACCAAATACTCTGATAATCTAACCAAAGTAACGTATTCATATAACAAAAGATATCATTAAAAATGACTAATTCGTTTCTCCTTATAAGCTTTTCCAGAATAAATTCTTACTACCATTATATATGATACCATTAGTTTTTGATACATGTGTTAACTATTAAATGAGATTTAATATAAACTTTTGATTAGATTTAAACAGTGAAGGATATGACTATTTACAGTATAAACGATATGACACTCGAAATACAACAACGATATTATTGCCGCAAAATAGCAGTGAGCAGAGATATTAGAAATACGAAGAGCAGGAAAAAAAATTAATGCTAGGCAACTATGTGTCACAAAGTTACAATTAGTACGTTCGTTTAAATTTACATATTGCTTTTTATTTATCTACGACAACCAGATGTAAAAATTCATGTAAAGAGAAGGATATTGTATGCGTACGTTATATTACCTGTATCAATAATGAGTACTAGGTTAAAACATAACCAACGATTTTTTTTTGATTTTTTTTATTATTATTATTATTTTTTGGCCGGAGATAAGAAACGTTGAAGTTTATTAAAAACTCAGAGGAAGTTTACACGAAATGTACGAATCACGAAATATATCATTCAGATAAATGACAGTTATCCGTTTTTGATATTATACTTCCCGTCATTTGAAGTAAAATAATGTAAATAAATCGGTATTACTGGAGATCGCGATTCTGCCAGGAATTGCTGTGGTAAAATGCAAGAATCCTGTAGAAATATTTTCCGTAGTACATTTAACTGTATTATGCCCGTTCAGGATGTATTACAACCTAATTTCTGCTTGAAAATAATGGTAGTCTACAGGCTGTATTACAACGGAATCACTGCTTAAAAACAATATGTCTTGCGATTGACTACAGCATTTGAGAGTAGTAGAAGTTATGATTTTCGAAAGCAATATTAATGGAGGGTTGTGGTTAAGTTGACCAGAAAGCCCACCGACACATTTGATTACAGCGTAATTCACTCTAAAATGAGTTTTACAAACCAATTAAACTGCTTTCTTATGCGCCAAGTTACTGAAGGTAGTAATAAATACGGGTGAACGTAGTTCGTACCTATCGTGCTGAAGTGTGCCTGGACTAGGAATAAAACTGATATTACATGGATAGCAAAAATTTCTGGATTCCTAATTTATTTTTCATTTTATTGGTTCTATACATCCGCCCTCATTAATTCAATAGAAGTTACTACAGTATTGTTGTGTAGAACAATATCAAATCAAGGCCACTAACATTATCTAATAACAATCCCATATAATTAACCAACTGCAAAATAATAATAATAATAAAAAAATGAACTGCCAGAATATGGCGTTCAAGCCGTCATTTTTTGACGGGCTAGAAGCTAGTAATATCATAAGAAAGTACGAGATTAAATTTTTTAATGATACAATATTTCGTATTGTTGACTGGCTGAACCACTATCCATGCATGTGATCTAGGAACTAAAAACTCTTATACACCAGTTTTCCTACCTAAAAGTAACTTCAGTTATTACACTGACAACCAGCAGAATTATTATACAAAACTAACGAAACGTATAGTATACTTGCATTATAAACACGATTACAAACGATTGATTTTAACTGCATTAAAAAAGTTCACAAGAAACTGCTATTTATAAATATTTCACTTCACGTCGAATCAGTAATTACAAATTACTGTACTGAAGAATAATTTATACTAAGCAATATGCCTAATCAATAGATGTTGCAGCTGGATACGGAGTGTAGCCTGTTAATAATACTGAAAAGTGCATGTATACCTGGTATTCAGGTGTAGGTTTACCTCTTCTTAGTAACATTCCAGAGGATGAACTGGAGAGGTTTCTAATTACCTTCAAAATTGTGAGGTGTTTGTATTGCTGTAAGTATGGATGACTGCTACGGTATGTTTGCTCGGTGTAGAGTGTTTTTTTTTGTATTGTGGAAGAGAGATTAAAGCAGGGTGAAACCCGAAATGGACCTATTCAGGCCTACCCTATCGAAAGACATTAATGAATCAGTCGGGCGAATCAGCATCAGCAGTGTCACTGCAGAGTGGTTGGGGATTTTACTCAAGACTTCGGTACACAATCTAGTTATGATACACAGGATTACAGAATGTAGTAAGGAACTTCATTTTGTAGAGGAATGATGACCGAAGTTTGGTGATGTACATGGGCGCCGGCATGATTGCTTCTAGGGGGGTGCACCAGGGCTGCATTGGTGCCCCACCCCCTATCGGCCCAAAAATTTCCGGGCTAGGCGACCTTTTTTTTTAGCTCTACTACTGCCCAGACGGCGATCCGGGATATAGGGTGGTGCACCAGGGCTGCATTCGTGCCCCCCCCCCCCTATCGGCCCAAAAATTTCCGGGCAGGGCGACCTTTTTTGTTTTTAGCTCTACTACTGCCCAGACGGCGACCCGGGATGTCAGGGGGGTGCAAGTGCACGCCCTTGCACCCCCCTCCCGGCGCCCATGGTGATGTATCGTTTTCCCTAACTTTTGTCACCATCTGTAGCCGACACTCGTTAATTTTCAGACCATCCTTCGAGTAGACTTGCAGTAAGCCAATATTTTTGTTTAGTGTTGTGGCTATACGGAATATAAATCGATTGATTTTTGGAATATGGCACATCCTTTTGAAATTATAGTCATTGCGTAAACATAAAAGGTTGCTGCGATGACCGCGCGTGTGACTGATTCTTACTGCCGTGTTGCTAATCCGGTGAACGGGCTCAGTGAAATCTCGCTACTTATTAGAGGGACTTCTTCTGAGCCTTTCACCGATCAGTGTTCTGCTTTAATTAACTACATAGAAGGTAAATGCGGACGAAACAGTATAATGATACTCCGTTTCAACCGTCACGGAAAAGGAACTTCCTGTACTTTCACCGTAGAAAATCTGTCCACTTAAAAACGGTGACTACGAATTGTATAATGTCAGTAATTTTTTAATTTATTTCCCACTCACCGTGAATTAGTTATTGCTGATGACAATGCGCTGCACTAATTACAGAATTACTCATGAATTGCTCTAGAAATTGATACGCTGAAAGGCTCTTAGGCCTCGTATCCACTTGAGCACTCTCAGGCGACTGAGCCGCTCATTCTTTCGAGCGCTCTCGTTTGAGCGTGCTCAAGAAAAAGGAAATTTTGGTTGAACTATCCACGTACCAGTGCACAGAAAACGCTCGGCTATTGACCTGTCGTCACGTGTGCGTGCGGCAGCTGCGGCCTTTTATCATCCATACGATGTCAAAGGTGGATCAGAGAAAGTTATCGTCAACGAAGAAATTGAAATTCGCGAATTGACTTTTGAAGGAGATATTGAGCCTTTTCAAAACTCTATGAGAATGGCAGAGTTCGATTTCGAATATTACCATCATTTAGTTGAACATTATATATATATGCACTGTACGTCTATGCGTAAGGCGACCCCACCGGGAAATAAATTAATGATAATTCCCTGCCTTCAGGAGACTCCTATACAAACCTGCAGCATATGTCCAAACTACCCTACAGCATCAGCTGTTTTGTACCGGTAGTCAGTGACAATATTGTTCAGTCACTCCAAAATTATATTTAGGTTGGTACCTATTTATTATTATTATTATTGTAGACTTTTATTACCATTATATGTTCTAAGATTGTCTTATTTTTTATTTATTTTTATTTGCGTCATCAATATCACAGTTTAATACCTCACTGATTTCACGCCATGCATCCTCTTATTTACTTAGATTACAAATGTTGTTCGTATGAGCTTTCCCTTAATAAATTGATGTGTACTGATTAATTGTTGTCAAGCAAATATCGTTGTCCCTCATGCTCGCTCTCGTTATAAAAACCGCCAAACTAGTGTCCACACTGAGCACCGAACACACACTGGGTCGCCTTTGAGCATTCCAAAATACCGACAGACGATCGGCTCGCCCTCAACGGGCTCGCTGTTGTTCGTTGCGAGCGTACTCAGGCGTCCACACTTGATTGGCTCATTTCACTGAACAGCTCTTTCGCCTGAGCGTGCTCAAGTGGATACGGGGCCATATTTCCAATTGAATCTATACAGTCATTGATTTTATCGTCAAAAGCTTACAAAATATAAACAAAATATAAGAGCGTGACTAAATACATGTTGAATTACACATATAGACTTTCAAATTATGATACAACTTCAGTCGGTAGAGCATATGAATACGTACTAGAAGCCAGGGTTTTAATAACAGATCGTGGTGTGAGAGTGCCTGACATTCGAGAGGACGCTGGTTCGAATCCCCGTCTGGCCATTCATATTTGGTTATCCCCAAATCACTCCAGGCGAATGCCGAGACGGTTCTTTCAAAAGGCTATAGACAATCTCTTCCCGTTCCTAGCCCCTAGTCCTCGCTGTAGAGGAGTAAAACCATATGCATAATCCGGGGGTTTAAAACGTTATAATGCGGAGGATATTTCAGACCTAGTATTGAGAGGAAAGCTTTGATGTTTTAAGGTAAAGCTATTCGATGATGACGCTGACCATACCATCTTCATTCTAGAGCCGAAGTCATGGAGCGAAACTTAATTTTTCCGATCCTAAGCAACACCTAACGTCAGCATGGAGAACTTATCGTTTCGAGACATCTATCAAACCGATAAATACAATTCTAAAAGAACTATCGCTATATAATATGTCGCCTCTATCGTAAACATTATTTTCACAGGAAAAATCCTTTGCCTTAGCATCCTCGGCAATAGTCAGTGCCGTGAAAATTTCAGATTATTCCTGTATTCCTTTATCGTCTATTAAAACTAGTTCAGATTTGTAACTGTTGTCTTATTGCTAGTATTTCACTACATCCATGAATAGACTTCATTTTTCTCATTGTTTTTAGTCTCGACCATATATTACGTTATCAAAAACTGTGAAAAAGGAAATCTGATTGAAATTTAATCTGATTTTACAAAATAACTCTCGTTAAAGAAAAACAAGGTGTTACGTCGAATACTATGACGAGCAGACTTATTTGACGCCTATTGAGACGATATATTGGTGTAATGAACATTGCAACTTCTACTAAACTAACGGTATTATCTTATTATTTTTAGTGAATTGACCCTATCTGATCACGTAAAGCCTTGATTGATGGCTTGTAATTAATAATTTTTCCGATGTTTCAATGGGTAAAACAACCAGGCATTGTCAGTTCCTGGAGCAATGATGGAAGCTTAATTTTTATTATCTGCACGTTATGTTTTCTATGATATTTTTGTTTGTGAAATGTGTAGCTTATGAGATAGGGACTGGGGACCGTCCCAATTTTCTCCTTGGTGACTTTCAGGACAGCAGGTATGTATTTCTATTTATCATTATTCTGGAAATAAATAAGTAAATAAATGGTATTAAAACAATGAAGAAATGCATTCATGTCAATATTTAACGAAACGGATTTGTTGATTCTATGATTCTACCAATTATTTGTAAACTAGTTACAGCTGTGCCGAGACAAACCAGCGCAGTCAATAGTCTAGCCAGTACCAGTCCACTAGTTCGTTCGACCCCAGTGGGCCAAACAGAAAGCTTTCGACTGCGGAACGATATTGCTACTGCTGTGGCCGCACCTTGAATTCCACAGTGTTATTTGGTAGTCACACCTGGTCGTATCTAGATATCGTAACCTACCCGGAGCTATCGACAGAAAATTGCTACCGTTCACTGCCTTGTTGCATAATGGATTCATATCCCCTCCGGCTCGCCGGCATCTAGCCACGAATTTTTTCACACCTGTTAGGCGTGAATCATATAAAAATTTTCTAATAAGATGTAAAAACCTATTCGATCCATTTAACTCTCATATTTGTTGGAATTCATAACATACAAGAGGATGTCAGGTCTAATTTCGTATACCGTCTCCAGAACTTACATTCACTGGTAAAGATATTGCTCTCGTCTTTTTCATCTCGATGTATGTTTCTTGACATTTACTTTTATTAAATCTTACATTTATCCGATGGTCTTAAAAGGAAAGGTACTTGTTTCTTGGACAAAATAAGTGCTCTGTAAATGGTGTCTCGGCCTTGCTTATCCTGTTACGGTTCCACATTTCCATGTATATACGATGGTAGCGTGGCAAGTTCACAGAATGGCAATAACGATTATTCTCTTGTAACGATTAATACGTTCACATATCACTAAATTTCAATCAGATTTCTTTTTTCGCAGTTTCCGATAACGTAATCTACGGTCGAAACCAAAAACCATGGAAAAAATAGAGCCTATTTATCTATCGAGGGAAATAACAACAATAAAACAACAGTTGTAAATATTAAACAGTATTGGGGATGTTAAGGCAAATTACAAATGCTGAGATTTCAGGAAAATTTTGTAATGGTCATACAATACGAACAAACTGAATTTTTTTACGACATAAGTTTTACGTTTTCTTAAGACATTTTCCCACACTTACTTGCTAAGGAAATAAATTGTTACCTGAATAGTGCCAGTACAATTCTTATTGATGGTACGATGCCTTACCTGTCTCATATTATGACCAGTGATCGCAATTTGTACTCTAAAATTGTTAATAGTTTTGTACATTTTCGTTTTTTTTTATTGCTGTAAAGGATATAAATAAAACAATATGCTGTCGGAGTTATAATTTGTAAGATCATTTTCGTATTAGAAAGTAAAAAAGTTGTTAACCAGTGCCTAGTATACATTTTTTTAGTAACATATGCTGTACGATAAACTCAATAAAATATTTATTTTCAGATTTCAATGTATTTCAAAAATATGTAGTCCACGAAAGTCGGTTCCAAAATTCTTAGCGTGTTATTAGACAGTCTGTCTGTGTGTGGGTGAGTGACTTAGCTTGATGAATACAATAATTAGAGTAATAAAATCAACAAATTTGAACTAAATTTATATTTAGCGTTCTGAAACTTCTTTTACAAATGGATCGCAGGCCATTTCACTTTAAAATCGAACGAGAAGACTGTCAGAAGATGAGAAGATGTGTAACGTAGGAAAAGTAAACTACAAAATCTGCTTTAGGGTAGAAGGCTCGTATATATATCTCTTATATATTTTACAAGATAAAATCGTGTTAGTAACATACAATATTTATAAAGCATAATAATTCTGAGTATCCATTACAGTAAAAATTAGCTATTATTGTAAATAATAATTTGGTAAAAGATATTAGGTCTTCTGTAAATCGAATAATTACCTATTCCGTCTCAAAATTTAGAGTCTACTGTTTGTAGCTCTCCTTTAATTATAGATTTTTCTGGCTTCATCTAATAACACTCATTTTATTAAAAAAATGAATTGTATCGAATTTAGTTCTGTTACATGTAAACATTTTTTTACTGAATCATACATACCTATAAATCTGCAGTTATGGCACAGAGATAACCTTTTAGAAAGGGATAATTTTGCAACTGATTAAGGCAAACAGAAATCGGAGAATTCCTTCAAACCTACTGTTTTTCATTGTGATTATTTTTCCGTTGACCTCCTACCTAAAAGCCGTGGTCTTAAACTATCGTTCCTCCACTCTATGGCACGCGAAAATATTAATTAATTTACATTGGAACAACAGCGTAATTACAACAGGGGGTAACTGGTAGTGCGAGATATGTTTGCTTGGGTATTACGTCCTGTCGCAGTTGATGTCTTTGAGGATAATCTGGGCGAAGGTGCTGAATCTTTACATCTGTCTGCACAGTTTATTAGCTTTGTGTAATGATAATCTGTGTTGTTCCCTCCGTTTAAAGTTTACTTTTGTAAGGACAGAGTGGGAAGCATCCCATTGTTCATATAGATGCACACTAAAAGCAGCTTACAATTCTTAACCTTGTTAGAATCGAAGCTTGATTTGAACCCAAGTCCGTTGCACGCTTTAACTCTCTATGTATGTTTTCGGTTATTGGAATAACAGAGTGAGACCTTACGAAATCCAGAATAATTATACGATTTTACTTCGAACCAGAAGTTATGTAATAGTTCCATGACCCACACACTCTACAATTAATGGATATTTCTCTGGAAGTGGAAATGCGACTAGAACGTGGTGGCTACAACACAACTTTAGTTTTGGTATGGAGAACGTGGAAGATTTTTTTTTTTTTTTTTTTTTACTTATGGCTTTACGCCTCGTCGACATCGAAGTATTTAGAAGCGGAATGGAACAGAAGACAAGGAATGGGAATGAATTAGGCAATGGCCTTTTGAAGGAAGCATCCCGGCATTCGCCTGGAGTGATTTGCGGAAACCATGGCAAACCCAAATCTGGATGCCCGGACGGCGATTCGAACCGGCGTCTTGTCAAATGCGAGGTCAGAGCGTTAACCGTTAACCCACCACGCTCGGTATCGTGGAAGAGGAGAGCCGAGCTATGCCAAGCTTCTACGCCTTGGGATTTCATAGAAACATTATTTTCTTATCATTGCGAACTGGCTCAATCCATTTTAATAGTATAAAAAGCGGCTGAAGGTTTTACTTCTGATCATTTGACCATAACCTGAAGCATCTATTGCTTTCCATATCCATCTATGTCTCCGTATTAGGTTAGTCAACCAGTCTTTGCCAGTTAAGGCAGTCAAGTTCTGCTGGAAGGTCACGGTTGGAGACAGTCTTTCCCTGTTGGCCTCCACTGATCACTGGTGGTTCACCTCAAAGGTACCGACACTACACATCGTTGAAAAAGATTCCACGCCGCGACGAATCCCAGTTTTAAGACTTCTTATACAAGATTGTAAGGTACTATGCCCTGCTTATTTAAATGCACTCAGAGATATCCTTTTTGTGTGTTATTAGAGACAAAATCCATTTGCTTGGCTGACAGAATTGAATCACAGCAGTATTAGATATGAGGTGCAGAATTCATGGGATTCAAAGTACATTTTGATTGTTTTTTAGTAGTTTTTCCACTATCGACGATATTATTATTATCATACTCCTATTTTTTGTCTAGCAAATGTTTCTAAAATAGAATAATAAAGCCATGTAATTATCTAATATTGGCTGGCGGATATTGTTATAAAAACACGATTGTATTGATTTGCCGTGAAACCCTTCGTCCACACATTAGAACATAGCTTTCAGGGGCATTCGCAACAACTTCCTTAAAAATGTAGTCTCTAAAACCTTTGGATAAAAAAGTGGCAGTTCAGGATCTTAATACAATTTTTACTAGAATATGTTCTGAAATCAATTTGAAGTGAAAATTATTTATTAATTTTTTTATTTTAAGATTTTTACAATTTTTGTTAATAATGTATATAAGCTTAATAAGAGGACTACATAACTTTAGTAGTTTTTACGAAAGTTTAATCAAATTACAGTAAATTTTTACGTTAATTAGAAAAATATTAAATCGTCCACACACATTTTCATAACTGTGTGAAAATTATATAGAACTATGTAGAATTTATTATATAGTAAAAAATTTAGAATTTTAAACTTTATTTTTTCAACGTGATGATTTCAACAATACACTATAATTCTTCTTTGAGTTTATTGCGAGTACAATAGGAGGTATAAATAGACCACGCTAAGTGACGTCATACACAGAGGCTGGAGGGGATGTGTGCTTTACCCTTCCATAAACTTTTAAAGCGGTTAAAAATGTAGTTATTACTATTTTATCTCATTTTAGCTATAAAATTTGAAGAGTGTAACTTCTCGTCAAATTTTGATAAATGATCCACCCTAAACTAAGCAGAACGCTTAGAATAGTTCACATCAAAATTATTCACTTAATTTTTCTTACCTAGCTGTTTCCATATAAGATTAGGTTATATGCAAAGCTTAACCTAAGTGATTACGCCAATACAGTGGATTTCCGAAATAGTAGTGAACTAAAGATACATCCGTCCGTATTTTTTATACAATGACATCAACGTATACGTGACTTCATACGTTCATTTTGTATGCGGTAACTTATGTCATAAGCAGAACGGTATTTCATACCAGTTGAACTAATGTGGAGTGAAAGTGGAACTCTGTAGTGCTGCGAAACAAGATCTGAGCCAGAGATGCTGATTAACAAACATAATTTACCGTTACTCCACGTTAGTAAATCTGGGTAAATCTTTGAGTTTAAACGATCGATAGACTATCTCTGGAACGTGTGTAAGCGTCTCAAAAGAATAATATTGATTTCCTTGTTTTTATTTATTTCCTCATTTCTTCTTCTCCTCCCACTGTCGATGACAGCATCAAATAGTTGTTTTAAATACTGTCCTCGTGCAAGTTTGGACAGAAGTTACCTACCGTTACCGGGCAAAACGGACGTTACAAATATTACCTCCCTTGCGTAGGCACCTCGCAATTCTGGTTCATAAAGCAAAATAAAAATCTATATGCTGGTCTGTCAATTCCCTGCTGATAAGGCACTTATAGGTACGAATCAGAGAAATATTTACAAGGATCTTAGTAAAGTATTGGACAGATGTAGGTATTTTGTATTACGCCTGGGTGCAGTCGACGCTCAAAGTCGATTTAGTTAAACAATATCTGACATACCAATAATGTTTTTAACTAAGTGTCACAAAGATTAAAATATTTTACATCAAGTTTGTGTGCAAACGAGGCTGAAAATTGATTTACTTCCGCAATATCCGACAGTTAAATACATAAGTACATTATATACGAGATGTCTATAATTTTCAGCTCAAAACGAGCACTCAGAAATATGGCCCGTGTGTTTAATGAGAATGACGTGCTTTCACCCAGTACACAAGAGCGCTCTGGTGGCTCAGTGGTTGAACGTCTGACTGGAGATCGAAAGGTCCCCGGTTTGAATCCCTGTCTTGGCGGGAATTTTCAAAAGGCGCTTAACCCCACCTTCACCTCTGGCACATCTTGCTGTGTGAAGTGAAGTACACCAGAACGCATCCGTGGTTAGGATTCCACGTTAAGCTGTAGGTCCCCTGTACCCGGCAGCATTGTCGGGTTAGGTTAAGGCGGCTACGGTAGGGTCGGAATGCGCAGCCAATAAAAACCCTATATCCAGATCATTACGACCACACTGAATTATTATTATTTTACCGAGTGCGCATGTCTGCATTTCAGCATGCTTTGTGCGCTTTTAGTCACCATTTGCAGCCGTATAGTCTGTCTGCGTGCTGAGCTGTAGAAGTTCACAATGTTTCAGAAAATTGATTCGCCCGCCAACTGTGATATACGATCTGTAATTCGATTCTTGAGTGCAAGAATTTCGGCAGCAGCGGAAATTCACCATCAGATTTGTGAAGCGGACGGAGATAATACTAAAAGAGATAGCAATGTTAGAAAGTATATGAGAACGGTAAGAACTAATGTGCATGAAGAGCGACGCCCTGGTCGACCTTCTTCCGTTTCTGACGATTTGGTTCATTACGGGGACAGCATTCGAGAAGACCGACGATTCACGATTATCATTTCGTTTTCCATAGGTTTCTAGGTACGTTTTGTGCACCATTGTTTCAGAAAAACTGAATGATAGAAAATTGTGTTGTACCTGCACATTTTTCACGAACACAAGGTTTTATCAGGACTTTTGAATGGGAACAACTGGATCATCCACTTTACAGTCCAGACCTTGCACTCACAGATTTTCACCTGTCACAGAACTTGATGGGCAACGGTTCAACGATGTCGAAGAAGTGACAACTGCCACCATGGATTTCTCTTCTTTGCGGCGGAATTCAAAAATTTGTTCAACAGTATTACAAATGTTTGAACAATAGTGAAAATTATGTAGAAAGGTAGATGAAAGTATGTGGAATATGGAAATAAAGATATTTAACGATGTTTACAGTATTTTTCTTCGTCTTAAGAACAGTCCTCATTTGAAAATAACGCTCGTGTATATAAAATATCAATTGCATAGAAGTGCCGACTCGGCACATATCATGTAGGTGCACAAAAGTCTGTGATACGTTTTTTTGGTAAAGAATGTCGTCTGTTGTGCTGCGAGTGTGATTTCAGAAGAACAAAAGAGCAACGCCGCGAAACTGGAGCCGACCTGGGCTGGGCTGGGCCGGGCAGCCAAGGTGAACCGGCGCAAAGCGACCAACCTTCCTGTCACCTTCAACGTGCAGGTTCAGTCGATTAACGGGGTCGTATACAGCAACCTGCACATCAAAACGATCTGTCTGAGCCGTCACACTGGCCACTCACGGAACAAATATTGTCCGTCAACATAAATTTTACGATCTAACTGGACTGCGAAATAAAGTTTTAGACCGGAAAGCCGTGTATGGCCCACATGGAAATGAAGGGAAACTCCTCATTTCTTCCATCACAATACAATATATTTGATACAATTAGTAACACGTTCCGGCAGATACTATAGCCCGTTCAGTTAAGAGAGACGGCTCAAGGTCAGTCTCCTCTGTCCCTTCTCCGTTGTCCTTACTCCTACATGCGACGGGGAAATTAGCCACTCAGCTACCTGGACACAGCGTTCAGCTCGGAGATGTAGTAAAGGTATGTTGAGGTGAGGAACGGGGCCAGGTTAGGAATGAGGAGGGTATAATTCAACAGCAAGGGGTAAGCTTTCAGTATCTTAAGGGTAAAAGAAAAATCTTTGGCTGTATTAGTTTTCAGAGAAAACAAAGTATATTATCCGAAACAATTCTAATGCTAAACGCCTTCGATACCATTTTAGTTCTAACAGTCAAAACCAGCTTGCTTCGAGCAGACGACAGAGATTCGAGCATTTTATGAAATTTTGTGATGAAATGGTACTATCGATTATGTAAATTATAAATAAAGTTTAGAAGAATGGAATATAGTAAGAAATCTGTGGATAGGGCCGCCAGATTATAGCTTCATTCACCTCATATTCTTGATCTTCTGCGTTTTCTCGACAATTATGCTGCAAAAATCTTAATAAGGAGACCCTCGTTAGTTGAAAAAATGCAATACTGATGTGGCACTTTTCAAGAGAAGTGAAACTTGTCGGTTTGTTTCGCAGAGACTGAAATTTTTGCACCCTCTTTTACTGATTTTAACCTCTAGAAATCCTGATTTTCTTTGTATACGTGAACTGATCTGTGATCCTCGCGTGGTTCTGAATTATGGTTGCCAACTTATTCACAAGAAAATAATTTACAATTAAAGCAGCCGATGGGAAACTTCTTCTAAGCTCAGCAGATAGAGCTAACCGATGGAAGGAATACGTAGAGAAACTGTATGATGGTGATGATTTGAACAACAGTGTATTGGAAAAAGAAGTTGATGTCGGCATTGATGACTTAGGTGATCCTGTTTTGAGGACAACATTTGACAGAACTTTGAATGATGTTAAATCAAATAAGGCAGTTGGAATTGATGAGATTCCTGCAGAACTTCTGAAATCCCTAGGAGAAGAAAGAATACAAATATTATTCAAACTTATATCAAAAAGTTATGAAACAGGAGAGATTTCCACTGATTTTAATAAAAGTGCCATCTTCACGCTACCGAAGAAAGCACAAACTGACAGATGTGAAAATTATCGCACTATAAGTGTAACGTCACATGCTTCAAAATTACTGACCAGAAGAATAGGAAGATTAGTAGAAGGGATAGTAGGTAAAGATTCATTTGGTTTTAGGAAAAACCGCGGAACAAGAGGAGCGATTCTGGAGTTAAGATTGATACTTGAAGGGCGGATCAAGAAAAACAAAGATACATTTAATTTAATGCACACGCTCCGGTGGCAATTTCCCTACACACCCAACTTCCCCCTATCCTGCACCCACCTATATTTGCCCTCTACAAATTTCATTTACGGCGTTTGTTGATTTAGAAAAAGCTTTTGATAATGTTAGGTGGGACAAGATGTTAAACATTTTAAAGATGTCGGGTCTAAAATACTTTATAATCTTCATCAGAATAAAGTAGCTGTAATAAAAGTAGGGAATCAAGAGAGACACGCATCAGTTAAATAGGGTCTTAGACAAGGATGCAGTATATCCCCATTAATGTTCAACTAGTATGTAGAAGAAGCAATAAAAGAAGTGAAAGAAACATTTGAATGATTACTATTTTGTTTTTTAAATACAGGTATTTATTTCGTAAGTTTTTTAAACGTAATATTTGTTTTAAAATGAAACAGAATACGTTAATTAATCATAATAAATGTAAGTAATATTTAATTTACCTAAACATTTGTGTTGCAAGGAATTGTGAAGCATGGATGTTAACTATTTTTGTTTCGAATTTCAAGTGAGAAAGCAAGTTGATTATAAGCGATTGTTCATTACAGTTATAAGTAAATCGCGTTGTGTGTAGTAATACGCAGTTCATAACAAAAGTATTTTCGTTTTTTATTAGAATTCATCTTATAAGCATATATAAATTTTGCAATTAGTGATATTTATTATATTTAGTAAACATTTATACATAATTTAAATTAAATGTAGTATTTTTCCTTATGTAAAATATAAAAATTCCAGTGATCCGAGGGTATATGATTTAACATATTTGTTTGTTACATGTATTTGCAATCCGAATGAGTAAATATTTGCTGAATGGACAGAAACCTAGTGATCTACATGACATCACGGCACGTGGTTTTTAAAAAAAATTAAATTAATTGATTTCATCGTTAAACATCACGTATTTGGTGAAACATTCTGTTATTATTCGGATACGTGGCGCTAGAGTTCCATATTCCACTGCGAGATTTAATTATGATTTGTTGACCGCGATTTTATCGGGCCAATTTCGCTTAAATTTGAAATAAAAGTTTGCTGAGATACAAGAAATTGTTTTAGTGTCCTTAGCATAAAACAAATTCCTTTAGGTAAACACTTCGATGTTAAGTTGAAAAGCTAATAAATTAAAGATAACAGTTTCCACAAATTACCAAACATTTTTTATTTAACGCAACAGTTTCGTTGTGTTAATTATGATATTCGGTTAAAAAAAAGGTCGACACTTTAACATTCTACGTGAAAGAAGATACTGGCAGAATTCAAAATTTCTTTGATAGATTATCTGGTTATTAACACCACAAATCTCAAATTCCGCGTGGACCAAGTCGCGGATACATCCAGTTATAAATAAAAAATAACATCATATTCTGTTAAATGAAATTATTGAAACAGTTATGCCCATACGAATTCTAATTTCTCTGTAGATAAAAACATTGTTACTGTGCAATGAATACCTTTGTATTTCTAAAACAGTTGTTGCACTTAACTTCGTTCACTTGTTTTTTTGTGTTTTTGTGTTTTTCCCCTTTTTTACGTAGGGTTATGAAATGAAGTCAGGTGCGAATTTACCTCCTGATTTGTAGTTAATACATAGTCAAATATTTCGCCAGTACAGTAGAAATTCAATAAGGTCTCAACTCAGACTGATGATGATTTGCAGTTACAATGAGAAAACCGCACAATATAAAACATCGTTTGAAATTAGTGGTAAATCAAACTGTTACTAACAGCTGCCCCGCCGGCGGGGGCTGGTAACGTTTTAATATACAGACCCGCAAGTGCAGAGGCTCCAATACGAATTGACCACATCGATAAAAACTTCCAACATATCAGGGACTATTTTCTAGAAATTAGTTACATAACAGCAGCTCAGCTACAAAAACCCCCACAAACAACAAAAGAAATCTACAAAATCTTAACGATTAATGCCCCACGAAATAAGATAGAAACAAAATATATAGATACTAATTGGGGGATTGTTTGGTCAAATATTTTTAACAAGAACCTGCCTTCAGACATACGAGCTTTATGGTACAAAGTGGTTAATGAGACAATTCCAACAAACGAGAAATTATTTCGAATACATTTCAAGGCAACTGATAGATGTGAAAATTGTGGAAATATCGACTCACTTCTACATCGTTTCCAATGTGGTGAGGCATACCAAATATGGATGTGGACAAAGCATGCTATAGCAGCCCTTTTACAAGTATCACCGATGAATGTAGACACCAGGATAGTTGTACGACCAGAGATCAAGATAGCTCCTCAAGAAAAACACAACTCGTGCATTTGGATACTGGGTCAAACCATGTTTTATATTTTACAGAGCAAAACGAAGAATTTAGAAGACTACTTGTCCACAGTGAAAATCAAGATGTGGGTGATGAAAAGGACAACAAAATACAAAGAAAAGTTCGGAGTCTTTTTGGAAAATGCGATAACATCACAAATTGCAGTATAATAAAATATATAAATCTAAATTAAAAAAAATATTATAATAATTAAGAAATAATATTTTAATGGCAGAGTTTCTTACCGGCTGCTCAGTCCTCTGTAGAAACCTAGTAATTCTATCTTGTAACGGGGAGCTATAGTTTAACGTGAGATCCCAAAAGCGGAGTGTTGCAGCAAGGAATATAATTCCAAATCCACAAAATTCCGGTTAAATTCCGGATAATACGATGTCGGCTCGAATCGCTGTAAACATTTCGATTGCCTGAACTAATTTACCTTTTAATGGTTAGGAATTTGCTGGCCTTTAATCTTGATTATTCAGGTTCTAGATATCATGTCAAAAAGAACCACACTCAGTTTTACTGCTTGGACCGTAAGGTGTAGTTATGTGAAAATTCGACCTGTGGCTATTGCGCGAATCATACTCAATGAAAAGTAATATTCTTCTCACTGTCGAATTATTTATAATATTCTTACCACTGTCGAATTAATTATGTAGCCGTATAAAATTAAGTAACATCCAATATTCGTTGTTCAATAGCTGTTATATTTTCTGGAAAATGTGAGATTTCCATATTCCTTATCCTTGACATTTGTGAAACTGGTCTGAAACGGAAGCAACCAAATCTGGAGAAACCTGTATGGCGCCTTAATTATCGTCTATGTTATTGCAAATTGCAATGCAAACGTATAATACGAAATAATAAATGAATAATTTTGTCAATGCTGTTGTCTTGGATAAAACAGAAATCGGGAGGTTGGTTAATGCAGAAATAATATTCATAAAGCATTAGAGTTTGCTATTTCTAAAAAAAAATATTTGCAAATGCTTGGAAAGAGATTTTTAATAACGACGACCGGTTTACCATCGTTTATGCCGTTAGCACTAGCCTTACATCACGAATTATTACAAAATTAAATTTTACAGCATTAATACCAAAAACGGGTAATGTAAGGGTCATGGGTCCGACGGCTCCTGCCGCTTCCCGTAGGATTCATGGTGGCATAGCTCCGCCCTCCCATTACAGCATTCGGCACTAGAATGTATGTAGTGGAGTTAGCGCCACGCTCCGGCCATTCTTTACTTTCCCGCGGAATTTCCTCTACGGTACTCATAGGACAGCAGGCTGAGTGGGCCTGTGGGGGGGCCGTTCCGGGAGTTCAGCTTCGAGGAAACATCCTCGGCTACGTCGGGGATCGAACCCCGGTCGCCCGGATCGTAGTCAGACTAGGGATTGCAATCCACCAAAGCGGGATCCCGCAATCCCGCGGGATCCCGCATCATTAGACAGTCTGGCGGATCCCGCACAAAATTAAGCGGATCCGAAATCCGCAAAATGCGGATAAAACGCGTGTCAGTGCGTGACTCGCTGCCCCACTCGGTCTCTATCGGATGTATTGCACTGTTTGCCTATACCCTTCCAGTTGACATTTGGCGAGTGTCAACCTTCATCATTCGTAAGTAACTAGATACAATTTTACGTATTCATTTTCGAGTACACATTTCTGTGATTTTAGTTATGTTGCGTATTTAGTACGATTTTGTAAGTATATAATTATTTTTTATGTGTTGCAAACCTTATCTGAACTACAAAGTTACAGCTTTTTATTCACGGTTTCATTATTCCCTTTTTCTGTATTTGCAGATAAAGTTATTGCGACAATTTCCTTTTTTGCGACTGAAAATTTGATTATTCGTTGATAGTAAACTAATGTTATAGTAATTTTAATCGTATACCTATTTATTTAGCAGCTATCAAAAGGCAATTGTATATTCTTTGAGTTATTGCTGTTTTGGCTGCTGCATCAATGCGTTTCTTTGACGAAAGCCGCCTGTTTACATGTGCCGCTCAAGCTATAGATTAATACTTTTTCTCCTTGTTATTATTTCGATCAAAGGCAAAAAAAGTTATTATGAAGTTTTCACGGGTGTATCGACGAATTGTTGTAGGAACACCATACTTCGACGGCTGCCTCCGCCGTCTCCCTCACGTGTGAAGTCTCGTGTTTTTACAATGAAATCCGGAGATACAACCTATGAAAACTTCACTGCAATCATTCGCTGAGAAAGTCTCCATTCTTACTAAAAAGTAATAATTTCCAATCTTAAAACGTCGTCACACCACATATGTAAAACTGAAATACTTGACAGTTTAAGTGTTGGTGAGTAGTTTCCTTTAATAACATTGAATCAACTGTAAGATCAATCAAGGAGTCAGGAGATATAATGAGGAATCCCACAAAAACAATTTTTGTAAAAAAAAAAAAAAAGCCAAGTCTCGTGCTTGTGCAGTGACAAAAAGTTATGAGATCTTGTTCTGAGCCAAGTCTACACTTTACAGAGTATATTTACTTTACTTTGTGAAATGGAATGCTTTCTCTCGGTGTTATGGAACGTTTATTTAGAATTAAAAAAAAAAAAAAAAAAAAAAAAAAAAAAACTCTGGTAACTTGGCCACTAAGCAAACTATGTTTTCAAATTCATGTGATGTATTGTAAGGCACATAATATGACCTAACACTGAATATTTTCCATTTTTTATTATTTATTTAAAATTGGTTTAGATTAAAAAACAAAAATGTAAAACCTCGAAATGTACTTAAGACATGCTAAAAAGTTTTTTTCTATCATTTTGCCAATTAAAATATTGTTAACTAATTATTTTTATCATCTAACATTAAAATTGATTTATTAATTTAATTTATTATCGTTTTAAGTAACTATGTTTTAAATATAAGCGTTAAAAAACTGTTTGCGCCAATCCCGCGGGATCCGTGCGGGATTGGCGCAAATCCCGCGCGGATCCCGCGGGATTGAAAACACTGCGAGATTGCAATCCTTAAGTCAGACACTCTACCGCCTGAACAACGCGGCTGCCCCCAGTAACGGGTTATTGAACGAAGTTCGACTCTCTAGATCCGTTAATTGTAGTTTGTGCAGTTGACAAATGATTTACAGCAACTATGTAGTAGTTTCTGTTTAACGCGTTTCACTCTCCTAATGAATATTTTGTTTCTAAAATATATTTTTATTATTCCTGGAACACTTACCAACGATTATAAACTCAAAAATAATGTTAGCTGAACGTAATGCGACAACTTCCACGAGTTTATCGTTGATATCAATGCTGATTTTTCTATGTTCATTCTTAAATAAGATTACAAATCGTTGTTACGAAGACGTTTGGTTCTAAGACAGGTGACTAACGATTTTTTTGTGAAATTTTTATCTTAGTAGTTCACACTTTTCGCAGGAGTCATTTTGTAAGATTGCACTTACTTTTGTTTTCGGGTTTTACGTTGAGTCTTTCATTCTGGTGATGCCGGTTTGGTCCCAACCTGGAGCCTTCGTCAGGGCTGCTTCTAGGTAATGTGTCGGCCTCGTTTACGGGTACTCTAGGTGGAATGTTTATATTCCCCGGCAGGTAAAGGCTCTATCAATCTCCCTTAGCCCTTAGATTAATTGATTCTTGTCAGAAGGACTTGCCGTCTTGGCATTGCCTTCTTTTATTTGCTGTTTCCGTGTGAGTGCTTGTTTTACTTCTATATTTTTCATTTCTGTTGAGCCTTTTTTTATTTTATTTTATGTTATTTATTTATTTTTATTTATTAACAATTTTATTTTTTATATATATTTTTTAAAATTTAATTTAATTTAACAGTGTAAGTGGATCCGTTTCGCACTGTATTTGTGGTTTTCTTCTGTCAGCAGCTGGAGTGGTCTTCTATGTGGACCCTCGTGTATGTCATACTGTGCTGGAGAGCGAATAAGGTGGTTGTCGCTATCCTCAGTTTTTTTGGTAAAAATGTTGTGCTATTTTTTTATACCTATACCGAAGACTCGGGATCCCCGCTGTCTAGTGGAGGATGTCTGTCGTGAATCTCATTGGCAGGTGGAGTGCTCTCTTCAGCACCTTGTTTTGGATGATGATGTTCACTGATTGTCGGAGAAACAATATTACCTCAGATGGAGGATATAAACATTTCATCTAATGTTCCGGAAAGCGAAGCGGATAAATTAAATTGAAGCAGTGCTAACGAACGTTCTGGCATGATACCTCCAACAGAGACACGTGCCATTGGATGGTACGAGTGTTGCCAACTCACGGAGCCAGCGGATGGCTCCGTTACAGAGCTTGACGTTTCTCCCGGTGTGTTACGTAGTTAGCTGACTTGTCCCGTAAGGACATTCTCCTCCTGCAGAAGTAACAGGCGCCGGTGTCAGTGGTCAGCGAAAGTGCACACACAGACACATACACACACGGCTGCGCAGGCAGACGGCTGGGTGACCCAAGTGGCAACAGCATTCCCCTCGCTACCGTGGATGCAGTTATCTTCCGCAATTTCGTAACAGAGTGAAATCGTTAGCAATAATTACCAGTAAAAAATACTTGTTCTTGTACACGTCTTGCGAAGTACTAAACAAGAAAACAAGTTCTTATTAGTGGTATTCAATTTAAGCCGACTCATTTCGAGCGGCCTTTGCTTATCGATGTTGCTGTAATTTGGTTTGAAAATTCCCGCAGCTATCCGCCTTGGAAGCAGGAGAAAAAGGGAACTGCCTACGATCTACCAAGTTGATTTAATAATAATTTGATATTAATTAAAAATTGTATTTTCTTGTTATTTGACGAGAAGAGACCATCTCATCCGACATTAGGTAAGTCACAGGGGTCACAGACATCTTGGAGAAAACAGTCTCCTCGAAGTGGCAATGTGCCAGCCATGTTGCTTGGGGGAAAGACGAAAGATTGACAAAAGCAATGTTGGAGTGGAGCCCAAGAGACCGATAAGACGACCACAAGACCGATGGGATGAGGACATACTCGGGGAAGTTGGAGTTAACTAGCGGGGAATGACCCAAGATGGTTCGACCTGGAGAAAACTGCTCAAGCTCTACCTGAACTCAAATAATTTAATGATTGAACTGGCTGGTGATGATAATGGTTAATAAAAACTATAGAAATGAAAGGTTACACAAAGATCACTAAAAGACGTGTGGTAGCCTATTTACACGGTTCCTTCGCATTGAAGCCAAACTTGTTTGATTTCAACGCAACTTTTTTTTTATGCTAATAACGGAAAGTACAATGTATAGGTTGTTTCCTAAATTGAATGTAATAGTTTTTTATTAGAATAACTGTAAAACTGCACCATTTAATATATCAGATGATCCCAGGACCTGTAAGATTCATCAGTAATCAGTCGGTGTCACATTAACGTCACACTTGCAATATCTTTTCGCTACGACATACGCTACCAACAGTTCCAGTATCTTTTCAGACAACTGGCAGGAATTGTGGTTTCATGCAGCTTAATATTAAAGAAACATTTTTATATTCTCCAGCTGTTAATTTATAAAGGCAGGTTTATTCTCTAGTAAAATTCTCAAACCATAAACAACGCTAACGTTACGTGGAACTGTTATTGTCGAAGATTATTCTGTGGATGAGAAAATCTGGACCTTATATCGCAGTAACATGAAGAAACTGGGCCACTTTCATGAGAAAAATGTTAGTTTCTTTATCAACAATAAATGGGATTGATATATAACCACTGTCGCACTTTCTGAGAGGGAACAGTTATATAGAGGGCGTCCAAAGGATAATCCTGCAACCGCAAACAGGTCACATCATTTTCTACTATATGACAAAATTTTATTTCAGTAAAAGTCTCACTATTTTCGAGATACTGATTTTTTAATATTGTTTCGAAACATGTGATTTTGTTCAGTTTATTCCATGCCATTTCTACACATTAAGACATTTTGAACCTTCGTTTTTTTTTTTTTTAATTTACTCGAAGATATTTAGTCATCTAAAACAAAGTTCTTTTTATCTTAAAACGTCAAAAAAACTTTACTAAAAATCTTAAATGGTATAATTATTTTATACTTCTTTTAAAATGATTATTTTGTAGGTAGTTCAATCTGTTAAAGAGACAATTGTGCATTTTAAAGATGTAGTACAAACACGATGATAATGATTTAAAAAAGGTTTTTGCTATGGTGTGCATACAATAATATACAGAATAAATGCAACTAATATTTTTTATTTCGTTAATTATAAAAATTGTTCAAAATGGCAGCCATTTGCTCTTATGCAAGCCGTAAATCTTTTGATACATGGTCTTTTTATTCGGCGAGTATAACCTTTGAGGTTAATGTGTTATTTTTGCACGATCCGCATAGTACAATTTTTTTTTACACCACAGGCTGTCAAAGTCAGCCGTTTTAATTAATTTGTATACACTTTTTACACAAGATTTTTTTTTAAGTTTTAAGAAAAAAAGAACATTGTTTTATATGACTCAAAAGTCGTTGAGTAATTTAAGAAAAAAAAAACAGGGTTTAAAAAGTCTTATTACGTAGAAATGGCATGGGATAAACTGAACAAAGTCACGTGTTTCGAGAAAAAAAGAATCAATATCTTGAAAATGGTGACTCTTTAGCTAAAATAAAATTTTGTCATATAGTAGGACATCATGTGACCAATCTGCGATTCACTCATGGATACCTAATAGTACCAAAACATTCATTGTTAGTTGGCGGCTTAGATGGACTTGGTATTTCCAACATATAGGGTACTACTGTCTTCCTCAGAAAATTCTATACGGCGAACTCAATACAGCAAGAATGTAAAAAAGTAGCGTTGGGCCTCTAATGTGAGAAAAAACTAGTTTCAAAAAGTCTATGAAGATCGAAAATATAAACCCGAATGCTTGCGATACTTTGTGAACGATCGAATCGTGTGGTGCAATGTCACATAAGGAGCTCTTACCCTGTCTAAAAAGGATCATCATCAAAGGTAAGAATTCGGGCAAACCTAGTTACTTCCCCCACCTACCAGTACATGTAGTTTATATGGTCGCCTGTCTCACGTTCTCATTCTTCATCAACAACGTTCACACACAGCGGTGATAAGAAATAACCGCATTCGAAAACCGTAGACCAGGACACAAACAACGGTCGACGTCTACGGACATAACATCTGTATAAATAAAAATTGATGTTTTTATATCTGTTTGAGATTAATATACTTCGACACCGCTTGTGAGACCACCATTTAAGCTGTCACAGATACTTTATTATTATTATTTATTGCGTATCCAAAAACTGAATAGTTCGTTTGAGGATTGTCATTATTCACATTTCTCCAAGAGTATCCTACTTTGTAGACGGTACTGCCACGTTTAATCTTTGCATCTTACGTAAATAGCATGCACTTCTTTTCAAAGATAAAAGAAAACCTTTTTGACATATTCAGTGTTGTGTTCAGTTAGAAGTGCGAAAATGGATGCAGTTGATAAACTAATAGTCCCGATGTAGGAAATATAAATCAGTTCATAACCTTAATTTTTTTTTTAGAGTCGTTTAAACAAATGCTCATAGCGCAATATGTTATTATTATATTATTATTCTGGATGCTATCATTAGTATACGTAGTTATTTGAGCAAAGAGAATATTTTCTATTCTTTTTTTTGCTTATAGGAGAACGATAATCCATTCTTCTTTTGTTTATATGCAGTTTGGTTTGTTCATATACAGCTAAACGTTGGACGCCTCATCTGTACATTAAGTACTGGAAATTATTTAAAATGCCACCCAGCAAAGAAATAAAAACAGATATTTCATCGCCTGCCGGGCAAAGTATTTTATTATAATTTCTGATATGATTGTCATATTATACATCTGTCTGCACACAGACCGAAGTTGCCAGCTGGATGCAAGGATGGATACCATTAAGAGAAAGTCCCGAGGGCTGGCGAGCGGGTTGCGCACGCACAGGGGCCTATAGCTGCGGATGTTATTAATAGACACCGGCGGTCAGCAACGCAAGGCCGCGGCGACGGAAACACACACCCAGCTGTCGCTGTCTCCAGGGGTACTAGAAAGACGTACAAGAAACTCATTCATACAGGGATAAATTCGTCTTTTAACAATAGCACTTTGTTATCTGTTTCAGTCGTGTAGGAATTATTGCGTTGGCCTCGTGTTGCGAGGGTCACAGTTTCGAGTCCAACCTCGAGCATGGCTGATTTGTCATGTCCATTTTCTACTACTTATCTACCTTTGTTGAAGCAAAAATTATCGACATATATAACGAGACAATAATTACATCCTTTACTGAAGCTGGTCCTATGGACAAGCAGCTAAATACCTCTTCATAAAAAAATCACTGTGATTGAGAAGTTCCAAGAACGAGTAAAAAGATGGCCTCTCCTTTTTCTTCATTGCTTCCCTGGAATGTGTGTTAAATGGGATGGAACACTAACGTATCCTCACACCCTCCCCCACCCCCCAAAAAACGCATGCACCTGTATCTTTTAGCCCTGCGTCTCAATAATTAGAAAAATACGATCGTATTAAGATGCAATCATTCGTGTAATATCACACAGAAATGTGAGTAGAGTAATTGCACGTAAACTTTTGTGTATTTTTGCTTATTTTCTGTAAAGTAACAGAAAGTTTTAACTATCACCACGAAGCTATTGGGTTATAAGGATGTTGTATCAACAACCACTAACATTGATCCTTGCATCCATAATTTCTTAAACTGCAGTTACATGTGCCGATTTGGATTTTTTAAGAGCCATTAGATGTAAGTAGCTACATGATCGCTAAAAAAAATGTGATTGTATGCCAATAACGTTAAGAAAAAATTAACTTCAACACAGCACATTTAGTTTTGTGTTCTTGCTGATAGTTTAATGTTTATGTTGTCCTTTGAATGCTCCTTCTTACTTAAGAAATACGTATAGTATTTCAATGAAAGGCGATGCTTCTTCAATAAAAACATTATGAAGGATTTAAGTGAAAATTTGTATTTCAAATGCATCTTTGTTCTTTTGTGCTTCATCTAATTATGGCATTCTTCTAAGACAAATTGTAGTGGTAATTAATATTTAGTGTTGATAACTGAATTATTTAGCACCGTAAGCGGTCAAAGAACTTCATATATAGTGAGGGAAAAGTAATGTGTCATGGAACATTAATAACATCGATGTTACAGCTAGAAACCTTATAGGATGATGTTGAGCAAAGGTGGGAACATCAAGTGATGATATCAAACGTCTCCCTTTTTTTTTGATACGCATTCGCCATCTTCAAATCTAATATCTCAGCACTCACTAATTTCGGAGAACTAGAGATATGAATACTAGTAGCTTTAGAAAATTATGTCAGCTTGTACCTACTGTCACATGGTATGATACATCAGTCTGTTTTCATTTGCATTCACAGGAATCCATAGCAAAATGCTTAAAGTTTTGAAAAGTTTACGGCATTGCTCTTAAGTTCCAAGGCTTGTCCTTTTTGCTGCAAGGTTACGGAAATTATTACTCATCTGAGTAATGACTAAATGGGATAAAAAAAATGTCTAAAAGCATTACACCATTTCTTTTTTCGTCCTTCTGATACCAAATGCTATGATCTGTGACCAATAAACTTTCTCTCATAAATAATAATTCTGTGTGGTTGGAATGACCTGGAGCAGGATTTCCATTGGCTGCGTATTCCGCCCCTGCTGTAGCCGCCTTAACCTAACCCGGCAATCCTACCGGGTACAGGGGACATACAGTTTAATGTGGAATCCGAACCACGGAAGCGTTCTGGTGTACTTCACTTTACACAGCAAGCTGTGCGAGAGGTGAAGGTCGGGTTAAGCGCATTTGAAAATCCCCGCCGAGACAGGGATTCGAACCGGGGACCTTTCGATCTCCAGAATGACGCGTTAACCACTGAGCCATCAGGCCGCTCACTTTCTCTCATGACTTTGCGTAACCAGTGGAACCAAAATAAGAACAGGTAAAATACTGATCGAGTTTAATATTCAGTTAACTTCAATTTGATTCTATAACGTTAGTTTTACGCATATCAGATTTGATAGTTACGCACTAGATGTAATTCTTCTTATAAGGTGAAATGTGGGGAATCAAAATTGTTAAATATGAATATAGAGAGGGGGTATTTGCACGGTAAACGACAAGGTTTTCTCAAGAGAATTAGCAGTATATCTCCGCTGATGCTTCGTAAATTAAAGTGTTTCTAGATAACAGATGGATCACGGAAAAACCTTCCCACTTTTATCTGCATCTACATATATACTCTGCAATTCACAAAATAGTGGGCGGCAGAGGGTGCTCAGCACCAAAGCTAATCTCTTTGTTGTGCATTCGAATCCTTAATGGTGCGAGGGAAAAAAAGAATTCATATAAGAATCATTGCGGCACCTTATTTCTCTAATCTTGTCTTTCCTGTCATTCTGGCTCATATAGGTTGGTGGACGAAGTATTTCATTACACTCGTAAGTGAAAGTGGGAGTACACATGTTTACCAATAAGTTTAAACGAAACGTGCGTCGTCTATCTACCAGAGACTACCAGCGTAGTCTACTAATCAGTTCTGTGACGCTTTCATAAGGACTGTAGCAAGCGGTCACGAATCGAGCAGCTGTCTGTACTTTCGATCAACCCCTTATGAAACTGATCCCAAATGGCACAACAATAGTCCAAATGTGGACGCACTAGAGATTTGTACGCTATCTCCTTCGTTTGTTCATTACAATTTTTTTATAGGTATCAGTTTGTCACAACACCGGAACACGTGAAATTGCGTAGTGTGAATTCAGATTTTGCGAAGTTCGACAGTCAATGATATTACCGCCTTATATGCATCACGAGAAAAGTCAGTTAACGTCGATACAGTTTCACGGTCTGCTGATTCAGTTACCCGCTAGCCTCGGAGTCGGTTGAGGGAAACCTGTGTGCATTGCCTTTCGCGCGCTGGCTTGCTGCCCGCTGTGGTTGCGCGATCCTGCTCTGGCCTGGCGACCTCTCAGCCTTTCCCTGGATAGCGGTTCAGCCAGCCCACTGCAGAGCTGCGGAAACCTTGCCGGATCCTGACCACATCCATCACTGCAGTATAACATGACGTAACAAGCCTACATACAAGCCGTTAAACTAAAACCAGTTACAAACAGATAGCCGTCCTTAGCTCATTGCAGAACTGGCTTTAATAAATTATATTTTGATGAGAAACAGTTTAGTACCAACTTTGCCAGTAGGTGCCTCTGGTACTTGCATGCGGTTTCAGTTAACAATGTTCTCGTAGAACAACTGATGAACGCTATATTCATAGTTAACATGATATTATAGGTTGTAAACGTTAAAGTAAAAATAAAATCGCGATAAAGATATACATAATGGCCTGGTCGGTAGAGATGCAAGCAGTGGGAGTGAAAGATGGAAAAGGGGGGCAGGGAGGAAAATATTGGATGGATGGAGAGGAGGGTTATCCCCAGCAAACTCTCGCCATCGTCCGTGAACTTGAGTTAAACTTACTAGAACTTTTGTTCAGCGACATTTTTAAATTAAATAGTAATATAGAAATTATGAGAGAATTTGCATCGATCACTCTTTAAATGTTCTCTTTTAAATAACATTATCTTGACATTTATAGCTGTTTTTCTAAGTTACAACTTAAATACCGTAAATACAAAGAAAAAAGATCATTAGAAAATTTCTCGTTCAGGTGCGAAACAGACAGTCTAATACACAAAATTTTTGTTTGATATACCATTTGTATCCTTAAGCCATATAAGTAAATAGGTAACACCATTTATCTCTGAGTATACAATTTATGGCACTGTCTTAGAACGGTAGATTCCATTAAATATCTATTAGTTATAATCCGTAATGAATTTTTGTGGAATGAACATATTGAGAAGGTGATTGGGAAACCAAACCATATGCTCCGATTTCTAGATTGTAATTTAAAATAGTGTACACCTAGAATTAAATATATTGCATACAAAACACTAGTGCGACCTCTCTTTGAATATTGTTCTTCTGTATGGGACCCCCATAAAATGAGGTTAATGGAGGCAAGGGAAAAGGTCCAAAGAAGAGCCTCTCGCTGGAGGGAAAGCGTAAGTGCAATGCTGAAGTTAGATTGGAAAGATGTGAAACTCCGAAGCCTTCCGGCAGAAGCTAACTGAAAAATTCACGACAGACCTATTAATATTACTACCATTCATATCGAGTAATCACAGAGAAAATAAGAGATATCAGGGCCAAAACCATTTGTTATCTATACAGTACGCATTTCCCCACGAGGGAATAGTATAGGAGGGATTTATCGAGCGAAAAAACTTAGAATCCGACAGGAGTAAGTATCGAGAAATCACTCCAGCTACCCTGATCTGGGTTTTCCACGGTTTTCCTACAGCGCTTCAGGCTAATGCCGGAATGGTTTCCTTAGAATAGCCCATGGATGCATCCTCCCATATCCCGTGTATCCCTTCCGATGCGTAAAAGATTACACATCAGAATAGGTGGAACACCCTCACCTTTAGTGAATCACGAGGTAATAATAATAGTAATGGAAGCCATATAAGGAATTTCTTTGAAGGAATTATGACGTTTTTGTCAAAATACACTTAGAATTCTAATTTTTTTTTCACACACACACACACATATATGTAAAATATATATCATTTGATATGAACTGGTAATATCCAATGTATGTAAGCACTTTTTATTATTTTTTAAAAGATTTTCTCTTGGCTAATCAGCTGTGTCACCTTCCAAGTAGTATCCTTCCATACCGAATACAGTTTCTGTGATGAATGGAAAATTTTCTGGTCAAGTTGTTACGGAATGCTGTTCCTTTGTATCAGCAATTTATCCGAATCCATTTAAAGTTACTACCTTCCACAGGGCATTTCTGTATGTGCAGCAAAATAAAGTTTCCTTCAAAGTCATGTAAATAACGTGGCAGATGGAAAATATTGTCAGCAGCATTTGTATTGTCATCATTGAGCATATAGCGCTGTTGTCTATATGTTTGCAACTTTTCTTTTTCCTTCACAAAGGTGATTATCTTCCTTTTTTATTTTCGTTGACCGTGGCAGAATTTCATAATAAATGACTTCTTTAGAATCCAGTCTGCATTCCTCCAAAACTGCAACTTTTCCTTTTTTGTTCGCTGCACAACTTATTATTTCCAGTGTGTCCTAAAAATGACTCCCAAATGCTTTATTCAATATCTGTGTCTTTGTAAAAGGTTTTCAGACCAAACATAGTTGCACACAAATCCTTTCTTCTGTTATTTTGTGCTGTCAGAAAATTACCAGATTCATTGAAAGTATTATGAGAGCGTAAAATAACGAGTCAGGCAGACAGCAAACAACAGCTTCAGGAAAATAGTACATAATCATTTTCCACTAGAGCCCCATGGAAGCATCATTCAGTTTGAGCCATTGGTTGGCGCACAATTTAGAAAGTGCACGAGCGTATGGATAGCAGACGTATATCACAAAATTGTCATATGTTTGTTTAGGCACTCCATATTTCCCAGTTACAATACATGTTTGCCTGTATTTTCAAAACAGAAATGTTTTACTGACTGTTCAGTACGTTTGCCATGATTTTCTGTAGTCGTTTATGACACAGGACACAGTCCCATCACATCCATTGACCGTGATGAGGAAAACATGTCAACGTGCAGATTACTTTGATTCGTTTAAGAGAAAGCAATAAATCAGGAATGAGAAGTTATCAACAGTGAGAAGGAGAGTGCTAAGAATCTACAACGGAAGAAAAACTTAAGCACGCACACTCATGAGATAATAACATGAAGCAGACAGAAATTACTAAGAATAGTGAAGTAAAAATTAAATTTCGTAATCAGGAAAGTTCGTATCCTTCTAGCCGTTCTACTGCTGTTCTTCTGAAATGCATGGGAACATCACCAATAACATCTCTAAATCATAACAAGAAAAACATTCATCCTGTATCGTATGAGTCCATAAATGAGCTATAGCAAGTAATCAGCTGTCACTTAAAGTGAAATTTCATTTTTAGGGTATAAAATATAATTTAAAAGATTCTAAATGAATAGATGAAAAAATAGTAGCACTAGAACAAAACAAGAAGTCGTGATGAAGATGCTACTGGTTGAAAAGTGCTGTCATCTGCTTCTGTTCACTTGATTTGATAGTCTGTTCAAAGCTACTTGAGAAAGCTTGATATGCTTTCTTAATACATTTAGTTTCGGCTTACAAGTTGAAGAAATTACTGGTGCCTCCAATCCGTCCATCTCCTTTCCCCACACTCAAAACAGAAACATCAGTGATACGCGATAACATTGATCAACGTACTCCAATTTATTCAGGACAAACCGAATACAGCTAAGTTCTATTTCCTCTATTGCATGGAGGATACCTCAAGACCATATACGCGAGTAAAATAAACCTACAGAGACCATCCAGAAACAAGAAAACCAGTTGAATGAAATTAGTTTACAGTTAGTTTCGTTTAAAGAGGAAAAGAATTTTTTGAAATGATTTCTTTCTTCACATTGTGCATTTAGACAAATGTGAGGACTATTTTACGCGAATATTACGTTATGCTGTTTACGGAGTCTCTTTTTTTCTCATTTCATCTTATTTACTTCTTTCATTTAAAACAGTATTAAATGATACAGCAGACTGCTCGATAACATGTTTTGACCTCGAATGAATGAACTGGTGCTGATACACTGTCCTTAATTTTAATATGTCCTAGATTCATTGCTCGAATTGTGCATGTTCCTTTCCGACATGCAAAATTCATCGTTTCTTCTAGATCATGTGAGTTCTAACAAAATATTTCTCTCGGCTAAAAGAGGACAACCTCGTTCAGACACGCCCGTTGTTAATATTTTTCGTTGAATATATGAAAACACTGGGTACCAGATACACTGACACGTTGTATAGGAGAGAAGGAAACAGTAACATTGATTTAATCGCGTATTTTACTCAGAAGTTTCGTTCGGAGCGATGATGTCATTAATCGGAAACCATTTTCGAATGTTTCAACCAGTTTCGCCTAAGAAAACAATTTTTCATCAAGGGGTTTTCTGTAAAATGAATCAAAAGTCATTTCACATTCTGCATTTATCATCTACAAGAAATCCAAGTTTATTGGGTCATGAAATGTTAATAATTAATAAAACCTTTTAAGTTATCTTAAAATAGCGTCTGCTGTTACTCAAAGGAACAACTACTTTCTATAACATACACTGCTGCACCGCTTTGCTTGATATTGGTCGCTGTTTGTATTATCCAAACCAGTAACCAGATTCGCTCATGTTCGATATTGTCTTTGCATCTCAGAAAGACAATATTATCTTGTGATAGGGCACTAATTGACCGCGTTGTCACCTAACCCTGTACCCACAACTAAAACACAATATTTTCGAGTTGCCTATAAATTTGTTATGTAACGTCGATAGATATTCTTGTCCTTTACCAGAGGTGCTGAATTAAGAACTCTTGTAAGCAAAAGCGTATATTTTATCAGTGAATTCAGATATGTTTAAAAATGTTATGTCACAATTTTCACACCACATCCTAGTAATTATCGAAAATGAATGTTGAGTACTTGTCACCGAGTATTATTGGACTGTCGTAGTTATAAATCCTTTATGTTACCAGAAAATTCTCCATCTGGTAGAGCAAGATCGAAAAAGCAAGTAACTCCTGCTATATGTCTTTCGTTTAAAGCTTCTTGCTATCGTTCTGTGTCAAGGTTTCCCATTTCATACTCTTCTTTCAGTAAAATAAACAAAGACTAGCTTGCTCTCGTTCCTGGCGCTTAGTGCTAGTTCGTGCAGTCAGAACTTGTGGAGAACCGTTGGTTCCGCAATTTCCAAGGCCACAGTCTCAGATCTCTGTACTTTTCCCCGAAGATTCAAGTGTGAAGACACATGGAAGAGCTTTATTAGGTGTGACACGCTGTTATCTTCATTTTTTCATCGGTTATACATTTAAATAGAATGTAATGTTGCCCTGGCAGAATCCAAAAGACTTGTGCGTACGATTAGTAATATCTCGGCAGTGAACCGACGGATTTAGTCTCTAGCAAAACGTCGATTCAAACCTACGTGAAACTGTTCTGATGCTTTATTATTTAGACCATATCATTATCTACTGCTAAAATTGTTGTTTTTCAGGTGCACGAAATAATTTTTAACAGGAAATAGGCGATTTTGCAGTTCACTTTGATAATATCAACAGAGTACAAGAGTCTTCATTTTTGGTGGACCCATTGTTATTAATCAGCTGTCAGAAGCAAGCATCTTAACAGTGCTGTTATTATCAACTGTGATATAGCCTAGCCTGGAGGTAATTTTCCTATACATCTATTTCGACCGCACGTACATTTATACTTTGAATTGTTTGAGGTATGTTGTTCTTTACCTTCTTCGATTAACTACTCCAGGGCGCGATTCATTTACCTACAAACGAAATGTTTCTACCTACATAATTCCTGAAAACAAGTGACAAGTTTTTCTTTCCTTCCAAATCCAACTCCTAATTCTTTGTCTACTATTATTTATGTCACTTTGCCAATTTATATGTTATACTAAGCGATCACTCTCTTTACTGTGTCCTGTGTACAACTGACTCAGAAACCAGTTTTTTTTTTTTTTTTTTAACTGTAGGAATAAAGAAGTAGTAACCGTAATTAACGTGTGTTTGTGCAGCCAGATCCTTTGTGTGTCACGAAAAAACACCTGTTTCTGGAATAGATCTGTGAGATTGTATTATACAACGGAGTTCTGAAGACGGAACTGCAAAATCTATACATTTTCTGCATGAAATTTACTTAAGCTGTTAATCTTAGTTTAACGAAATAAATTTTGAAGCCATGGCTGTAAACTGAATGTATTATTTTAACACTCTTTTCACTATTCTGATATATATTCCCGCCAGTTGCTTCTCTTTACCAATGTAATTGTCTTCATAATTTGTTAATGGGTCACGTATGTAATTCACTTATTCTATTTAATGTTTGAATTTCTCTATAGTTGTTTTCTTGTTATTATAGTCTTCGTCAACAGATCAGCCAATCCGGTATATCAAAAGCTGGTTGTCCATTTCAATGCTTCTTTGCAGCATCCAGTGAAAACTTCTTTCAGTCTCGTGCTTTATCAGCTCATTTAATTATTAGAAATCTACTGTAGCAGCACATTTCAAAGGTCTGGTCTTGAAAGGATTCAGATTGGCAGTGATCACAGCCGCCTAATGTATTTTGTGGAAACTACTGTGCAGACTGACCTTGAGACGTGGCGGCCAGGGTGGTTGGGAGGTACACCCCCACCAGCAGCAGAGTGACGGCTAGCAGCGCCCTTTCCCTGGAGGGCCGTTCGCTGATGGTCGCCATGGAGATCACTGACAACAGACTACCGTACACAACATCACTCGGCAAACACCTGGGCCACACTGGCCGGCTCTCCAGCCCCGCTCCTCCACGGCGACAGTGAGGTCACGTGGCACTGACGTCAGCGGTAACGGGTTCGGGAACCGTGTCAGTAGTGGCTGGCCTGGACAACACCACACTCCGACATTTTTCATTACGCGGCTACTGGATCGATCTGAACCTAAACGTCATCCTCTGGTACCGTCAACTATAGTCTGGACGGGGAAATAAATATTCCTAAGCCATTCCATATGATGGAAGATGGACATCTCCATGTCACAATCGTTCTGTAAATAGTGCCAGCTGTGTTTTTTATTTTTTAAATTTATTTTAATCTTAAAGATCATCCAAACTTTCAACTAAAATCTGTAACCAGTGCAGCCTGTAAGCTAGGCTCGAGGATTGAATCTGCACCCTTTGTACGTCATTGTGCCCAATCAGATGGGCCTACAACGCGACGGGTGGTCTGGTGAGCATTTTGATGTTTAGCAGATGTCGTACTAATAGTGATTAATTCTTCGCGGAATATTGTCCTCCCTGTGTCTTCTACCGCACATTTCGATTCAGTCTGAGGCCATCATTGGGGATCCAGGTTTGAGTGAAACATGTAGATAATAGTCAACACTGCAGACGTGCAGCCATTCCCAGACACCGATGCAGATGATTATATGGAAGTGGCATTTTGTTGTTCTACATTTCCACAATACAATATCACCTAATTCGTAAGTTTAGGGATAAATTAAACGGTCGATTATTCTAAAAGCCCCAGCAATCTCAGACATTTTCTGAGTCAAAAAGAAATAAGAAGGACTTGTGAACTGTTAGAAAATGATTAATATTGATGTTGGAATTTGTTTTTACATATTTGTTTGTTGAACAGGTGTTTCAGTTATCGCCATGAAACAATGGTCAGTCTTTAGTTTATTGGTAATAAGTATTCCATTAAGCCATGAAAAAAACTTTTATAGTTTTCTCATTTACCGTCAACTTCTTGAGGACAAATCATTAGCTGCGATAACTGTAGCAGATATTGTGTTTTTGCTTCCTGTTTTTCTAGAGAAGCGTGTACGATCTAGCTGGTTCTCAATAATGCGGATGTCCTTCACCATCTCGTCAACATCCTGATACATTCAAAGGGGTTGAGACATGAGAGAACTTCTAATGTGAAATTCAATTGTATGAACTTCCAGAGACTTTAGATTCGTAAACGATTTTCAAATACCAACAAAGTGATAAGCTGACGTACTAAAACCATCTTTCAAAACATTCTATTTTCAATGAGTTTTTTACCAATAAAATCGCCTAATGTTGCTGAAAATTCACTGTGTTTTCTTTCTGTTATTGTCGCTGGATATAACCGAGATTATTTTAACTAATTTGGAATAGATAAATGTCACGGCTCTTGGGAAGTGATCTATACGATTTTTTTACATAGCTAATTAGTTTCTCTATACTGGTGTTTGAGGGTATTGTATTGTAGCCATAACTTGCAAAGTATAGGTTGTCAAACTTGTTTCACTGTCAGAAAATAAAAATTCGCCCAAAATAAGAAATAATGGTAGTTCGTACAGAAGGGTCTATTGTATCTCTACAGGAAGATTAATCTATTCTCTTACAGTAAAAAAAAAAAAAAAAAAATCTCTTACAGTAAAATATATATATATATATATATTTATTGTCATTTCATTCATCCCCCTTAATGGGGGAAGCGGGCTGGCAGCACACATGTCGTGCTCTTCAGCCAAATGATAATATAGTTTACAATAGATTTTCGTAAAGGAATGTTTACACTTTTACAAAAATTATACAGTTGATTTGCATTAAGTTGTTACATGATCAAAGTTGTAGTTTTGTACAATATTTTGTTTGCTTTTCTTGCAGATTTGTGGCTAGTACTAGGCGATTTTGATGTCCTTCACAGAGTGGGGTAAATTTTTGTTCTCTTCTCTTGTTGAGGTATGGTAGGCGGTCGGTCTCTGTGCTGGGTTATAAAAAGGATATTTTGGAGGTGCAGTGTTGGTGGGATCTGTTTGTAACAGGAGGGGAGATGAAGTGGTTCTTTAAGTAGGCGGTGGAGTTATTGGATTTTTGTTTAGAAGGCTATTGATAGCATATTTTAGCCGGAGGGATTCTATGTGGATCAGTATGTGAGGAAAACGCATTCTGGTATAAAGCTGTTGGGTAGGAGAAGGTAGTCTTATTCGGTAGGCGATTCGAAGGGCGTGGCGTTCTATTATTTGGAGTCTATTGTAGAAGTGATCAGGGGCGGAGAGCCATGAGAGGTGACCATAAGTTAGGATGGGGCGAAGAAATGCTTTGTATGTATTTATGATGACCTGGCTATGTAGTCCCCAGGATGTTCCAGTAAGTAATTTTAAAAGGTTTAGGCGGGTTTGGGCTTTGGAGTTGATGGTTCTAAGATGAGGTGTCCATGTAAGATGTCGGTCGAGGGTGATTCCTAGGTATGTAACTGTGGGTTGTAGCTGGATGGGATGATTGTATATGGTTATGTTAAAATCAGCGAGCCTGTATCTTTTACTAGTTTTTCCAAAAATGATGGCTTGTGTTTTATTGGGATTAATTATTAGTCGCCAGCGGTTGCACCATTTGACAAAGCAGTCTAGTATGATCTGTAGGGCTTTCTCCGACTGTTGAAGGGTTTTATGAACGGCGAGGTAGGCGGTGTCATCGGCGTACTTAAGGATATATGTAGGTGGTGCGGGAATGGGTATATCGGTTATGTACATGATGTATAAGAGGGGCGACAGGACAGACCCTTGGGGGACACCTGCGGTCATGGTGAAGATGCGGGAGAGAATGTTGTTTATGGAAACGAAAGAGGTACGGTTGGTGAGGAAGGAAGCTATTGTGCGAATGTAGGTGATAGGAAGGGCGAAGGTTTGCAATTTGAAAATGAGGCCAGCGTGCCATACTCGATCAAAAGCCTTTTCAATATCTAATAGTATAAGTATTGCTGATCTGTGGGTGTTGATGTGGGTGGTCAGAAGGTGCATAAGTCTGAGGAGTTGATCTTGGGTCGATAGGTTTGGACGGAAGCCACACTGGGCGGGGGATAGGAGAGAGTGTTGTGATAGATGTTTGTGGATACGTCGTGATAGTATGGTTTCAAATGTTTTGCTGAAGACGGAGGTGAGGCTGATGGGGCGGTATGAGTTCGGATCTGATGTGGGTTTGTTAGGTTTGGGGAACATAAGGATTTTTGAAGATTTCCATTTTGGGGGATAGATGCCAGAGTATAGTACGTTTGTATATAGATGAGCTAGAAGTTGATGGAAAGAGCGGGGTGCTTCTTTAATGTGGCGATAAGTGATTGAATCTGGGCCCGGGGCAGTATTTTTCTTCGTGCTGAGGACGGATAGGATGTCATTAGCTGTGATAGGCGTGTTAAGTCCAGTACGGCTGACGGTTTGAATGTAGTTGAAGTCGGGTAGGAGGGGAGGTGATGTAGGGTTGGCACGCTGTTCGATGATATGGGAGTCTGAGTAGTCGAATTTGGGGTCGTTTGGGACAGTGTGGATGGTTTCAAGTAGGTTGGCGAAGAGGTTGGCTTTTTGAGTGTTGTCGGGGACAGGAAGGTTGTTGTGGAGGAGGGGGTAGTTGGGGGCGGGTTTGAGACCAGTTAAGCGGCGGAAGGTGGACCAGTATTGGGAGGAGTTTTGCGAATATTTTTGGCTTAGTTGGTTGCAGGTGTCCCTCCATGTGCGTCTTTTCTGAGCGGCGATACAGTTGCGGACTGTTCGCTGGAGTTGTCGGTGGAGGGTGAGTAGCTGACGGTCATGGGTTCTTAGGTAGGTGCGGAAGAGGCGACGTGAGATATGAAGAAGTTGAAGGGCTCGTCTGGATAGTGATGGTTTGTGAGGGGTGATAGGAGTCAAGGGGATATGAGCGGCACTAGCGTCTGTGATTGTACGTTGGAGGTATTCGGCGGTTCTAAGTAGGCTGTCTGCGTCTATGATATTTGGGTTATCTGTCGCTATCTGGTCGTCTATGTATTTCCTGTAGTCTTTCCAGTTGGTTTTATTGTAGTTTTGAATATATTTATGGGGTGTGGGGTTGGGTGGGTGCGGGGTGTGGGGGGCATTGTACTGGATGGAAAGCATAATGGGGAGGTGATCACTGCCGATTGGATCGAGGACATGAAGGGTGGAGCGGGTTAGTATATTGGGAGAAGCTATAACTACGTCAGGGGTTGTGTTTGATTCGGGACGTGTGGGTAATGGGATTTTAATGATGTCACCTCTCATGGCGGTTAGGATGTTATGAAATTGATGAAGTTCTTGCTGGGTGCGGCTATGGATATTGATATCTGCCATGATGATGTATGAGCTGTAATGTTTATCTATATATGATATAAAATTTAAAGGGAGGGGAACACCGGGTCGAATGTATATGGTGACAAGGGTGACTGTGAGGGATTTGAGAAAGACTGTGGCAATGATATGTTCAGATGGATGGTTGAGTGGTGGGTGTATTTTGATGGGGATATGATGCTTATAGCCAATGGCCACTCCCCCGCGTGCTACAGGCGCTGGGTTGTCGGTTCGGGTGAGCTGGTAGGGTGACATACGGATGTGATGGTGGGGTTGGAGGAAGGTTTCATTGAGCATAAAGCAATGGATGTCGTGTGTAGCGAGGGTATGCAGGAGGAGGTTTTTGTTCGTTGGGAGTGATCGGATATTATTGAAAAGTATATTGTGGGAAAGTGGCATATTAGGAATAGTTCTAGTTGTGGAGTTGGTGGGTTTAGACGAGGGTTTCTAGGGGCAGAAACTGGAAGTGGGCGTTATTGTGAGAGTAGGTGGCGTTTATTTGTATTCCAAATACTGCTTTTGCTGCAATTGAAATTTGCGCCAGGGTGTGTTCACGGGAGAAGGGATTTAGGTTTTGTAATGTGATTGTCATGAATCTTAGGATATCTTCTATGGTCGGTGGAGGACGGATGGAGTTGGTGGGTGGTGTGGGAGGATCAATGGGTCGGAGGGGTACTGTGAGTTCTGCTTTGGTAGGCGCTGGCTTTGATTTGCATTTAATGGAATAGGTAGGATGGTTTTGGTCACAAGTATTGCAGGTGGGAGTTTTCTGAAGGTTTGGGCAAGCTTTTAAAAGTGGTTCTCTTTGCAGTGTGGACAGATAGGGGTGTTCTTGCAGTTTGCCGTTAGGTGGTCATTGTATTGTAGACAACGTGCACACAGTGTGGGTTGGGGGGAAGGGGTTTTTGATGGTTCCACTCTATGTTTTTGATGGTAGATTATGGCTCCATTTCTAAGCAGTTGATCAATTGTTGATGCGTCTTCAGTTAGTACTCTGATCATGTAAGTGGGTCCTAAGCTGTTCTTGATTCGGAGAGCTTTTCGAACATGTAATTCGTCGTTCGAGTTGAGTTCGGCGACTACCTCTTCTTCAGTTATTGTTGGCTCTACTCCTCGGATGACGGCTGTGAGTGTAGGTGGTCTTCTAGGTGGGGTTGGTTGTTTTGGTGGGGATGAGGTGACAGTTGTTAAGTTGGCGTTGTCGCCAAATGAAGATAGTCCAATTTTGTTTTTAATTAATTTGGGGAAGTCTGGTTCATTACTCTTGATGATCATACCGTTTTTAGTGGGGATAAGTTGATGGATAGAAATGTTGGGTATATGTCGTTTGATAAATTTGCTTAGGGTTTTACTGTTCATATATTCAGGGAAGGTCCCTTTTAGTAGGTATGTATGAATAGTCTGTGACGTGGATGGAGGTGATGATGAAGTGTCCATAACTTCGTATGCGGTTGTTGCACTATTGGATAAGGAGGTTTGTGGCGATGGTAATGAGCCACTTTTGATCTGTTCGTAGGGTTTTGCATTATTTCTGGCAGTTTGAAGATAGCTGGTGCCACGTGGTGGTTTCTGAACTATCTGTGGAAGATTTTGATGAATGCCTTCAGATGCAGCGGGGCAGATGATTGATGAGGAGGTGGTGGTGGTGGTGCTGATGGTGGTTGTAGTAATAACTGAAGATGTAGCCATGGTGTAGAAGTGGGGGCTAGTAGTGACAGTGGGTGGCAGGATGGTTGGGTTGGTGTCTGAAAGGTCCATAGCGTTACCGTACATTGGTGTGTCCGGTGGATGTGCAGCAGTTGGGGAGCAGGCGTTACCAGTTGGCAGGCGAAGTCGGTGAGCAGGCGAAGTCGGTGAGCAGGCGAAGTCGGTGAGCAGGCGAAGTCCGTGGGCACGCGAAGTCCGTGGGCACGCGAAGTCCGTGGGCACGCGAAGTCAGTGGGCAGGCGAAGCCCGAGGGCACGTAAAGCCCGAGGGCAGGCGAAGTCCGATGTCAGGCGAAGTCCGAGGTCAGGCAGAGTCCGTGGGCAGGGGGTGTCCGCCGGTAAGCGAAATCCGTTGGCCGGCAGGAGGCAACTTTTGCCTCAGATGTGTAAAACACACTACGGAAAACCTAGTCTTTTTCCGCGACGTCTCACAATACGTAATTCACTAATTGTTCTAGATAACAGTCTGACAACTACGAATGTGTCACAACAATAACGAATAAACAATAAATTCTCACAACAATATCAACAACGATGCGCATATGTTTTAGATGTCCATGACAGTAAAATCACTTTTTTGTTATTATATAAAGCGCTGCAAAAATTTCGACTGCGAGAAAAAAACTTACGTTTTGTTAACAGTTCCACCTGAGTTAACGGAAATACTGGAACTACCACTCCGATTTTGGTGCGGTTTCGAATAATGTAGTGCACATAGTCCCGGAGTAAAATAGGACATGTTTCAGCTTAATGTGAAGTCACAAATCTAAAATTAGTATCTATTTTTGGTTGAATGTGATTCACGCAAAAACTATTGATCTCATTTAGTTACTTCTGACAGTCGAAATGTGTATGTGTTCAGCGTACGAGCGACATGATATTATTTTTTTTCCTCTTTTTCTCTTAGCTGGAGATGTGTCCAACTACGACATTATCAGTTTAAAACTTCACGTGAACGAAGTGTAATATAGTTTGTCAAATAAAGTTCCTTCGTTAGACTAAGAAGACATTTCCTTATACCAGAAACGTGGAACTTCAAGCGTGTATTCGTCACATACTGTTTTTTCTAAAAGTTATTTTACGTATTTGTTGCCAGTCGTATTAAACAATATTCACACTTAAAGTAGCTATCATGTTCATTTTTTCGAAACTGGTGTTTTAAGTTGTGGAATGATATTTGACAAAGATTGGAATTAGATCGCTATCCCTTGAACTGTTTTAGGAATAGCTATAGAGAATCGGAACGTGCTTGGCCAGACAACGATCTGAACCAAAATTGTGCAGAAAACAAGTCTTAAGGCAACAGATGTATCACATGTCTCCCCGTTCCAAGACATATTTGGTCTTTCACTATTCTACACCAATCCGAAATTCGTTGTTCTTACTTGATAACACATGATTATTAACTTACTACTCAGCCCTCCCGCTCATTGATAATTGAGGTTGAACGTATGTTGTTTAATGATATTAACAACTAAATGGCCACGAAAATTTCTCGAATACAGTATAGCTCCAATTATCCGAACTCCGATTATCCGAATCGCGTTTTTTTTAATTAAGATGGAAACGTATTGCGAAAAAGCTCACTTTTATAAAAACCAACCCAAATCTTGGATGACTGCAGCATTGTTAACAGAGTGATACGGCGAAATTTTTATCCCTGAAGTGAAAAAGCACCAAAAATCTCTTGGAAAAGGAGGAAGTAAAGTGCTTTTGGCTGTTGATAAAGAAGTTTTGGAAAGAGGGAATGGCCAGTTTAAACAACCTTTTTACCGCCAAACGTCACAAGCTTGTTGCAACCAATGGACCAGTCTGTTATCGAAGCCATGATATGCCATTACAGAAGGCAATTTTAGGGAAACTTTTGGTTGAGGGTGATGACGAAGAAGGTGTGTGGGCTAACAACAAAAAAATAAATTTGGAAGATTGCGCTTATATGGTGACGGAAGCTTGGAGCTTGGTTAAGGCAATCGTATTAAGACATGTAGATGATGGATAATCTATTTGGGAAAGCCACGTATAAATAGTGTCTTCCCGCAGGGAACGTAATCGTGGATAATTAATTGGTGAGCGATTTCTCTCCTCACTCCCGCCGACCACAGGCACCCGAAATTCGGCAGCAGCGATTCGGCCAGTAATAGCGCAAAAAACCTGAAATCCACTCACCTTATGATTGTAGCGTCGATTTGCATGTTCAGGCTATAACGTGACACCGGCTGTTATTTCCAGCAAGATGTAACTAGGATGTACTGGATCTGAGCTGTAGAATACTCTTTCCTCTCAAACTTGGCATAACTCACCGACAGTTAAATAAGTAGCTTAATTCGCTACGATGTTTATGCACGCAAACTTAACCGTCGCGGACGTGAGCGTAACAACAATAGTAACTCATAAAAAAAAGTCACACATATATAATTTCCTTGTGGAACAAGGCACGCAAATATTGCATAGGCCAGTGGATATCTGAATTACGCCAGCTGACCTTTAATTCGCCGCGAACATAGATGCCCGCGGCCGACGGAAAGAAAAATAAGAAATCGCTCAACCAACATGCGTGAAACAAGTTGAAAGGCATGTAACTGAAGAAAAGAAGGAAAAGAGGAAAAAGAAGCTCAAGAAAAAAGAAAGGGAAGAGACAGGAGAAGATGTGGATGACGTGTCAATTGAAGAATTCAGAAACATTCTTTTGAAAGTTCCTGGATGTTCAGAAGTTAATGCTGAAGATTTAGATTCGTCAGACCGTGGGTATCAAATTCTAAATGATGATGAACTTATTGAAAGTGTGAGAGAAGAAAGTGTCGAGGAAGAAGATAACCTTAATATCGAAATTGAAGCAGACACGGTACCATCGGCGTTGATGTGAATAGAGCATAAATCCGAGTGTGCAACTTCTCACTGTCAAGCGTTTGCGCGACTATGCTGCCAAAAACGGATGCGTACAGTCAAATAGCTCACTTTGACCTAGATGTTCAGCAAGCAATAACTTATTTACAGTACAGTAAGTACATACTGTACTAATGTACATCACTTGTAAGTACGCTTAACATGTAAAAATGTTGCCTTCTCATTTAATTAATTAAAAGCTTTTTCTCTCCCATTTCCAATATACATCCAATAATTAATTAAAATTGACCCTTTTTTGAAAAAATCCAATTATCCGAATTTCTGACTATCCGAATGGGGTCCGGTCCCAATTGATTCGGATAATTGGAATTCTACTGTACAATGATTAGTAAGATTGGTGATTTGTAATAGGATGAAAGAAGACCTGCCTCTTTTGTAACAACTGTTTATTTGTAACAGGTATCTATGTAACAAAATACTTTCAACACATTACAAATCAATAAGAAAAAAAACTTTTGAACGTGTAAAACATGTGTATGACAAACTGTCAGTCACTTTAACGGAATACAACGAACCTGAACAAAATACACACAGAATGTCAATATCTCTGTGATATGTTGTGATCGTAGCCCGTGAGAAAAATTCGCGAATAAAATGTATTCATAGGAATATTATAGAAACCAGAAATGTTTTTGTAAGAGAAAAATATAAAAAAAGCTACTTATTGTACAAATATATATAGTTTATTGATATCTCTATGACATGTGCTGCTACTATTTATCGGCTTCGCTCTGAACTGTCTCATTCGCACGACTTTCACAGTTATTACTGTTGCCCTTCGAGGGTCAAATACCGAAAAATTTCGTTTTTAATTTTGACCAACTGATGATATCTCATTTATCGATTTCGGTTAGGTATCAAGGGAAATAAACGGCTCGTAACAAAAAAAAAAAAAAAATGTTAAATGGAAATAATGATAGTTTTACCCTTTAAGAGTCGAATTCAGAAAAATTCCTTTCTTAAAGTATGATATAACTAAAACAGAGACCTTCATCTGTTAAATAATACCTCGTTTCCCGATTTCGGTTAGGTATCAATAGAGATAAATGGTTCATGACAAAAACATACGTAATGGTAATAATGATACTTTTGGCCTTTAAGGGCCAAATTCCTTTCTTAGAATATGATGTGACAAAAGCGGAGATTTTAATTTTTAAAATAGTACCCCATTTCTCTACGTTGGTTATATCTCAAGCGAGATAATGGCTCGTGCAACAATAACGCGTTGTAGAAATGTTGATACTTTTGCCCTTTAAGGGTCGAATTAAAAAAAAAAATCCTTTCTTAATATGTGAGGTCACCAAAGCGGAGACTTAATCTTTAAAATTATACTTCATTTATCGATTTCGGATCGGTATCCATGGAATTAAATGGCTCGTGACACAAAAAACCAGCGTTTCAGAAATATTGACTTTTTGCTCTTTAAGGGTCAAATTTGGAAAAATTTCTTTCTTAAAATATGATGTGACTAAAGCGGGAACCTTAATCTTTAAAATGAAACCTCATTTATCAATTTCGGTTCGGTGTGAAGGGAGATAATTACATGTGGTAAAAATAAAACTTTCAGAAATAATTAGGGTTCGGATCTTCAAGACCAAAAAAATAGAGAAATATGCAGGCAAATATGACCTTAAAAACGAGTAAATATGACCTAAAAATTTCAAAATATGACCGAACATTTAAATTTACTATACATCAAAACATGCTCAACTACACATAATTTATTTTACCTAATAGTGTCGCTTTCATGTAGCCAGCATAATCTACTTTCGTGCACTTATTGTGCCATTGGGAAATTAAATTTAAAATCATTTTGTTGAAATCACTTTAATTTCACATAATTAATAGAAAGGAATTCTTTCATCTGTACTAAAATTTTCCTCTACAAATTCCCCTACGTCTCTTTGTAAATTTGCGCTTCCAGAAAATATTCTTTTCGACATGTCAGTACTCACTGATCCACTGCAGATTGAACACTGGCTGAAGATTATTCTCGATAGTGTATTTTTTTATCTGCTTTACGTCTCCTAACAGCGAGGTCTTTAGAGACGGGAAAGGATGGGGGCAAGGAATGGGAAGGAAGCATCCCGGCATTTGCCTGGAGTGATTTGGGAAACCATGGAAAACCCAAATCTGGATGCCCGGACGGGGATTCGAACCGCCGTCCTTCCGAATGCGAGGCTAGAACGCTAACCGTTACACCACCCCGCTCGGTCTCTCAAAAGTATTCCACTGAGACACTGATTGAAGCAGATAACTCAGGCATGCTGCTGCTGTATTGTCTTGATTAAAAGGCGGGCAGAACACTGACGTTTAGAGAGTGATAATAATGCATAAATTTAATTATTGACTGGTTAATTCTGACCAATTCAATGACAATTAGTTTGGTTTTTCCTCCAGTGTATATTAGGAGTAAAGTTCATGAATATCTTAATTTCCTCGTATTCATATCTAGTGAATTCTGTGTACTATTAAAAAAATTACCAGATTTTTCGTCAAAATATGACCGACCATATGACCATAAATATTATCGTAATATGACCAAAACTATTAAAATGGCCTAAATATTCATTTATATGCTATATAAAATACATTTAAATACAATCAGAAACTTTCAATCACTGTTTTACTCAGCATTACAGCTAATCCGGAAGGCTGGAATAAATATGACTTGTCCTAAAGATAGAACCTTAGAAATAGTACATATGACAGAGGACAGAAACAACTTCACTGGGACTGAAATATAGTACTAAACAAAGTTACATCATGAAAGATTGAGACTTTAAGTCTGTAACTGGAAGAGCAGGTTGTAACAGCCCTCATACCTGAATTTTGAATAGCATTGTACTGTATGAAGTATTTGTAGTGAGCTAAAGTTTGCTTGAAAGTGATTTGATATGTTTATTTTGTAATTTCTTGTAAATCAGTGTATATAGCCTTTCTTTTATGTAAGAAAATTATTTAAAGTCCATTTAACATGTTTAAGAACCGAATGATGCAAGAGAATTTCTTAAATGTTTGTAATTCCATGTATTAATGTAAGTTACGATGTCTACAGGACGATTTTTTACAGTTTGATAGGATTTCTGTAAATAATTTTGTATTTAAGTATCTCTAATTACCATTTCTGATCATTTTGTAATGTTGTTAAGTAATTTTGTATTAATTCCGATTGTTTTTTAATATGTTTGATTGTTTGAGTGATTGTTAATGATCGAGAAATATCGGGCGGATGCCTTTGAAGAATTCTCGTAATTTCGATAGAGACTATATAAACAGATCGCCTGGACAGAGTAGTTAGTTAGTTTAGTTGCCAGTATTCAGTGTTACAGAGAGTTTCATTCATTCAGTCAGTTGAGTTCACAGAGATTATCTTTGAGACTATTCAGAAGTGCATATTTGTATTGTATCTATGCTTGTGAATATCGCTGACTTGTTGATTTGATCAAAATAAACAGACATCTTCAAACATAATTTTTATTTTGGTGGACTTTTTTAATTAATTAATCAGTAATTAAACCACCGAAGAAGTGTAATAAGGTGTCAATGATGCGGTGACAGCGGAGTAAAGTACGATTCTCAGTTAGTTAGTTGACCACCAATAGTCTCAGTGCACTTGCCATTTAGTCACTGGAGTCTTACAATGACTTACGTGCAATATCATTACATTCTAAACAGCTCCAATCTGTTATTTACGACCTAGGACAGTGTAACTAGAACATAGCATGTGTGTACTTCTCAAACCCCATCAACTGGACTAATGGCACAGTTCAGCGATCTGATGAGGGAGCATGTAATGTCTTCGATAAATTCTCTGGATGTGCGGCAAGTTTTTTTTAAGGAAAGTCTCCACCTGAAACGTTCACTTTACACCAAAGACGTGATCGTTTGCCCCATCAAGTTGAAGTCATAGATGTGATGTTGATCTCATAGCCACCATCCGTAGCTTATCACTTAGTAGGATATCGTCCTCGATCACAAATCATGGTGTCAGTTGACAATGACGCCTTCTGAAGCGAGTGAAATTGAATCAAGGTTCATCACTAAAAAACTACGAATTTTCGATCTAGGATTAATATATGTTAAAAACTAACTTAGTCAGCAATCAGAAGACTTGTTGGATCTTCCCAAAGGGGGCATGCCAGGCCACTGTGTCATTGGTGAGACTGTTAGCTCCTATTCTGTGCGACCTACTGTTTTACATGGAAACCGAAGCACGTAATATCCTGGTATTGCTCATATAAACAAAAACAATTCTTTAAATTTCCTGAACCTACCGGGATTTGAACCTGGGATCAGACGACGAACTTTATAAAGCAAGCTCCTTAACCACGGAGCTACATTGATTTTTCTTAGCCCCCTTTAAATGTCAATGGCGGGGGTCAATGAAATTTATACTGCACGCACAAAGGGTCGTCAGGTTGAAGCAGACGGCGAACAATTATTTGTCGGTTTGGTGAGGCGTCAAAGTTTCTCGAACTGCAGTTCACGTGGGACAACACTGTACTTTTATTGAATAGACCACCCTACCATTCTAACTTCAAGAAATTTAATAAATAACTCTCGGGTTGTCTGACGGTTAATTGATTTATTTAGTTCTCAATTAACCGGCAGAAAACCAGAAAGTTATTTATTTAAACAATACGCCGGGAAAAACTAAAATGTCATATTCAAGAAATGTATTCGTATAGCAGATCAGAGAACATGTTTTCCTTGATGTAATCACAGCTGTTTAGTATAATACCACAACATTTGGTATTTCAAACAATATTTCTCAATTCGAACGGTCATAAACATTATTTCTAAAAGGTGCTTTATGTGACAAACTATACTTCTCCGTTCATACTTAACCGAAATCGATAAATGAGGTATCGTTTTAAAGATTAAGTTATCATCTTTGGTAATCTCAATAATTAGGAAAGGATTTTTCCGAAATTCAACCCGTAAATGGTAAAATTATGAACTATCAAGGTCACGGGTATGCGATAGTTCAGAGTCTAGCTACTAGGCTTCGCTGTATCGCTAGGCAGCAACAACTACAGCTGTAAAAATAACGAGAAATTGTGTAACCGTATGTATTCGTTACTAAACCAATCAGTGCTCGTTACTATCGTATCGTTACTTTTGCTACAATCGAGTGCTAGTATGAAGCATTGAATCGAGTCGCGCCTTATACGGAACGACTTCGTTACTATCGTATCGTTTCGTTACTCGTTACTTTTGACAGAATCGAGTACTAGTATGAAATATCACATCGAATCGCGTCGCGAACGGGTTACGGCATGACTTCATTCGTACTTTGTAAAGTTTAAACAAATTGTTCATTTAGTGAAGTATGTTTAGGTAAAATTTACATTAAAAAAAGAAGTTAGAGTATCGCATTTCATAACTGTTTGAAATCAATAATCTCACTAAAGTATGATCTATAAAAAAGCAATAACCCTCTCAAATTACCAATCAAAATATTCTATTTACAAATTGTGCTCTGTAGATTTCAATGTTAAACAAAAGCAAAACTACAAAATAACTCTTCATGTTGTGAATGTTTCTTACCCTGATAAAAAGTATCAACACTTAACAGTAAATAATAATTATTATATCAAAATAATGTACTCACAACATGTTTGTACTTACACATTTTCCTTTTTAACGAAATGAACTCGAATGAAAATTCCCAGAAATACGCGACATACGTCGTTCAAATGTTTATTGTCTCATTCAGAACCATTTAGTCGCTGGGCATGATGCGTCGTATTTCTTCGTTTATAAACTCAAACTGACATCCATACGACAAATGCGAGTAACGAAACGAATTTGTGGGTAACGTTTCGGTTGACAAATAAACAATTGTTGGTACTTCGAGTCGGGAGATGTAATCGTTGCTCGGTAACGAATACATACGGTTTCCTACAGCTCTAGCAACAACAATGTCGAAACTTTCGCAAGGGGTATGTTAGCTTCACCGTTAGAGATTTCAGTTGACAAAAAAAAAACAATTGTTACTACAAGATGAGATAGTTCAGAGCCAAGCCGCTAAACTTCGCTAGCGTCGGTAAGGAATGATCACATACTGCTAGATAGTAGCCCCACATATCACAAACATGGATAAACTGTGTATGTTTCTTAGAGTAAGGAGCTTTCCGTATATTTTTGCTTCTGTTCGGAAAAATTTTCAGCATTTCGTAAGTCGTTTTAAGTATTTTTAACAGGTTTTTCTATCATCATACCACAAACCATCAACCTCTCTATACACCGTATATCATTCTCAAAATTTTCGCACTGTCCTCCTGATCGTTTACAATCTGGCCGAGCCTGATTGGTGAGCGGTTATTTTAGAATTCATGTTAGAAATACAAGCTTTGTCCTGGCAACGTAACAAAGACAGGGTTGTCGTTGAGGACCGGTCCAGCAGTGATACGAGCTTTCTAACGGGTTGCACGTGCCAGCGGCCATCAGATGAAGACGAGTCCTGTAAGAGGGCACCGCCGCGACACTTTCCCTGACCATTACGGAGACGAGCAGGAAGCGGAGAAAGTCTCGGCTACTCCCAACATAAATACACGCATCACTTTCGCTTTGTACATCGGGATTGGTCAAGAATGTTTATTAGCACGGTAACCCTCTATACTCGACTTCATAGATATGTCACGGCAGGACATCCGCGACATAACATCTCCCCATTCGCTTCCCAGTTTAAACTCAAAATTTATTACTGAGCTTAGCTTAGCATTATCGTGAAATTCCAAAAGGTAAACAAGAATTTAGGATTTTTGTGTAACCATGCAGATCAGGAGAACGCGTTGGTGAAAAACGTAAAATATTAATTCAATAGAGGCAGGTTTGAGTCCTGGTCCCCGCGTACCGGTCGTCCAGATTGAGGTTTTTAGGCAGTTTTTCAGCAGTCATCTAGGTGAATGCTACGACGGTTCTCAATCACCGCCTCATAAATTTCACGTTTCACAAACATAGTTTTAGAGTCTTCGGATGTTTAATGACTTCTCGTCACTGTCAACTGTCAAAGATATTAGGATCTTCGGTGGTTTAATTACTATTTTGATTAATTAAAAAGTCCACCAGGTTATGTTGAAGGTTTGTTTATTTACTCAAAACGAAGTCAGCGATATTCACAAGCATAGATACAATACAGAGATGCACTTCTGAGCCGTCGCAAATAAAATCTCTGTGAAACTAACTGGATGAAACTCTCTGTAAAACTGAATACTGACTGAATTCAACTAACTAACTAACTGCTCTGTCCAGCCGATCTGTTTATATAGTCTCTATCGAAATTACGAGAATTCTTCAAAGGCATTCGCCCGATATTTCTCGATCATAAACAATCACTCAAACATCAAACATATTAAAAACAATCGGAATTAATACAAAATTACTTAACAACATTAAAAAATGATCAGAAATGGTAATTAGAGATACTTAAATACAAAATTATTTACAGAAATCCTTTCAAACTGTAGAAAATTGTCCTGTAGACATCGTAACTTACATTAATACATGGAATTACAAACATTTAAGAAATTCTCTTGCACAACTCGGTTCTTAAACATATTAAATGGACTTTAAATAATTTTCATTCATAAAACAAAGTCTATATACACTGATTTACAAGAAATTACAAAACAAACATACCAGATCATATTCAATCAAACTTCAGCTCACTACAAATACTTCATACAGTACAATACCATTCAAAATTGAGGTATCAGGGCTGTTACAATAGGCTTATCATACAGAATACACATCACACCTTTTACAGATGGATAGCAACGCTAAGAGTCTATCAACTGGTTAAATTCTCCGGACCTCAAAAATCCGGTTCTAAATGCCTTCTCACTTCTGACAGCGATCGGAGAAAAAAATTTAAATATCAGTTGATGATAAGTTCAGGTGGGCAAGGAAGATTTAAAAGGACTGCTCAAAAATCAGTAGACGTACCAGGAAAGTGAGGGAACTGGGATATAAAACAGCCTGCCGATTGCTTGAGTATTGTGGGATAATATGGGAGCGATATTATGGGTATCAATTACTTGAATACGAGAGGTTGCAAAGGAGGGCACCTCTATTTGTCTGTGGAAGATACCATAGAATGCAGTTTTTAAAAGTCAGTTAGAGACAGGAGGAATTAGTAGAGGGGCTTAATTCATCATAACTGTAAGCTCCATAGGAGTTCTTGAACTAGTAATTATTGAATTAATTGACAATAAATCAGTGTATTCTAGCGACGACAGTATATATTTTCCCGCGAGCCGATTCTTCGCATTCGAGAGGGCGTTGGTTCGAATCCATTTCCAGTCGTCTAGATCTCGATTTTCCATGCCATGGTTTACCGAAATTACTCCGGGCAAATGCAGGGTTGGTATCTTCAAAAAGCCATGCCCGAATTATTTTCCGTTCCTTTCCTCAGTCCTTTCGCGCCTATATTGACCTCGAAGTAGACGAGCCGTAAAAAAAAAAAAAAAAAAAAAAAAAACACGATCGACAACCTGTGCGATATAGGAGCTGGATTGAGAGCCGTCTGAAGGCAGGAGGCAGGTAAAGAGAATTCTAGGAGTGTACAATACATGTGTTGGCAATGAGGTGTGGATGTATATTGGGAGAAGAATTACGAGCAACACATTCAAGGGAAGAAAAAGACACGACCAATAGCTGGCAGTTGATTTCAGACGTAAGGAAGTGAGAAAACTTCGTTTCGTAGTTTAGGCGGTCACTGATTGGAATACATTATCGATGGAAATTGCATAATACTTTAGCGGAAACATTAAAAAAATTAAAACTAGTTAAACGTTAATATTGCACTAAAACATATAAACTAAAAAAATAATTTTGAAATGGGAAAGTGGGTGTGTTGATAAACTGCGATTGGGGCATGTACCCTATCGGAGTTATCACGGCAACTTCATATATTTTTTACATAAAATTCTAGAATCCTGTCATTTCTTACAGAGTGAATCCTTGGTGAAAGTGTCGAGTCACAGCTTCGCCTGTGCCGCCTGTTCCCCAGAGGCTATGCTGGACTTGGAGGTTAGCGTTCACTTTCTGTCGACTGTCCAGCTGAAGTCACGATCTCAGGCCAAAGACAGTTTCGTAACAGCACTTCGTGTCTTCCAGTCGGTTACGATGTAAAAGAACATTCACCTCAAGACAGAAAATTGACTAAAGTCCTGAATACTGCGACACCATTAGGGGGCATCCATAAATTACGTGAGGTGTTTTTTCCGGATTGCCGGACACATCCCCCCCCTCCCCCCTGGTGAGATCTGGCCCCCCCCCCTAGAAAAAATCGCCGTCGCAACTATTTGAGACCTTTTTTTTTTAGGTCTCACCCTTCCGAAGTCAGTTACACCCCCACTTTTCGACGAAATACCCCCCTAAAATCGACTTTCGCGTCATTTTTAGACCCTTTTTTATTATTATTATTTTAGTTCTACAATCCAACAATAATTTCAAAAACCTCATGTGAGATTTCCGTTGACCACCCCCCCCCCTCCCTCTTGGTGAGATTTCGCCGGTCGCCTCCCCCCCCTATTTCACCTCACGTAATTTATGGACGCCCCCTTATGGGAAGAACTAGTAAATTCAGTTACTGGCTTCAAGAATTCACAGTAACAGGGTCAGCTTCCTCGAATGATACGACCGAGCGTGGTGGTGTAACGGATAGCGTTCTGGCCTCGCATTCGGGAGGACGGCGGTTCAAATCCCCGTCCGGGCATCCAGATTTGGGTTTTCCATGGTTTCCCCAAATCACTCCAGGTGAATGCCGGGATGCTTCCCTCAAAAGGCCATGGCCGAATTCCTTTCCATTCCTTGCCCCCATCCTTTCCCGTCTCTAAAGACCACGTTGTTAAAAAGGGACGTTAAACTGTTACAAAAAAAAAAAAAATCGATTGATACGGTAATTGCTTATGCCTCCATTTGAAAATTTGAATTCTCTTCTTTCATAAATAATACTCTGCACGTGTTCAGTTGTACTAGCGAAACATGTTAACATCTTATCTAACACAGATAACAAGGTCTTTCTGAACAAAACTCATTTTTATCGCTTTTCATTAACATTTGACGCAATCCTAATTACCATCTATTTTTTGTCTATAACTCAATACTTACTGAAAAAATTGCCATGTGGCTCACTGACATCAAAACCGATTTAGTATCTAATATCAGATTTTGTTATCTTCAGTTATAAAATTTATGAAATAAGATTCAACTAAAGTCATTCTTCACATCCCATGGGAAGCTGACTTAAATTAAGAAAAAGTAAACCTTGCTTCTGTAACTAAAATTTGCCTTTGATACATTAATTGTAGAAACATTAAAATATATTTGATTACTCACGATGAAGATCAAGTTGTTCGGGTGGAGAATTTTCTAAAACAAAAATTTAATACCACCTTCTGACATAAGAAATACGTCAACCCTAAAACAAACTGAACGAAAAAAGTATCAAAATTCATTATTAAGATTTATTTCGAATTTCTGGGGGATTATGTGGGTATAAGTGATATAGTTCAGTTTTGTTTTTCATTTGTCAGCGATCGCTGCTTACTTCTTGTGGCCACTTGCACAGGAACCGACCCGGCACCATTAAACTAGATCAAAATTCCCATCAACAGCAAAATTAGTTGTTCGGACGCACACAGTAATATATGTCTTTCTTCCTCAGAAGCTTTACGGCCCAAAAAACTAGATAACCTATCACACTGAAGATCGCTCATTATAATTTTGTGAGCGATATGTTTTTCTATTTCACTATTAGGTTAGGTATTTAATTAAATTTCTTCCATGGAGTCTCACAAGTAATCCATCACAACGTTGCAAGGTATGCCGGTTCTAATGCGCCTCGGGTACGGGTAGTTTTAATCAAGTGTTGTGTCCATTCCGAGTTATTCGTCGCGAAAATGAAAAAATACTGATAATGCCTACCAACTACAATAATTAAAACACAACTCCGTCTGGGTGTATGGCTGACATAGTCACATACCATTTTCATTCTTTTTATTTTTTAAGTACTCTATCTCGTACAGCAACAGTTAAAGCAAGATCTACCTCTTCAAATTTTTTGATTTTCCACAGCGTTTGAACGTGAATGAATGGTAGATCCGATAAATAACTTAAACGGAACCTAACGTCGTTTCAAATCTGTTTATGCTAAAGTACTGATTATGTCGAAATTAAAACCTCAGACAACGAAATGATACGGTGGTGTGAGGGACCATTGCACGTATGACCAATTTTCTAGTAATATTGGAGCCCTGTTCTTTCTGGTCGTTGAGTAATCATGACTTTTTTCCGGCGCATGCCATCGTTTTATATGGCTCAAGCCATTTTGAGAAAGCAATTTTCATCACACGAGACTTTGCAGTGTGATAAAAGAGATGCAGGAACACAATTTGTGGTTGCTAGATTGTATCTAATAATTGTCTGGTCTTAAATGCAAGATCTATCCGGGGTGCGTATGGAATGAGGGCATGGTGACCGTCCATCACATGGGGATATTAAAACTTGACAATCCCGTTGGCATCTTTCGGCTGGATGGACCAGCGGAGAGTTTCACGTATTCCATTCCTTCATCTACACAGTACTAACTATATGCTGCACTTACAGCCATCTCCGCATTAATCTACACATACAAGAACATTTAAACACATGTACGAATAGCTACCCTACCTTTATAACTACGCATAGTACGCCTTTACTGGCTGTACCAACCAATATGCGGGTTGATGGCTATATAAGTAGAGCCTTTGTAATTATAACAGGTGTGGTATTAACAGTAACATGACTCAAGGTTTTTTTTATTTCCATTGCTCAGTTTTTGGCTGACTTATTGCTGAGGAACGCTGCAAGAATTCAGTCGAAAGTTCAATAATGAAAATAAAAAAAACTCTACTTCTCGGTAAATTAAGTTATTGTTAACAAATACGGCCAGGGAAGCCTATATCAGGTGTGGCACCATATATTGATTCAAAGAGTTCCCATGACCCTAAACCAATGGTGCCAAAAAATTAATATGTTAGAGATCAGCGAATATGGCATACTGACTGACCATATGTGTTCACGGACGATTCGAACTTTTCTTCACTGTGCAGGGATGGTCGCTTGGCCAACGTTAGTTTCTTGAGGAAGGTGGAATTACATGTACTTCACAGACAGTTCTCCAGGATATCATCTAAAATCTTTACGGTTCGGCGGCATACGCAGTTTGTGCATCCCTCATAAATTATCAATTTTTGCTGGTTGGAATTGTTGTACAGTTCTTAAAAATTTTGCCACATACATACAGTCACATAATTGTCCTGTTCGTACGATTTTTTTTTTTTTTTACAATATTTCAGTTTTGACAACCTCATTCAGTTGTATTTATTGTACTATTTATTTTATTAGAATCATTTAATTTCATATTCATGACTTTTGAAGCAACTTCAGTAGTGACCACAGGTTCGATTTAAAAAAGAGATATATTTTCACGAACCGTTTTATGAATATGTATGATTGATATCTGTGTCTGAATTGATGAATCCTGGCGGATGTCTCGTCTGAAATTTGATTATCTATGCCGTTCGATTGTGCCGTAAATCAAAAGCGGACAGGTTGAGGATGTGCGGCGTATTGCTTCCGCAGATGGCGCGACAGTCCTAATTATGCGCATATTGGGCTGTGCAGTGCGACAGGGTATCACATGTCTGTTACGTTATGCATGTATGGTAATTGAGACAAGTTATTCTGATGGAACGCACGTATATCACTGAGCTCTTTTAGTCTATAAAAATGACCGATGAATGAGTCGACATTCATCAGCTCCGACACATCTAACTCTGATGCTGGAACACCGTGAGCAAACCTTCGCTAAACATTTCACGGGAAGTACCTCTGGCACTCGCAATCATCTAACGCCGACGAATCTGAAGGTTTAGATTCTTCAATCTAGTTAGTGGTAATTGTTGTATTCAGTGAGTCTGTTGCATAAATGTCTCCGGTTGTGTTCGTGTATATTGTTGTTTGTCATGTTTAGTTCTATGGACGTTGTGGTACCAGTAAATAAAAATACCGTAGTAGTCTAAAACAAAGTAACTAAATAATTCTGAACTTGAATGATATTTTATTTAATACTTTATGCGTCCGCCAATTCCCTAAGAGTTAGTTTGTTTTGAAACCACAAAAATGGTAAGGTACTATTTAAAATAAAAGTTCACATACTCGTAGTTTCAAACACCACCTTGTTTAGTAAGTTCTCTCTTTTATTATTTTAACAGAAATTTAACTCCGATACGAGCGGTACAATTGTGTTAATGAGACTTGGATCCAACTTCTTAGATTACGGGTCCACCCCACTCCTCCCCTCGAGGATCCAGAGTCATACGATAACAATCACTCCCGTCGGTTCAGTCTATATTACTGAGGGTCGCCTTCCATTTCACTGTTGCTGGTTTAATTTCCCATAAAGATTACTGAAACGTATACAAACTGCGCATTCTGCAAAGGTAGGGAATCCATTTTCTTTTCTCAGGGTGCGAAAGCGCAGATAACTACGACGAATATAAGTTAAATATGGTGTGTCATTCATGGTGTGTGAGAGGATGGAATAAATGAAATGGTAAAACCCAGTATTGGTCCATTGAGACTTATTCTTCCGAAAGACAGCTCCATTTGTGCGAAGGAGGAATCACCATCATTAAAGCTGTATGCCCTTACAGCATGCTCTAGGCCAGCGGTTCCCAACCTTTATTGGTACACGACCCACCTTTAAGTAAAAAAGAAAATTTCGCGACCCACCTAATATGAGAGTCTATCTAATATCACAGTGGGAACTGTTCTATGACCTCGATACACTATCGACTATCCTATCCTACGAAAAGGAAAATTTAAGTACAAAGGATTTACTACAAACAAAAACAAGGATGGATAATATATAAAACAACAAACATATTATAGAACGGGAGGCGGTTGCACAGACCATCACTTCATCAAGTTGACTGCTGAAATTCCACGATTAGAAGTAACGCGATCAGCATATTAAAATGCAACTGGTCTGCCAAGTCGCTGTTTGGTGGAAACCACCTGCAGACCTGATTTCCGTGGTTGATTGGGAACTTTATAATTATGTTTTAATGCAACCAAATGTATGAAAATATGAAAGACTGGGAGTAAGAAAACACATTGGTAAACTTGCCAGTCAACCACTAAAATGGGTTTTTTAGGTGTTTTCCACCAATATATGACTTGGCACATCAGAGCCATTTTAATTTGCAAATCGAGTTTTAACTAGTCCTAGAATTTCAGCCGTAAGCTCGATGAGGCGATGCTTTGTGCAGACGCCTACCGCTTTTTTTTTACAAAGATAATGAAATATACGTTTAATTATTATAAACACACAACTTTACATTAAGTGAGATTTCTGGCACTGGTACTGATGAGGGCATCGATATCAGTGCTAACACTGGTTAATTTTAACATTAAGTCACTGTCTACACATAGTTTATTTCTGTATTTTGTTTTTCAAAAACATTAAGATATATTTTGGTGGCAAAAACCTCGATTTTTCCGCGACCCACCAAAACACACGCCGCGACCCACCAGTGGGTCGCGACCCATAGGTTGGGAACCGCTGTCTAGGCCTTGATGTAAGAACGGAGTGAAGCCGAGCTCTTCGTGATCACTCGATGATAACGAGATTTTGACAGCCATGCTAAGTCCAGTAATGGGCAGTTCCTTTTTTCTGCCACTGGAGAGAAAGGTTCACCACCGGAATGCGGGACAAATTAGCCACGAAACTGCTCCTGGGAAAGTTACCGACCACTAATGGTATTTCAAGGAATAGCATCCATTGAAGACATACTGAAAAGAAATGTATGATGAACCAGGAGACTAAATCATTGAACGATGTTGATTACGTAAATGTAAAATTTGCTGTATTTAGATAATCCTTCTTCTTTAACACAAAGTACGGTATTTATTACCAAAATAGTTTTGGAGAAATCGTCGTAGCTGTTACGTACGACTTGTCGAACTGATTAGGATTATGGTTAGAAAACTGGATGAAGGTTGGTTGTTTCCTATTAAATGATAATCCAGCAATCACGGAAATTGATTGAAATCTAATGACCGAACCGTAGAAAAAATACTAGTCCAAAATGGAGGTGACAAGGCGAAAAAATGAGGTTAAAGTGAGTTATATCGTTACAAACTCAGTAATCTCACTGTAAATTTTGGCTACCACTTCAGAATTACACCTGTAGTAGCATTCTCTTACATTTTGTGTTCATCGGAATGATTTAGAAAATAAAGTGTGGGTCTCTATACAAACTGCATGTCTCTTCACAGAAACGGTTTTTACTTACTATTAAACATCATGTCTGCCCTCATCTAATCAATCTTGGACACTATATAAACCTAAAACAGAAATGAAAAAATTGTTTTTCGGAAACCAAGCTGTTTCTGACAATTAAAATTGCCACATTCAATGAATTATTTTTTTTATAATTATTTTGGAATGGACTCTATCGGATCACGGAGAGTCTGAATTCTCATCACAGCTTTTAAATAAGAATTTTCCCAACGTTTCCATAGTACAGTGAGAATCAAGGATTGTCAGTTTTTGGAGCAATTAGGCGAGCTTAAGCGTTGGCACCCATCTACGATTCGGATAACTAACGGTTACTATTGTTTCTGAGATGTTTATTTTATCAGGCGGAGATTGAAGACCGTACCAGCATTAGATTGTGCAGAAAACCGAATAAAAATCGGAATCATGACGGCTGGTACGCATGATCGAGGACTCTTATCTGGTCGCGATCCAGTGTGGAGCGCTTTAACGCGTAGCCACACTGGCGACTTGCAATTAGTAAATTTAATAGAAGTTTCAATGTTTAAACTAAATATTTAATACCAGTTGCCCATAGAAGCAAGGGAATAATCCGCGGTGTTCTATGTATATACTCTGCGCGTCCTAAAATTCTGAGTGACGTACGGTGTTGGCACTAAAATTCCAGTCCCTGATGCCGCTAGGGAAGAAGGAATTCCGACATAAAGCATCAGTGTGGCTCCTTATTTCTCTGTTTTAGCTCTGTTGTCCTTGCCAACACAATATGTTGGTGAGTGAATTATGTTTCAGCAGTCGTAAATGAGAGTCTTTCTTGGTATGTTTGGCAATAAATGAAATGGGAAACTATGTAATAATCTATTTGCTAATCACGACTCAATCGTTGTGCCAAGTCGGTGATAGTTTCACAACACCTTTGGTCTACAGTAAAAAAAAAAAAAAAAAAAAAAAGCTTCTTTTTGGTATTTTTTTCCGTGCTGAATCAATCCTTTGTAATAGTGCTCTTGTAAAGTGTAACAGTAGTCTAAATGAGGACATTTGAATAGTCGTTACAATCCTGCAATATTCAGACAATGAATTGTAGTCTGAAAATAGTTCCTCCCTTCCCGTTAATATTTTTTTTTATGCTTATGAAACATGGAGAGGGAAGAAACTGGAGCTTAGAAGATCCAAGCTAGTGAAATGACATCCCTTACAAATAAACAAAATAAGAAATGAGGAGCTTACAAATATAGTAAAGGAAACAAACTTTGCAGGAGACGATAGTTATGGTAGAACTTAAATGGTATCGACATAAAAACTGAATGGAGGAGGAGATATATATATGAATTGGACACATGAATACCGAGAGATGGATGAATCTTACTTTGCCGTTTTATTTACATCTTTTACTCTCAATCAATGCTGATTTTTTTTTAATACTATGACATTTATTATCGAAAAAATTTAATTAAATAATTATGATTAAAAATAGCTGTGCGGTAATATGGTGCAGCAACCATATCACGTTTTGTTTATTTATACATTATATTGGATAAAATATACATTTTATTTTAAAAAATCGAAGAGGGAAGGTCGATGTATCTCTGAATCTTATACTAATACAACCCTTTAACAGGCGGAAAGGCCGTGGGATGACAGCGATCTGTTTGTTTCCCTTTGAGTAGGGCTTTATAAAAATGAATGTGTTAATTATGCTTCCACTGAAATAAACGGATTCCCGTCATATACCATTTTCATTTATGAATTTTTTGTAGAAATTTCTGTTAATACCCTCAAACTTCGCTATACTTTGCACGCTCTGTGCTGCAGATGGGTGTATACGTTTTCGTTCATTGATTTAGATTGCAAAAAAATTGAAAATTATTTCGTTACGTGCTTTCGATTACATTAAAGAAGTCTAATTTACACATTAAACATTTTAAAGATATTGAAACATCGGCGCGCAGATAATCTCATGATATGTATAGTTAAGATTCAGTATTTACATGTGAAGCGTTCACCGAGAATCCTTTCGTCGCTCTCACGCGTGTCCACAAGTTTGACACTACAGCCATCTATGAGCGATTGTGCGAACCACATCCTCACCTGTGGAAGGTGAGCTGGCTGATCCAACAGGTGGCTACCTCCAAGGCGATTGTACGGTGTGGTGATCTTTTCAATGTTCTGATGTTCCAGTACACATTTGTTGTGTGTGTTTATTCTTGCAGCCGAAAGAATAATAACAATAATAAAAACAAATTATTGATCTCATCGCTTAAGAACAGACATCTTAAAAGAATTTACAATTGTTTTGGCTGATGGAGGAAGTAGAATCACAGCGGAAGCTAGAGTTGACTAAGATCTATGAGAATTTCAAAGAATCGCTAATATCCAATAGTACAATTGTCTACAAGAACGAAATTTCTTTGACTAAGGATGGTTATGGTAAGTTACATGGCGAAAAGGATGTTGTGATAGCTGATAATAAGTAAAATGATTAAAATTAAATTAATTTGATGACTCAGATCTACACAGTATTTTTTCCTGCGATCAGATACGAAAACAAAACATGGAACATTATTTGCAAGGTGGGCTTAGTAGTGTTTGTATTTGCCTATATGGAAAGCTTGGAGACCTCTGCTATACATCTCAAGTGGATGAAATATGAGTTGCTCACATAAATCAGTCTTGTTATAAGCGTAAAAAACGCGTGATCTCAAGGTCTTTACGTTATTCGAACATACATATATGTTTGTGCCCGAAAACTTTATAATAAATTTTATTATATATTATTTTGTCTTTATATATATATATTTAAGGATATTCCGCTAAATGTAGAAACCACTGCTTATAAAAACTATGAATTAAGTTCTTTCTTGCGAACATTTAAGTAACATCCGGCTACCGTAATCTATAACAGCATAAAAAGAAGAATAAAAAAACTATAATTCGGAAAGCTGTATCAAACCAAGAAAAATCACAGACAACTACATGAGCAAATCAGGAAGAGAATTACATCTGAAGTCAAAAATATCAAAAGAAATTTTTAATTAAACAATAACAAGATGGTAATAACACTGATCAATGCCCCTCGTCACCAAAAGAGCTTTATAAATACTGATAGCCCGTTCAGTTAACACAGGCGGCTCAAGCCACAATCAGCTGCCCTTCTCCTTCATGCCAGGGGCCAGGATAACATGACCTTGAACCGCCATTTCGGAGTGAACAGGATATAAAACATGACATAGCTTTAGTAGAAAAACAAAGAAATGACTGTTGAAAGATACGTAGAATTTTACTTCAGCTGCGGGCAGATTCTCGCAGACTTCCACCCGCTGTCTTACACGCTACTCATCTGTTTCCGCTAGAATCCAGAGTTTATACAGTGGGAACACTGTTCAATTAATTTTAGAAAGCACGTAATTATCAATGAATAATTACTTCCAGCTTCTTTCTGTTAATATTTTTCATTTGTCAACCAACTATTTTACCAGAGTGTAAGGATTCGAAAGAAAAGTAAGCAATTTATCTTTAAAAACAAATCAGCTACTCTTTAATAGAGCGATTACGTAACCAATGAAAAAGTCCTTCGCCTTGTTCCGAAAGATATTGAACTCTTGACCTTCATGAAACGAAGGAGAGCAGCGAATTCGGTCTCATTTTGCGAACTGGCAAATACAGACTTACAAAGCAGATCATTGAAGGCTAGATGGAAGGAAAACGGGGGAAAGTTTCCTGACGGCAGAAACTCCGACAGTAATTCCACATTCACAACGCAACCTCCTTTATAAAACGGATAACAGGGGAACCTATTGCCTGATGGACAAAGGAAGGCCACCAGAAGAAGAAACTGAGACGCCAAAGGTGGAGACTTGTGAAGACCTTTACTTATTTTTATTTTCTGTATGTTTTATATTGTTTATATTGACACTATTTTATTCAGTTTTCCTTTTAATTAGACGGTTGTTCCGATTCAATTACCAATCTATTTAATGCAGTGGTTATATAGAGAAGTATAACAGTTACGGAATAGCTAAATTACCAGTTTGTGGCATATTTCAAAGGTCTGCGGAGCTAAAGTAACACACGTACTCTTTTTCTTCTCTTCTCTACAATGTCTTAGTTCTCGCATTTGTTCGGCCCTCGACTTTTTATGTTTTTGGGTTCCTTTTTGGTGCGAGCTTACTTTTAAATGTGCGTTTTCTATAATTTAGAGCATATTTACGACTCACATGATACGACATCTTTATTTATTTTCTTGTAAATTTTCAATTTAATATTAATATTTATATTCCGACGAATATTTTTATTATCTCACTTTGACTCCCTAGTAGTATTTTTAGAGTTCTTTACAATAACACTAGAATCAACGTCCTAGCTGAATGCGTTTTAATGCTACAGTAATTTATAACAACGCTAATTCCAAACAATCGCAAACATGCACTCACACTAGTCCGATGACGTCTTAGGCGAAACAAATGCTGCACGACGAACTCGTACAGATGTGCTCTACCCGTTTTGGGCTCAACCTTTACTAACGCATTATTAGTCTCGTAGTTATTAGCGATTGAAATCTGACGATATTTTGTAACACAAGAAAGTTAGACTGACTATCACTGTACCTAACGTGTAAATAGATGTTTTCACGTCAATTTTTTTTTCTTATAACCAATTCTTAATGAAAAACTTTAATGAATACTGTACCCCTTCTTGATCTGTAAAACCTAAGATTCAGCACATTCAGGCTGCTGGTTGTCTAATATATATTTTTACTTCACTACCTTTCTCTTTTCACGTTAGTCCAGTATTTAGAGTCTAGTAAGGGTCATAATTTCCACTTTATATTTGTATTTCGTGCATGGATTATTAATATATGACTACCGAAAAACATCCTTAAAATGTAAAATGTGGTGTACATTAGTGATGGGCAAACCGATTCTTTTTGATGAATCGTTTGGAATCGATTCACTCCTCGCTGAGAATCGATTCTTTTAAACGACTCTTCGATTCTTTTCACATGATATTTTGAATGACGAAAATAGATAACGAGTTATTAACCAACAAGAAGGAAATGATTAACAAATTCTAACTAAAATAATAACATTTGTTTTTGATAGTTAAATTGTAAGTTATTTATTGCAAAAACAATTTATTTTATTATTTAAACAAATGAAAGCACTAATTTTACAATAAAAATGACTAGGCAAGATTATAAGTGTAAATGTAAATAATAAATACCTGAAACGTGAAACTGGACCGGTGACTTGAATGTAGTGAAGCACAAAAAGCAGGCTCTCCACTAACTATTTGAGCGCCCTTGCGCAATACCGATTACGCCGCCCCCTGTCTAACTACAACCAGTGGTGGATCTGGGAATTTTCCGAACCGGGTCAACAAAATGTGAGATTGCCACACTGTGAAATTTTCAAGGCTTGTTGTCAAACCTCATTACTGATTCTAAGCCTTGTTGCAGATTGTAATTGTCGATTGAGATTGTTGATTTAGATTGTTGATTTTGTAGGTGGCATGTTTGTTACACGTCTCGCTAGAGGGCGTCCATAAACCACGTAGATCGGTCTTGAGAGGTGGGTGGACGGGGTTGGAAGGTGGGATTCCGAGCCAGGCCAAATAGCTTTTCATTCATATTATTTGTCACACTTAAAATGAGATACAGAACACTCAACACCATGTAAATATTTATTTCCGTCATGGAAAAAACTACGTGGGGAGAGGGGGGTTAGAGACATAAGCCACGTCGAGTTACTTGGGGGGAGGGAGGGTTCACAAGAAGCCAAAATGGAGCTACATGGTTTATGGACGCCCCTTACATATGCTCCAATTTTACTCCATAAATTTGGCAAATTTTTTGAATTTGCCGGATGGTGCTTTTCTTAAGTTAAACAGCGTATCACTAGCATTTTACCTACAAACCAATAAATCAGTGTTTGTTTAAATGGCATAATTTAAATTTTATATTTATTTTCTTCGTTTCAGTATTTTGGGGGACGTCCAGAAATTACGTAAGGCTATTTTCCGGAAATCTAGACCCCCTCCCCCCTCCGTGAGACTTGGTGAGATTTTGCCGGACCCCCCCCCCCCTCCCCGTTGGTGAGATTTCATGAGATTTTCACGGAACCCCCTCCCCCCAGTTGTTCGACCAGGAGAAGTTTCGAGACTTTTTTTAGCTGTCGTGCTCCCCGAAAGAATGATACCCCCTCAAAAGCCGGTTTTGGCCCTGTAAACTGGTATTTTTTACGCTTTTTTTAGTTCTACACTCGTTCAAGTTCAAAATTTCACGTGAGATATACGTCGACCCCCCCCCCTTGGTGAGATTTCGTGAGATTTTCCGGACCCCTTCCCCCCCCTAAAAAGTCTCACGTAATTTCTGGACGCTCCCCTATATTCATCGACGGCACTGTTCCCCAACGTCTTTTCGTTTAACCTTTTTCCTCGTAGAAACCTCACCAGCTGGAACAGTATATATGCCGCTTCAGCACCTGCTAATTTTTGTAATGGTCCAATTCATAAACTTCGTTCATTTCTATTGCAAAATGTTTGCATTATCCACAAAATTAAGAACTGAAGAACAACTAAAACACTGATGAAGTTCGTATGATAATAACCGGACGCGCTCCATCGCAATTAAATTCAGTACTCGATGCATTCGCAATTTGAAAAACCCACGCAACATGGGAATAGCAGATGACTCTGAAATCGGTATACTTTTCCCTGTCCTCAAATAATCGGGAAATACTTTATTTGTGGTAAAATATAAAAGTTATAGGACGGATAATTCATTGATAATTTATTTGTAAATCTAAATCTGTGTTGTGGTAGCATCTATAAAAGTCTCGAAGGAAACCAAAAACTTATAACTAGTTCCAAAAACACTAGAAAAATGTGTATTTAAGAAAGTAAATTCCTAAATTTAAAAATACTTTTTATTTCTGTAATATATTTTTAATTTTCCTGTTCCAAAGATAAATATTCTTTACTAGCTGGTACCCACGACTCCGTTCGTGATTGTAAAGAATTCATATTGACAGCTATAGACATCTAACCACCCTAGTGCACGATGGGAGACTCGATACTATTACCACACAGAAGTACCAGTCTTTTGCGCTATGTAGTTCCGGCAGCAAGGTAAAATTTACGGATACACACAAGTCTTTGGATAAAACACGAAAATCTTCATGATCGACCAATTTCAAACACCATATCTCACACACTCCCACAGTTACCGAATTTCGGACAACGTTGTGTTCGATGGGAGACTCTGTGTTACTACCACACACAAACACCAGTGATCTGCGATTGATAGATTCCACTTAAAAGTGATACACCGTGACACATGCGTCTTTGGCAGAAATATGAAATTCCCACAGGTCGACCATTTTCATCCCCCATATCATCCACACCCCATAGCTACAGACATCTAACAACCATAGTGCAAGACAACAGACCATTCCACTACCACACATAAACACAAATGCTCTATGCTATGTAGTTGTGGCAGAAAAGTGACATATGCAGAGACAGTCGAAATACGAAAATATCCTTAGTCGGCCAATTACAACCACCATATCTACCACAGTACCACAGTTTCTGAAATTCGGCCGCTGTTGTGATCGAAAGGTGACTCTGTGTTACTAATACACACAAACGCCAGTTATCTGTGATCTATAGTTTTCGCTGAAAAGTGATACACCATGACACTTTTGTCTTTGGCAGAAGTATGAAACTGCCACAGGTCGACCAAATTCAACCCCCATTTCTACCACACTCCCATAGTTACCGACATCTAACATCCATAGTGCACTACATGAGATACGATTCTACTACCAACACAAACACCAATGCTCTGTGCTATGTAGTTGTGGCAGAAAAGTGACATATGCGGAGACAGTCGAAATACGAAAATATACTTGGTTGGACAATTACAACCACCATATCTACCACAGTACCACAGTTTCTGAAATTCGGGCCGCTGTTGTGATCGAAAGGTGACTCTGTGCTACTACTACACACAAACGCCAGTTTATCTGTGATCTATAGTTTTCGCTGAAAAGTGATACACCATGACACTTTTGTCTTTGGCAGAAGTATGAAACTGCCACAGGTCGACCACTTTCAACCCCCATTTCTCCCACACCCCCATAGCTACCGACATCTAACAACCATAGTGGACTACATGAGATACGATTCTACTACCAAACAGAAACACCAATGCTCTATGCTGTGTAGTTGTGGCAGAAAAGTGACATATGCGGAGACAGTCGAAATACGAAAATATCCTTGGTCGGCCAATTACAACCACCATATCTACCACAGTACCACAGTTTCTGAAATTTGGCCGCGGTTGTGATCGAAAGGTGACTCTGTGCTACTACCACACACAAAAGCCAGTTATCTGTGATCTGTAGTTTTCGCTGAAAAGTGATACACCATGACACTTTTGTCTTTGGCAGAAGTATGAAACTGCCACAGGTCGACCACTTTCAACCCCCATTTCTCCCACACCCCCATAGCTACCGACATCTAACAACCATAGTGCACTACATGAGGTACGATTCTACTACCAAACACAAACACCAATGCTCTATGCTGTGTAGTTGTGGCAGAAAAGTGACATATGCGGAGACAGTCGAAATACGAAAATATCCTTGGTCGGCCACTAACAACCACCATATCTACCACAGTACCACAGTTTCTGAAATTCGGCCACTGTTGTGATCGAAAGGTGACTCTGTGCTACTACTACACACAAAAGCCAGTTATCTGTGATCTGTAGTTTTCACTGAAAAGTGATACACCATGACACTTTTGTCTTTGGCAGAAGTATGAAACTGCCACAGGACGATCACATTCAACCCCCATATCTCCCACGCCCCCATAGCTACCGACATTTAACAACCATAGTGCACTACATGAGATACGATTCTACTACCAAACACAAACACCAATGCTCTATGCTATGTAGTTGTGGCAGAAAAGTGACATATGCGGAGACAGTCGAAATACGAAAATATACTTGGTCGGCCACTAACAACCACCATATCTACCACAGTACCACAGTTTCTGAAATTCGGCCGCGGTTGTGATCGAAAGGTGACTCTGTGCTACTTCTACACACAAAAGCCAGTTATCTGTGATCTGTAGTTTTCGCTGAAAAGTGATACACCATGACACTTTTGTCTTTGGCAGAAGTATGAAACTGCCACAGGTCGACCACTTTCAACCCCCATTTCTCCCACACCCCCATAGCTACCGACATCTAACAACCATAGTGCACTACATGAGATACGATTCTACTACCAAACACAAACACCAATGCTCTATGCTGTGTAGTTGTGGCAGAAGAGTGACATATGCGGAGGCAGTCGAAATACGAAAATATCCTTGGTCGGCCAATTACAACCACCATATTTACCACAGTACCACAGTTACTGAAATTCGGCCGCTGTTGTGATCGAAAGGTGACTCTGTGCTACTACTACACACAAAAGCCAGTTATCTGTGATCTGTAGTTTTCGCTGAAAAGTGATACACCATCACACTTTTGTCTTTAGCAGAAGTATGAAACTGCCACAGGACGATCACATTCAACCCCCATATCTCCCACGCCCCCATAGCTACCGACATTTAACAACAATAGTGCACTACATGAGATACGATTCTACTACCAAACACAAACACCAATGCTCTATGCTATGTAGTTGTGGCAGAAAAGTGACATATGCGGAGACAGTCGAAATACGAAAATATACTTGGTCGGCCACTAACAACCACCATATCTACCACAGTACCACATTTTCTGAAATTCGGCCGCGGTTGTGATCGAAAGGTGACTCTGTGCTACTACTATACACAAAAGCCAGTTATCTGTGATCTGTAGTTTTCGCTGAAAAGTGATACACCATGACACTTTTGTCTTTGGCAGAAGTATGAAACTGCCACAGGTCGACCACTTTCAACCCCCATTTCTCCCACACCCCCATAGCTACCGACATCTAACAACCATAGTGCACTACATGAGGTACGATTCTACTACCAAACACAAACACCAATGCTCTATGCTGTGTAGTTGTGGCAGAAAAGTGACATATGCGGAGACAGTCGAAATACGAAAATATCTTTGGTCGGCCAATTACAACCACCATATCTACCACAGTACCACAGTTTCTGAAATTCGGCCGCTGTTGTGATCGAAAGGTGACTCTGTGCTACTACTTCACACAAACGCCAGTTATCTGTGATCCATAGTTTTCGCTGAAAAGTGATACACCATGACACTTTTGTCTTTGGCAGAAGTATGAAACTGCCACAGGTCGACCACTTTCAACCCCCATTTCTCCCACTCCCCCATAGTTACCGACATCTAACATCCATAGTGCACTACATGAGATACGATTCTACTACCAAACCCAAACACCAATGTTCTATGTTATGTAGTTGTGGCAGAAGAGTGACATATGCGGAGGCAGTCGAAATACGAAAATATCCTTGGTCGGCCAATTACAACCACCATATTTACCACAGTACCACAGTTACTGAAATTCGGCCGCTGTTGTGATCGAAAGGTGACTCTGTGCTACTACTACACACAAAAGCCAGTTATCTGTGATCTGTAGTTTTCGCTGAAAAGTGATACACCATCACACTTTTGTCTTTAGCAGAAGTATGAAACTGCCACAGGACGATCACATCCAACCCCCATATCTCCCACGCCCCCATAGCTACCGACATTTAACAACAATAGTGCACTAAATGAGATACGATTCTACTACCAAACACTAACACCAATGCTCTATGCTATGTAGTTGTGGCAGAAAAGTGACATATGCGGAGACAGTCGAAATACGAAAATATACTTGGTCGGCCACTAACAACCACCATATCTACCACAGTACCACATTTTCTGAAATTCGGCCGCGGTTGTGATCGAAAGGTGACTCTGTGCTACTACTATACACAAAAGCCAGTTATCTGTGATCTGTAGTTTTTCGCTGAAAAGTGATACACCATGACACTTTTGTCTTTGGCAGAAGTATGAAACTGCCACAGGTCAACCACTTTCAACCCCCATTTCTCCCACACTCCCATAGCTACCGACATCTAACAACCATAGTGCACTACATGAGGTACGATTCTACTACCAAACACAAACACCAATGCTCTATGCTGTGTAGTTGTGGCAGAAAAGTGACATATGCGGAGACAGTCGAAATACGAAAATATCTTTGGTCGGCCAATTACAACCACCATATCTACCACAGTACCACAGTTTCTGAAATTCGGCCGCTGTTGTGATCGAAAGGTTACTCTGTGCTACTACTACACACAATCGTCAGTTATCTGTGATCTGTAGTTTTCGCTGAAAAGTGATACACCATGACACTTTAGTCTTTGGCAGAAGTATGAAACTGCCACAGGTCGACCACTTTCAACCCCCATATCTCCCACATCCCTATAGCTACCGACATCTAACAACCATAGTGCACGACAGGAAAGACGATTCTACTACCACACACAAACACCAAAAGTCTATGTTATGTAGTTGTGGCAGGAAAGAGAAGTATACGGAGATTCGAATTTTTGGTCGAAATATGAAAACGCCTTGCACTGACCAACTTTAATCATTATATCTGCCACATCCCCACAGCTATCGGCATTCGGCCAACGTTGTGCACGACAGGAAACTCCATGCTACTTCCACCCACAAACATCAGTGATCTGTGCTAGGTAGTGGTGGCTGAAAAGTGAAATATAGGAAAAAACACGTCTATTTTTTTATATATATATAAGATTTCCTTACAAATAAGTTGCCAAACCAAGAAACACGCCGTGGGAACTAAGATTGTGAATCGAAAGGAATCACGAGTTACGCAGATATCAAGAGTTAAAAAGAGCCGAATCCATGGAAGAGTCATTAAGACAGAAGTGAGCCGAGAGCGAGTGAGCCGAGAGTCGTAAACATTATCGAGTTAACGACTCGGAGTCGACTCAGAACCTGGACGAGTCGGTGAGCGATTGCGCAACAACGGCTCAGCTCCTGAGCTCCCTCTTAACAACTCTTGAGTGAACCGTGACTCTTCCAAGTGAGTCGATTCCGCAAACGATTCTTTTAGACGAGTCGACTCTTTGAATCGATTCACGATTCTTTTGCCCACCTCTAGTGTACATAATTTCAGAATTAAACCCTAAAAATTGATTCGTATGATAAAAAAGACTACACGTTTACCAGGTTTTCAACCTCTCTCCTTAGGTTTCTTCTCCCTCTGGCTTTTCGCCTCTTTGACATCGAGTCATTAGAGGCGAGAAAGTATGGAGGTAAGGAAACGGATATAATTTTGACCATGGCGCTATGTAGGTACTATTGCGACATTTGCCTGGAGTGATTTTGGGAAACCATGTAAAACATAAATTGTATGGCTGGACGAGGATTTGAATCGCGTCCTTCCGAATGCGATGTAGACTCATGTAGAAACCGACAGAAGAAAAATCCACCAAAATTATCAAAAGTTCATTTACTGAAATATTTACGCTCATATAAAGGTATCGCGAGCCAAGCATGTGTACTGTTGTAGTAGATCTATCACGTCATCGAGGATCGTAGCTTTATCAGTTTTTTAGAATTTCGTGTATTGTGTCATCAGTCGCCAGAAAAGTCACTATCATCGATCTCAGGTTCGTTATTACAAATAAGTTTTGAGTCTTTGCCCCAGCTGGTCATTT